>CM069869.1:72280123-73480123 GCA_036172665.1 Prosopocoilus inquinatus
AATAGCAGAAATTTGTAAGAGATATCACAAAAAAAAGGAAAAACACATGACATTGACTTAAAAAAAAAAATAGATGTGATGGGAAACAAAATAGAAGAGATTAAGATGAAATCAAAACCGAGAAACATTGGTACGGATGAGATTAAGAACAGTCGATCAATAAAAAATATAAAATGAAAGTAAAGAGGGGCCAAATTAAATAAAAAAATTATTAGAAAAAAAAAGAAAATAATGAATTAATGGATAAAGCATAGAAACACAAAAGACAATTGGACGACAATAAAAAAAAATAATAAAACAATACAAAAAGTGAATGACAAAGAAAGACGAGATACAAAAACTTAAGCAATGTTTTAATTGCGTTTTACTTCATTTCTTTGTTTTTTCTTTAACATTCCACTCGTAGTTAATTAGAGCTGGTTGGTGCAAGTACTACTGCGAGAGAAAAGAAACTGTAACAGCAATGAACGAAACAGGCGTATCTCATTTGTTCAGTGAGCTCTGCTTTCCATTTAGACACATCATATTATGTAGTAACGTCAACAAGTTTGTTGTTAAACCATCTGCTAGCTTTGTCGCGTTTTTCAAACATAAACAAAAAAATCCTAAAACTTTGTTACGGAAATCTTAATTTCGACAATTTCTTATTTCCGCAATTTTTTTATTTTGGTTATCTTACCGCTGCCACCAATTCTGTAATGAAGGGAGGTTTAAAAAATAAAAAAAAGGAGACGATACTTTCAAGGTCGATTATACAAGGACTCGTCGAGACAAACTTGCTATTAGAGCTCGTGACAATTTTAAGAGGCCCGGTCCCTGATTTCATAATTACTTAGGGAATTTTTCTCTGCAATTGCAAATATAAATTACACTAAAAGGGCAAATAGTAAAATTAAACACTGCAAATTCGATAATTACAATCTCAAACATTAACAAATATTTCACACATAAACAAATATCAAAATTGACTAATTATTGAATGACATGGATGTTTGATTAAATATTGCCGGCATCAGCTTATTAAACAATTAAGGTATTGCCAGTAAAAACGATGATGCCCTTGAATTTCAGGTTTCATTAAATTAGCGCGGGTAATTCTTTTTTACGTTTCGCCGGCAATCTTCGTCAATTATCCTTCGAAGGTAGGTAAATGCAAGCAAGGAGCGCTAGTAATTTTCACTTTACTCTGTGTTAGCGCCCTGATTAAATTACTAAACGTGCACTCGCGCCTTTATGAGCCTAATTTGCTAATTACGGATACAGTTTTTTTTTTTTCTTCTTGTCGGTGAAATTCTCGTTTCCGAATGTTTTTCCTTTTATGTAGAAACTTGTGGTTGCCTCGCTCCGTTCCGATTGAATTCTTAATTGTATTAGGGTTCAATTAAAATGATAGACATCCACGAGTTTTCGCAAATTACACTCGAAGCCTTCTCGAAGTTTCCTAAGGTAGCGGTACCGTAAAGTAGCGTCACCATCACGTAAGAAAACGGGATAAATTTTTCTTCTAACATTTGGAATCCTTTTGCTTTAGTGAATCTTTATTTTCAAAATAATGTCAAAACGAGTTGGACTACTGTGAATTATGTAAAAATCAATATACAACGTAGGTCACGTGACAGGAGGTTCTTCTCAGATTGCGAGATCTCTACAGTAATTTGCTCATCAGAACAGACGATGTGTTAGTATTTTCGAAAAGAATTTATGGTTGTTAGGTTTAATTCATGTACTGTAGATCAGTGGCTCTGAAGAAGATTTAAAAATAGAGCCGAAACGGACAGCTGTCCTAGAACCCCATCATGATCATCTATGCATTGTAATTCAACGCCTTGTTTGAGTTTTCTTTTGTTTTTATTAATACGTATTTCAACTGCATTTTAATTTTTCGACATTTACTTTGCAGATGTCTTTAATTTTTACCAGAGACTTTCAAAAGCCCCTTTTCTCCGGAGGAATCATCATCATCGTTTGCATTTCATTGTTTTTGACTTGTTTTTGTTTTTGTCTTTTTAGTTCCATTATCTTTTTTTCTTTTATTTTTGATTATTTCATCGAAGTTGACGACGATTCTTTGTTAATTATTTCCTTTTTTTCCAAACAATTCTTTGACTTTTATGTATTTTTTATGTTTTTTTGTTATGGATATTCTTCTTGACAGTCGTCTATTTTTCATTTGTTTTAGTTTTCCAATTTGTTCTTTGCATTTCACTGATTGTTCGCTGCGTCCTTGCATAATTCTGTTGTCTTTAAAAACAATTACATTTTCCTTTTTCGAATTGTTTCCCTTTCTTTTTAATAAAGTTTCTCGTACTCTATTTTCTACAGTTTTTCTTTTTTGGTTTTTGTCTTTTACTTTTATTTTCAAAAGCTCCTTCGTTTTCATTTATTTTTCTGTCCGTTTAATTCTTTATCCTTTGCTTGTTTTTTTTATTTATTTGTGTTTCTGTCAAACTTATTCCTTATCTTTCATTTTTATTTGAGTTTTCAATTGTTTTTGTTTGTCCAAATAATCTTTGCGTTTAAATGTATTTTTTCCTCTGTTTTTTTTTTTGTCTAACTAATTCATTGCGTTTAATTTTTTTGTTTGAGTTTTCGTTTGTTTTTCTATCCAACTAATTCTGCGCGTTTCATTGTTTTTTTTTTCATTTGTTTTTTTTCTCGTCTAACTTATTTTTTATTTACGTTTTTTGTTATCGATATTCTTCTTGAGAGTCGCCTGTTTTTCATTTATTTTAGTTTTCCAATTTGTTCTTTTGCATTTCACGGATTTTTTTCGCTGTTCTTTCAATATTCTTTTATTTTTAAAAATAATAAAATTTTCCTTTTCCGCATCGTTTCCGTTTCTTCTTAACAAAGTTTCTCGAACTTTATTTTCTATAGTTTTTTTTTTGTTTTTGTCTTTTATTTTTATTTTCAAAAGCTCCTTCGTTTTAATTTATTTTTCTGTCCCATTAATTTTTTGCCCCTTCATTTGTTTGTTTTTCTGTCAAACTTATTCCTTGCCTTTCATTTTTTATTTGTTTGAGTTTTCGTTTGTTTTACTGTCCAACTAAGTCTTTGCGTTTCATTGTTTTTTTCTTGTCCAACTTATTTCTTGCATTTCATTGTTTCTTTATGTTTTTTTTTTGTCATTGATATTCTCCTTAAGAGTCGTCTACTTTTCATTTGTTTTTGCTTTCCAATTTGTTCTTCTGCATTTCACGGACTTTTTCATTATTTTTTGTACTTACGATTACGATACTTTTTGTACTGACGATTCCATCCGCTTGTACTGTGACTATGGTTCATAAAGTTATTATTATTATTATTATTTTCTTTGCAGTATTCTATTGTTTTTAAAAATAATTAATTTTTCCTTTTGGGCATTGTTTCTGTTTCTTTTTAAAAAAGTTTCTCCTATTTTACTTTCTACAGTTTTTCTTTTGTTTTTTGCTTTTACTTTATTTTCAAAAACCCCTTCGTTTTCATTTTGTTTTCTGTCCGATCTATTCTTTGGGCTTCATTGTTTCTTATTTATTTTTCTGTTTCTTGCTATTTTTGTTTGAGTTTTCGTTTGTTTTTTTTTGTCTAACTTATTTTTTGCGTTTCATTAGTTCTTTATGTTTTTGTTATCTATATTCTTTCATTTTATGCCGTTTCTTTTGTTTATTTTTACCAAATTGATTTTTCACATTTTGTTGATCAACGCTTTTTAACATTTTACATCTTTTGTTTTCTACAAGATTTCTTTTTAATTTTTCGTCAGGAGATTCATTCGGTTTTCGTTCATCTTAGACCGTCAATCTTCTTTTTTTTTCTTCTGTTCTTTATGATTTCGAAGCAGGTTGTCTGTAGTTTATCGTGTTTCTTTTGTTTTGCAATCTTTTTTTGTTTTGTGCACTGTATTTCGTTTTTCTGTCAAAATTAATTCCTCGCCTTACATTTTTCATTTGAGTTTTCATTTGTTCTTGTTCGTCCAAACTAATCTTTGCGTTTCAATGTATTTTTTTTCAGCTGTTTTTTTTTGTTACGGTACCGCTGAAAAAACATGAAAAACAAAAGAACGTTAATGATTTTTCGTCGAAGCGTGAGAAGACCGATATGCCAACATGAAGGTAAAGAAGAAAGCTGCACGAAGAAACAATGAACAGAAAAACAAAAGAACACTCAAACAAAAAAAAATTAAACGCAATGAATTAGTTGGAAGTAGCGGTCGTAAATCGGCAGTCATTGACTTCACAAAAAATAAATTTACGCTTTTTTTTTTATTTTACATTAATGTAGATTTTTATTTTTCAACGTTCCCTGACGTCATTGACGGCCACTATAATACGGTACCGCTATCCTAGGAAACCACAGCTTTAGAAATATGTCTTTAAAACAATTTTTTTTAGCGGAACTTTGACTGTTGATTCTAATTTCATATTGTTATTCTATTTATTTTTATTAATTAATTTATTTTTTGAAATGTTGATATTTTGAATTCAAAACCCGCCTAAGGTACCCACCTGAATACGTCTTAACCGCAAAGAAGAAAAGAGGGCCGCAACTTTTAAAATAAAACGTACGTAAATAACAAAGAAAGTGCTTGGGAAAATATCCGAAGTGAGTGAGAACTTTCTTTATTCTCGTGCGAAAGGGCAAGTTAATGCAATACAAAAGGGGTGTTGGAATTCCACGGTGGCTTTATTTCGTGGCGGAAACTTATTGCAACTCTGACCGCGTTTGACCCCGTTCCCGAAGTTTCCATCGATTTAGATGGATGGTTCTGTCGACCGCACATATTGACCGGACATATCGGATGTGGTGGCATCTTTAAAGACTTAATTCGTTGCGGATTCGATTCGATTCGATTCGATTCCATACAGTTAAGTTTCGTCAAAAAAAAAAAAAGTTGTGTTAAAGAAGGTAGGCATAATGCGAACCCTGCAAAATCACAAAATTTTCTAAAACCATCTTATTACAAATATTTATAGTTATTAATGCCATCCCACCGCTGCCACCACCAAAATTATATGTATGTATACAGGCTGTCCGTTTTTCGAGCCCATTTATAGGGATCTCACTTATCTTAAGAGATACGAGGTCGGTTAAATTAGGCCAAAGTTGCATATTTTCATGCTAATTAATATTCTGAAAAGCAATTTAAATTATTCCTTTTCGTTTTGAGAATATTGAGAAAAAACTAAAATTTTTCATTTTCGTTTTTATTTTTTAAATCGAAAACCGATAAAGTTAGACATTTATAACTTACACATTATTAAGGCACTTTTTTAGGTAGAATCTAAATCTGTCTTTACATATACCCGAGCTGTCAAAATTACAGAGATACGACTGTCAACTTTCTTTTTTCTTATGGGCGCCATATTGGATTTTCACATTTCTAAATAAAGATTCTTTCTCCGATTCTAACAATGTATCACACATTATGGTTGATTTGATTTTTTGGCCGAAATATCTATTTTTTTATTTTTGCAAAGAGCGCTGCGGAAACAATCAAGATTTTGTCACTTATGTGACGTTAGCTTAACCAACGGAAAACGGGGAAGAAATTCTGCACTCTTAAAAATCACTTTTTCATCACTCAATTTTTATAATATTCGTATTGAAACAACCCCCACTTTAAGTACAAAACAATTCTTCGGGTTTAACAAGACAAACTGCAGTCAGTTTTACATACCACACCAGGTGGAGAATTTTGAAAGAAATATAAGAATCGTCATTGGAAAAACCATATCATAACCCCACAAAAAGTAGCTTAAATTCTACAACTTTTTGTATTATAAAATTGTGTTTCATTGTACACTAATGCTTAAAAGTTTCGAAATGGAAAGCAATAAAATCGTTCGAATTTGAACCTTATTGAAACGGGCCTAATATATTTCGAACCTTAAGGAACAGAGACACTTTCTCCGCACCCCGATAGGAGGGTTGTTTACTTAGGTCCTATTAAACCCCGGCCGGTGCAGATGTTTATGGTTTGTTGAATTTCGTAGCCAGTATTTGGTTCCGAGTATTTATTGAGGCGACGCGCGGTTGCGAACGCGGACGCGGTGGCGAATTTGTTTGTTCTCTTTTGCTTTAACTTAAAAATTGAACAAAAAATGTTTTTTTTTTTTTTTAATTAGAATATTTTATATTGTTAAATAACAGGATTTCAGATCATATTATAAAGACATATAAATGTTAAATTGCTATAAAGGATCGACGATGTTAATTAATCTGAAAAATTATAATTATACCAAATTTCTTCCTTTATACACTTCTGGTTTGTTTGACTTCACAAAAATTTTATTCGTTTGTAGTTTGTGTATGTTTTTCTGTGGATTCTAAAATTTTCATTACGAGAAATACATAAATAGATTTTTAGTAAATATGAAATACAGGGTGATTTATTAGCTCACCGACAAGCTTTGCCATACGGAAAGCTCACATAATTTTAAGAAAATAATAACAATTAGGACATATGTTCGATTTTATTTATTTTTAAGTAAATAGAAGACCTCACAATTTTGATTCTAGTTATTTTGTCCCGTTCCTCTGTACAGCTGTTTCGGTCCTATTTGGGGCTTCGTCAGCAGAAGCGATCGCAGGATGTCGCTATTTAAGCGGTTTCTATTATGCTATTTAAGCATTTCCGTTATATTTTACATTTTTTCACGTCATCTTTATTTTATAAATGTCAATATATTGATATTTTCAATTCAATTTTATCATACACGTCTTATTCACATGTCAAGAAACCTATTCATGTAAAATATTTTCGACATCAAGAAAAATTATGTTTCATTTTACCGAACCTCTGTTTTATGATACCCTTTTGTTCTTTGTGATAAAGAGATATCACGTATAAAAACTGTTTACTGATGATACTTATTGATCGAATAATTAACTCATTAAAATTATTCAGAATCATACAAATTTAGGAAACTTAACAAATATAGTATTAAACTCCTAGAATATAGAATGATATGTGTAATACTTAAAAATTGCAATACTTGCGTTACAAATAATATACATATTTCATTCTACGCCACAGAGGAAAAAATAATATTCTTCTTTTTAGTTTCTTCTCAAATCTGACATCAGTAAAATAAGTTGAAAAGTCCATCCACAAAGTTTGGCAAGTTTTCATTAATCTAGAAGTTAAGAGAAAATGATTAAGGCCCGGTTTCACCATCACAGTTTAACTTTAAGCTCCGTTTTATTCCTATGGAAACAATTATCCTTGCAATTGTTACCATGGGAATAAAGCGAAGTTTAAAGTTAAACTGTGATGGTGAAACCGAGCCTAAATCGTATAACATTTATTTTGTGAAAATATGTGAATGATTTTTGAGTATTTGAAAAAATATATAGAATGAGCTAGATTATTTAAATTTGTTTCTTATTATAATAATATAAATGCTAAGAAGTTCTGCTCAACAAAGCTATACATCAGTTGCGAAACATATGTGTATTTAATGAAACTAGAAAGTTAAATTTAATTAACGAAAAAAGATTTTATTTTATTGACTTATTTAATTTCAATTGCCAAAGTTTCAGAAATTTTAATTTCATAATGCACACATTATTTACTACACATGTTATAATATTTAGAAAATAAATTTTGTTAAATTTCTTATCCATCCAACTACAATGAAAGTCTTTCTAGCAGATTATTCAAGTTGGTTGAATAAGTTCGCATCTGTGTTAAATCGCTGTGTTTGAGATGACCGGTTTTATTATCGGGGTAGCAGGTACGGTTGTAAAAGCTATAAGGTTCATAATTGCAAAGCATAAAATTTCTTACTGCCAGTGGCATGTCTCGTACTCCGAAAACTTTATAGCAGAAGTGTACCTACCCATCAGAAAATAGTCTGTGGAAGATGATAAATCTGACCCTCTGCTGGCCAGTCGATGTCTCCGTTATTTCTGTTTAGAAAACATTTTAGTTATACAATCCAGCAACTCAGGTGTCATGAGAAGGCAAGCCATCTTGTTGAAATCAACCGTATATTAATGTATTTCATAAGAAACGTTTTTTTCACGAAAATTTAGGTATCCGTTTTCAGACAATGATGATTTTTATGTTCGCTGTGTTGCTCGAACAGCTACTCATCATTGGTGACTTTGTATTTGGCTCGTCGGCATCGGATCATATCACAAATTGAAGGAAATTTGTATTTCCTTCTAACTGGCTTCTTATAAATGTACAAAATTTTATTCGTCATTCATTATCGCCGGCCAGAAGAAGTTCCATTTTTTTTTCTTCATTCTTCATACCACTTAATGTGGTAGCTTTGAAACAATTTGGTTTGTTGAGCTAGAAGGATTATTTTGCACTGAAAGCAGGAGTTGTTTACAATTAAAATATTATGACTTTCGAGCTTTTAGAATTTCTTCGGCGTTTTCAATTGATCTAACTAGCGCCATGTAAGCCTCAACATCTTGATTGTTTCCACAGCGCACTTTGTAAAAATAAAAAAATAAAAATTTTGCTCAAAAAGGCAAATCAACCGTAATGTGTGATACATTGTTAGAATCGGAGGAAAAATCTTTATTTAGAAATATGAAAATCCATAAGAAAAAAAAAGTTGACAGTCGTATCTCTGTAATTTTGACAGCTCGGGTATATGTAAAGACAGATTTAGATTCTACGTAAAAAAGTGCCTTAATAATGTGTAAGTTATAAATGTCTAACTTTATCGGTTTTCAATTTAAAAAATAAAAACGAAAATGAAAAATTTTAGTTTTTTCTCAATATCTTCAAAACGAAAAGGAATAATTTAAATTGCTTTTCAGATTATTAATTAGCATGAAAATACGCAACTTTGGTCTAATTTAACCGACCTCGTATCTCTTAAGATAAGTGAGATCCCCATGCTTGGGCTCGAAAAACGGACAGCCTGTATACCATGCAGAATAATTTTATTAAGAAAAGCCAAACAAGTCGCAACGTATGGTATTCCTTGCTTTTATTTTAGAGAGAATATTGATTTCACTTCTCAAAGGACCGCCAGCATATCATACATGCATACATAAAAATCACCAGACGAGAAAATTTTCTGATTTTACTTCGCCGAACGAAAATTTCAATACTCATTTCCATCAAGATATGCACGGTATTACATATAATAGAAAAACGTAGCGAGAGTTAAATCCCTTTGATGAAACGCGAATGCAAAAGAAAATTACCTCCTCGCTTCGCTCGTTTAAAAGTGCTCGCACGACCCTCGTATGTTATGCATAGGGAATGCGGCCTTATATTGGGTCACGTGCGAACATTATTCGCAGTTTGTCGTGAGGGGCAAGGTCGAGATTAAACGCCATGTTTTAACATGCAAAATGTATGGTGTTGAACTCACCTGTTGATCATCGGTCGGAACGGTGAAGCTTTTCGCCGTGCCCCAAAACAGGACGAACAAAACTGGCCCACCTGTGATGAACATTAAACTCAATTATACAGGGTCATACTTAATTATTTCATTTAAACCGAAGAAAAAAAAACAAATCAATATGTCAGTTGATGATCGCATGGATAAAGTCATCAAAGTGTACCAATAAATTAATTATTTTACGTTTGAGTTATTATCATTGCCTTATTAGTAGGGCGCGGGAAGACTACGGGTTTGAAGTGTGACTGACATAACTAGCGCGATGCAAAACTTACAAGTACGTAACTATCTAATATAATGGAAATAAAATAAATATCTACACTTCATAATCATTACTTTACCTTACGATCTGACTACACTGATAAAAATCTGGTGTTAATTCTAACACTTTTTGGACGCCATGGAACACTTTTTCGGTGTTCCCCCGCGTCCATCCGTTTGCGGAGTTACGAAAAACAGAGTTAGGATGTTTACCCTTTAAACGTAGTACAGCAGAGTGAAGCTTGCCTTTGTTGGAGTAAACACTCACTTTTAGAAACAATTTAGTCGTAAAAAGAAAACAATAACGTCAAATTAGATAAAGATTAACAAATTTTCAGATAAAACTTTATCCATATTTAACACTGAATGGGTAGATTACAATTAATCCTGAAAAAAATTTATGTGTGTAGACGTTCAGACTTTAAACCCCACAAGCTTCCCGCGCCTTGATCATTAGAGAGTGAATCAAGCAAACAGATTTTCCAACAAATCTAAACAATTATTATTCTGCACAACTTCGATGTTTCTGTTTTTAAAATGTTAATTAATGGAATTGACGGATGGTGAAGGCTCGTTTCAGTTTCCATTATTTTTTGATTGCATGTGCGAGTTTGATGTTGGGAAATATCCATTTTTCAGGCTGCGCTCGCATTGGTGAACCAAGTCGCATCTCAAACGACACAGTTGTTGCATTTGTGGAGTGCGAAATGTAATATACTCGCGCAAAATAAAAACTGTTTCAGTCGAATAAGAACGACAGGTTTATGACGGATCGCAAAATCGAATGTGCTCGTCGCGAATAAGCAAAAAAAAGAACGAAACTCGCAATCGCCGATCGTGAAATATGCGTTACGTTTCTTTTTGCAAAAATGGGTTTATTGCTCCGACCAGAGCTTTCTTAATAATAATTTTTTCTTTATTTACGAAGAAATTAATAGCTCAATTTTATTTACAAGGAATCGCCTAAACACACCCACGAACATAGTTCATGTACGAATCTAGTTCATCAGGTACGGACCTGGGTCATCACTACAGAACGGATCTTGGTACATGTACCGGTGGAAGGGAGAAGTAGGAGCTGGCGGTCGCGCCTTCGTAATAGAACTGTGATTCATATCTACGCAGGACGCGAAGGCTCGACCGCCAGCTCCTATTCCTCCCTTCCACCGGTACATGTACCAAGATCCGTTTATTGTTCCGATCAGAGCTTTTGTAACAATTAACTTTTTTTATTTACGAAGAAATTAATAGCCCAATCTTATTTACAAGGAATCGCCTAAACACACGCACGAACCTAGTTCATCATGTACGAATCTAGTTCATCACGTATGGATCTGGGTCATCACTACAGAACGGATCTTGGTACATGTACCGGTGGAAGGGGGGAGTAGGAGCTGGCGGTCGCGCCTTCGTAATAGGACTGTGATTCGTATCTACGCAGGACGCGAAGGCGCGACCGCCGGCTCCTATTCCTCCCTTCCACCGGTACATGTGCCAAGATCCGTTCTGTAGTCATCACAATCTGAGACATGAAACAAAAGAAACTTTATCGAGTCTAGTAAGTAAATAAAAAAAGTAACCACAAAACATAATCCTAATAAATCCAACCTTTTATGTTTCTGCACAGAATAACAAATTTAAAAACAAAAAAAAAAGACAAAAAGACGACGTTTGATGCTGCATTTATTAAAACCTGAAACGCAAAGACGGAATCTGATAAAATTAGAATTTAATTTTTTTTAACTTGTTTTTCACACTTTTTATATGTTTTCTTTTTCTTAAACAAAATTTAATACTTTAATTAACTCAAGCAGAAAATTGACGACTCAAAAAAAAAATTAATAAAAATTAAATTAAATGTATAAAAATCAACAAAAATTGAATCAAAGAAAATTTAAATTCCAATATTTCGTATTGTTAACTTAAAAAATTGAAAATTCAAATCTCAATTGGAATTAAGTCTACTTTAAGCAAGGCCAAGTCACACAATTCAACTTAACTGGACCAGATCTGACCGCAGAGCTTAAAAGTCAAAAAATTAAAAAATGAAACTCAAAATAAAGAAAAATCCAATTCGTCTCAATTCGACCTAACTTGACTCAACTCAAGCAAACGCTTACAATTTTAAAATACTTAAGAGTACCAAAAATGGAAGAAAGAAAATTAAAAAAAATCAAACTTCAAAAAAATTTAAAGCCACAAAACTCAAAAAATCAAAGCGCAGTTGGAATTGAGTCTGATTCAAGCAAGGCCAAGCCACTTAACTCAGCTAAACTCGACCCGGCCCGACACCAGAGCATAACAACAATCAAAAAGCAAAACTCAAAAAGCAAAGTTAACAAATGAAACACAAAATAAAGAAAAACCCAAACTTTTAAGAATTGGCTCCAATTCAAACACTCACTCAAATCAAAACCAATTATGCTTAAGTCCTAGCTAGGCTTAAGGCTAACTTAAGCAGGGCCCATTCAACTGAAATCGATCCAACTTGACTCAACCCAGCCGAATAATTAAAATTTTGGGTCGATTTGAGTTAAATAAGCATAGGACGCAACTTAAGCAGGGCCAATTTAACTCAAAGCGATCCAACTCGACTCAACCCAAGCAAATAAATAAAAGTTTAAAATAATTAAAATTACCGAACATTGACACAACAAAAAATTCAAACTCAAACTCAAAAAATCAAAACTTATTTGGAATTAAGTCCGATCGAAGCGAGGCCAAGCCAACCAAACTCAGTCTAACTGAACTCAACCTGACGCGACTCAACTCAAGAAAATAACATTAAAAAGTTAAAACTTAAAAATAGTTAACAATTAAGCTTCAAATAAAAAAAAATAGAGATTGAAAAAAGTTTAACCGCAACTTTGACACTCAAAAAAAAAACGAAAGTCAACTGGAATTAAGTTAAACTGAAGCAGAGTTAATTCAGTTCGAATCGGCCTAATTTAACTCTCAGGAAAACAATTAACACTTTAAAATTTTCAATAATTGAAACAAAGAAAGAAAATTTAAGTCAAACTTAAAAACTTTAAAGCCTCAACACTCAAGAACCAAAATTCAATTGGAATTGCGCCCGAGCAGTAAAGGTGAAGCCAACCCAATTCGAGTTCATTCAAGTCAACCTAACACGATTCAACTTAACAACATAAACCAAATCTTAAAACTTACAAAAAATGAAACTCGAAATAAAAAAATTTCAAACTGAAGAAAGTTAGACTCCAACTCAAACAGTCAAAAATACTTAAGCAGGGCCAATTCAACCTTTACTTCATTGAACTAAAAAAAAAAATTAAAAAAATTAAAAAGTAAACTGACAATTTAAAATTCAGTCCATTCTAACTCAAAGTTAATCCAACTCAATTTGGTCTAAATGTGCCAGTCCAAGTAAAAAGTTAAAAAGATTACTACTTAAAACAAAAGCTATCGGAATTAAATTCCACCGATTAAACGCAACTGAATTCAGGAAACAAGAAAACATGAAAATCAATAAAAACAAATAATCTGAAATTCAATTGGCATCCAATCTAAGTAAGCCTACCTCTGCTTAACACTACAAAAAAAGTGTAACTTTAATAATTAAGATTGTTGGGTTATTGAAGGACCATGTATTTTTTTTTATGCAAAAGTTTACAAAAATGTTTTTACAAAGTTTTCTTTTTTTGACAATAACACCTATTGTTTTTTATGCAATGCAAACTGTTCTAAAAATATTTTTGAAACTGAACAAAGATTCAATATTAGAAATTAAAAAATGTAATTAAATTATTAACTCAATTAAAATTAAAAAATGTAATTAAATTATTAACTCAATTAAAATTAAGGCCAACCTAATTCAAGGTCAACCTAAAATTTAAACGAATTTTAAATGAAATCGTTAGATTTTCGACGTATTCGAGTTTATTGGAAGTTGTCAGAAATTGTAACGGAAAGTCACCAGAACCAAAGACAAAAATCACTAAATTGGCAACAGTGTTTGAAACAATGAACGAAAATTAAATGTTACTAAAAAAATAGTAACTGAAAGCAGCTTATTGATGAAAAAAAAACAATTTTTTTACTTAACAAAAGATGTTTAACGTATTGGAGACTGTGGCTTGTCTAAAAATAAATTTGGATTTGACTCCTAACCACAATATGTTTTTTAAAGACTAAATACGTATTTCGGCAGCTATGCTGCCATCTTCAGTAGTTGCGACTTCTATCCTACTAAATCACAGGGTTGCTTACACAGGGTGGCAATTTTGATTCCTGAAAGTTTGCATATTCACGGTTGTGAATAAAATAGTATACACATCTCCTGTGATTTAGTAGGATAGAAATCGCAACTACTGAAGATGGCAGCATAGCTGCCGAAATACGTATTTAGTCTTTAAAAAACATATTGTGGTTAGGAGTCAAATCCAAATTTATTGTTAACAAAAGATGCATGTTGTGTGTTCAATCGAGGCAACAACGTAACTGCCAGTGCCGTTCCGTGATTTTAGGGGGTACGATTTTCAAATGCAGTTTCCTCGAAAACCATTTGCTTTTGATTAAGGACATATGTATGTATGCAGTTAATAGCCCAATGGTTATCATTTATAGGGTAAGAGCTTG
The DNA here is from genome assembly GCA_036172665.1 of Prosopocoilus inquinatus. NCBI lineage: Eukaryota > Metazoa > Arthropoda > Insecta > Coleoptera > Lucanidae > Prosopocoilus > Prosopocoilus inquinatus. The sequence goes on from CM069869.1 coordinate 72,294,337, forward strand.
TCATCAGGCTGTAAATATTAACGCATTAAGTTGTAACATGTTTATTAAGCAAGCACATCTGCATCCATTTTATGCATTAGGCGAAACCATGTTAACCACTGCAATTTGCGTCGGGGTTTATTAACCCCCGTAATCAAATTTTATCCCTCATATTTCAGCGCTTTCATGCGCCAAACGTTATAATAATAATTAACGAGCATACGAATAAATCGGCTATTATTTTTTATGTGTAGCAAAAAGTAAATTGCTTCGCTTTTATAATTTTGGTGCGCACGTTTTCATTTTGTTCATCTTGTAAAAACAGGTGCAATAAATTCAGTGGCGTAGCTAAAAGTCCAGTGGCCGGGTGGCAATTTTGATTCCTGAAAGTTTGCACATTTCTATTCGCGGTCGTGATTAAAATAGTATACACATCTCAGGTGCAATAAATTATAATTCTCCACACCTCCGAAATAATTCTAGGAGTATAATCTACTATTGAAATTCATTGGGCCTTAAAAAAGTACAATCTCTTGTGATGCTGTCACGAATATTATTATTTCGTTATAAAAAGCGTAATCTCTTGACGTCACAGAATATATTATTTATTGATTGTAAGTAGACGATTAGGTATTTGATCGATCGTTTCTTTGTGGAAGTTGATTATGTTCTTTTCATGCCGAGCCGGTTTAACTCGGCCGGGCCGTACGCAAAAGAACAAATTTCGTATATTTAAAATGATTTCGAAATTTTTCCCCGAGTTTTAAATTAAATTAGAAAGAAGGCAAAGCTCCTGTCAGCTTAATAACAAAAGCTCCAACAGGAGAATTTTATTTCACTTCTTCAAGCCTTAGACTCGACTCTATGTATTAAAATTCATCGTACCACACGGAGCAAAAATGCACCACGCAAAACTCACCCCATCCTATGATTAAATAGACGCGAAGTTTAATGTGCTCCCCGCTGAAAGTTTTGACGACAAGGATGTAGAGGTACAGCCCTGGAAAACAGTGATTTAATATTAATCCGGTGCGAATTTTGCGAGCGGGCACTTTTAAATATTCAGTTTTTTTTTTTTTTTCATGAGAACCTTGCATTATTAATTGGGGCGGGGGCGCGCGGCGCACGTGCAAAAGAAGAAAAACCCTACCTTCGATGAACATCCAAAAAAAGTTGGTGAGGTGGAAGTAATGAAGCAGGAGGACGAGGAAAATGCACGACGTTTTCTTTGTCGAGACGGAAATCTGAAATGAATTTGCAATTAAAAAATCGGAACTTCAAAGGCAACACGTTACAAAAAAAGCAAAAAAAAAAAAACGTCATTCGTTCGTGTAGGTATTAATTGAGAGGATTGTTTCTCGAAATTCAGATTCAGTGCCAAAGAGATAAATATAAAATAAATGAATGCCTGGGGAGCTTGAAGTCGATTAAAAGATTTTCAACTGATTATATGAACTGTTACTTGGAAGCGTGCCTGCTTAGGGTATTTATTGAGAATTTGCAAAGCATTACCTTTCGTATCAAGTGCATATTTGTATAAGATAACGGATTTCTTAATATAGGACCTTATCTTATCGACGAAAATGTAATTATGGAATAAGCACGTATTGCAACCACAAATGCTTTAAAATACAGCATTAAGAAAGACTCAAGCGAAAACGATTAAAAAAAAAGATGCTAAAAAATAAACTAATTATTATTATTATTAGTTATTGACTTGGATCTTCAATTGCCTGTGATTATTGACAAAATAATAAAAATTTACCAGTATCAGAATGCAAACAATCTATTAATTATTAATGAACTTGAGAAAAAATTTCCGATATGGGTAAATTCGAGTGGAGACATTAATGAATTATGGAAATCTTTTGTGACATTGATTCACAATTTGGTTCTAAAATATGTTCTGTGCAAAGAAATTAAATCTACAACTGATCCTGTTTATTACTCAAAACATGTGGAAAGATCAAAGAAAAAATTACGTCGTGCTTATCGTTTCAGGAAAATTTATAAAAATTATTACAAACAATTATTATCTGAATTTAATGAAGCAAAGCGCCATGCAAATGAACAGTACCTAATACACTTAATGGACAAGGATATATATCGATATATAAAACGTTTGAATAAATCTACAACTTCTCAAATTTTGATAAAGAAAGATGGATGTCTGTTAGAAAACCTCACAGATACAGTAGAAGAATTGAATAGGTATTTTATTAGAGTTTTTAATGAAAAAAATAATGCGATTCTAAATTTTAATGAAAGCCAAACAGAAGTTTCTGATTTATTTCATTTTACTCGAAAAGATGTTGCTGATATTATTAAGGAACTCAAATGTCATAAATCTCCAGGTATTGATAATTTAACAGCTGAAATTTTACAAATTGGAGGTCATCACGTATCTAAATATTTAACGCATCTGTTTCAAATTAGCATTAATAATAGTACTTTACCAAATGACTGGAAGATATCAATAGTTCTGCCTGTTTATAAATCTGGTGTGAAGTCTGATTGCAATAATTATCGTCCAATTAGTTTAACATGTATTGTTTGTAAAATTTTAGAAAAACTTCTGACTTCTACCTACAACATTTTTTGTGATAAGCACAACATAATCAGTAGGAATCAACATGGTTTTAGAAAACATTTCTCCTGTGTTACTCAACTGTTAAATTTTCACAATGAATTGGTAGAAATTGTTGATGATAAGGGGCAGATAGATGCCATCTTTATTGATTTTACTAAAGCTTTCGATAAAGTTCCACATGATATTATTATAAGAAAATTAGAAAATTTGAAGTGTGACATGCGAGTCATCAAATGGATAAATGAATACCTGACGGATAGGAAGCAAAAAGTGAGAATAAATAATATTTTTTCATCTGAGCTAATAGTTACTTCTGGTGTGCCTCAAGGTAGTGTGATCAGTCCTATATTATTCATTATTTTTATAAATGACATTACACAAAATTTGAGTTGTGAAACAAAATTATTTGCCGATGACTGCGTTATTTACAATCAAAGGAAGAATGCAGAAGATTGGATTTTGCTCCAAGGAGATTTAGACAAAATTCAGATTTGGTGTAATGAAAATAAAATGGAAATTAATACAAAAAAATGTGTTGCAATGTCTTTTGGTATCACAATGATGTTCCAGGCTCATCCATATAAATTAGGAAATGACTTGATAAAATATGATGATACATGCAAATACCTAGGAGTTACTTTTCGAAATGATTTAAATTGGAATAATCACATTCAAAATATTTTAAAAGAAGTTTATAAATGTTTGTATTTCATAACAAGAAATCTTAAAGGCTCTGGTAAACCAGCACTTCAAAAAGCTTACATCACATATGTTCGTCCTAAGATTGAGTACGCACAGGAAGTCTGGGACCCATACCAATATTATTTAATTCAAGATCTGGAAATGTTACAGCATAAAGCAGCTCGGTATGTTTGTAACGATCACAGAACAACTGCGTCTGTATCACGTATGCTCAAGGAACTAAATTGGGATAGTCTATCTTCTAGAAGAAAAACAGCAAGATTAAAATTATTTTGTTATATTCATTTTCAACACGATTCGATGCACAATTTTCTATCTAAATTAAAAGTAAATGATTCTTGTACTAGAAAAAAACATAACTTCACTTATAAAATACCCTTTTCGAAGTCTAATCTTCATAAATTTTCCTTTTTTCCTAAAACTGTACAAGAATGGAATAATTTAAATGAAAAAGATTTGATTAAATTACTAGAAAATTGCGTAAACAAAATTAAAAATTAAGATGTAAGTAATTATTGTTTGATTATTAGGCCACCAAGTATATTATACTATACACCTAATTTGTAACAATAAATAAATAAATAATTTGTATCAAAAATAAAAAATTATATAAAAATAGGCCTTACAAGTTCATACATATACAGGGTGCAACAAAAATACAGGCTGCAACTTTATGAACGTATTTCAAAGATCAAAATAAAGAAAAAGGTCCATATAAACATATATACAGGGTGTTCACGGGAAGACCCAACAGTAGCTAACTTTCTTGAACTTGAATCTTTACTAAGTAACTTCTATTAGAAAAGTTTCAAGACCTTTCCCGTCCAATTTTATGGAAAGATCCAAAAAAAAAACAAATGACTATCAGATTTTTTAGATTTTCAATTCTCTTTAACATTTTTTTAATAAAACATCAATATTTTTATCATCGCAACGCATTCAGAACATCAAATTAATTTTGTATCTAAAATGCTATCTTCCAAATCCTACTACTTTTTTAATTATTTGGTGATATATACAATAGCTAACTTTTTTTAGTTGAAATTTCATGAGGTAACTTAAATTAGGAAAGTTTCAAGATCTTATGGCAGTATCAAACCGTATCAATAGTTAGAAAATATTTTTTTTTTTAGAGACGTACTTAATTAGATATCCTGAGCGCGATGCAGTGATAAGCTGACATTCCGTTAAAAAAAATTAATACACTTGAAAATCTCGAAAACCATTCATTTGTCATTTGTTTTTCCGATACTGTCATAACATCGAACGAAAAAAAAAGTAAGTACAAAGTTTTTCTTTCTCTTTTCTTTTCTTTTTCTTCAATTATGAAAAAAAAAAGGTTATCTTGTAAAATTTTTCTTGAAAACCAAGATTTATTTACCAAATAAAAAATAGTCGCTTTTGTTAGGATAGTATTTCAGAAACATAATTAATTTGACGTCCTGAACGGGATGCGACGATAAAAAAACCTTACATCATTAAAAAAATGTTAAAAACCTGAGAGTCATTTGTTTTTCCAATATTGCTGGTGAAATTTGACAGGAAAGATACTGAAACTTTTCCAATATAAGTTTGTAAAAATTCAAATGAGACAGTTCGCCGTTGTTGGAGCTTCCCGTGAACACCCTGTATACATGTTTACATGAACTTTTTTCATTATTTTGATCTGTAGGAATACGTGTCTTAAGTAGCGGCCTGCATTTTCATTACACCCTCTATATTTTTGTTTTACATTAAAACAATTGAAATTCAAGTTGTTTAAGTTACTTGCAAGACCACATCATTCGATTAAAATAAAAAAAATAGAAACGTTGTGTAGTCCCAGGGAAGAAAAATAAATAAAAGATATATAGGTAGATATTTTATTTGAAACAATAAAAATAGGAGAAGGCTTGTGTTGCTTTGTGATTATAGAAGGCAATAAGTACATTAGTCCGTTTTGGCGTTAAACCCAATATCTAGAACGTTTCAGACGGCCACATATTTTCTTTACCCTGCCAATCTCTTTTAATAAAAATGATTTTCGTGAAATATACAGGATTAAGAATTTTTTTTAATCTGAAAGGGGATTCCATGTTGACAATTGAAATTCAAGTTGTTTAAGTTACTTGCAAGACTACATCATTCGATTAAAATAAAAAAATAGAAACGTTGTATAGTCCCAGGGAAGAAAAATAAATAAAAGATATATAGGTAGATATTTTATTTGAAACAATAAAAATAGGAGAAGGCAACAAGTATATTAGTCCGTTTAGGCGTTAAACCCAATATCTAGAACGTTTCAGACGGCCATATATTTTCTTTACCCTGCCAATCTCTTTGAATAAAAATGATTTTCGTGAAATATACAGGATTAAGTCTTTTTTTTCAATCTAAAAGGGGATTCCATGTTGACAATTGAAATTCAAGTTGCTGAACTTACTTGCCAGACCACACCATTCGATTAAAATAATAAAAAAATAGAAATGTTGTGTAATCCCAGGGAAGAAAAATAAATAAAAGATATATAGGTAGATATTTTATTTGAAACAATAAAAATAGGAGAAGGCAATAAGTATATTAGTCCGTTTCGGCGTTAAACCCAATATCCAGAACGTTTCGGACGGCCACATATTTTCTTTACCCTGCCAATCTCTATTAATAAAAATGATTTTCGTGAAATATACAGGATTAAGTCTTTTTTTTCAATCTAAAAGGGGATTCCATGTTGACAATTGAAATTCAAGTTGTTTAACTTACTTGCAAGACCACACCATTCGATTAAAATAAAAAAATAGAAATGTTGTGTAGTCCCAGGGAAGAAAAATAAATAAAAGATATATAGGTAGATATTTTATTTGAAACAATAAAAATAGAAGAAGGCAATAAGTATATTAGTCTGTTTCGGCGTTAAACCCAATATCTAGAACGTTTCGGACGGCCACATATTTTCTTTACCCTGCCAATCTCTTTTAATAAAAATGATTTTCGTGAAATATACAGGATTAAGTCCTTTTTTTTCAATCTGAAAGGGGATTCCATGTTGACAATTGAAATTCAAGTTGTTGAACTTACTTGTAAGACCACACCATTCGATTAAAATAAAAAAATAGAAATGTTGTGTAGTCCCAGGGAAGAAAAATAAATAAAAGATATACAGGTAGATATTTTATTTGAAACAATAAAAATAGAAGAAGGCAATAAGTATATTAGTCTGTTTCGGCGTTAAACCCAATATCTAGAACGTTTCGGACGGCCACATATTTTCTTTACCCTGCCAATCTCTTTGAATAAAAATGATTTTCGTGAAATATACAGGATTAAGTCTTTTTTTTAATCCGAAAGGGGATTCCATGTTGACAATTGAAATTCAAGTTGTTGAACTTACTTGCAAGACCACACCATTCGCTTAAAATAGAAAAATAGAAATGTTGTGTGGTCCCAGGGAGGAAAAATAAATAAAAATAGGAGAAGGCAATGTATTAGCCCGTTACGGCGTTAAACCCAATATCTAGAACGTTTCAGATGGCCAAACGTTTTCCTTACCTTGCCAATTTTTTTAAATAAAAAATGAGTTCGTGTAATAGAAGTCTCTTTTTCAGTCTGAAGGGGGATTCCGTGCTAACAATTGAAATTCAAGTTGTTGAACTTACTTGCAGAGCCTCACCAGCAGATCGTGTTTCATTGAAAACAGAATGTTCATTTGATTAAAATAAAAATAAAAATAAAAATGTATAATCCCGGGGAAGAAAAATAAAATAAAAGTAAATTAATTAAGCAGCTAAGATTAAAAAATAGGAAGACAATTATTTATTTTAAATTTTAACAAAAACATGCCCAGCTTTTCGATGAATATTTAATGTACACATTAAGTAAAATAAAGTTTTTTTTTTGTTTCTTACCGGAATGGCGTACGTCAAGACCCAAACGAAATCCGCCAGGATGTAACTGATCATCAGGTTCATGTGAATGCTGTTGCGGAGACACCTCAGGTCCCTGAAAGTGCAATTAATGACTAATAAAACGTGAAGAAAATTAAAAAAAAAAAACGAAATGAAGTTAAAATATGCATTAACATTCCTGCGACTTCCTCGGTCGGCCGCGGAGATTAAACTCGGCAGTTAAAGTTTTAATCAGAGGTAATCCGGCACTGAAAAAGCACTACATACAACTGACTAGCGTCGAGCTTTCTCGAAGAGCTTGAGGTGAGCAGTAAAGTTTTACGACACACCTAAGATCCGGTGAAGTATTTTTGAAGTTCAAAACAAAACAAATTCCTACTACGTGACAACCATATCATAAATACAAAAGTTAACGTTTGTTTTTTTTTATGGCTGTGTGCCATCGATGAAAACGAGGTTGTAAAAATTACAATACACGTCCGTTCTATTGAAATTCGAATAGCGGCAGTTAACGTCTACGCTGCGCGTGAGCGTCAACGCCGCTTAGATTGGAGAGACGTCCAGCGAAATTTTTGCCATCGTTGATACGTGCCAATCTACATTTTTTTAATTTATACGTTTTTTGTCGTCTTACTTAATTAAAGCAAAGTAATTTAATTAAATAATATTGGAAACAATAATGCGAAGTATGTACAAAAAATGACAACGCAAAATGTCGAATATTCGACTGAATATTCATATTCGGAAAGTTTTACGCACAAAAAAAAAAACTTTTAACCGCCCAGCGTTACGCAACGGAGTTGGTTTTACGCGTCAAGAGTTCCGAAGTAATTTTGAAACAAAACTGTTCGCCCCCACAATTAAACGAACTTCGTGGGTTTTAATTTCGAATTTAATTTTTAATGTGCGGTGGTTCACTAATTTTCTTTGTGATTTGTTGCGGCTTGTCACAATGAAAAGAGACCTCGTCGTCTGATTCGCGATCATCGCTTATCGCACAATGTACAGTCAGACTTAAAAATAATCTCTCTCAGAAAAAATACAAATAAATAAATAAATGGCGGCCAAATCACTTCTGACTAGTACTTGCTTGTTATGGTGATCGGAGTGGCGAAACCACGCGTTTACATTACTTTTAATTCTGACTGTACAAGAATAGGAAATAGAAAAAATGTATCCTTTTAGACATATTTATAAAAAAGAAATGCTTTGACATGATTTCCTTATTCAATAGTAATCCATTTTCATGCGATGTGAATAGAAAATTGGCTTTAAGAGCCGATTTCATAACAGAACTTTAAATTTAAAGTTACTTTAACCTAGAAAATACATTTATTTTCCTATACTTAAGGTGACTTTAAATTAAAGCTTCCTTAAAGTCTGATTATGAAAATGGCCATAAGTGTTATACGAGTATTATTGTGTGGTAATCACTTAACGTATATTATACTGTAATGATCTAAAACGTGACGAATTAGTCTTACATGTGTCAGAGCCTGGCGCGCCGAAGTCTCGAACGTTCAACAGTTCGAATCTAAGTTTACAATTGATTGATCAGTTTATGTTTAAATAAATTAGATTATAATGGATACTTTTCGCGTTAACATAAATTAGTGTGTTTATAAGTCACTCTAAATAAATTAGTTTTTTTTTAATTATACCGAGTCTCATTACTTTAAAATAAATATAAAAGGAACCCTTGTTGGAATTGGAAGTGACAAGTCCATTGTAAATAGCGCAAAGTTCTATGTCTGACCGTGTATTAATATTAACAGTAGTTATTAATGACAAAATAAATAAAGTTTACTTTTTATTTTCTCGATTTTTTCTTCCTTTTAATAATTTCTGCTGATATTTATTACTTTACTTGCAACATGTGCAAAGACTGTAACACGAAAATTTAAAAAGAAAACTAAAAATCACAAGAAGCCAAACCAAAATCGAATAAAAAATCGCCAAGTACAATATTAAAAAATTAATTAAAAAAAGCAAAAACAAAAGAATATCGTTTATTATTCGATTTATTTATTAGCGAAACAACAAAAATAAATTCGACAAAAGAGTACCAACCGAAAGAACGTGGAAATGCGAAGGGTGAGATGGATGAAAGAAAAGAAACAATGAGATAAGAGATCGCCAGCGAAAAAATATACAAAAGAACAACGCCTACGAAGTGTCACGAAAATTCGATTATAAAAAAATTCAACTCAATCCAACCCCAGCTACAGAAAAAAAAAACAAATGCGAATTGTAAACAATTAATTCGATTATTATAAGAAACCAAACAAACAAAAAACAAATAAAAAACCACGAAATTCTATAAAAAAAAAGGAACAAAAGAAAAACAAAAGAACGTCGTCTTCTATCGGGCTCACTGTTCGAAAACCGAGACGGGTGAGCGAACAAAAGAAGAAAATCATAGTTTGACAAAAGAGAATCGAATACGAATCGAATCGCATACGAAGAATAAGTCGGACGAAAAAAAAAACAAAAGAAAAGTTATTTTCGATGATAAGAAGCTGAACCCAAACCAACCCAACCCTGCAGAATAAAACAAGAAGAACAAACGCATAATTCGTATGAAACATTAAAAGTTAATTTGATTATTATAAGAAACTAAATAAAACGAAATACAATTAAAAAGAATAACAAAAGAAAAACGAAAGAAGATCGTTTATTGTTGGGTTCAATGCTCCAAAATCGAGACTCACGAGAAACAAAAGAAGAAAATCGTAATTTGACGAGAAAGAACCGAGAGAACGTGGAACTACGAATAACAATAATAAATCGGAAAAGTAAACAAAGAAACAATACCTACACGAAGTGTCAGGAAAATTTAATTCATTATAAAAAAAAAACTCAAACCAATCTAGCAGAAACAAAAGAAAAAAAAATACAAATGCGCATTCCGTACGGATGTCAATAACCTAAAAATTTAATTCGATTATTATAAGAAACCGAAACAAAAGAAAAAAAAACAAATGCGCATTCCGTACGTATGTCAATAACCTAAAAATTTAATTCGATTATTATAAGAAACCGAAACAAAAGAAAAAAAAACAAATGCGCATTCCGTACGAATGTCAATAACCTAAAAATTTAATTCGATTATTATAAGAAACCGAAACAAAAGAAAAAAAACCTTATGCGCATTCCGTAAGGATGTCAATAACTTAAAAATTTAATTCGATTATTATAAGAAACCGAAACAAAAGAAAAAAAAACAAATGCGCATTCCGTAAGGATGTCAATAACCTAAAAATTTAATTCGATTATTATAAGAAACCGAAACAAAAGAAAAAAAAACAAATGCGCATTCCGTACGGATGTCAATAACCTAAAAATTTAATTCGATTATTATAAGAAACCGAAAAACCAAAAAAAGTCTAAATAAGAAGACGACGGTATCCAATAAAGAATGAACAAGAAACAAAAAAAAGTCAATCGTTATTGAGGCGACTGTTCAATAATCGAAACTGTCGACGAGAAACAAAAGAATCGTGGAAATACAAAAAAAAAAAATAAAAAATAAGACGGCCGAACGCCGACGCCAACGGCCGTCGGAATAACAGAATAATAAAAAAAAGCACAATCACTAAGAAGAACCAATTGTGACATGAAAGCAGCGTTACCAACCTAGAAATAAGATTTCACGCCAAATGCAGTGCAGTGCATTGAGCAAGTAAGTTTTTTGAGAAAATTAAAAATTAAAAAATAAACATGTTATGTAATTAAATACAAAATAATAATAATAAATAAAATAAATAAAATAAATACAAAAATTTTAAAGTTTTATTTTGTAATTCTTCCTAAAAATACCAATCCTCAAATAATATCCCCAACCATAGAGGGATAAAATCTCTGAGTTGGCGATACTGTATGAAAGATCGACGATATTTGAAAAAAAAAATGAATAAAACAAAAAGATTCATATGTATTAGGCGGATTGTTTTTATATTAAATCTGTCAAAAAAGAAACAAATGAAAGAATATATAATTCCGATAAAAAGGCACTGAAAACTGATTTGCGTAGAGTGAAACAAACGAAAAACTGACGTTTCTGCAAAAGAATGTATTTAACAAAATTAAATCGCCGGCAAGAAACAAAAAAAAAAAAAGAAACGTCACTTGTAACAAGAAAATTAATGCGATTAAAAAATAAACAAATGAAAAAAGTAATGATTGCTTGACGTGCTTGACTTAAAAAGTTTTTTTTTTTAAACCTTCGCGCCAAAAATTATCAATGAACAGATTAACGATTTGCAACAATTTTTGTTAAAATTTTCTTTCCAAAAATTATGGTTTCAATGTCAAGCACAACAAAACTATAAAACATTTTTCTCACAATTTTGGGTGTTTCATCAGGTCAGAATTAATTGACAGTCACCCTGTACATCTATGTGCGGAAAATCACTATAAAAAAAAAACTATGATTTCCAGAAATTCCATTCCGCGCAAATATTAACGCTGCTGTGAATTTAATTAACAACTATTTTGAAAGTGCATATTGCACATTCCCCCCTCCCCCTCTCCCGCAAAGTGAGCTTATCGAAAATGCAAATAATCGTTTGAATGTTTGGAAATTAAATTAAAACCCGCGCTATTGTAATATCCGCCCGCAAAATGGATTCGGAATTTTCAGTAGGTGGAAAAGCTACAATTAAAACGTGATGTCGATGCACGAAAAAAAACAGAATCGAAAAGAAAACGTTTTTAATTTATAATCGCCCTCACCTTGACTTTATCTTATCGGCGACTTTATCTTGTTTGTTGCTTTTGGAAGTGAAACACGCTTTTTAAAAAAATATTTTTCCATTGACGTCGCAATTAAAATTAATTTTCTGAGATACGGGTGCAGTTCTAGAATTGTCAGTCAAGAGCATGCGCACTACAAAAAAGTCCAAAGTTTTTTTCCGTTGTGCGCATGCTCTTGACAGTTGTACGACCGCGACGTTTTTGGACTGTTCTTCAGGGCCGGCGGAAGGCATGAGGGCGTCGATGCAAGAAGAACGCCAAAACATTTTTATTGAAAAACAATTAACGTGCAGCTCGGAAAATCTCAAGGTCAAGCAAACTCGATCCAGTAACTGAACTTAACTCTATTTAACTTTAACTCAACGCCCACCCAATCCAACTCACCCAACCTAACTCGATTCAACCCAAGTTGAAGATTAAGAAAATATTAAAAAAATAAATTAAAGTTTATGAAATCTCAAGGTCAAGCCAACTCAACTGAACCCTACCTAACTGTATTCAACTTACGCAAAAAATTAGACAACCAAACTCGACTAACAAATAAAGTCGATTCCATTCAAACCAAGCAAAAAAACAATAAAGCAATTAAAAAATTGAAGAAAAAAATAAATCTAAACACTCCAACTGCACTCAACCTTATTCCATTCCACCCAAGTTAAAATATTAAAAAAAAATAAAAGTATAAAAGAAATTTTAAAATTATATACATGGATTAAAATGAACCTCGGTAAATCTCAAGGTCAACTGAACTTATTATATTTTATTACTCTCCATTCTATGCAAGTAAAAAAATTAAGAAAAATATTTTAAAGAATTAAAAGTGAAAAGAATGTTAAAATCTACAGATTAAAGTCAAGTTCAACAAAATCTCAAGGACAATAATCCTAACTGTATAAACCTAATTTCATCTAGCATAAGTAAAAGACTAAAAATTACAAGAAAAATAAATAAAATAAAAGTAAAGACTTTTGAAAAATTAAAAATAAATTAAAACGAAGCTTAACTGATGTAAAGGTCAATTCAACCTAATTGATCTCAACCTAACTCCTAACTTAAAAATGTTAGGCCCACTGGAGCCCCATTTAACACAAAGAAAAATTAAAAATTGCAAAAATATTAAAAGTATAAAAATTGGCGAATTAAAAAGGAACTCAACCAATCTCAACGTCAACATAATCCAATCTTAGTCTATTCAACCGAAGCAAATATTAAAAAAAAAGTAAAATAAAAATAAAAAATTGATCCTTACTTAATTCGTAACTTAACAAAGTTCTAATTGCACTTAACACAATTAAAAATTAAAATTTGCAAAGAAATTAAAAGTCTGAAAATTGGTAAAAATTAAAAATCAATTAAAATGAAACTCGACCAATCTCAACGTCAACATAACTCAGTCCAGTTCTATTCAACCCAAGTCAAAACTAAAAAAAAATATAAAAAGAATAAAAAAAAATAAATAAAATAAAAAAATAAATAAATAAAATAAAAAAAAAACAAAAATCCGTGAATGCCATACTTAATTTTTCCGTAGTTTAGAATTCTCACTCGCAGACAAATAAAAATTAATTCGCACATTTTGGTCGCCAGTCGTCACTAGAAAAAAGTAAACTAAACGGTTACCACGTTTTTTTCGCCCCTATGGCGGTTACTTTTTAAGCTACGAGCTAATTTCAGTAGCAAACATTTAAAATGGTTCAAAGTTAAGCAAAAATTTGACAAATTCAACTTTTTAACATAAATTCTGATGGATATATTCAAATTAAAAAAAAAATCTGTCAACAAGGAATTACTTACAACACTGTGATGATTCATCGACATTGCTCTGTAATCGGTTTTTGTAAACTGTTGGGCAAATAAACATCTTATTATTATTATTATTATTATATTATTAGTAAGTAAAAAAAAAAATATATTTATCGTAAATTTGTTTACAGAGAAGTTGGCATAGCTTTACCTAGCTAATTTCAAACAGGGCAAAATGTGCAATTTATTTATTATTGAAATTTATTATTGAACAGAAAAAATATAACAAATTATAATTTTTGTTCGGAGTTTTAAGTTTATTCGAAGTTTATTTATCTATTTGTTATTATAATAGTTTTGATTTTTCCTTTTGCCCAATTTAGTTTTCTTTGTTACTTACTTCTAAGTTAATTTTGCTTCCTTGTAAGTTTTTTATTTGCTCTTTTTCTCTTGCATTAGTTCGTTTTCTGGATATTTTGTTAACTAATTTTAGTTAAATTTTGTTCTTTTGTTTTGTATATTGTATCTGATTCTGGGTAAATAAAAAAAAATCAAATAACATTGAGCAGATGACCGGTCGTACGGTAAATTATAATTTAGATTGCATTAGATTTGTTAGAAATAAAAATATGTTTCAATACAATATTATCATGGGAGTTGACGAATTTTTAATACTGATGGAACACTAAGATGGAATACTTTGTAATATTCCGTTTGGTACATTAACAAAATGAATGTTAATATCATCAGCACTGGAAATGCTTGAATAATTAAATTTAGGTTTATTATTTTGTTAAGCACTTATTAATTTCCACATAGTTTTTACCTTATTATTGGAATTGTTAATAAAATGTTTACAATGTGCCTGGATTTGTTAAAATAAATAAATAAATAAATAAATGTAAGCTCACTCCAAGTAAAAAAAAAAAATTAATTGGCAGAGGCTACACGCGTCGGAGCCTGACGCGTCATAATCCCGAAGCTTCCGCGATAGTCTGTCTATTTCCAAGACGGAATTTTCTGGGCAACTCCACAGACAGCAAGACGTTCTCGAACGTTCGGCCCACGGAACATAAGAAATGCATCGAAGTAAACTTTTTATTTACATAGTCGCATACATCGCTCGGCTTTTGTCAAGATAAATTAGTTTGTAATTGTGCATTAAATAAAACACTGTTAATGTTAAAGTCGTTAATAAATTAATTTTACTTGCGCCGAGTTTTATTTTAAAATAAATAAATTAAAAACGAACTCTAAAAACGTAACAATATTTTTTTCTTACTCTGTAAGAACCAATAATTCTTCCGTATAAAGAACGCACACTACTTTTTTGAGACAACTGTACAAAGGAGAATCTGTTTCTTTTTCTTTCTGAAAAGGGCGCCAGTTACTGTTTTGAATTAGAGTTTCTCTAGTTAGAGTCTGGCAGAATGGCGTGCATTTTTAATTGGTTCCGCCATATTTCAGCAAAATATACTTCAGCCAATCACAAGAAAGAATACAAGTGCAGTTTGGCGCCAACACTTGAATCTGACGTTGAAAATAAGCAAGCAAGGTTAGGTAATATTGTCAATTTGACATCGACGGGAATTTTTTTTGCTGAAAGATGGCCGACTCTGACAGACTCTAACTAGGGGGTCTTTATTTTGAATAAGGGCGCCGACTACCCTTCCTCCGGCCCTGGTATTCTTGCAAGAACTCGAACGAACCCATCGCCTTTAAAATCAGTAGTCCTCCATCTCCTTTTCACATTAATCTCTTGTTCATTCCCATAGTAACAATTATAAAAACACCGGCCTTGCAATCGCAGAGTCGTGAGTTCGAACCGCGATCGGGTTAATTCTCGGGGGTGGTCGGTATCCACTTCAGGTACCCTTAGGGACAAAATTCGACGCTGCCTGTGGGATCACTGTTAATAAACCGAAACTTAAAGTTAACTTGTAATTGACAAACCAGGCCCAAACACTAGTGTGACTACTTTTTTATGACTGTGACTGAAATTGCTCGAGTGCACTTCGTTATTTATACATATAAAATAGCGACATCTTACTATCGCTTTTTGACCTAACATTGCAGTAGGATAGACAAATTGAAGCGGTAAGTTTCTGCTGAAGAAGCCCCAAGCAGGGCTGAAACAGCTGTCCAGAGGCTGCTCGAGGTTCTCACTGCAATCAAAAACGATTTGCACAAAATTTTTCTAAAAAGTTATTTATACAGTTACAAGAATTATACTATTGGTTTTTTTTTGTTTTGAAAGGTACAACCATAAAATAATAATTTACCCTCGTTGTAAAATTTCCTCCCCAACTTCAGTTTTAGCTACATCGAGCAAACCGAATCCCCTGGAACATTAGTTAATTCAGTAACATTAAAAGTTGCATTTACATTAGCAACGCGTTCGCTAATCAAATTCCCCCCTTTGTTGCAGTTCCGGTTCAGCATCGCCGGGAGGCGGGGGGAGAGGTCTTTATTGGGCTTCTTAAATTATATTTTCGCGTGTTTTATTTTTCCGCCAGGAGATGGCCAGAGATGAAACTCGCCCGGCCCGGCAATAATTAATAAAAGATGTGGAAGACTTACTAATACGCGGAGCGCCTGAAAATTAATTAGCGTCGTCGATAATATGAAATACGAAATGCGCCGCGACGTCGCACGGCGCCTGGAAATTAAACGGTCGTTGTTTAACTCACTGCTGCGCGAAATAAATTAGGGGCGAAGTACGGTTTTTAACGGTGATGAGGCTCTCGAGGGTGATATTTTCGTTTTCATTAACGATGGAATTTTCATGGATTCCTCATTAAAATAATTTATTTATACAGGGTGCAAAAATAAACAAGTGCAAATTGCACCTCGTAGTAAATGGTAACTCTTAATTAACAGTTTTCTCAAGATTGGTAACCTTAAATGAAAACTATTACATTATTTAACTATTCTTTGAGCTGAACTAATGTTGTGGAGGCAAACCTAAAGCAACAAATTTTTCAAATACGTATAAAGCGTATTTAAAAATATAATATAACAGGTAGATTTGGCAACTAGATTAGGTTGGCGTCTAAATTATAATCTGTAATAGTATCGAATGAAATGTATCCTGTTACCACCTGTTAACTTCCCCGAAACTAATCACCAAACTGAACCAAACATAATTATGTTCACGTATAAGTTGTTAGGTTCGGTTTTAATCAGTGCCGAATTGGGGAGGATGAGTTAATAGAATAATGCCTAAGGCGCTTCATCTCCTTGAGACGTGTTCAAGATTTAAAATTATTTTCACCACTCAACCGCAATATACCGGCACTAAAAATATGATTTTTAACAGCCAGACCAAATCACAAGAGAAAAATACCTGCAGGATTTTATAATCCCCCGAATTATGCAACACCATGTATACATATGGATGTGTCATTAAGTTTCCTATTACGCGAATCTTCTGCACATACCACTTGAATAATATCCCGCTGTAATTCGGGGTAAAACAAAACTGTAAATGAGAAACATACCTTCAAGTTACAACGTTTAAGAAATCAAGGCAGCAATAACAGAAATTTAATTTAATTAGAATTCTCTCTCTCTGGGTTTCTCGACGTCTCTCAGCTTCTCGACGTACCCGGCCAGAACAATATTATTTATGTAATATGCGTGTATACGAACGTGGAAATGAAATATGACGACCACTTTAAGTCTCTTCAAGTGAAATTTCAGTCAATTAGGGAAGAACTTGTTAGGGGTGCATTTATCTGAACAACATACTCAGAGGCAGTTGAAATTAAAAAAAATATAAGTACAAAGTTCTTTTTAATCTCGAACCGGACAGAAATATGAAGGGAAAATACTCAACTCCTGACGAAGCTATAAATCTATAGCGAAACGTTGAGTGTTTTCCCTTCATATTTCTGTCCGGTTCGAGATTAAAAAAACTTTGTACTTTTCGCTATAGATTTATAGCTTCGTCAGGAGTGAAAAAAGAGCAGTTTTTTCACTCCTGATTTGAGATGAAAAAAAACTTTGTACTTACAATTTTCATCGGACAAGAACAAACTTCAATTAAAAAAAATATATACAGGGTCTCCTAACAGTGCGGTCTCGGGCTATATCTCGATAACTACTGCAGATATAAAAAAAGTTTCAAGACATTTTTATTTTAGAATTTAAAGGTCTACGACTTAAAATTATTTTCACCTATACAGGGTGAATCAAAACAGCGGTACTGAATGCAACTTTTTTATTTCAAATGGCACACCCTATATATGATATCAAATTTGACTTGCCCATAAAATTCTACACATTTTTTATGTACCATAATCTATGTCTAATTCTAACAGTTCTGAAGATTTTAACATTTTATCTAAAAACTGTCGCTTGCGGCCATTATTTTATTTATTCATATTTTATTTATTTTTAACTTTAGAGAAAAGATTTTCGAGACAGATGTAGTCGGTACTTCAGCTTATTCGAAGCTCTTATTAAATGTATTTTCATAGTTACAGGGTGATCATGGTAGTAAGCAAAATATTGGAAATTTCAAAATGACGTCAGTCAAATTTTTTAAATAGCGTGCCCTATATTTTTATATCCTAAATTGTTCGTCTAATACAGTACTTTCGTTTTTGTCATGCATGTTCTATACCTATCTGCAATATTTTTCGAGAGCCTTATATCCATTTCAGTTATTTCTTTTGAAACGTATAATTGTATAAGGTGGCTGTGGAAAACAGGTAAATTAATTATTAATGTCAGCTCGTTCGTTTGTTTTCCATGGCCACCTTAGACAATTACTCGTTTTAAAACAAATAATTCGTACAGGTCTAGGGTTCTAAGAAAATATAGCAGATAGGTATAAGACATGCATGATAAAAACGAAAGTATATTGAATATTGAATATTGAATATTTATTAGTCAGCGATTACATATATATATAATCATAAGACTTAGTCAAAAAGAATAAGCATATAAGATAAAGGTAAGTAAATACACAAAAAAAAATACAATAAAATTAAATCTAAAACTAAGATTTATAATAATAATAATATAAGGCCAGTTTGTTTCCAGGGATGAGTCGGCTGCACACGATAAAGAAAGTATTTCTCTATGGAGGTGTGGATCTTCGTCTTGTTTAGGTAAGTATTTTTAATCCTGTGATTTCCAACTTTAGGTTCACAGATCAGTCAAAGAAAAGTTCAGTTTTGTTTTGGTGCAACAACGACGTCCATGGTGCTCCAAAATGCATGTCCAAAATTATATGATAAAGTATTCATTTATCGAATAAAGTGGTCTTTCCAGGAAGTAAGTGTAACATTTGTGTTTGAATTTTTTGTATTCAGTTTCATGTTTTAGTTCTGGAGGTAATGCATTGAAACTCTTAACGCCAATATAATCAGCATTTTTTTGACCTATTATAATGCGTTGATATTCAGGTCTGATGTCTTCACTATTCCGGGTATGGTAAGAGTAGAAATCATTATTTCTTTTTAAATCCATTTTAAAAGTAAGAACAACAAGTTGGTAAACATATAAGGAGTAAACTGTCGGAATTTTATACTTTATAAATAGATTTTTACAGTGTGAATTTGGTTTTACTCCAGCGATTATTCTGACTATTTTCTTTTGTTTTATAAAAATTTCCATAACCCATCTGCTATGTCCCCAGATTGTAATCCCGTAATTAAGTATGGATTGCACTAAACTAAAATATGCTTGCAGCAGGATATTTCTATTAACTAATGATTTTAGGTTTTTGAATAAGAATATTAAAGAACTCAGTTTTGCACTTATTTGCATGACTTGTTCTTCCCACGTCAGCTTTTGGTCTATTTGTATGCCTAAAAATTTTGTAGTGGCGACTTCCGTAATTGATTTTTTATTAATTTTTAATAGCATGCTGCTGTCAACACGTTTGTTCACTGGGTGAAATTGCAAGGCTTGTGTCTTACGTTCATTAAGAATTATTCCATTATCCTTGGTCCAAGTTAATAATTCTTTTACGGCAGAATGTTTGCAAGTTGTTCGGTGTTTTGTACCATAATTATCATGCTTACATCGTCCGCGTACATGTTTATTTGATAAGCAGAGGGACATTGATTTGGTAGATCATTTATCATTACACAGAACAGAAGTGGTCCGAGTATAGTGCCTTGTGGTACTCCCCTATTGGTTCCTATTATCTCTGATGTGTTTTGTTTAATAGCTACTAACTGTTTCCTATCATGTAGGTAAGATGTAATCCAATTATGGGCTGGGCCTCTTATGCCTGCGAGGTGGAGTTTTTTTAAGAGCAGCGTATGATCAACCGTGTCAAAAGCACGGCTCATGTCGAAAAATAATCCCACGCTTTTACTTCTTTCATTTAAAGCATAGACCACGGCTGTGAGCGCCTTCTGAACCGCTGATATCGTCGATTTACTTTTCCTGTACCCATACTGGCAGTCGCTAAAAATTTTGTATTTTTCAAGGAAGCCGTAGAGTCTGGAGTAAAAAGTATATTCAAAAATTTTCGAGATTTGACACTGTAATGATATGGGTCGGTAGTTTTCTATGTTATCCCGATTTCCTTTGTTTTTATATACTGGTAAGATTTTAGAAATTTTTAATCGATCTGGATATACTCCTTTTTCGAATGATAAATTTATTAACTTGGTTATAGGAGATGTTACGTAGTCTGAAACAATTTTTATTATTTTCCCTGGAACCTCATCTACCCCGGACGACATTTTGTTGCAGTACTGATTAATAGCTTTATTTATTTCATATTCGCTTGCGGGCGAGAGAAAGAAGCTGTTTGTAATACGGTTTCCGTTTGGTGTTTTAATTTGAGGCAAGGGACTGTTTTCTATTAGTTCTTTGAAATAAATATTAAATTTGGTTACTGCTTCTTCAAGATTTATTACTTTTCCATCGTTTTTTATTGTAATCTCTTCTTTCTTCTTTTGTTCTTTAAATTCACCAATAATTTCCCAGCAAGTTTTATTTATATTATCAGTATTCACAATTTTGTTTTCATAGTATTCCTGCTTTCCTCTTTTTAGTTCTTGCTTGTAAAATTTTTTAAAGATCTTGTATCTTTCGTTGTAGTAGTCACTTCTGATGCTTTGGTTAACTTCTGCCATTTCTTTAATCAGCATGGAGAGATCTTTTAGCTGAGGCGTTATCCAGGTGGTATCATGTTTGCTGTTACATTTTTTTTTAATTTTAACAACAGGAAAGGCTTTATTAAAGTGCGCAAGAAATATTTTTTCGAATTTGTTAAAAGTATCATTTACATCATTGTATTCAAGATCCCAATTTGTGTTTTTAATGTATTCAATAAATTTTTGTTTGTTGTGTGGTGTATATTTCCTGTTGAAGATAAATTCGGTGTCTTCTTTTCTTTCTTCTTGAAGGATATTGGTAATTTGATGAGTGTGGTCTGAGATATGATTTGGAAACACTTGGGTATTTGCTTGTGACAAATTGGTAAAGAATAAGTCTATACAAGTTTGTGTATTTTTTGAATAGCTAGTGGGTTCGCGCACAATTTGATGTAGATCGTATTCAAGACACGTATTTATAAGAGATCTCTGTAAATTACTTTCCGTTAGTACATTAACGTTGAAGTCTCCACATAAACATATTTTTTTATTCTTTTTATAAGTATCACCTAGAAAGTTATTCAGCTGTTCAATAAAGGTCTCGTCATTTGATGGTGTTCTATAGAAGCACACAATAGTAATCAATTTACCAAAGTATTCAACGTCAACCGTAGTACATTCAAAAATTTTTTCGGTGTTTATGGCACTTACCCCTTCGATAACCTTTAGCTCCTTCTTTACCATTATGCAAACACCTCCACAGGCAGATGTAGTTCGACAATAGCTACTGGCTAGTTTATATCCAGTTACTGTAAGTGATTTTATTTCCAGCATGTTCAACCAATGTTCGGTCACACAAATTACATCGGCAGCATGTTCCTTGGCAAGCACCTCAAGTTCTATTTGTTTCTTAGATATACCTTGAATATTAATATGCATTATTTTAAGATGTTTTCCTTGTTTGTCATTTGTGTACTGTAATTGCTATACCTTTTCTTTGTCTATTTTATTTTGTTGGATGTCTCTTATACGAATGTAGCACGGACATTCTTTATCCCATACGTAGTGTTCACTGTTTAGATTAAGGTTTAGTTTTATTTTGTACTGTACTGTATTAGACGAACAATTTAGGTTATAAAAATATAGGGCATGTTATTTAAGAAATTTGACTTATGTCATTTTGAAATTTCCGATATTTTGGTTAGTACCATGATCACCCTGTAACTGTAAAAATACATTTAATAATGGCTTAGAATAAGTTAAAGTATCAACTACATCTGTACCGAAAATCTTTTCTCTAAAGTTAAAAATAAACAAAATATGAATAAATAAAATATGGCTGCAATCGACAGTTTTTCACATAAAATATTAAATATCTTCAAAAACGGTTGGATTTAGACATAGATTTATGGTACATAAAAAATGTGTAGAATTTTATGTGCAATCCAAATTTGACATCATATATAGGCTGTGCCATTTGAAATAAAAGAGTTGCATTCAGTACCGCTGTTTTGATTCACCCTGTACAGGTGAAAATATTTTTATGTTGTAGACCTGTAAATTTTAAAACAAGAATGTCCTGAAACTTCTTTCGTATCTGCACTAGTTATTGAGATATAACCCGAGAACGCGCTGTTGGGACAACCTGTATATGTTGTTACGCTTTTTTATTATTATGATTAAATTACTGACTTGCAATTTTGAAATAATTCATTGCTCCAGTCTAAAATTATACGCGTTTATCACAAAACTGTTACTCACATGTGAGTGTGATTCACACTTTAATCTCACAGCATTAGATATAATACTTATTTTCTTTCGGAAATCATTCTTAATGCCGCGCCGTGCGAACTTCGAGGCATTAATGCCTACAATTTTTAATCCTGAATTTAATATATTATTTTTTTTTTTGCTTTCGATTAAATTACATCGAAGTACAACGTGTTCAGAAACGATCGGAAGCCGTTGAATTTGAATTTCCCGCCGCTCGCAAGACTGCTTATTTTGAAAAAGTTGGCACTAAATGACGTGCCGTTTCACCACAACATGATAACGTATGTCGTTCAGCCGAAAAAGAAACTCCGGCGTGTTTTGAAATGACAACGAAAGTATGTTTTAGTCTACACACTATTAATTTATTTTATTTGCAATTGTCACTTGTGTACACCGTGATCAAAGTTAGTAATTATTGTTAGTATAAAGTGGTCGAGAGTAAATGTTTGAGTTGGCAGTGTTAAATTTTATTTTTAAAGGGTACAACTTGAATAACTTCCGGTTGTCGACGACCTGAAACTGACAACCGTCACTTGACGGAAGCACGTCAAATGCAAATTAAAATACCGGACATAGCCTACAATCTTATCGCTCTTGACATTATGTCAATAAACTATATCCGGTTGCAGTGATGCAATGCTCTTAATTATATTGCCAACTCAAACAGTTCTTCTTGACTACTTTGTATGTGGGAAAATGTCTCATGAACTTGAATTTATATGCATAAAGCCGAAGGCCCGGCCGCGGTGGTGGGGATGTCCTGGCGGTGTCTCGTGACGTCAGTCCATACCATGGACATTCCTACATTAAGGTTTAGTTCAGATGAGAGGCGATTTTGATTGATCGCAATTCACAGCGCATGCAACTGTTATAATAATTAATAAATTAATACTCTCTCTGGTTTTTGAATCCATTTTTAATTTATTAAGCCGGAGATGCGAGGCATTGTTTCATCTTGCAATAAAATTCGAATATAATGATTGCTAATATATTTAATTAACCTAGTCTTACGATCGTTAAAATAAAAATACGAACAACTTTTTGCAAGGGAACTTGATTTTAAAGGAGCTTCACCTGGACGAGTGACGTATACCTGAGACCCACATGTCACTGGCCCGACAGATGTCGAATCTGTCTGGTATTGCATGAGACAACTTCCCATATACTAACTTCGCACTATAATGACGTTTAAACACGAAAGTATGTGGTTAGATTTGATTGACGTTTATCATACTTAATAGGATTCGGAAACGTACTGCCATTTCTTTTTCATTATACTCAGCAGGAATATCAATGACAGCGCGCCAAATTCAAACACCCTTCAATCATTTATGAATGTACCGTGTAATTTATATACATACATATATTACTCAGGAGTATTTTTTATTAATCTTTTCAAAAGTCAGGATTCTGGTGAAATTTAATTAAAAGAAAGTAGAGTTTAACAAGAAATTTAAACGGTGCAGATGAAATTTCAGAAGATTTAAGGCTTCTAAAAAGATCAAGATAGAATGAATGCTGAAACTGAGGGGGGATAATATGTTTCTGTTTCTTTTTTCCCCCAGAGAAGGGGATTCTGTAATTCCTATCTTCATTTTTCTATCCACTTTCAGCTCTACTTTTTTTTTTTAGATATAATCGTTTGTTGGTCTTTCTCGTTTTTCTTCGTTTATTCTAAGCCCTGCCTTTCTTGTTTTTGTTTCCTGGATTACTTCGTACAATCTCCTTTTGCCCTATTCTTCACGTTGTAATTTTGTGTCTTTCGCATTTTTAATTTTTTGTCACGTGATCTCAGGAAATGCCTGAATAAACTAAGAAATACTCCTATTATCAATAACATAATTGTTAAATTATAAACGTAAATATTAACTCTAATTGAAAGCATTTTCGTTACTCTCTCATTATTAATGACTAAAAACTCTCACGTTTGGAGTTGGTGTTGGTTCGGAAAACGTACGTCGTCGGTACTTATGACCAGATGTTCTCATTTAATTTGTTATTAGTAAGTTATTAGTTCGTTTCTAAAACTGCATTCCTCGATTTTTATTTGATATTAAAAAGGTTTCGCCTATAGAAAAAAGTTTTCATATTGAGAGTTATTTACTTTTATAACTGAAATAAAGTTAATGGAATTTGCAAGCATAAAGAAATGCATAGACGAAATGATGTCCTTGTATGTTAATATTTCGTAGAAATTATCGTAGAGATGATTCAGAGAGGTTTCGTTAGAACAGTACTTTCATAATTGTTACGCTTTTAACCAGTGTTACCGAGGTACCTACCGAAACTTCCAAGTTGGGGCCAGCTAACAGTGGAGACGGCTGGGTTCGTTCAAGATGGTCCAATAAAATTCCGTAGGGCGCCAGAAGGTGACTTCCCAACTTACCAATGTCCACCTCCAGACCACGATGTATTGGGGGGAAAATTTCGGTAAAATATCGACGATTCGCCAACGGGCAAGAATCATACAAAGGGCCGCGACAGAAACAAATAATAACAAACTACGCCTTTAATTCGTACCCATAAAGTAAACACGTATATATACAGGTTAGGGTAGTTTAACGGGTAATTAAACAAATCCGTAGAAGACGGATACCGTCTAAATATGAGCGAAAGAAAAAAAAATAGTACACGGGTAATTAGCTCATTGGGTCCCAAGTCGCCTTACAAATAATAAACAAATACATTAAACAAATATAAATATTATCCAGGTTACGAGGAAAAGTACGTGATTTTTAATACACAACCGGTATACACGGCTTCGCGTAATTGTCTCCCAACACGTGGACGGACGGACGCAAATCGAAGAAAATGGCCGATTCGAAGATCAAAGAAGAATAAAAGATCGCCTTACTTTACATCCACTCGCGGGGTCCTCTCCAAATAGGGCGGAGGGTTGTCGGAGTACAATCAGCTGCTGCAGGAAATGCCAATAAACGACTTAGCAGTACACGGGGTTTTTGCTCGCCACGTGGTGGTCGAAAGGCTGTCCTCAAAACTCCGGCACCCAACCAACTACGACAGGGAGGATCCTTCTCCGAGCTCAAATTATGGCGTTACAATTCTTCAATACGGCCCTGACTTTTTACCCTGATGAGACACAACGAAAAGATAAAATTATGTTCGAATGGCCGCGGAAAAAAAGAAAAGATACATACCCAAGATGAAGAGTAAAAGCGTTAAACGAAAGCCCAAAATAGGAATAAACTGGTGTGAACGCTTCTTCAACCGAAAAACTGTGTTCGTAATACACCCAAATTTTCCGTAAAGAAATTCGCTATCGCAATCAACACGTGCACACCTTCTTCAATCTCGGGGCCACCAGCAAAGACCCGTGCGCAACGCCCGTGGCCAAAATTGTCACCCTTGACCTGTGCGTGCGCTCAGAGCGACGAAAACCTTAGACTTTTAAATAAATAGATTTCTACAAGTAACAATTCCCTCACCAACCCGGAAAAAGGATTTTATTTTGGCCCAAAAAGAAGGGTCAAAAGAAAATCTGTAACATCACCAACTTAACTAACCTTAAACAACTATCCGATTGAGACACTTAACTACGAAGATATGAGACGGTACCCCAACGAAATAACAAATGAGACTTCTAACACGCTCGTTTCCTTATGGGTCAGCCATACAGGCCTTCAGATGAATACCTGCCCAAGTTCCAGGAAGTATCTTATCACTTTGATCTTTCAGTACGTAAGTATCTGAACCAATTTGACGATGAATTAGAAATGGTCCCACAAATTTATCAGCTAATTTGGCGGTAAAGTATTTAGATGCGTCCGATAAGACAAAATTCCTACGCCACACTAATTGGTTAGGATAGAAACGAGGTTCGCGATGACGTAAATCATAGCGCTGTTTGGATTTATCATACGCCTTTTGCAACCTAGTTTGGACGTCCGTGTACAACTCTGAAAAGTTAGATGCGCGTTCCAAAATCTGTTCCTTATTATAGGCCATCTCAAGGACCTTATCATCATTAGACAGATTCCGCTGTTCCTGTCCCAATAAAGTCATTTCCCGACCGAAATTAATAAAGTAAGGGGTTAGACCTGTTGTTTCATGTCGAGCCGTTCGAAGCGCACAAGTGACTTGTCCAAGAAATTTATCCCAAGTCCTATGGTTATCTGAGACGTAAGAGGTTAACATAGTTTTTAATACTCTGTTAATACGTTCTGTGGGATTTGCTTGCGGATGGAAGAAAGACGTATAACTTGGCCGAACATGATAGGATTGGAGAAGTTTTAAGTACTCTTTCGACCGAAATTGGGGTCCATTATCCGAAATTATCCTTTTAGGAACCCCAAATAAAAGGAATACATTCTGTTCAAGATGTTGCACCACATGATACGAAGTAGCCTTACGAAGAGGGAAAACGAGAGGAAATTTACTAAAACAGTCCGCCACGACCAAGATAAAATTATACCCCCCTGTAGACCTAGGTAAGGGTCCAACTAAATCTACGCTGATAACTTCCCAAGGGCGAGATATCAACGAATGCCCACCCATTCGTCCCACCGGTGCCTTTTGTTCGGGCTTAGTACGACCGCAAATACTACAGCGATTTATGTATCTGACGACATCCGACAGCATATGGGGCCAATAGTATTTTTGAGCCAAACGATGGAAGGTTTTATATATTCCTAAATGGCCGCTGGTAGAAACGTCATGATGCAAACGAATAATTTCGTTCCGTTGCTTCACTGGCACGACCTCCTTCCATTGAAATTGCTCACCGCTAAGCACAGAATGACGATCTTTTATAAACTTATACAAGGCATTATCCGATACTCGAAATAGAGGGTATTTTCCAGGCATCCGCTTCACCAGGTCGAGCATTTTGGAATACCACTTATCATTCTCCCCAACTACATTGACAGCTGAAACTATAGGTACGGACCTTGATAACGCGTCGGGAACTACATGCTCCTTTCCCTTGCGATGAATAATTTCATAATCGTACTGTTGAAGACGCACCGACCAACGAGCAAGCCTACCTGACGGAGTTGGTAAATTATTTAGCCATAACAGAGAGTAATGATCGGTTATAACTTTAAAATGTGACCCTTCCAAGTACGGTCGGAGTTTCTCTATAGCCCACAGGACTGCTAAGCATTCTTTCTCAGTAACCGAATAAACCCTTTCTGCTTTCGTTAAAGACCGGCTAAGAAAACAGATTACTTTCTCCCCATCCTCGAGTTGTTGAGTAAGAACCGCACCTATGCCGTAATCTGAAGCGTCGGTTTGAACTACGAATTCCTTCTCAAAGTCCGGACAACTCAAAATTGGAGCGGAAATTAACTGATCTTTAATTTGTTTCCACGCAAGGTCGCACTGACTGTCCCACTGAAATTTTCGGTTCTTTCGCAACAAATTCGTAAGCGGCGCTACCATCAACGAGAAATTAGGAACGAACCTGCGGTACCAACTTGCCATTCCGACCATACGCCTAACTTCTGACACGGTTTTGGGAGCTGGTATCTTAAGAATGGCGTCAACCTTCTCTGGATCTACGTGTAACCCCCATTTATCGATGACATAACCTAAGTAACGTAACTCATCTCGACAAAATTGACATTTGTCCTGATTTAAGGTTAGGCCCGCTTTAACAATACGAGATAAAACGTCTTCTAAAACAGAGAGATGTTTCTCCAACGTCGAGGTGACTATGATTATATCGTCAAGGTAAACGAACACGTGCGGTTCCAGATCCACTCCAATAAGTTGGTCAACAAACCTTTGAAAGGTAGCCGGGCTATTGTGAAGTCCAAATGGCATACGCTTGAATTGGAATAAACCTCGAGTAGGAACTGTAAAGGCTGTGTATTGACGCGAGTCTTTAGCCATGGGGATTTGCCAGTAGGCAGATTTTATATCTACGGTGGACAGATATTTGGCGTCTCGCAGTTTATCCAATGTACTAGAAACATAAGGCAGGGGATATGCATCCTTCATCGTGACACTGTTTAACTTTCGATAGTCTATGCAGAACCTGTAAGAACCGTCTTTTTTAGGAACCAAAAGAATTGGCGAACTCCAAGGGCTCTGACTCGGCTCAACGATGTCTTGCGATAACATGTCCTCTAACTCCTTGTTCACGATCTTCTGCATCGCAGGAGATATGGGATAGTACCTCTGCTTAATGGGCGCACTGTCCGTATGGATCTTATGTTCAACTAAGTTAGTGCAACCCAATCTATCGGATTTCATTTGACGAAAATACTTATCAACGAGCGAATTTAAATTATCCCGCTGCCCATTCGAAAGATTCCAGGAAGATTCGATATTTTGCACCGACGTTACGGACGCCTCCGCTGCAAAATGCCATTCACCATTGCGCAAATCGGGAACAAGAGCCATTGCTTTCCAGAAATCAGTACCCAATATTAACCCGGTAGTCAAACTGGGAACTGCCATTACATCAATAACTTTGATACGGTCTCGCAACCGCATAGGTGTCGTGAATATACCCGTACTATCGCAAACTTCACCATTAGCAACCCTACATGACGAAAATTGGTTATGAAATGGTACCCCTAGAGCTTGTAGAAGTTCGATACCCCTTTCCCCTACGACCGACCTTGACGCTCCTGAATCAAGAAGTCCTAGAATAGTTTTACCGAGCACAGAAACTTGCAAATAGGGACGCTCATCTCCATGAGCAGAAGCCAAAACAAATTCTAAGAGGGCGCGTTGAACCGAAGGGACCGCTTGATTGGTAGACGTTAAAGGATGCATTAGACGGTCTCCTAGTGCATCCTGTGGGAGTTTCCCGAGCACTTAGAACAGTTGGTTACTATAACCCCTGGTTTACCACAACGGAAGCAGTGTTTCTTAAAAGGCATAGTACACTTGGCCGCGATGTGGCCCACTTTATTACAGTTCCAACACTTACGAGTATTTGCTTCAATTGTATGACAGGATGAAGATGGTTCGGACTGCACATATGCGAGATCAGGTTCCAGAGTCTGATTCCGCCTGGGAGGAGGGAGGTAGTTTTCCACGGAGTTCCTACTACATTCTAACTTCCGACCTACTTCAAGAAGTTGCGAGATAGAAGTGATCTTCACTAAACCTAATTGGTTTTGGTAAAATGGAGCGAGATTACGAGTCATAATGCGAACACGCGCAGATTCCGAAACCGGAACAGAGAGGCGATCGAATAAATTAGTCACCACGGAGACGAACATTCCAATACTTTCCTTTTCTCCTTGGGTACGACGTTTAATTTCATCGAATAAACGTTCATCGTAATCGAATGGCTGGAATTCCGTACGTAGAAGAGCCACTAACTGTTCCCAACTGGTGCATGACTTGATATTTGCCCGATACCAAACAAGTGCCCGATCCTTGAATAAATCGGAAGCCGACCTAAAGAGTTGTTCCTTAGAAACATTGCGGGAAATTCTTAATTCTTCGACCCGTTCTAAAAATGCATTCAAGGAAAACTTTTGATTATCGCCCGAATATGACATGTTCCACTGATGTACCGGAACGGTTTTTATTCTACTTCCCGTTTGTTGATTGTTTGATGGACGTTCATCATCCGACTCATCGGAAGACATATTTCTAGAGCTACTAGCGGTAGGGGAAGCGATTGCATTTAAGTCTAACACGGTCTGCGAACCAGATGACGAGCGGCGAAACAATTTACATCTACTACCAACTTCTGACTCTATCGCTACTATTTGAACCAGTAAAGAAGATCGTTTAGTCACTTCCGGCAAAGTTTTGGCCTTAACTCGATTCAACCGTCCGATGCAGTGTGCGACTTTTGAAGTCAATTTCTGATATGCGTAGCTGCTTGAATTACCATCGAAATCTCCTAAACTATCGCGAATTTCCTTAATTTTATTCTCTAATGCGGTTATGTGTGAGCATAGGGATACGTCGATTATGGAGTCTAAGAATTTCAAATTGATTCCGGGTTGCCTTAATCAGGAGGAAATGCGCTATGAATTACGGGTGCGCGGTATTACGGAGGATATGACTTTAGAATCGGGAAGGAAATCGCTTCGTAGTTTGGTACGCTTGGAGGTCGGTTCTGATTTTGTGTGGCCAGAAAATCCATTCACATTTGAGGAGGACATTGGTAAGTTGGGAAGTCACCTTCTGGCGCCCTACGGAATTTTATTGGACCATCTTGAACGAACCCAGCCGTCTCCACTGTTAGCTGGCCCCAACTTGGAAGTTTCGGTAGGTACCTCGGTAACACTGGTTAAAAGCGTAACAATATTTTGGCGCCCAACGTGGGGCCCATTCTTTTTTTTTACCGTCTACCCCTCGGCGATTTGTTGGTAAATTTAGGGCTACAACAAAGGGGCGTGTTTTTTTTAATCTGAGGCAGCCATTTCGTGGAAGATAGGTCGCGCTTCTTTCGGCCGGTCAATTTTTTTTTTTTTTGTTTTTTTTTTGTTTTGAAATCGTGCGTGAGCATAGGGATACGTCGATTATGGAGTCTAAGAATTTCAAATTGATTCCGGGTTGCCTTAATCAGGAGGAAATGCGCTATGAATTACGGGTGCGCGGTATTACGGAGGATATGACTTTAGAATCGGGAAGGAAATCGCTTCGTAGTTTGGTACGCTTGGAGGTCGGTTCTGATTTTGTGTGGCCAGAAAATCCATTCACATTTGAGGAGGACATTGGTAAGTTGGGAAGTCACCTTCTGGCGCCCTACGGAATTTTATTGGACCATCTTGAACGAACCCAGCCGTCTCCACTGTTAGCTGGCCCCAACTTGGAAGTTTCGGTAGGTACCTCGGTAACACTGGTTAAAAGCGTAACATAATAAAAAAAAAACCTCTGCGAAGATTTTTCGTGCAATTTTTTGAAAAAATACGCAGAGTTAACCTCGGTTTAATATGACGGTAATCCTTTAATTTGTAGGTGAGCAATAAGCAAAGACGTACCGTGTTATTATCTCAAGTCATGACCAACTCCAAACGTGGGAGTTCTTGAACGGACTTTATTTTCTTGTATTTCATTTTTATCTCACTTTATTTATTTTTCTTTTTTGTACTGTATTAGAAATTAACTATTTCCGTACATGCATGCGATGCAGTCAGAGATAATGTCACGAGATAAACCACATTCTAAAATAAAATGCGAAGAAAAGCGAACGGTGTGCACACTTGAAGTTTTATACAAAAAAATATGTTGCAAAGAGAATCATTTGATTAAATTGTCGTTGTTATCTACACTGGTGTAACAAAGAACAAAGAAAAGTATTAGGTGATTTCTTTTATTAAAAAAAAAAGAAATAGTTGCTTTCAAACGACTAAATAAAAATTTAAAAAGCACAAATGGCTGATGAATAAAATCGACAAAATCGAGTTTATAGGTTTGTAAAATTTAATTGGTTTCTTCAGTGTCCACTAATCTTAAAATTATGTTTTCTATTTCCTACAACAAATAAAATTGTTTTAATTAACTTTCTTCTTTCAATTTTAATATTGTTAATTGACAATTGATATTTTAATATCATCTACGTCGCAGAAGAAAACGAAAGTCACCATTACTATATCGTTATTAAAAAAAATTGTTGCAATACGTTTTTGATTGCAGTGAAAACCTCGAGCAGCCTCTGTACAGCTGTTTCAGCCCTATTTGGGGTTTCTTCAGTAGAAACGTAGCTCGAAATTTCCACTGCAAAAAAAAAACGACTTGACCCATTTATTCGCAATTGCGATGTAATAGTGATGAACAGATAAAACAGCGACAACTTACGATGATTATTATTATTATTCAAAGGAAAGTCACCAGTACGTATACCGGTTGTTGAATCAAACTGAGATCATAAAAATTTAATGACAACAAACACAGAGTAGCACAGATTATTGTCATTTGAAATTGATGAAGTGTAAATGAGGTAGTATTACGTTCTGAATAAGGAAACGTCTCGTCCTCGCAACGGGTTAAAGCCCTTAGAGAACGACAGTATAACACTAGAGCAGTAAGCAGCAAATCCTGTATCAGGACATCTTTTCTTTGCACAAAAGTACATGTTTTACACACTTTTAGTTCTTCATTTTCATATTTTCGCCTCTCTAATGTACTTTATCCACATTGTTCTTGCCTTCTTTATCATCTATTAATTTTCTGTCTTTATCTTTGCAGAAAAGGTTTATCTTATAAATTAAAAGATCAAAAAATCAACTGTAATTGATTGTTAAATCGACCCCATTAACTCAAACAATAAAAATAACTGCGTAGCACTCATTTCCTTTTTGCAAACAAAACCATTTTTTTTACTTTCATCTTTTTTAACACAAAGAAAACACAGAGACATCGGTTGATATATCAACCTTTCAAACACACGGTGCATTTCGAGCCGATCTCGTTAGCATATGAACACAAAAGGGAATCGTTCACTTATTATTCTCTCGCAGGAAAATGAAATTCAAGAAAAGGTTCCCCAACTGTAACTTCGTATTTTCACAAATGTTTTAAATAAATGTTAATAACAAAACTTAAAAAAGTAATAATAACTATACGTTGTTCACAAATTAAAAAAAAAAAAACCACCACCTGTTGCATTATGTTGGTGTAAAACATAAGTCCCCTACAGAACATTATCAACATACTAAGTTGGCAAGGTATTTGAATTTTCATGTCAAAGTAAGTCTGCTATAAAATTGCTTACGAACGATAAGGTAAAAACCATTATACTATTATAATTATTGAATTTAGAACCAGAGATTTGTTCCGAAGGTATAACCTTATCGTTTATTTCAAACACTTGCCAATTTTGTTACCAAATTTTTAACTAGAACACTGTTGCCGGTTGTATTTTTCACAAGGCAACACCGCCAGTGATCTTTCAATTTGTGAACAAATTATATATTAATAAAAGGGAAACGATACATTTTATCACGTTTCCGTTCTAAAAAGTAATCTATCTAATCTGTAATACGTCATTTTTTAGAACTATTAAGCAAAAAAGGTGTATGTTTCAAGAAACTATAGAAACACTGCGGTGCAAATACTATGTAAGAAAGAATCCTGAGAAAGTGATAAAATTGGCGTTTCCTTTTCTTTCAATGAAAAGACCTGCTCGTTTTCTTTTTTTTTTTTTCTTTTCTAAAGCAAAAGGGAGCACTATCTATCCCTGGGCAAATATTGACTCGGCACTTGGGACTTGTACCTGTTTTTGTACGAAACTAATTACGTCGGTGATGTAATTAAAAAAAAAAAAGAGAGGAGTCGCGGTGATTAAATCTTATTGGCACGAAATTGTTTGTATTTGTTTAACTGGATAAACTTTGTAATACCGTCGATTTGCTTATCGCGACATTTTCGATAAAACTCCGACCGACGACGACGTGTCGACTGCTAATTTATAATGTGGAGTTTACTGGAATCTAAAGTAAAGTTATTAAAAACCGAGTAATCCGAAAATGATGGTGACGGTTTCATGTTACACTTACAATTAAGTAGCAAATCGATCAATTGAAAAAAAAATAATAATTAAAGATAGGATCATTGAGATGGTATAACAGGAGACAACACTGACCATTTTCTTTTACGAAAAAAAAAAAAAACATTGCCTGCTTTACAGCAACTGCTTGTAGCACACATGTACGCTCATGGACTTTAAAGACCTGGGCGTCTTTACAACCCCTGCCCACTACTTTACCGGTCGACTATATTAATCCGACCGACCTAAAATTATTTACGACGGGTACTCTTGCAGCCTTTCCAATAATTATCTACACGTGTTTGTATGTATTCATGCTTCAATATAATACTGCTTTACACGCCATGTCCGCAGATCGGGTTTACTATAGGAAAAACGTTTTATTCTTCATTTTCCTGCTTGCCCTAAAACGTAATAAATAATACGAAAATAATAAATTCCCATTAATAACTGAAAAATTTATCTTTTTGCTTTAACAAAATGTCAATCATGTCAGCTAGGAATTGGCGGTATTATGAATTTGATACCTTACCACGTTTTCATTCACAATATCTTTGTTTTATGAAAATGTTTGCAGTTTCTTAAAATTTTAAAATTGAAGTTAAAAAATGAAAACCTGTTTTTAAGAGAGTTTATTTTAAATTATTTTATTCTACGTAACTATTACCCCTTTTACATTTACAGTAATTGAAGAGTAACTTCTAACTGGTCTAAGTGCCAATTTTGTGTTAAATTGTTTTTTTTTTTTTGTTAAAACTGCTCCGAATTTTGTTTTTAGTTTTTGGAACTGCAATATTAAGGTGTAATTTGCTTGTGCCTTTATATATGATTTGATTTCGTTACTTTTGCTATTAAACAGGTTTCCGACTCTATTTCGCTTAAATCAAATTAGCACTTAGACCATTTAGAAGTTACATTCTTCGATTGATATTACTTGACTTAAACAGTTTACGTGAATTTACGCAATTTTTGAACATTGTCATATTATGTGAAAGTGTAAATATGATTTTATTTCATTGTTATTAATGGAAATTTAATATTTTCTATAGCGGTTTTGGAATTTTTTAGACTTTTTATAAAGAATGTTTTTTTTTGCGAAAAGTGAACTAGATCCGTGGACACATTGTATATTGGATTCTATATTATACAAATTTCGCGAAAGTGTAGTAATTTTTTAAGTTTTCTGATTAAATATAACAATCTTTAGAATTTTAATTTTACTATAATTTTATACGACTATAAAATTATTAATAGCTTAAACAGCGACTCTCTACGATCAGAATTTTATAATATTGTGATTAAATATATTATATTATATATTAACAATGCCCATTAGATTATAGGGATTGTAAAACATCTGGCAGGTAACAATTCGCAATTCTGGTTCAGAGAATAGGTAATCAGTCTCCTATCGGCGTACAGTGGGAAAAACCGACGGTTTTACCGACCAAAAATAAAAAGTCAACCCTAAGGGTATTTTTTTGATTGGTGCGTTACTTTATCACCACACTGTATAGAATTTAATATACACCATATCCGCGGATCGAGTTCACTATAGGAAAAACGTTTTAATTTTCTACTTTCCGAAAAAAATCATTCTTTATTAAAAAAAAATGGTTGTCCTAAAAATTCCAAAACCGCCATAGAAAATATTAATCTCCATTAACAACAATAAAATAAAATCATTTACACTGTCACAAAATATGGCAATACTCAAAAATTCCGTTAGTACATACACGTAAACTGTTTCAGTAAAGTAATTTAATTTCAATTTAATTAAAGAGTGTACCTAACTTTTTAATGGTGTAAGTGTAAATAGAGTCAATTCCAAAAACTAAAAACAAAATTTGGAGCAGCAAAAAAAAAAACATTTAACACAAAATTGGCACTTAGACCAGTTAGAAGTTACTCTTCAATTACTGTAAATGTAAAAGTGGTAATAGTTACGTAGAATAAAATAATTTAAAATAAACTCTCTGAAAAACAGGTTTTCATTTTTTAACTTCAATTTTAAAATTTTAAGAACCTGCAAATATTTTCATAAAACAAAGATATTGTGAATGAAAACGTGGTAAGGTATCAAATTCATAATACCGCCAATTCCTAGCTGACATGATTGACATTTTGTTAAGGTAAAGAGATAAATATCCTAACTTTTTCAGTTATTAATGAGAGTTTATTATTTTCGTATTATTTATTACGTTTTAGGGCAAGCAGGAAAATGAAAAATAAAACGCTTTTCCTATAGTCAACCCGATCTGCGGACACGGCGTGTAAAGCAGTATTATATTGAAGCATGAATACATACAAACACGCGTAGATAATTATTGGAAAGGCTGCAAGAGTACCCGTCGTAAATAATTTTAGGTCGATCGAATTAATATAGTCGACCGGTAAAGTAGTGGACAGGGGTTGTAAAGACCTGGGCGTCTTTAAAGTCCATGAGTGTACACCGCTGCTTAAAAGTTTCGAAACGAAAAGCAATAAAACTGTTCGAATATGACCCTTATTGAAACAGGTCTAATTTATTTTGAACCTTAAGAAAGGAGTGTACTTTCTCCACACCCCGATAAGAAGGTCGTTAATCCTCTTAAACCGAGGCGACCGGTAGATGTTTATGATGCGTTGAATTTCGTTGGAACGCACGTATTTAGTTTTATTTATCATTTTTCAAAAATGTAACCACAATTTTATTTTACCTAAATTAGAATATTTAATTTTCTTACATAACAGATCTTTATATATCTAAAGAAATACATGAATTTTAAATTAGTTTAAAGGATCGATGATGTAAATTAATTGGAAAAATTATAATTATACGCAATGTCTGATTTGTTCTTTAATTTTTTCTTTCACAAAATTTTATTACTTTATAGAAATTTTTATTCTAAAATTTTAATTACGAGAAAAGAGTAAGAGTAAAAGATTTTTGGTAAATATGAAATATACAAAAATGAGCTGAGCGAGATGTATAGGGTTATTTTTATATGTTCCAATGTTTTATTTTAGGAGCTGAGAAAAATCTTATATAAAAAAATTCTAGGTTTTTTTCTGCATATTATCTTCTAGAGTTACCACAAAAAAACGCACTGCAAAACATATTAAAAAAAAAACCTATACAATTTTATATAAAAAATACGCGTATTACCAAAATTACTATGGCAAGAAATAAACTAATGTTGATCATTGGAAACAATTAAAATAACTGTATGGAGAATCATTATTGATGATGAGGATATCAGAGAAACTATTGCTTACCTAAAGCATGCGATTATGATTAGGGCATTCGAGGTAATTTACGAATTCTGAAAATTCATAACATGCATGCTCTTTATTATTTTAGCCTTCTTGGAATTGAAATAAAAACAGTTTTGCCAAGTTTGCATTAATTCAGAAGTTAAAAGTAAATTATTCAAACTTATAACCTTTAATTTGTCAAAATATGGGAATGATGGGACATTTATTCTTGATCATTTAATTTAATTCAGAAAAAACATTATACAAAATCAATTAATACTATTTAATTTTTTTCGTATTCTAATAATATAAAATGCGCTTTCCGTATAATGAAGTTCTAGTCAACAAAGCTATTAATTAGTAAGCAAATAATATGTATATCGCATTAAACTATAAAATCTATTTATTTACGAAAATAATAGATTCTATTTCATTTACTTATTTAATAATAATACCAATAAAAAGTT
This sequence comes from Prosopocoilus inquinatus, assembly GCA_036172665.1. NCBI lineage: Eukaryota > Metazoa > Arthropoda > Insecta > Coleoptera > Lucanidae > Prosopocoilus > Prosopocoilus inquinatus. Next base: position 72,331,953 of record CM069869.1, read on the forward strand.
CTTTATTGATAATAATGATATGCACGCATAGTTACATTTCATTTCACTGTATTTATCAAAGATTCAGAAATCTTAATTTCACATTGTTTTCCTTATTTATTTTACCTATACGTTATAATATTTAGGAAACAAATTTTGTTAAATTTACTAACTAAATAATGAATAACCACTACCACTATAAGTAATTAATCAAGTTGGTTGAATACGTTCGTGTCTATTTTAAATCCCTGTGTTTGCGACTGCCGGTTTTATTATTCGGACAGCAGGTACGCTTGTAAAAGCTGTAAGGTTCATAATTGCAAAGCACAAAATTTACTACTGCCAGTGATCTGGCTAGTACTCCGAAAACTTTTAAGCACCGGTGTACATATAGGTATATCGCATCTTCTTTTTAAAACGAGCAAAAAGAGTAGAGAAGATTAATGGTCATGTCAGTTTGACAGAAGTGACTTATTAATATGTACCACCGTCAGTCTAGTCCTTAGTATCTCACTGGTACTCCTGTTTCCATTTTAAGAACTATTTAAGCACCTAATAAATAAAATAAAATTTCAATAAAAATAATTGTTGTATAAAAAATAGGTCACACTTGTTACCACCTGGCACTTTCCTAAGTTACTTATAAATTTAGCTACCTGTATATTTATAACGTTTATCAAGCGAAAATCTTCATCTCACAAATTCGTTTATATCCAAAAAGAAAGAAAGAAAGAAATTTCCATGTATATAAAAATTCAGCATACCCACGAATAAATAATATTATTAGTTATTAGAATGTTTTCAATGGGGCGGCTTTTGGAATTGAATTTAAGTCGAATTTCTCAATAAGATTTTTTCCTCGTCCTCGTACAAAGAAAGCAATAAAACTTCCCACGTTCACCTATTCCATTATTATTCCCTCCGCCATTGAACTGCTCGAGCGGATTTTCACAAAATTGCTTTCTCTGCAACTGCAACTACCATTTCTCCGTTTCCAGTAAGAAGTCATTGTAGGTGGCGCGTGGTTAAGATGAAATATCAGGGGGGGAAAAAAAAGAAATGACGCAGAAGCGAGCTTTAAATTGCTTCTCTCGTACGTGAATACAATCACACAAACAGTACCGGGAGAAAGGAGAAAATCTTAATAACATTATTAAAGCAGTAAACCTGTCCTTGGTTATTTATTCATATTTCTAAATTTTCTCGTTTATTAACTTTGTTGTCTTGTTATTCTGATGATCTTAACGTAATACCGAATGTAATTTCGTAAGACAAGTTTTTTTTTATCAACTGCGCTTAGAGATAGAGATCAAACTGGTTCGCACCGATTTGGGAAATCGCTTAATCACTGATTGCAAGTTAAAATTTCTTGTTTACAAGACAAACATGTTTTTAATCATCTAATAATATTTAATTAAAGCAATAATTCTTTAAAAACTTTTCCTTGTGTTGTAAAAAAAGACGTTCATCGCTCATTACAACCGAATTACGTACTATTATGTATTAAAAAAATTAATGTAAAGCAGGCGATTCACTAGGCAACATGATGGGCAACATGTTCGTCAACATATCTTCAGTAGGCCACAACTTACAACTTGTTGACCATCCCGTCCACACATAAACGAACATGTTGCTCCGAGCATATTGCCCAACATGTTGTTCAATATGTTGCCCAGTGAGTGAGTAGCCTGCTTTAGAGTGCAGAAAATAACTGACAATTCAAGGTTGCTAAATTTTCTTGAAAAATGTAGCCAAACGTGTTAAAAAAAGTGGCTTCATTACGCCAAATTCCGAATTGTAAAAAAATACACGTTAATTAATTGTTTCTATATTATTATAACATGAACAGGATCAAATTGAAAAAAAAATAATAATTTTTTTATAATTATGAAACAATCTAAAATAATACCATCTTAAATTTTCGGATTAGAAATGTGGTGGATAACAAAACAAAAATTAATCATTAATTAATCATGAAAATGTATTTAATTTGAGAGTTGTCGAAGTAAACTGTTCTTTGTTTCTTTTTGGTAAGAATAGCAGAAAGGAACAAAAGAAAATTCAAGCAAAGAAAAAGATAAATTTACGAATAATAAGAGAAGACAAAAAACAAAAACAAAAAAAAATCACCGATTGGAAATATCAAAAATCAGTGCAAATAAACATGTAAAAAATCAGAAACAAATGAGAAATTAAAGAAACGGAAACAAAATTCGAGGCTTGAAGTGAAAAAAAAACAAAAGAAAATCGACCACACCAAGCTGAACAAAAAAGTGACTGTTTTCCGGATGAATCAATTACAAACTTCATAGAAAATAAAACTTGTCCATAACACAATTTAAAAAAGTCCACAATACGTTAAAAAAACAACAACAAAAAAAGAAACGAACGATGTTCATAAGACAAATGAAGATCACAACTGTGATGGACGCAAAACAAATGAATATCGAAAAACCGCTAATAAAATGGCAATAATTAATTCAATAAGAAAAGCAAAGTAGAATTTGTAAGCGTAATGAACAGAAGAAAAAAACAGAGAAACTTGATGACTAAGACGAACAAAAAAAAAAACAAATGAATTATCTTCAGACGAAAAAAAAAATAGTAGAAAACAAAAGACAACTTCAAAAAAAAGCGTCGTTCAATAAAATATAATGAAACAAGTGCATAAAACAAAAGAAGATCACAACTGTGATGGAAGCAAAACAAATGAACAACGAAAAAGCGTTAATAAAATGCGAACAATTAATTCGATAAGAGAAGAAGAAAAAAAACAAAGAAAATTGATGACTCAGATGAACAAAAAACAAATGGATTAACTTCAGGCGAAAAAAAAAAATAGTAGAAAACAAAAGACAACTTCAAAAAAAACCGTCGTTCAATAAAATATGATGAAACGAGTGCGTAAAACAAAAGAAGATCACAACTGTGATGGAAGCAAAACAAACGAACAATTAAAGAACGCTAGTAAAATGCGAAAAATTAATTCGATAAGAAAAGCAAAATACTATGAAAGCATAAAGAACAGAAAAACAAAACAAAAGTCGATAACAAAGATGAACAAGAAAACAAATGAATCGCAGACGAAAAATAAAATAAAACTAGTAGAAAACAAAAAAAAAAATTAGGGAACAAAATGTGAAAAAGCAATTTGATAAAAATAAACAAAATGGAAATACGAGAACATAAAATGAATTTAGAAAAGTATCCCACGATACTAACGTGAACATAAAAAATGAAAATCGACGAGAAACAAAAAAGAACTGTAAGAAAGAGACAATAAAACGGTAAAACCAATTCGATTAAAAAGAGAAAAACAGAAATACGATAACATAAAATGAATTTAAGAAAGTACCCCACGATACAAACATAAATAAAAAAAATGAAAATCGACGAGAAACAAAAAAAAAACTGTAAGAAAGAGTCAATAAAACGGGAAAACCAAATCGATTAAAAAGAGAAAAACTGAAAAAGAAACAATAAAAGAATGGTTAGACAAACGAACAGTAAGTCTCCGGCAGAAAAATTTTGCAAATCAAGAAACAAAACAAAAAAAAAACAAAACATATGAACCATGATTAACATGAAAAACACTAATTTCTTTCAATAAAAGAAAAAGAAAAAATATTAAATAAACAAAAGGAAAGAAAAAGAAAACGGTACTCGAAGTATGTATTCGTATTCTCGTCACGTAATACTTATAATTTCGATTAAAAAGAGAAAAACAGAAAAAGAAACAATAAAAGAATGGATAGACAAAGGAACAGTAAGTCTCCGGCAGAAAAATTTTGCAAATCAAGAAACAAAACAATAAAAAAAACAAAACAAATGAACCATGATTAAAGTGCAAAACACCAATTTCTTTGAATAAAAGAAAAAGAAAAAATATTCAATGAACAGAAGGAAAGAGAAACAAAACGGTACTCGAAGTATGTATTCGTATTCTCGTCATGTAATACTTATAATTTAAAGTATAAGCATGAACAGTCACTATTGATCACACTGTATATTTTTTTCTTTGCATCGACTCTGCGATTTCAAATTTTTGGTCGGTGGTGTACTTTAATAGTTCTACGGATTAATTAGAACGTACAATTTTTTGAGCGTTGTTATGTGAAGACAACAACAAAATTAGGCCAGACCGGGGGTCAGGCGGCAAATAAGATTTTTAAACGCCAAATAAGATTTTTGAACGCCAATTATATTTAAACTGCAGCCCAAATGGCGGGATTTCGCACAACCTGGCAACACTGCGACAATCGTAGCACGTTTTTCATAAGAAAAAGATCGCAAGTCCGCCAATAGATGGCGCCGACGAACAAACCGTCACTTAGACAACTGATAAAAGTCACTCACGGTGCACATGCATCACTCTGTAACATTTCATAATTTATTAAGTCTATTAACTGATTTATTTAAAGCCGTGTAAAAGAAAATATTTAAAGACTAATTTATTTATGACATAAGCCGAGCGTAATTGTTCACTATCTATCGCGTTCTGTTCTCTCATCCACCGGCCGGTTGTTTTTATATCCATGGCTGATCACGCGAAATTTCTTCGCCGAGAACATTCTGACAGTCGAAGCGGATGGGTGCCCCTCGAACTTACCAGGTTGATCCCCTAGCTCTGACGTGTATAGCTCGCATTAGGCGTTAGATCATCACGATATTTTTACTTAAATCACGTAAAGAAAATTCACATAATTATTTTTTTTATTGTTGGTATGTGGTTAGAGGTTTATTCATTCGTTTTAATTTCTCGTACGTTTTTTACACTTGCATTTAAATTTGCGTACAAATCCTGTATTTATGAATAGTAAAAATTATATACTTCTAATTCGTTACGTTAATATTTAATAAACTAATTTGATCATTAATTTTTTTTTTCGAATTTATTTTACCAAAAAATTGAATACATCGACCTTATCGATCCACACCTACTGTATTTAACGCGGCGAAATTTCTCTCTGTTTTAAAATAAACATTTATTTAGCGGGAAACATTTATAAATTTAACTGCAGCTTTCCATTACCGAACCGTAAATATTGGTTATTCGTAACTGAACTAACCGATTGAAAAGCTCAAATTTACCCCTCGCCGGACTTTATTATATTTTACCTCCTCCTCTATTGTATCGGGAAAGGTAAATAAGCCGTGCCTGTCAACCCTTCTTTAAGGGCTTCGGTTGTAGTATAATAAGCGATGACAGAGCTCTAATTTTGTCAATCTTAGACGTCAAGGCGACCCAAATCAAATTCAAAATAATTCCTACCAGACATATCAATCTCCCGTTTACATAATTTAATGTTTCGATTTTATTAAATAATTAAATGACACATTGAATGCATTATGAGACTTAAATTATAAATTGCAAGCCGTTTTTCACAAAATAAATAAAGAAAAGCGACGGAAAAATTGATTGATTTTGACAAATTGTAAATTGTTTCCCAGAGCGTCATCTTGTTTTAAATATCGTAGTTTCTGATACGGAGGGTTTCTAAACTTCGCTTAAATGGCAGTTTTGCAAAACAAAACAAATGAAAGTCGAAGTAAACACATCAAAATCGATGGATTCCCTAACCAAAATTGTCGCTGGAAATTCGCGTCCACTTCATAATATCGTAAAGTAACAAAACTAAAAATTCTACAGGAGAGAGAGAAAAAAAAAAAACAAAAAGTGTTGACGATTTTTTATTTTAAAGGTGACATCTCTGATTGACTTTGTGAAACTGCCAGAAATTATCTTCCACAACGTCATCTTTTATGCAAAACTGGAAGCTGTGTCACTAACACTTTATTTCTGAGTAGAAATTCGCATTCAATTCAAACCAATTAAAAACTTGACTCTTGAAATTCCACCAAAAGGAAAATGAAAAAATATTTTGAAAAATTTTAACCAAATTCGATCCAGCATACTATAACTCTATTTAATCCAACCAAAAAAATAACAAATTAAAGTAGACAAAAAAATTTAAAAAAATGTCCACCCATTCCAACTCAACTCCTTTCAACCCAAGTTAAAAAGTTAAGTAAAAAAATATTAAAAAAATTTAATTAAAAGTAAAAGATATTAAAATCCAGTTGAATAAATTTCAAGGTCAACCCAACTCAACTAAACTCTGCCTACCTGTATTCAATCGAAGCAAAAAATTAAAAAAGCGATTAAAGCGAAGTTCGACCAATGTCCAGGTTAACCAAAATTGACTCTACAAGTTAACTCGATTCTATTCAACCCCCTGCAAAGAAATAAACAAAATAAAAAACAGTAAAAAAATAAATCTAAACAATCTAACTGCTCTAACTCGACCTAATTCCTTTCAACCCAAGTTAAAAATTTATAATAATATTTAAAATATTAAAAGTAAAAAAAAAATTTTTAAATTTATTCATTTATTAAAATAAACCTCGGTAAATCTCAAGGTCAGCTGAACTCACCCAACTTATTATCACAACTTATCATATTGCTCGTAAAAATTATAAAAAATATTAAAAAAAATAAAAGTAAAAAAAATTAAAATATATAAATTAAAGTTAAGTTCAACAAAGCTCAAGATCAATAACCCAACTTACACCAACTTAACTTCATCTGACACAAGTAAAAGACTAAAAATTACAAAAAAAATTTAAAGTAAACATTTTCGAAAAATTTTAAATTAATTAAAATTAAGTTCAACTCAATCCAACCTAACTGATCTCAACCTCAATCCTAACTTAAAAATGTTGCAGCCCCATTTAACACAAACAAAAATAAAAAAATTGCAAGAAAATTAAAAGTATAAAAATTGGTAAAAACTAAAAATCAGTTATAATAAAACTCAATCAATCTCAGCGTCAACAAAACCTAGTTCTATTCAACACAAGCAAAAATTAAAAAAAAATAAAATAATAAAAAAAACAAAAAATGCGTTAAATGCCACACTTATTTTTTTTATAGTTTAGAATTGTCACCACGGCCAAATAAAAATTCATTCGCACATTTTGGTCGCCAGTCGCCATTCTAGAAAAAAGTAAGCCGAACGGTTACCACGGTTTAACGCTCCTATGGTGGTTACTTTTTTATTTTTTATTATTTTTATTTTTTTATTTTTATTTTATTTGTTCGACATAAATTCTGAAAAAACTAATTCATTTATATTCAAATAAAAAAAAGAAAATTGATTTATTTATACGTATACATAGTGAACCGAGAAAAGGCGCCAAAGTGCTAAGATGTAAAAAATAATAATTTTTACTTCATTATTTTCGGTCAAAACTGTTGTTAAAAAAAATTAAAATAGAATTATCTCCCCTCAATCCAACCCAAGCAAACAAAAAATAATAATTATAAGTAAAAACAAAAAATATCTAAAAAAAAGATTATAGATGGAACTTTTGATAGTTTTTTTTTTATTTGATCGTTCATTTTTTGTTTCATTCATCGTTCAAAAATGGCGATTTTCATTTTCTTTCTCTTAAAAAGTTCGTTGAAACGCCAGCCGTCTTTTGTTTGATTGATTAATTAAATTAAGTTCACCCAACGCCATCCATGGTCAACAGAACCCAACCAAAGCACGAAATTAAGACCAAGAGATTTCACAAATCTTACAATCAATGAAAAATTAAGCTCATTTCAACACAAGCAAAAAAATAAAAAGAATTAAAAGTAAGAAAAAAAAATCAAAAATAAATTAAAATTAATCTCACGGTCAAACCCAATCCAATCCAAAAGAAAGCAAGAAATTGAGACCAAAAAATTTAGAAAATTTAAAAATCAATTAAACTTAAGCTTAACCCACTTCCAAGCAGAATATAAAATAAAATAGTAAAAAGAAAAACAAATAAAAATAAATTAAAATAAAATGTGACAACTGTGGAATTACTTACAATATTTTTTCTGCAATCGATTTCATACTCTATAAGGTCCGGTATTATAAAGGCCAGTTTTTTAGCTTTAACTATTGGTTTATTCCCATGGTAACAATTTTGAACACAATTGTTGTTATGGAAACAAACTGGGAGTTAAAGTTAACTTTCATTTCTAATATCGGTCCTAAGACTAATAATGTCTAATATTTTGTTGAGACAACTTTATTAATTCATCTGAATTTGTTTCTTTTTTTTTGGAAAAGGGCGTCAGTTACTGTTTTGCATAAGCGTGCCAAGTACCCTTTCTCCGGCCCTGAAAAGTGGTAACAAGTGTGACCCATTTTTTATTCAATAACTTTTTAAAACTTTTTGTTAAAAAAACAGGCGACACAAATCACTCGTCATTAATTAATTGAAAATTGTGTCGAATCGAAAGCGTTCGGAATTTGAAAGCTTCTTTGAAAATCTCTACATTTAAAGATTCCTAAGAAATTGTTTATCATCAATACTGCATTACTTGTCCTTTTTTATTATACTCCTAATTTGTATATCTCTAGTACCTTTATCTGAAATAAACTAAACAGTCCGTACAAAGTACCATTGCAAGCAAATATCGTAGAATTCTACGTGAACGTAACCGCAGGGTTTGCAGCGGATGGAAAAAAAAGTTGGAGGAAAACACCAGCGCCAAGAAAAATTTTTTTTCCATGTTATTTAATCCCGTTCTTTCGCCTGTCCCAATTGCATTTTTTTAACTGGAAATCTCTCGCAAGGCGCAGGTAAATATGTGCGTTTTCCTACTTACTCTTACTTTTCGGCTTAATCTAATTGCGCAAAGGGACCAACCTGTTAAGTACACGTTACGTAAGTAAGGCATATACGAATCACATGAAATATCGCATCGATTTTATTGGATATCGATATCGCCGTATCAATATAGGATGGGCCCCACTATAAAAATTCTGCATATGGGATTATGGTCACATAAAATTTGTGTTGGTGCAGCTTTTGACACGTAAGTCGCAGAAGTTTTCTCTCTGTATGCTAATTATTTTTTGATTTTATTTATTTATTTTCTTTTGATGGTGGAAAACTTCGGCGCCCACGTCCAGGTGGAAGACTAGATCTTTGGCATGTGTGTTCGATTGCCAGATCTATTTCTTCCATGTAGAGGTGGGCCCTTAAAGCAACATTTAAATAAACAGTTGGATAGGAGCGGTAGAGAAACCGACGCGATTAAATAAATAAGTTCCAGAGGATTTACAGACACCTTATGACTATTCAGTGCTGGTTAAAAAAAAAAAAATCGTGAACGCTTTTTCAAGTTAAAAAAATTAAAATTTTTATAAAAAAATATATTTTTGGAGATATTAAAAACTGCTAACTCTTAACCCCTATTTAATTTTAGGTTAAATATCAAATCAAATAAATTAAAAATTAATTTTTCGTCCTTTCAATTGATTATCTAAAAACGCCACTCAAGTAAGAATTTTTGAGGACGCCATTTAGGATCATTTTAAATAATATTGTTGATGACGTGTTTCACTTAAATTAAATTAAATTGTTTAATTAACGACGGGTTTCTTCGGGGACCCTTTGAAAGGGGTTAAATTCGACTGTGCCTACGAACATAATTTTTTTTTTTTTGTAGAGAAATACGAAAAAAAATCGCCGTTCTGTTCTGTTATCTAAAAAAATGTAATTTTAATTTTAATGTTGATTGCAAATTTAAATGCACTCCTTAAATTAAAGGTCCAAATTAAATAAATTTTGTTTAAAAAAAAATAATAAAAAAAAACCCTTTACTGCCTTATGACCTGATGGTAATTTTTGTATAAAATTTGTTAAAAAGTGAGAGAGACGGCCACCACTGTGAATGCTTATTGGTTGATTGGATACTTCTCTCTCAGTTTTTATACAAAAATTATCACTATGTCAAACGGGCCTAAGAGAAGCTTTAAATTAAAATTAAAATTGTTTTAGATGATCTTGCCTTAATTAAAGCAATATATTTTTTATTTCGTTAAGTGCAAAGAATCCGAATTGACGGTGTTCATCGGTAAAAATAAAATTTTGTCCTACTTTTGTACAAGGTGTCCACAAAAGGTTGTACATGTACATAAAATATTCTGAAATATCTATTTAGAATAAGTATAACGCTGAGTATCAGGTGATCAACTGAATTGATAGTTTTTTGTTTTTCCCTTTTTTGTTCGTCTTTCCGTCTTTCGTTTGTGCCTCTTAACTTTGAATTTTTTAAACGCGTTTTATTTTAGTTACTGTTTTTTGAAGAATATTGCTTCGTCGGACGTCTTTTGTTTTTAACATTGTTTAATCAATCAAAAGCACTCTTCGGAATTATTTTCTTATGATTTTTTTTTTTTTAAATTTTAGATGAACATATCAAGGGAAACTAAGAATTTAAAAAAGAATGTTAATAATTACACGGAGTGCGGAAAGTTTAACTGGAATAAATTATGTAACTTTGAAAATTACGGTTTCTAAAAAAATTCTTTGAACAGGTCAATTTTTATTTTTGATGGAGCGTATTTTTTTAATTTTTTCTTAAAGAGCAAAAAAAGAAAGAAAAAAATTAAAATAAAGTTTTTTCTGTTTTTAATGTTAAAAATTTAGGAAGTCCATTCAATTTTCATACGTCGAATTGTTGCGATCAGCCAATAGATGGCGCTGCCAATACGCTATTTAGCTAACTTTTTAAGAAGAGGATTAGCAACACTAAGTTTTCGGACGTTCTCGGCTGTTTTGAATCTGTAGTAGAAAAGAAACCGAAAAACTACTCGAAACAGCTGAGAATGCCTGAGAACTCAGTATTGCCAACCCTCTTTTTAAAAAGATAGCTAAGTAGTGCATTGACAGCGCCATCTATTGGTTGATCGCAACAGTACGACGTATAGAATGCTATTTCTTCTCATCAAGCAACAAAAAAATGGAGTTCCGAAATTTTTAATATAAAAATGGTTTCAGCAAGACACTATTTTTATTTTTTGTTCCTTTTAGTTACACTGTAATTTATTTAAGTGGAACCAAAGCTTCTTTCTGCGAAGCCTGACAACTTTAAACAAATTTAATCAGGTATTTGTGACCAGAGATTTCTGCGCGCCAATTAGCCCGTCATGTTTGTTTCGTTCTCCCTTAATCAGTTGACTTTTTTCACATTTGAGGTTATGTCCTTGCTTTATAGAATCTTTATTTTGTCATTTTATTTTGTATGAACTTATTTATCATCAATCATTTGAAAAAAAAAAATGTTACAATTCTGACACTTTAAATTTTTTATTTCAAACTGTTGCCTGTATAATACTCAGCAATGACTTCGCAGAATTTGTTGCAGTGATGTACAATCGCGATCAAGCTAATCGAGACCGATTGACAGGTCTGTAACCCTTAGTATCAACGTTAATAAGAGCGCAGATGGCTTACAGCGGTCTCGATTAGGGTGATCGCGACTGTACACTGTTTATAAATCGCGTTTCGACTTAATTCTATGATTTCTTTTACTGTTAGCAATCGCAGCTTATGAGCAGGAAGTTATCTTTGGCGAAACATTGCGATAGATTGTCCAAATTGTATCATCTTATAAGTGCAAACTTTTACGGACACCTTATATAAGATACTTTTTGATCTTTCGATAGTTAACACCTGATTGGATTCAGTTTTCGTTAATTTTAATGCAAATACCTATTCAATTATCGATTATATAAAAAAAAAAACCTTGTTAACTGATAGGTACAAATGCATAAAAAATTTAGTTTGACTTTACAACAAATACGTGCAAACTTTGTAAACTTTTACGGACACCGTATACGTGAGTCTTGTAAAAATTTTCAAAATTTACAATTTCTTTTTCGTCGGTTTACTTGATTTGATTCAAGTTTTATTAACTTAGAAGCAAGTACCATTCGACTACTTAAAAAATGGCTAAACTTTGATTTGTTTACAACAAATAATATATATTGAGAAAAAAAATGTAGTAAAAAGTAAGACAATTGTTGCTCGAATGGCTCCAGAAGCTGAATATATTCGTACAAACGTTTAGTTCTGGAGCTGTTTGAGCAACAAGCATACAAGTGCAAACTTTTGCAGACACCTTATAAGTGAGTCGAGTCTTACTGATATTTTCTAAATATTCATTCTTTTTACATTCACGTTTTTCATTTCCGTCATTAAACAAATATCGCCACAACGATGATTTCGTCAACGAAGATTTGTTTTAGTTCTTATTTTAAAAAAAAAAAGTTTCGCTAACCAACACCACAACGAAAAAAAAATATTTTCTAGATAAACGCTTAGTCAATTAGTCAATATGAACTGCACAAATAAAACGCCGATATGATAAGAAAACATCGTGTAAATAACGAAAGAGATTATCAATTCCAGCAAGTACAAACAGAAAATTCTTCATTGGCACATTTTCGTTCGCCAGAATAATCTTATTAAGCTTATTTATCATCAGGTAATTAAACCGGCTTACAAATAAAAGGCAACAGAAATTAAACAATGTGAGTGCGACTTTGTGTCCTTACTTACTTATCGTTTTTTTTTTACGTAATCGTTGAAGATTTACGGGCGCCGAATTTTTTTCCTGCGATAAGATAAGTTCCTGCGCCTTTTGTTTCGCTGAAGTAATTTAATCTGATGATAATATGAAAGCCATAAATTTAGGTTCGCGCTTATGGCAAACGTGCGTGCGTGTATATAAGAGGATGGGGTCCGGAGTTCACTTGAGTAAGTGGAGAAGTGGTCTCTTCACTTTGTTTCGATTAGTGAGATTCAACTCCTCCAACTTATTTTTTGAACTCGCATCATCACGATGAAATCATTTGTTGTACTTACTTCAAATAAATCGGAAATGATAAGATCGCTAGACGCAGACGTCAGGGAAGTACGTGAAAGAAAGTGAAAGCAGGGCAGCGTTGAAGTGGTTGGTGTGTATTGGTTCTTGTTGGGGGAGACATCACTTTTAAATCTGACTGTACATTGGAAGCGGTCGACATTAGCAAACAGACCGACCTCACAATTTTTGATTTCTAATTTATTCTATTAAAAAATAAATGAATTATTAGAGAATGAATGCCATCGTTTCTTTTTTAAATTTTTCTTTTACAATCTTCAACCAATTTTCATTACAGAAAGCTTCGAATTAAACACACATAACTTAGGATTGTTAAATGAAATTAAGTGTAAGTTATTCATATTTATTTTTAGTACCAGACGTACAAAATAAATCCAAAGTAAATAAATAAATAAATAAATAAAAATAAATTTATAATAAATAATAAAAAAAAAATGGAGATAAAACAAAATAGCTTATCTGCGATGGACACTCGCCATTGGTCCTCGTATAACGTAACCATGACGACGTCCAAACACATCTTAAGTCTGGTTATAATTCCCTTAATATTATTTTTATTACTTAAGTTGTTTATTTAACATGATTTTTAACTTTATAAGTTTGTAATTTAATTATTGAAGTCGACTGTTGTCCGATGAAATTTTTTTTTAATCTCTAATCCGGACGGCGTGGAAATTGCACAAAAGCTCGACATTTCGAAAAAAAAACAATCCACAGTTCTTCAGGTTATTAAGAAAAACATAATCGCAAACACTGCATGGTCTTGTTCTGATAAAATTTCTATGTTTTTCTTAAGATATCTTGAAAATAACGTCCAATCTACACAGTTAGTGGGAGAATCATCGTTTGAGGCGCCTGGGCCCACGGAACGATAAATTTGACAGAAGACCCAAGAGGAGGCGAGATGGTTTTGGTCGTAATTAATGCAGAACCAGATATATTTTGGATTATAACTGTGTTAATTAATAAATGATCAGCCCTGGGAGTCCCCAAGGGTCATATCGTTGTTCCCCGTTTTTCTTATTTTAGGAACAAAATTGTCATGATCTCTATACGCCGATATTCTTAACTTAACTTATTTTCTTATTAACTCTGATCCCTGGCTGTTAAGAACTTCGAAAATGACGTTTAAGAAATGTAAAAGGAAAGAAAAAGACAATTATGCTGACCGTCGCCCCCTGTATACACGGTGATTCCTAAATCAATCCTTCATTAATATTTTGAATAACTTTAAGTAGCTCAAAAATAAGGGCCTTCAATTTTTTCTTTATCTAAGTTCAGTTCAAATCAATCCTTCATTAACAGAAACAAATCAATATTTCAAATAAATTTCTTCTTTAACTAACTCACAAATAAGGGAAATCTGGCTTTCAATTTTTTTCTTAATCTAAGTTTAGTTCGAGGGTTTCCAACTTTTTTTAAGCATCGACCACATACAAGAAAATAAAAAATTCCATCGACCCCCACCCCCCTTTCAAGTTTAATTAAAATATACACTGATGGTGTTAAATTTAAAGTTTGTTAAATTGCAATCTGTGATTCAATTTAAAACCGATCGTCTTTTGTCTTTTTTATGATTCAATTTGACTTTATTTATTTTGTATTTGAATTATCAGTTTGTTCTCTTTTTTTTCCTTTCGATTAAAAATTTGCTAATGCTTTGGTTAGTTTTTCATGCAGAATTTTTATTTTCATCTTACTACATTCATTACCGACCACTTTTTGCTTTTTTATTATTTATTTATTTAATTCAATTTTTTAATATATTCAATTGATCGACCTTTGTTTTTTTCTTTCATTTGATTTGTTTTTATTTTTCAACCATCAATTCATTATCTTTTGTTTTTGTTTTTTCTTCATTTGAAATTAAACTCGAGACTAGTTAAAAAAAGAAAAAAAAAAACAAATGACGATCAATTGATCATTAAAAAATGAAATCATAAACAAAAATTTTAATGCGAGTAAAAGAAAAAAAACAAAAGACGATCAACTGATAAGAAATAAAAAATAAATAAAAATTTTATTTCGAGTAAAAGAAAACAAAAGATGATCAACTGACAATTAAAAAATGTCTTTTAATTCTTTTTCTACATTTTAATCCCACCGATCCATCCCCATTTTTGCTTTCTCTTTTATTGAATTATTTATTTATTTTGTTTTAATTTTTTTAATAATATTCACAAATTAAATTTTTTGTTGTGTTAAAATTCGTCAGTTTTTATAATGATTTGACTTACTGTCAGTTTTACGTAATTTATTTTCGTCCTTTCTTCACTGACGATTTTTCCTTTCGATTGAAAATCCGCCAATGCGAATGACTTGGTTAGTTTCATATGTAGAATTTTTATTTTCACATCACATTCATCACCGATCATTTTTTCCTTTTTTTTACTATTTATTTGATTTTATTTAATTCAATTTTTAATACATTCAATTGATCGATTTTTGTTCTTCTTTCATTCCATTTCATTTGATTTGTTTTTATTTTTCAACAATCAATTTATAATCTTTTTTGTTTTTGTTTTTTTTTTCTCTCTCTTTCAAATTAAACTCGAATCCAGTAAGAAAAGAAAAAAAAAGAAAAGGAAAAGATTATCAACTGACAATTAAAAAATTAAATCATACACAAAAATTTTATTTTGGAGCAAAAGAAAAAAGCGAAAGATAATCAACTGACAATTAAAAAATGAAATCATAAATATAAATTTTATTTCGAGTAAAAGAAAAAAAAAGACGATCAACTGACAATTAAAAAATGTAATCATAAATGAAAAATTTATTTACGATTTAATTTTTTTTTTTTAATTGTCAGTTGATCGTTTTTTGTTTTTTCATTCAATGAAAGAGAAAACAAAAATAGCAATCAATCGTTTGTTTTTGTTTTTTTTTCTTCTTTTATTCGATTCGAGTTTAATTTATTTTACATTTTAAAACCGCCGATTGATCGCCATTTCCGTTGAATTATTATTACTTTATTGAATTTGATTTTAATTTTCTTAAATTATTAACCCTGAATGTCTTTTTTATTTAATTATATTCACAAATTAAATTTCTTGTTGTGTTAAAATTCGTCAGTTTTTATAATGACTTGATTTATTGTCAGTTTTACCTAATTTATTTACGTCCTTTCTTCACTGACGATCGTCTTTTGTTTTTATGTTGTTGTTCAATTTGATTGTACATATTTTATTTCAATTGGTCGTCTTTTCTTTTCTTTCTTTTATTCGAGTAGACTTTTTCGCTAAGCGCAAAACTGCCGATTAGAGATGGGTACTAGGATCCAGGAAAAAAATAGCGTTTCCTTTTCTGTGTTCGTCACTGTACGTGCAATGTTAAATTCAAATTTATTGAAAAGTACTCTTTTTTTTTAATAAGATACGCCTCCACCATACAAGATTTCATAACTGCGACCCCCTAAGGGAACGCTAGAGGTTCATCGACTTCTAGCCGATCTCTATAGGTTCGTCGACCGCAAGGGGTCCACATCGACCCCTAACTAGTTCAGCAAATCTTCCTTTTTTTTTAATAAGATACGCCTCCGCCACACAAGAATTCATAATTGCGATCACTTAAGAGAACGCTAGAGGTTCATCGACTCCCAGCCGATCCCTATAGGTTCATCGACCCCTGGCTAGTTCATTAAAACTCTGTAATAAAAACCATGTAAATAAATCTAGCAGGCTTTTGTTTTTCTTTTTTTCACTCAATCGTTGGACCATGACAGGGACGGGCCCTAGCAGGGAAGTGTACCCCTACCATGCCAGAACGTTACAAGGGCGACCGTTGTACTTATTAAGTATATATTTTCCACGTGTTTCTCTGTGAATGAATTTTCGTTTCCCCGATACGATCAAGGATACAATTGATAGCGGGGTAAGCTCAAAGAAAAACAAACGATTATTTTTCCAAGCGCTTCATTTGAAAAGCTCTTCAAAATCAATGATTCGTATAAATGTGCAACAACAATGTTTTGTAAACACCTGCGAGGGAAAGTACATACATGTAAGTATCTCCCTGTTAACCCCCCATTCAAAATTCATGTGAATGAGAAATTAAATGCGCGAACATGAAACTAATTGGAATTTCTGCAGCACGTACGCAACGTAACAAAAAAAAAAATCTTCCGACAACACAAACCAACCTCACTGCAAAATAATAATAATAATAATAATAATAATAATAATAATACAACTCGAGCCGACTTCTAAATCCGTTTAACAAGGGTGTAATCAAAGAGGAGCTTTCCGAAATGTTTAAATTAACGCGAGTGGTTGCGCCTTCCTTAAATCGATATTCCCCCATCATTTCGTAAACTGACAAACTCAAACATTATTTCGATATTAATATTATTTGTGAGATACGAACGTGCACGAACAAATACCGTTTTGTTTGCACTTCTTAACTCTGCGCAATATTTTAAAAGCTGCTTACTTGTGCGTTGTATTTATGTATTTATTTTCGAGGAACGACTCAGATTACGTCAAGTCAAATCGCAATCGACCAAAAGAAAAAAAAAAATGGATTGAGTGGGTTGGTTGGTTGGTTGGTAGTAGTACTTACTTGAATCTGCAGAATATATAAACGGCAATGAGTAATCCCACGAGGCTTATTGTGTAACCGATGAAGTAGATCTTCGTGGTGATGTCGTCATCGTGCTCCTCATCGATAAGCTCCTTACAATTGCTGTAGTCGGTGTATTTGTCCCAAGTTCCGTTTGGTAAACAAAAGCGACTCGCGTTATCTGCACATAAAAAAAAAAGAAAATCCTGAGGAGTCGTCATACGAACACACGAATGCTATAAATAATTCAATGTTCCGCCTCTTTCACATTGAGAAACTACCAGAGTTTTCGTTTGTGTATCATTGTATTCGTGAGAGCGGACCCAATTTCGGTACGTGAGAAATCAGTCAGTTGATGTTGCATGCTTTCATGTTATTCTGATGGCTGGGACTATATTTTTTTTTTTTAATTTTCCACATCATTATGTTACAACTGTGTACAAATGACGTAAAGGTATAAGTATGTGAGTTTATAAAAAGCGAGTAAGCTCATTTGTAGGGGGCAGGCGGAGCTTTTCTGCGCGCCGAGCTTTTCACATTATCCTCCTGTATGTGGTTAAACGCGCTCGCTTTCCGCTTTGTTGACAGCTAAACGAACGCGTATCATAGACGCAGTTATGGCTCAGACAGTTCAATTTAATGTAGACGAGCGTAAAGGTGATTCTCATTTTCTATGTACACTCAAGATCGCAGACGGAAATGTGTACATACATGTTACACGTCTTGAGAGTGGTTTTGGTTCACACTTTACAAGCAACTTTCAACTTTTCCATTTTACAAAATAGTATTACATTCAAAAGTAAAAAAAAAAAAATAGTAGACGATTGCACAACTTTTTCATTTTACAAAACATTACAGTTAAAAGCAAAAAAAAAAAATAGTAGATGGTTACAGTTTTCTGTAATTTTTCTGTCTCCGAAATGGTACTGATTAATGGCGACTTCACAGGTGACAGTTAAACATTTTTTAAAAAAGTTTTCGGATTTGCCGAGCTCAAAACTTTTTTCAAAATCTGTGAAGTCGTACTTAAACAGTACCATTTCTTTTGGAGAAAGAAAAATTACAGGAAACTGTAATTATCTACTATTTTTTGCCTTCGCCCGCAGGTTTTTACTAAATTTTAACTGCTCTTACTTTCTTCAATTTTGTAATAACGATGAAAGTGCCTTCCAAGAAACTAAACTTCCATCTCTTGTCACATGAAGTCACTAAAATCCGTTTCAATATAACGTATGATCATAACGTTACGATGACCTTTGAAGGTCTTGCAGGGGTAATTTTTTTTTTGTAGTGCATTTTATTGAATAAAATAACATTTTGTTTAATTCCCACATATCAAAACACTGCAAGAAAAGTCTTATGTTTACGCATTCACAGCCTACTAAGGTTGCAGGACTTTATGATCGCACTGTAATTTTTTAATATTCAAAATTTTAATATCTTTAAAACATTTTTTATTTACACCCTATAATAATTCTAACTGTGAAACATTTAACTTTGTTTTTTTTTTTGTATAATCTTAAATTTAATTAAGCGTAGATAGGAGTAATAATAAGTTGGCGAACTATAGTGTATTATTTTTGGAAAAAAAAGTCAAATTCCAAAGTAAGTCACAAATAGGGGGGTCGTATTTTCACCTTCGAGGATCCTAAGCGAGGTTTATTTAAAAAAAAACTGAAATGTTTGCTAATCTCTAAGGATCGGAATGTCATATTTCGACGTCATCATGCAGGTGGCGTACTCTAGGGTTCCTAGATTTGATTGACATTTAAGGAGAGGATCCGGAAACACAACGTCATTTTCGTTATGTCAAATTTTATAGTTGGCTGACCTAACTTGATATGATTGTCCCGTGGATTAGAAAGACTAAAGCTGGATTCATTGCTAGGCGATTTTTCATCGCCGCCTTACGGGATAGCTATTTGATTGGTTCATTTAATTAAACAAATTATATATTTTTAAATTGGGCCAATAGAATCGCGTAGAATTTCAAAGCCAACGCAAAACGCCTAGCAATGAATTTATCTTAAAACATACTATTGCGTAGATTATATGGAACTTGAAAAATGGCGGATCTGACTTTGTGTTTCCGAACTCTCTCCGATATGTTAAATGTCAATCAAATCTAGGAACCCTAGCATACTCTACCTGTATATGAACTATAAAGAAATCGGCAAGTAAGGCAAAAAATACTCATTACTGCTATTTCACTATTTCTCATAATAATAAAGAAGTCCGGCCCTTTTCAAGATCAGAACAAAAAATTTTGAAAAATTTAAAAATAAATTGAAAATAAGCTCCATCAATATCAAGGTGATCCGATCTAAATGAAAATAAGAAAAATAATCTAGAATCTAGTTTTCATTGATTAAATAAAAAGTGGATTTTTTTTAATCAATGAAAACTAGATTCAACCCAGCTTAAGGTCAAACCAAGCAAAAAATACTAAAAATAAATAAAATGGAAAAAATTAAAAATCACTTTGATTTAAGTCCAACCAATTTCAAGGTCAACTCAACGCCGCTGACTCAACCTGACTCCAATCAACCGAAGTAGAAAATTAAAAATTAAAGAAATTGCGAAATTGCTATTTCACTTTGAAACTAGTAATAAAGAAGTCCGGTTCATTTCAAGGTCAATTCAATCAAAACTAAAAATTTTGAAAATTTTTTAAGTAAATTGAAAATAAGCTCGATCAATATCAAGGTAATCCTATCCAAATGAAAATAAGAAAAATAAAAATAAAAGTGGATTATTTTCTTAAATCAATGAAAACTAGAGTCAACCCAGCTTAAGGTCAAACCCAAGCAAAAAGTACTAAAAATAAATAAAATGGAAAAAATTAAAAATCACTTTGATTTAAGTCTAACCAATCTCAAGGTCAACTCAAGGCCGCTGACTCAACCTGACTCCAATCAACCGAAGCAGAAAATTAAAAATTAATGAAATTGCGAAATTGCTATTTCACGTTGAAACTAATAATAAAGACGTCCGGTTTATTTCAAGGTCAATCCAATCAAAACTAAAAATTTTGAAAATTTTTTAAGTAGATTGAAAATAAGCTTGATCACTATCAAGGTGACGCTATCCAAAACCGAACAAGAAATTAAAATAAAAAAATAAAATAAAAGTGAAAACTAAACTCAACCCACCTCAAGGCCAACCCATTCCAAGCAAAAAAATACCAAAAAAACTAAAAAGGAAAAATAAAAAAAAATCAATTCGATCAACTAAAAATTTGAAAAAATTTGAAAAATTTTAAAGTAGATTTAAAATAAGCTCGATCACTATTAAGGGACGCTATCCAAACCGAACAAGAAATTAAAATAAATAAATAAAATAAAAGTGAAAACTAAACTGAATCCATCTCAAGGTCAACCCATTCCAAGCAAAAAATACCAAAAAAAAAACTAAAATGGAAAAAATAAAAAATCAATTCGATTTAAGTCCAGCCAACCTCAAGGTCAACTCAACCCAACTGAACTGAACCTTTCAACCCATTCATCGTATGCGTGGTACGTCAGAACTTCGAAAAAAAAATCTTATCGTATTGGCCCCCCATGAGATAATCTATTATTATTTTTTTACTGATATTACGATGAAATTAAATTATATTAAATTGACATAATCATCCTAATAAAATCAATGATTTTATTTTATTTTTATTTTATGATTTTATTAGGATGATTAGGTTGTATTTAGATCTTTTTAAGTGCGTTTAAATTGGTAGCGTACTGAAGATGGCAGCTTAGCTGCCGAAATACGTATCTACGGATATGAAATTATTGTGGGCGGAGATTAATTTTCAATTATTTCTTAAACCACAGTCTCCTTTACTATTGTAATTAATTAAAATAATTTAATTTAAATATATATTACGATAATCAATTTAACAAAATTATATTAAACTGTTTTCAGTTTCGCGTTAGAGAACAAATTAAATGCCATAACAAAAACGTTTGAAATCCAACAGAATTTTTCTTCACCCCCCGACTCCCCCGTCTCTGAAAAATAAAATACTGTCCAAGGCCAAATAACTAAAGGAACGAGCACGATTAGAAAAAAGCTTTTAATTACTGTTTTTTTTTTAAGAAAAGGACAGAATTACATCGTTTAAATCTTTATTCATTTTTCTCGAAATTAACAAAACTGCGCGGCGTTTTCGTAATTTTATACACTATTAAATTAAGTTAAGTTGTTGCTAAATTAGTTATTATTTAATTTATCAAAAAAATCACCAGACACGTCACAAAATCGGTCATAAAATCACTAAATTTCAGATAGTTTCAGAATTTTTATATTTGAGATTTCAACTGAAAGTCAAAGATAACAATGCAATCTATTTCGTCACCCGCACATTGTTGCCACCTGTTCATGGTAATGATTCAACGCCATGTCAGCTTGGAATCACCCCCTTTGTCGGGATTTATTAAGTTTATTGTTACTTGTAGAAATCTATTTATTTAAAAGTCTAAGGTTTTCGTCGCTCTGAGCGCACGCACAGGTCAAGGGTGACAATTTTGGCCACGGGCGTTGCGCACGGGTCTTTGCTGGTGGCCCCGAGATTGAAGAAGGTGTGCACGTGTTGATTGCGATAGCGAATTTCTTTACGGAAAATTTGGGTGTATTACGAACACAGTTTTTCGGTTGAAGAAGCGTTCACACCAGTTTATTCCTATTTTGGGCTTTCGTTTAACGCTTTTACTCTTCATCTTGGGTATGTATCTTTTCTTTTTTTCCGCGGCCATTCGAACATAATTTTATCTTTTCGTTGTGTCTCATCAGGGTAAAAAGTCAGGGCCGTATTGAAGAATTGTAACGCCATAATTTGAGCTCGGAGAAGGATCCTCCCTGTCGTAGTTGGTTGGGTGCCGGAGTTTTGAGGACAGCCTTTCGACCACCACGTGGCGAGCAAAAACCCCGTGTACTGCTAAGTCGTTTATTGGCATTTCCTGCAGCAGCTGATTGTACTCCGACAACCCTCCGCCCTATTTGGAGAGGACCCCGCGAGTGGATGTAAAGTAAGGCGATCTTTTATTCTTCTTTGATCTTCGAATCGGCCATTTTCTTCGATTTGCGTCCGTCCGTCCACGTGTTGGGAGACAATTACGCGAAGCCGTGTATACCGGTTGTGTATTAAAAATCACGTACTTTTCCTCGTAACCTGGATAATATTTATATTTGTTTAATGTATTTGTTTATTATTTGTAAGGCGACTTGGGACCCAATGAGCTAATTACCCGTGTACTATTTTTTTTTCTTTCGCTCATATTTAGACGGTATCCGTCTTCTACGGATTTGTTTAATTACCCGTTAAACTACCCTAACCTGTATATATACGTGTTTACTTTATGGGTACGAATTAAAGGCGTAGTTTGTTATTATTTGTTTCTGTCGCGGCCCTTTGTATGATTCTTGCCCGTTGGCGAATCGTCGATATTTTACCGAAATTTTCCCCCCAATACATCGTGGTCTGGAGGTGGACATTGGTAAGTTGGGAAGTCACCTTCTGGCGCCCTACGGAATTTTATTGGACTATCTTGAACGAACCCAGTCGTCTCCACTGTTAGCTGGCCCCAACTTGGAAGTTTCGGTAGGTACCTCGGTAACACTGGTTAAAAGCGTAACAATATTTTTGGCGCCCAACGTGGGGCCCATTCTTTTTTTACCGTCTACCCCTCGGCGATTTGTTGGTAAATTTAGGGCTACAACAAAGGGGCGTGTTTTTTTAATCTGAGGCAGCCATTTCGTGGAAGATAGGTCGCGCTTCTTTCGGCCGGTCAATTTTTTTTTTTTTTTTGTTTTTTTTTTGTTTTGAAATCGTGCGTGAGCATAGGGATACGTCGATTATGGAGTCTAAGAATTTCAAATTGATTCCGGGTTGCCTTAATCAGGAGGAAATGCGCTATGAATTACGGGTGCGCGGTATTACGGAGGATATGACTTTAGAATCGGGAAGGAAATCGCTTCGTAGTTTGGTACGCTTGGAGGTCGGTTCTGATTTTGTGTGGCCAGAAAATCCATTCACATTTGAGGAGGACATAACCGCATTAGAGAATAAAATTAAGGAAATTCGCGATAGTTTAGGAGATTTCGATGGTAATTCAAGCAGCTACGCATATCAGAAATTGACTTCAAAAGTCGCACACTGCATCGGACGGTTGAATCGAGTTAAGGCCAAAACTTTGCCGGAAGTGACTAAACGATCTTCTTTACTGGTTCAAATAGTAGCGATAGAGTCAGAAGTTGGTAGTAGATGTAAATTGTTTCGCCGCTCGTCATCTGGTTCGCAGACCGTGTTAGACTTAAATGCAATCGCTTCCCCTACCGCTAGTAGCTCTAGAAATATGTCTTCCGATGAGTCGGATGATGAACGTCCATCAAACAATCAACAAACGGGAAGTAGAATAAAAACCGTTCCGGTACATCAGTGGAACATGTCATATTCGGGCGATAATCAAAAGTTTTCCTTGAATGCATTTTTAGAACGGGTCGAAGAATTAAGAATTTCCCGCAATGTTTCTAAGGAACAACTCTTTAGGTCGGCTTCCGATTTATTCAAGGATCGGGCACTTGTTTGGTATCGGGCAAATATCAAGTCATGCACCAGTTGGGAACAGTTAGTGGCTCTTCTACGTACGGAATTCCAGCCATTCGATTACGATGAACGTTTATTCGATGAAATTAAACGTCGTACCCAAGGAGAAAAGGAAAGTATTGGAATGTTCGTCTCCGTGGTGACTAATTTATTCGATCGCCTCTCTGTTCCGGTTTCGGAATCTGCGCGTGTTCGCATTATGACTCGTAATCTCGCTCCATTTTACCAAAACCAATTAGGTTTAGTGAAGATCACTTCTATCTCGCAACTTCTTGAAGTAGGTCGGAAGTTAGAATGTAGTAGGAACTCCGTGGAAAACTACCTCCCTCCTCCCAGGCGGAATCAGACTCTGGAACCTGATCTCGCATATGTGCAGTCCGAACCATCTTCATCCTGTCATACAATTGAAGCAAATACTCGTAAGTGTTGGAACTGTAATAAAGTGGGCCACATCGCGGCCAAGTGTACTATGCCTTTTAAGAAACACTGCTTCCGTTGTGGTAAACCAGGGGTTATAGTAACCAACTGTTCTAAGTGCTCGGGAAACTCCCACAGGATGCACTAGGAGACCGTCTAATGCATCCTTTAACGTCTACCAATCAAGCGGTCCCTTCGGTTCAACGCGCCCTCTTAGAATTTGTTTTGGCTTCTGCTCATGGAGATGAGCGTCCCTATTTGCAAGTTTCTGTGCTCGGTAAAACTATTCTAGGACTTCTTGATTCAGGAGCGTCAAGGTCGGTCGTAGGGGAAAGGGGTATCGAACTTCTACAAGCTCTAGGGGTACCATTTCATAACCAATTTTCGTCATGTAGGGTTGCTAATGGTGAAGTTTGCGATAGTACGGGTATATTCACGACACCTATGCGGTTGCGAGACCGTATCAAAGTTATTGATGTAATGGCAGTTCCCAGTTTGACTACCGGGTTAATATTGGGTACTGATTTCTGGAAAGCAATGGCTCTTGTTCCCGATTTGCGCAATGGTGAATGGCATTTTGCAGCGGAGGCGTCCGTAACGTCGGTGCAAAATATCGAATCTTCCTGGAATCTTTCGAATGGGCAGCGGGATAATTTAAATTCGCTCGTTGATAAGTATTTTCGTCAAATGAAATCCGATAGATTGGGTTGCACTAACTTAGTTGAACATAAGATCCATACGGACAGTGCGCCCATTAAGCAGAGGTACTATCCCATATCTCCTGCGATGCAGAAGATCGTGAACAAGGAGTTAGAGGACATGTTATCGCAAGACATCGTTGAGCCGAGTCAGAGCCCTTGGAGTTCGCCAATTCTTTTGGTTCCTAAAAAAGACGGTTCTTACAGGTTCTGCATAGACTATCGAAAGTTAAACAGTGTCACGATGAAGGATGCATATCCCCTGCCTTATGTTTCTAGTACATTGGATAAACTGCGAGACGCCAAATATCTGTCCACCGTAGATATAAAATCTGCCTACTGGCAAATCCCCATGGCTAAAGACTCGCGTCAATACACAGCCTTTACAGTTCCTACTCGAGGTTTATTCCAATTCAAGCGTATGCCATTTGGACTTCACAATAGCCCGGCTACCTTTCAAAGGTTTGTTGACCAACTTATTGGAGTGGATCTGGAACCGCACGTGTTCGTTTACCTTGACGATATAATCATAGTCACCTCGACGTTGGAGAAACATCTCTCTGTTTTAGAAGACGTTTTATCTCGTATTGTTAAAGCGGGCCTAACCTTAAATCAGGACAAATGTCAATTTTGTCGAGATGAGTTACGTTACTTAGGTTATGTCATCGATAAATGGGGGTTACACGTAGATCCAGAGAAGGTTGACGCCATTCTTAAGATACCAGCTCCCAAAACCGTGTCAGAAGTTAGGCGTATGGTCGGAATGGCAAGTTGGTACCGCAGGTTCGTTCCTAATTTCTCGTTGATGGTAGCGCCGCTTACGAATTTGTTGCGAAAGAACCGAAAATTTCAGTGGGACAGTCAGTGCGACCTTGCGTGGAAACAAATTAAAGATCAGTTAATTTCCGCTCCAATTTTGAGTTGTCCGGACTTTGAGAAGGAATTCGTAGTTCAAACCGACGCTTCAGATTACGGCATAGGTGCGGTTCTTACTCAACAACTCGAGGATGGGGAGAAAGTAATCTGTTTTCTTAGCCGGTCTTTAACGAAAGCAGAAAGGGTTTATTCGGTTACTGAGAAAGAATGCTTAGCAGTCCTGTGGGCTATAGAGAAACTCCGACCGTACTTGGAAGGGTCACATTTTAAAGTTATAACCGATCATTACTCTCTGTTATGGCTAAATAATTTACCAACTCCGTCAGGTAGGCTTGCTCGTTGGTCGGTGCGTCTTCAACAGTACGATTATGAAATTATTCATCGCAAGGGAAAGGAGCATGTAGTTCCCGACGCGTTATCAAGGTCCGTACCTATAGTTTCAGCTGTCAATGTAGTTGGGGAGAATGATAAGTGGTATTCCAAAATGCTCGACCTGGTGAAGCGGATGCCTGGAAAATACCCTCTATTTCGAGTATCGGATAATGCCTTGTATAAGTTTATAAAAGATCGTCATTCTGTGCTTAGCGGTGAGCAATTTCAATGGAAGGAGGTCGTGCCAGTGAAGCAACGGAACGAAATTATTCGTTTGCATCATGACGTTTCTACCAGCGGCCATTTAGGAATATATAAAACCTTCCATCGTTTGGCTCAAAAATACTATTGGCCCCATATGCTGTCGGATGTCGTCAGATACATAAATCGCTGTAGTATTTGCGGTCGTACTAAGCCCGAACAAAAGGCACCGGTGGGACGAATGGGTGGGCATTCGTTGATATCTCGCCCTTGGGAAGTTATCAGCGTAGATTTAGTTGGACCCTTACCTAGGTCTACAGGGGGGTATAATTTTATCTTGGTCGTGGCGGACTGTTTTAGTAAATTTCCTCTCGTTTTCCCTCTTCGTAAGGCTACTTCGTATCATGTGGTGCAACATCTTGAACAGAATGTATTCCTTTTATTTGGGGTTCCTAAAAGGATAATTTCGGATAATGGACCCCAATTTCGGTCGAAAGAGTACTTAAAACTTCTCCAATCCTATCATGTTCGGCCAAGTTATACGTCTTTCTTCCATCCGCAAGCAAATCCCACAGAACGTATTAACAGAGTATTAAAAACTATGTTAACCTCTTACGTCTCAGATAACCATAGGACTTGGGATAAATTTCTTGGACAAGTCACTTGTGCGCTTCGAACGGCTCGACATGAAACAACAGGTCTAACCCCTTACTTTATTAATTTCGGTCGGGAAATGACTTTATTGGGACAGGAACAGCGGAATCTGTCTAATGATGATAAGGTCCTTGAGATGGCCTATAATAAGGAACAGATTTTGGAACGCGCGTCTAACTTTTCAGAGTTGTACACGGACGTCCAAACTAGGTTGCAAAAGGCGTATGATAAATCCAAACAGCGCTATGATTTACGTCATCGCGAACCTCGTTTCTATCCTAACCAATTAGTGTGGCGTAGGAATTTTGTCTTATCGGACGCATCTAAATACTTTACCGCCAAATTAGCTGATAAATTTGTGGGACCATTTCTAATTCATCGTCGAATTGGTTCAGATACTTACGTACTGAAAGATCAAAGTGATAAGATACTTCCTGGAACTTGGGCAGGTATTCATCTGAAGGCCTGTATGGCTGACCCATAAGGAAACGAGCGTGATAGAAGTCTCATTTGTTATTTCGTTGGGGTACCGTCTCATATCTTCGTAGTTAAGTGTCTCAATCGGATAGTTGTTTAAGGTTAGTTAAGTTGGTGATGTTACAGATTTTCTTTTGACCCTTCTTTTTGGGCCAAAATAAAATCCTTTTTCCGGGTTGGTGAGGGAATTGTTACTTGTAGAAATCTATTTATTTAAAAGTCTAAGGTTTTCGTCGCTCTGAGCGCACGCACAGGTCAAGGGTGACAATTTTGGCCACGGGCGTTGCGCACGGGTCTTTGCTGGTGGCCCCGAGATTGAAGAAGGTGTGCACGTGTTGATTGCGATAGCGAATTTCTTTACGGAAAATTTGGGTGTATTACGAACACAGTTTTTCGGTTGAAGAAGCGTTCACACCAGTTTATTCCTATTTTGGGCTTTCGTTTAACGCTTTTACTCTTCATCTTGGGTATGTATCTTTTCTTTTTTTCCGCGGCCATTCGAACATAATTTTATCTTTTCGTTGTGTCTCATCAGGGTAAAAAGTCAGGGCCGTATTGAAGAATTGTAACGCCATAATTTGAGCTCGGAGAAGGATCCTCCCTGTCGTAGTTGGTTGGGTGCCGGAGTTTTGAGGACAGCCTTTCGACCACCACGTGGCGAGCAAAAACCCCGTGTACTGCTAAGTCGTTTATTGGCATTTCCTGCAGCAGCTGATTGTACTCCGACAACCCTCCGCCCTATTTGGAGAGGACCCCGCGAGTGGATGTAAAGTAAGGCGATCTTTTATTCTTCTTTGATCTTCGAATCGGCCATTTTCTTCGATTTGCGTCCGTCCGTCCACGTGTTGGGAGACAATTACGCGAAGCCGTGTATACCGGTTGTGTATTAAAAATCACGTACTTTTCCTCGTAACCTGGATAATATTTATATTTGTTTAATGTATTTGTTTATTATTTGTAAGGCGACTTGGGACCCAATGAGCTAATTACCCGTGTACTATTTTTTTTTCTTTCGCTCATATTTAGACGGTATCCGTCTTCTACGGATTTGTTTAATTACCCGTTAAACTACCCTAACCTGTATATATACGTGTTTACTTTATGGGTACGAATTAAAGGCGTAGTTTGTTATTATTTGTTTCTGTCGCGGCCCTTTGTATGATTCTTGCCCGTTGGCGAATCGTCGATATTTTACCGAAATTTTCCCCCCAATACATCGTGGTCTGGAGGTGGACATTGGTAAGTTGGGAAGTCACCTTCTGGCGCCCTACGGAATTTTATTGGACCATCTTGAACGAACCCAGCCGTCTCCACTGTTAGCTGGCCCCAACTTGGAAGTTTCGGTAGGTACCTCGGTAACACTGGTTAAAAGCGTAACATTATTAACAGTCTATCGATATTTTTCATTCTTAAAATAAAAATTAGTCAGTTAGTAAAATTTGTAGCAATTTGCTTTTGTTTCGTCAGTCTTTAAGAATCATCCTGTAGTTTTTCTAATACAGAGATGACCGCCAGCGGGGAAGCATACCCCCCACCGCGCTATGTATTACAATTGCGATCGCTGTATTTATTTGCTGCGAGCTTCTCTACGAATGAATTCTCGTTTTCCTGAAACAAACAAGAGCGGGGATAGCGGTTTCGGAGCGCCCGAGGGCATCGCTGTTCTAATACTTTAATTTAATTTAATTTTCTTCTCTAGAACTACATTTTGAAGGTTTGAAATCTCTCAAGCAGAAACAACACCTTAAACAAAAAAACACAATGTTTTATGTACCTCGGCGAACAATGTATACGAAAATATCTGGAGAGTGGATCGAATGCAGTTATTAAACGACTCAATAAACGTCGAATACTAAATAGCTGCTCGGAATTGCCTTTTGCATTCTTTATTAAATTTCCCCCGTAGCAAATTCAATTTCCCCAACAACGATCGCCGTATCCGTCGTGCATCTGACGGAATGATACCTGGCTACACATTTTCCAGAAATTCCCGTTCTGATTTAATAACAGCACGAAAATCCATCCTAGCAAGAACGTACACTAATGCTTAAAAGTTTCGAAATGAAAAGCAATAAAATCGTTCGAATTTGAACCTTATTGAAACGGGCCTAATATATTTCGAACCTTAAGGAACAGAGACACTTTCTCCGCACCCCGATAGGAGGGTTGTTTACTTAGGTCCTCTTAAACCCCGGCCGGTGCAGATGTTTATGGTTTGTTGAATTTCGTTGCCAGTATTTGGTTCCGAGTATTTATTGAGGCGACGCGCGGTTGCGAACGCGGACGCGGTGGCGAATTTGTTTGTTCTCTTTTGCTTCAACTTAAAAATTGAACAAAAAATGTTTTTTTTTTTAATTAGAATATTTTATATTGTTAAATAACAGGATTTCAGATCATATTATAAAGACATATAAATGTTAAATTACTATAAAGGATCGACGATGTTAATTAATCTGAAAAATTATAATTATACCAAATTTCTGCCTTTATACACTTCTGGTTTGTTTGACTTCACAAAAATTTTATTCGTTTGTAGTTTGTGTATGTTTTTCTGTGGGTTCTAAAATTTTCATTACGAGAAATACATAAATAGATTTTTAGTAAATATGAAATACAGGGTGATTTATTAGCTCACCGACAAGCTTTGCCATACGGAAAGCTCACATAATTTTAAGAAAATAATAACAATTAGGACATATGTTCGATTTTATTTATTTTTAAGTAAATAGAAGACCTCACAATTTTGATTCTAGTTATTTTGTCCCGTTCCTCTGTATAGCTGTTTCAGTCCTATTTGGGGCTTCGTCAGCAGAAGCGATCGCAGGATGTCGCTATTTAAGCGGTTTCTATTATGCTATTTAAGCATTTCCGTTATATTTTACATTTTTTCACGTCATCTTTATTTTCTAAATGTTATTAAACGACTCAATGTAAAATATTTTCGACATCAAGAAAAATTATGTTTCATTTTACCGAACCTCTGTTTTATGATACCCTTTTGTTCTTTGTGATAAAGAGATATCACGTATAAAAACCTATGACTTTTATGCTGTTATGTTTTTCTGCGGATCCTAAAATGAAGCATCTATACATACCGTGACTTATTTTATCAACTCTAAACATAAAAGGTAAATATTCCCAGGTTATTGTTATTATTGTTTTGTTAATTTTTACTTTAGTTTTGTTTTTACTTGTAATAAGTTTTTCGTTGTTTTCAATAGTAAAGTCTTGAATACTTTTTCCAGTGTATGTTATTCTTTTTTATACGGTATCATATAATATTGTAAGAATTTACAGTGAAATAAATTTAAAATAACTTAATTTCATTTAAATAATAAGTTTACTGATGATACTTATTGATCGAATAATTAACTCATTAAAATTATTCAAAATCATACAAATTTAGGAAACTTAACAAATATAGTATTAAACTCCTAGAATATAGAATGATATGTGTAATACTTAAAAATTGCAATACTTGCGTTAAAAATAATATACATATTTCATTCTACGCCACAGAGGAAAAAATAATATTCTTCTTTTTAGTTTCTTCTCAAATCTGACATCAGTAAAATAAGTTGAAAAGTCCATCCACAAAGTTTGGCAAGTTTTCATTAATCTAGAAGTTAAGAGAAAATGATTAAATCGTATAACATTTATTTTGTGAAAATATGTGAATGATTTTTGAGTATTTGAAAAAATATATAGAATGAGCTAGATTATTTAAATTTGTTTCTTATTATAATAATATAAATGCTAAGAAGTTCTGCTCAACAAAGCTATTAATTAGTTGCAAAACATATGTGTATTTAATGAAACTAGAAAGTTAAATTTAATTAACGAAAAATAACAGATTTTATTTTATTGACTTATTTAATTTCAATTGCCAAAGTTTCAGAAATTTTAATTTCATAATGCACACATTATTTACTACACATGTTATAATATTTAGAAAATAAATTTTGTTAAATTTCTTATCCATCCAACTACAATGAAAGTCTTTCTAGCAGATTATTCAAGTTGGTTGAATAAGTTCGCATCTGTGTTAAATCGCTGTGTTTGCGATGACCGGTTTTATTATCGGGGTAGCAGGTACGGTTGTAAAAGCTATAAGGTTCATAATTGCAAAGCATAAAATTTCTTACTGCCAGTGGCATGTCTCGTACTCCGACAACTTTATAGCAGAAGTGTACATACGCATGTATATTATAAGTACAAGAAGGAAACTTGAGGAATGCAAATTAAAGGGAGTTTTTGCAATCCGGCGAAAGTTGGCGGAGCACTCTTAAGCTAAGACGATTATCATCTTAACGCGACCTCATGTTTCTTCTTAATTTTGTTAAAATATGCGAAATACTGAGCAGCTGAAAATAAAATGTCGTGGAATTAAAAAAAAAAAAATGCCGTTTATTTTAAATATTTTCTTTATTAACGTGGTAACAGCACGAATACCTTTCGGCTCTTAATTAAAAAATAACAAAACCACGGGGCATTTGCATTTCAAATTTAATTCCACACCCTCACGTAAATTTCATTAATTTTCGACAAAACAAAACATAAATCGATTTGCACAGATCAGTGAGTATGTAACTAGGGAGGAGAGGCTGTTACGTGTAAGAAAACGTCCTCCGTTCCGCCATATTGGTGTGTATGGACTGCGCACCTTCTGTCAAATTGACAATTTTCATTCCTGCAGTAAAACCAAATTCGGGTGGTTTTGTTTAGTTTTAACACAAAAATATAGCATCTTGTGCTAATCGTGGTTGTTGCAGAAGCACATGATAAGCAATTATCGGGAATATAAATTTATAAGTAAGTGATCAAATACACATGGTAAGTTTCTTTTTTTAATAATAGAGCAAGATTGGCTCATGCAAACATAATTATGGAAGTCAATGCGCTTAAATTCCCGATTACTTTCCTGTTGGAAATGCCATATTGGTGTTAGCATGTGATCCCGTTTTCAATAAAGGAATGTCGCCTCTATAGACTTCTGTGACACAGATTACAACAGATAGACATGTACCACAGGTACACTCATGTTTAGGTCTCATATGTAGAGGCACGAAACCGTGTTAAGCGACTTCAAAGTAGCAGACGAGACGGATGGGGGATTTCAAAGAATCTCCTAATTCGGAAAGGTTGCCGCTAAACAGGATTTAATATTCCTTTCCTTATTCAGGAAATGGGTATCGATTGGGAGTCGATAATTGAATTTGAGAGGTCTGATTTGGCACAAAATGGAGCAGAGGAATAATGTACCTACCTACATTTTACACAACGGCGGCGCGGCGGGGGCGGTGCTGTCGGTCTTAAATTAAAAAGGTACTCAGTTTAAGTTAAATGAGTTGAAGAGGTAATGGTAATAGAACTCAGTAGATAATGAATGAAAATTGAAAGTTATATACCGGGTATACCAGTCCATAGTGCTATAGGGAAGAGGGCATGCTATATATCTTTGTTCAACAAGAAACTCGCAAACTTTATTAACACAATAAAAATTCATTGATTAAATGAAAAACTCGATAAAGTGTTGGCGAGTAGTTTTGAATAGTTTGAGGAAGTAAATCAAAGACTCAGTATATACACAGTGAACCGTTTCTGCTCCTCAGGACTGCAGTGGTGTATTTTTTGTTTGTTTTTTGTTGGCACATGGCAGAACATCAAGCTTTCAAATACACACTTCCTTACTATGGTACCTTGAAACTATTAATAAAGAAAAAAATCTGGTCCATCTAGTCAAAAGTAAAAATTAAAAATCGATTCAAAATAAGCTCAACCAAAATCAAAGCGAACCCAATCCAAACCAACAAAAAATTAAAATTAGAGTGGATTCTTTTTAAATCAATGAAAACTAGGTCCAAGCCATCATAAGGTAAGGTAAGTAAGTAAGGTAAGCAAAAAATTTAAAGAAATCAAAAGTAAAAAAAAGTAAATGAATATAAACTAAATAAAAATTAAGACAGAAGCTAATTTCAAGGTCAAGCCAACGTAACCTTATTCAGCCCGGGTAAATTATTAAAAAATTGCAAAAGAAATTAAAGTAAAGATAATCAAAATGAAGTTAGGTCCAATCCACTTCAAGGTCAACAAGCGGAGAAAAAAATTAGAAACTAAGAAAGTTATGCTAGAAAAAGTTTGAAGGTTAAAAGTCAATTGGGATTAACTAATCTCGAGACCGAACCTACGTAACAAGCCAGGTAAAAATTTTAAAAATTAAAAGAATTAAAAGAAAACAAACCATTAAAAGTAAAAAAGTTAAACTAGAAAAAAATGTTAAGTTAAAAGTCACTTGGGATTAAACCAAACTAATTTCAAGGTCGAACCAACGCAATAACCCAGGTAAAAATTAAAAAATTAATTAAAAGAATTTAAACAAACAAAAATTACGTCCAACACAAATTTCAAATTCAACCCAACCCAATTGCTTTTAGAGAAATTCACCCTC
This sequence comes from Prosopocoilus inquinatus, assembly GCA_036172665.1. Classification (NCBI taxonomy): domain Eukaryota; kingdom Metazoa; phylum Arthropoda; class Insecta; order Coleoptera; family Lucanidae; genus Prosopocoilus; species Prosopocoilus inquinatus. Next base: position 72,365,951 of record CM069869.1, read on the forward strand.
ACACTCACAAACTGTTCAGCCCAAGTAAGTCATTAAAAATTCAAAATAAAAAAATAAAAGAATTAATATCAATGAAAACTAGCCTCAATCTCAAGGTCAACCCAAGCAAAAAAAATTAAAAATAAAAGAACTAAAACTAGAAAAAAAAACAAGATTAAAAGCGATTAGGATTAAGCTCAACCAATCTCAAGGTCGACCCATCGCAACCGCAGCCTAACTCATGTAAAAGATTAAAAATTAAGAGAATTAAGAATTAAAAGGATTTAAACTAAATAGAAATCCAAAAAATTAAAGCTTAAAAGTCAGTTGGGATTCAGCTCAACTAATCTCTGGGCTGAACTAACGCAACAACCCAGGTGAAAAATTTAAAAAATTAAAGAATTTAAACAAACAAAAATTAAGTTCAAAACAAATTTCAAGGTCATCCTAACCCAACTGAACTTAGGGAAACTCAAGTAAATTATTCAAGAAATCAAAGCAAAAACATAAAAGAATATATATCAATAAAAATTAGGCTCAAATTCAAGGTCAACCCAAGCAAAAAAATTAAAACTAGAAGGATAAGCAATAATAAAAAACAATTGGGATTAATCCGAAGCAATCTCAAGGTCCAGGTTATTAAAAACCAATTAGAATTAGGTCCAACCAATCTCAAGATCGACACAACGCAACTGACTACAGACTAACTCGTGTAAAAAAATTAAAATTAAAGGAATTATGAATTAAAAGAATTTAAGCTAAATACATATCCAAAAATTTAAGGGTTAAAAGTCAGTTGGGATTAAGCCCAACTGATCTCAAGGCCTGACCTACGCAACAACCCAGGTGAAAAATTTAAAATATTAAAGAATTTAAAGAAACAAAAATTAAGCTAAAAAACAAATTTCAAGATCATCCCAACCCAACTGTACTTAGGGAAACTCTGTACAACAAAAGTAAATTATTTAAGAAATCAAAACAAAAAATAAAAAAATAAATATCAATAAAAATAAGGCTCAATCTCAAAGTCAACTCAAGCAAAAAAAAATAAATAAAACTAGAAGAAAAAGCTAGATTAAAAAACAATTGGGATTAAGCCGAAGCAATCTCAAGTTCCAGGTCATTAAAAACCAATTAGGATTAGGCCCAACCAATCTCAAGATCGACACAACGCAACTGACTACAGACTAACTGGTATAAAAAATTAAAATTTAAAGGAATTAAGAATTAAAAGAATTTAAACTAAATAAAAATCCAATAAATTAAAGGTTAAAAGTCAGTTGGGATTCAGCTCAACTAATCTCGAGGCTGAACTAACACAACAACTCAGGTAAAAAATTTTAAAAATTAAAAGAATTCAAGCAAACAAAAATTAAGCTGAAAAAAAAACAAATTTCAAGGTCAACTTCAACTCAACTGAACTTTGGGAAACTCTGTTCAACACAAGTAAATTAAATAAAAAAAATAAAAGAATATTTAAATATCACTTAAAACTAGGCTCATTCTCAAGGTCAGCCCAAGCAAAAAAATAAATGGAATAAAATTAAAACTAGAAGAAAAAAACAAGATTAAAAAAACAATTAGGATTAAGCCCAACCAATCTCAAGGTCAAGCCAACGCAACAGAACACAACCTAATAAACTCATGCAAAAAATTAAAAATTAAAGGAAGAGAAGAGATTAAAATAATTTAAAGTAAATAAAAATCCAAAAAACTGAATAGTTAAAGGTCAATTGGGAGTAAGCTCAATTGATCTCAACGAAAGCAAAAATTTCCAAGTGCAAATCAAATTTCACGGTCAACTTAATCCAACTAAACTCAACCTGACTATACCAGGTGTTTGAAAATTACTAGTACAAAAAAAATGGTAGTAGGTGATGGTGGGTTGAAGTCATCGCCAAAAAAGTCCTTTATTTTTTGAGATAAAAATTCCTAAAAATTTGGTCAAAATTGTTGTTGCGCCACTGATTTAAGGTTATAGGCCGTCACAACTCAGCACGTTTTTATTACCGAAATGAATACCGCTCACACAAATAATGAGTTGACGGATATAGTGTTATTTTATGGAAAAAAAAAATAAAAAATAGAAAAAATCACGATGATAAAAAAATTAAAAAAATGTTTTTTTTTGGATTTCCCAGGACTTCCACATGCTACAGTTTTTTTTTCTTTGCACTAGCAATTTCCAAACACCCTGTATGTATTCAATCCAAGTAAAAAATATAAAATCAAAATTGAAGTTTGTTCTTGTCCGATGAAAATAGTAAGTAGAAAGTTTTTTTAATCTCAAACCGGACAGAAAAATGAAGGGAAACACACTCAACGTTTCGCTATAGATTTATAGCTGACGAAGCTATAAATCTATAGCGAAACGTTGAGTGTGTTTCCCTTCATTTTTCTGTCCGGTTTGAGATTAAAAAAACTTTCGACTTATTATAAAATCAAAGTAAAAAAATCGAAAATATGTAAACCAGCGGTGAGCAAATCCCCAAATTTTTATTCGGCCCATGAGACCTAATTCAAGACTTCAATTGCCTCCGACTGGGATACCCGGTATAATATTTAAGTGAATTTTAGCAAGAAAGAAAACGCAAATGTACCTGATCGGAGATGAATTACTTCGGTTTCGACGTATTTATTCATATACAGAGTGTTGTCAGTAAAGAATGCGCGGCACTTCATGAATTCCTTCCTTACATTAAAACAAACCAATTTAGATTAACAATTTCATTCTCCAACTTTTTCTGTTTAATTTTTTTATGAAAACCCTTTGATTTTAATAGAATGCCTTTTAAGTCCAATTCGACACATGGAGGAGCCTGGGTTGCCAAATATGAATATTAGTTTTATTTTTTTACATTAAACACGGGAAAGCTCTGATATCCTTTGTTTCTTGTGGTTTTCTTGGACCACTCTATTAAGTATGTCCCAATTTTTTAACACGTGACCCAATTGGAGTAGAAACAAAACAATCGCTGTTGCCGTATTAATCAAAATTTTGAGGTTAAAACTTATGCACGTTTGGAGATATTTTGCCCTTCTCGAACTTTTTATTGAACAGGTGTTACGGCATCTAAAGCATCATTTAACTAATATGGTTTGCTGTGTCCTTTGTTGTTAAAATGATAATCAGGGCTATTCTGTAACATCGATATGCATGTCAATTGATATGTATGATATGATATAAGTCTTCAATACTTGAAGAGAACTTGTTACGATTTCATAACATTTCACGTCGATAGCCGACCGCAACTTGAAGAGAGATGCATGTTAACTCGAGATTACACTTGAAACGGATTGCAAGTTGTTATGAAACTATTTACAGAATACCAATTTTGCAAGGTCACTTGAAACATAGCAGTATCAAGTTCACATCAATGTTACAGAACAGACCCCAATGAGTAATTTAGGTCGCGACATCGCGCGGTCAATTCTTAACCTCCAATTGGTTTTGTTTTTTTTTTACATTTGTTGTATGGGTATAGCTGTATTAATTATTGAGAATCATAAATAGGTAATAGCACATAATAGTATTACAGTCAAATACGGCACACACAACTAAATTTACATACATAATTAATTGCTCCAAATATTTATCGAGGATTTATAACCGATAACTGATTTACGCAGGACAGCCATCCATAATTTCGCTAATAAAACCGAAATTAGTTGACGTTCCACGTAGATAATAAACAGGCCAATTTGTTTTTGCGTGGCGTGGCGTGGCAGTTGATATTTGCGATATGCGTTTTAAAGAGATCATAAATGAAGCAAAAAAATAGTGAACAAAAACGTTGTGTTTTGTTGAATTGCGATATTCTTTGAATTAACAAAACCTATTACCTAAAAGCAACAATACCACAATTCGTTTTTATTCCATTATGTAGAGCAGTTTATGTACATAATTTCGTAAAATATATAAAATGTTTTGTTTAACTAGAACGAATTGAATTGAAAATGCAAGGTATAAATGGTAAGGGCAGTGCAAAATGGCCAGTTCACAGAACATGTGTTTTACAGTTTTCGGTTCGATCCGGATTAAAATTCAAAACATACCGATAAATAATTAAATTTTTGTTGCGATCGCAGTTTTTTTTTTACAATCGCGTCAGCTCAAAACTGTACTTGAAATTTAACCGACAATGCGGAAGAAAGAAAGAATTTTGAAAGCCAGGAGTATTGAACAGCAAACAAATAAAATATTTTGCTTCAATAATTCCGAGCATACTTAAAAAAACGATATTATCAAGTTAAACCGTAGGTTCTTGAGCACAGCGGAGAACAAGAAAATGTATTATTATTTAATTCAATTTATAAAACTTTTTATTAGTTACTGAATGGAAAAAATTTTATAGGATTATTAGAAAATTAAAACACAGGTAATTTAATTTAAGGCCCTTAGAGTGATTTGCTAGACTATGTGACAGCACTAGTTTATTAGATTGTGTAACAGCACAGCTTAGTTTAATCCAAATTTAAATTCAAACCACAATCATAAATTAATGTTTTAATTTATGATATACCGGGTGTCCCGCGCCATGTGCTCACCTTTCTAGAATCTTTATTTATTAATCGATTAACCTGAGTTTTGAAGACGATAAACTAAGTAAAAAATGGAATTTTTCGACATACCGATAGTCGTCATAGGACTTCCGGTTTCGTCGGAAGTGATATTAACTTTCTTATTTTAAATGGAACACCATATATATTTTTACATATTTAAGATCTACGGAGCATTACGAGTCCGAATACGTATCAATTGTTAATTTTGGTTTCCATGACAACGAAAAAAAAACTTTTTTATTTTTCAATCTAGAAAGCTATGAATCGCATTTTCTCGATCTAATGCGATCAAGTGTTTCGAAAAAATCACTCTTTTGATGGTATTTTGATTTTTAACATTTTTACAGTATTTGAAATTTTCTTTAGGTCGTAACTAATTTTTTTCAATAGAAACTCATATGTTTCTTAGCTTAGTTCAACTGAACATTTGTTTCTGAATACGCTGATACCAAATACGTCATATTTTCTTTGAAAGTGATTTGAAATAAAGAGAGTGTAAAATTTCAATAAGACATGCCCTATTTTAAATTATTTTCAAAGAAAATATGACGTACTTGGTATCAGCGTATTCAGAAAAAAATGTTCAGTTGAACTAAGCTAAGAAACATATAAGGTTCTATCGAAAAGAATGAGTTAAGAGCTAATGAAAATTTCAAATACTGTAAAAATGTTGAAAATCAAAATACCATCAAAAGAGTGATTTTTTCGAAACACTTGATCGTATTAGATCGAAAAAATGCGATTCATAGCTTCCTAGATTGAAAAATAAAAAAGTTTTTTTTTAGTTGTCATGGAAACCAAAATTAACAATTGATACATATTCGGACTCGTAATACTCCGTAGATTTTAAATATGCAAAAATATAAAGGGTATTCCATTTAAAATAAGAAAGTTGATATCACTTCCGGCGAAACCGGAAGTCCTATGACGACTATCAGTATGTCGAAAAATTCCATTTTTTGTTTAGTTTATCGTCTCCAAAATTCAGGTTAATCGATTAATAAATAAAGATTCTAGAAAGGTGAGCACATGACGCGGGACACCCGGTATATGGATTTTACACCATCTTCTCATCCTGGAAACAATCCAGGGAGAATAGAAATGCGCAATTTTTCAAAAAAAATCTGCGAAAAATTAATGAGAAATTAGAGAGAACAAACTGGATGCATACACTGCTAGATGGAGAAGTGAACAAGTCATACAACAACTTCTTAACAACAATTTTAAATATAGTCAATGAAGTAAGCCCGAAGAAGTTACAAATAGATATATTAAATAAAAACAGAAAATGGATAACAAATGAATTTAGACAGAAATTTAAACAAAAACGAGAAATGTATGAAGCAGTAAGAATAGGTCTTGTAAATGAAGAAGATTATAAAAACTTTATTAAGAAATTGCAGAATGAAACGAATGATGCTAAGAAGAACTCCAACTCCCACTATATTTTATCGGCACAGAATAAAACTAAAGGTACATGGAAATTGGTAAGCGAAATCACGTGTAAAGCAAAGAGCAACTATTTTGAAGTAAGTGATTTTATGGACGGAGAAAGTGATCCAAGAAAAATTTTGACATTACTTAATAAACAACTTTTAAATAATATGCCTCATAAAAATGTACAAAAGGATATAAATTTTTCGTTGATAAAATCCACCCAAAAGTCTTTTGTTTTCTTCGATACAGATCCACAGGAAATACTTAGCATCATACAATCTCTAAAAAATACTGGTGCAACAGGTCCTGATGAAATTCCAACTATACTCCTAAAATTTTGTGCTAAAGCTATCTCCGAACCTTTAGCAATGTTAGTTAATAAGACATGTAAACAGGGAATATTTCCAGACAAATTAAAACTTTCGTATATTAAATTACTACATAAAAAGGGAGATAAATCATTAATAAATAATTACAGACCTATTATTGCTTTATTATCTACAATAGCAAAAGTATACGGAAAGGATACTTGATTTCTTAAATAAAAACGAAGTGTTACATGGTAATCAAAATGGTTATATCAAGGGACGATCAATTACTAGGGCAATTTTTCAAGTAATTAAAGAAATAGTTGAAGGAATTAACGAAGGAGAAGAAACAATGGGTATATTTATGGACTTATCTAAAGCGTTTGACAGCATTAATCACAAAATTCTACTTCATAAATTATATCTTTATGGTTTTCGGGGACCAGCATTGGAATTACTGACTTCATATATAAATAATAGGAAACAATGTATAACAATTGCAGACTCCCGCACCGGAAAAATGCATACATCAGAATGGTTACTCGTCGAAAAAAGGTGTTCCGCAGGGTTCCATACTAGGACCATTGTTGTTCCTGCTGTATGTAAACGAACTACCAAACAAAAACAAATCACTCAACAACACTGTTTGCGGATGACACGTCACTCGTAATACGAAAAAAACGATATATTGTTCGAGAATGAACTACACCATAACTACTCCACAAGAGGGACTGTCAATAGTCACCTATGCCTTCCGCAAACTAGGAAAACCAAAGTTCAAAAAAGTGCAAAGTCGCAAGTGATGCGAATATATAATTTTCTGCCGGCTAGTATTAAGACATTAACCACAAAAACGCTTTAAAATTGTGTTGAAAAACTTTTTATTAGAAAGTGCCTTTTATAGTACACAAGATTTCTTCTCTTGTGATATTAATAGAGCTTTACGACTGTGATACATGTTTATTTATTTATTTTTTTTTATATGTACTTTAAACACAGAAAGTGTTTGTATTTATATTTGTCCTTTGTACTCTTAATGTTTAATGTTTCATGGTTTATATATATATATACATACTATTGTAATGACGTGTTCCACACATTTATTGTACACAACGGAACAAAATAAACTAACTAATATAAATTGGTATTAGATATTAAGGTTCATTGATTCGCTTTGAACGACAAGGTTAAAATTTCCAACAAAAAGAAAAGTAGTATGTTAAGTAGGAAGGACCCCCTTGATTAATTTACAAAACTGTCCATTTTTTATAATTGAATGAGAAAAGTATACAAATACAACATTAAAAAAAAATCAAAACGGAGACCTTCATTTAATTTAAGAAATTACACGAGTGAGAAAAGCGTGACACAAGTCGTCTCTTTAAAGTTCATCTCGAAAGCGCTCTTTAAAATCTGTTGCATATTTTATAAGAGCTTCAGAACTAGATTTACCAGACCGGAAACCAATGACGGTGAATAGCTTCTAATTGAGCAGACAGTTTTTGTTTATTTATTTTATTTTTTTGGGGATGCAGGAATGCCGTCGTGCTTTCAACAATTTCCGAGTCTCACGCGACCAATCAAATTCCTAACTATTTTTCTTAGAAAAGAAAATTGTTTCGCCCAGATTGGGGCGACACTGCAAAGATGAAATTTGCACGTCACTAAAAATAAAGTAACCACCAAAGTCATTCCAGAGTTTGTTTTAATAAATTACATGGAGATTTGGTCCTAAATTTATAACCTTTTCTAAGAAGGTTTGCATTTTAGTTTAGTTTAGCTGCAAGATTAGGCTACCGATTAACCTATCCTATTATTATCCAACTTCGGACATTTATTTTAAGAAACATCGTAAGTGTGAGCTTGGTTGCATAGTTTTGGTGATCACGTGCGATTCGGGAATACTTGAAGGCATGGTATTTTTACTGAAACTTGTTTAGGTCTGAATCATTTTCTTTTTTAATCAATACAACGCGTAAACTAAAATATTTAATCAATTATCAATACAACGCGCTCTATTCTAAATAAATTAGATGATTATTGAAACAAAGGGTTGTGTAATTAGTTGATCTCTCTCTCTCACACACACACACACACACGATTAAATTTCAGTTAGGAACTAATTTGAGCCGAAAATTAAAGCTCAACGCAATTTCACGCGTTACGTTGCACGTCAATTCCCGTGACGTGATTCATTCAGGAGAAAATTAAAAAAATTAAATCAATAACGAAATAGGTTAACTGAATTGAATAAGGAAAGAAATTTCCATAAGGGCCAAATAAGAGTTACTTCCAGAAAATAATACTCATGCACGTACATATTTTGAAGAGCTAAAATTAATACGCCAACGACAATAGCAAAAGAAATATTAAAACCCTCGCGTCTTCTTGAGATACAAAAGATGCTGCTCCTTTCACGCAGATGTGAAGCCAAACTATTTGAGCTGGAAAATGATAGCAAAATAAACCACACGACACAACATTTTTAATGAAAATGTGGGCGTTTTGTTCATTTCACGTTTTCAGCGGTCACAATACAAAAAAAAATAGTTTTTTTGTTTTATTTATAAAGATAGTTTTATGAAGTGGCAGAAATGAGGTTCCTCCGGAAAATCGAAAAACAAGTCGGCAATGAACAGAATAAGAAGCCAAATACATATGCAGAGAAAGGATGAACAAAAAAAAAACATAAAGAATCTGATGGGTGAAAACCAAATAAGACGGTGATATTAAAGGGAGGGGCGAAAATAAGATCAAAATCAAAAAAGTATACGATGTAAAGAAGAAATCAGCAGAGTAATCCAAAGAAAAAAGGATTAAAAGTATATTTCCCAAGTTCTTAACGACAGAAATAAATTGAAAGAATTGTTGGAGAAGAAACTGCTAACAAGGTTAAATAAATTCCGCCTAAACGTCCATGCAATTGTAAGTGGAATAGCGGCAATTGACGCCGTACACACCGCACTACCGTCAACGTATCTTTGATTGGAGGGAGACGTAGCTACCCACATTTTTTTTAATTTCAGGATTCAGTGAAGACGCTTAGGTTTTCCTCAGAAATTTATAATTTTTTCTTGTTTTTCAACCATGCCAGGATAATAATAAAATTGCCTTGAAAGAAACAACGAGCCAACCTACATACAATTAAAAATTAAATTGGCCTCGCTCATCAAGCCGAATGCTAACGAACTGGCTTGCGAAAGCAAATAGGAGAAACCAGCCTGGCCGAGAATGTTTGGTTTGTTCGGGTGTTTTTCACCCCCGAAACAGGGTTTTACCCGATCCCTCTTCGCTCGCGTGCCGCGACACGTCCTCCGGGAGCTTATCAAGAGCTGGCTGCATAATCACGCTTCCCGCAAGATGTGTAATCTTAAGGCGGATAAAATCGATGTTTTGTTGTTCCGGATTTCGGAGACGAGATTACAAGAGATTTCCAGGACACATGAGGAATGTCATCAACGGATTTAACTGAATTAGGCGGCCTCGTTTCTAAAGTGGAGGAGGGGACTTAATAAGATGCAAATAAATATTTGCATTTATAAGTCCTCATTAATGTGAAATTAAAAAAGGAATCCAGAAGATTATACAATAAATTCTTGTTGGCTTCTTTAATTGCGAAACTTCTTCTTTCGGTTTCGTTTTCGTTTATTACTAGGATGAACCTGTTTGTATAAAACCAAGTCGTTAAAATCTTCTATCGATTTCTTTACATTCCATTGTCATAAGTCTATGGCACTTCTGTTCAATTGTTCTTCTGTTCAACAGTTCATTTCTTTTCCCCTTTATATCTGCCATTATGGTCAAGTTTTTTTTTTTTTTCTTCAATACTCCTACCATCTTCATTTGACATTCGTAGAGTATTTTTAATGTCTTCTTTATGCACATATTAAAAGATTCAAGGGGAGAATATTTGTAAATTAAAAAAAAAACAGGAACTACACCGGAGGAATCTAGGGGTAAACAGAAACAAGGGATGAAGCAAACGTAGAAAGGAATTTTAGAAGAAAGACTGAAGTAATAATCCAACATACGAAAAAATTCCTGTAAGAATCAGGATCAATAAATTCGGTAAAACAAAGTAAAACAAAAATTCTAATAAAATTTTATACCTTCGCAAGGCAAACTAGCAACAAGAGAATAAAAGAAATGGTAACTATTAGATTTTTGTAAGGAAAGCAATTCTAATTTACTTCATAAAATCGTCCCACATTAGAATCGGTCAATACAGGATGTCTCAAAAATAGTGCCCCTCCTGATTTTATTAGTCCTTAGGTAGTATGAAATCGATTGCAGAAAGAAGCACTTCCACATTTAAAATATTAAAGGATGCCACTATTTTTGAGTCACTCAGTACATACACTTTAACAATATTAGTAATAATAGTTATAAAAATAATAATAATAATAGGCAGAGTCGAATTATGAAATGTTCTTGTACTTTTTGTACTATTTCTAGTTCTTTATTTTTGTAAATCTTTTTTTTTTCTATTTTAGGCCCACTCGATTGTCTTTTGTCTTTTTATATGCTTTATTAAATCCACCTATCACAAATTACGAATTACGAGAAAAAAAATCCCTAAATTAGAAACAATTTCAAGCGATCAAACCGATCAAATTACAATTTAATACTTTTTAGTTATTTTTTTAATATTTCTTCAACTCCAAGTATGATAAAAATGACGTTGTTTCATAATTTTTATCTACAGGAAGAAATTACGTTAATTTGAATATCTTTGAAAGACAGAAAAAGAGATGATTATATTAAACGATTATTTTTCTAGAGGCCCCCTCCCCCCCCCCCCACACACGCGCTCTTCCTACCCCAGCAGCAACAGATTCTGAAGAAGTTCTTTTAAATAGTTTAACCAGCGACACCCTACGATCGCTTTTTGACCTAACATTGCATTATGATTGATAAATTGAAGCCAGTTTGCCACATAATAAGTCATCACATGCAAGGCGGCCATGCTTGCTGTCAAAGCACAATGAAGGTTTTAAAAGAGGTTTTTGATTGCAGTGAAACCCTCGAGCAGCCTCTGTTTGAGCCCTACTTGGGGCTTCTTCCTTGGTCGAATCGTTTTGGTTTGCAGTGGAACTTCCGAGCTACGGTTCTGCTGAAGAAGCCCCAAATAGGGCTGAAACAGTTGTACAGAGGCTGCTCGAGGGTTTCACTGCAATCAAAAACAAAAAAATTTTTTTTAAAGAACAAAACGTTAATAAAATAAAATTGTGCACACCGGAAGCGCTATTAAAATGAAAGCTTTCAAAGTTAAGCGAAGAGAATCACTTATTTGGCTTTGATCAATAGAACAGCTAAAAAAGCAAGGAAAAAAAAATAAAATTAGTATGTGAGCAACAATTTTATAATCCAAAAACGGAAAGTTACAAAAATAATTTACTAAAAAAGGATGAAGGGAAGGTTTTTCGATCAGTTACAAGTCTTTTCCAGAAGCTTTTATTTTTGAGAAAAGAAATCGAGTCTTTGGACTTTTGATTCAAAACGGAAATCCTCTTTTTTCGTTTCCAGATGTAACAACCTGACATTTACATATAACAATCGTTTTTTATTGGAATTCATTTCTCAAGAAACGTGTTATGAAAGAATGCATATGAATAATTGGACAGTACATTAGAACTGCTACAAGAACGACCATCCAAAGAGCAGTTTAATCATAAACAAGCTGCCCACAGACTAACTCGGCAGATAATTAAAATCTAAGAATTTTCTTTGAAAAACATAATGCATAACAAGCCAAACTGAGCCTCATGCCATGGGAATTATGCCCACTGGTGAAAGGACGACTTAAGTTTGTTAGAAATTTGACTGTCTATTAGAATTTAGGGTAATTTAATTTAAGTTGAACACGCTAATCCCCTTATAAGTGACACTTACATTCATCATTTTTAACCCCCGTCTTCGCATAGTGAATTAAAGAAAATCTCCAGTTGCTTTCTCTTGGAGAGAATAAGGGCTGAGGAAGCTTTCAAGTCAACTGAAGAGAGTCATTCCTTTCTTCTCACCCTTGAGAATAACGGGGCTGTGTGGATTTCGATTTTAAAAACGGTAGTGTATTAGAAGGATTCAATAAGATACAACAAGAAAAATCACTATGGCAGGCAGGGCCCCCGCGAGACCAAAACCTGCCCGCGTGCCACTCCATACTTGGCGCCCTCTGACAGATGAGTTGTGTCATACAAAAACAGTCAATTCTCAAGATTGTTAAAAAAATTAAAAGAAACAAAAAATGGAAATTAAAAAAAATTTGAAATATTTTCAACTTTTTAATTTTTTTAAAACATTTTCCTTCCTTCACTTTTTAAATATTTTCCTTTATTTTCTAAACATCTTCCTTCAGTTTCTAAGCATTTTCCTTCACTTTCTAAACATTTTCCGTCACTTTCTAAACATTCTCCTTCACTTTCTAAACGTTCTCCTTCACGTTTTCAAGTTCCTAGCTGCCGCGAGCCCCAAAAGAGCAGCAGTCCAAACAGCGCGAATCGTTTTCTTCTCATCTGACTAAGGAGGTCTCTGTGCAGACCCCCCAGGAGCCCGCTTGTTATTAATATTCGAAAAAAAAGAAACTAAATCACAAAAAACAAAAGGAACTTAAATTTCTGAAAACTTAAAAAGCAAAATCTAATTTATTTATTTTTTTTTAACCAAACCGGAAGTAACAGCTGACATAATTATTTTTTTTTCCTTCATCAAGACAGTTCAGTTTTGTGGATAATTTATTCCGAATTTTTATCAGACAAAAAACTGTTTCCCAATAATTTTTTTTTTTTTAGTCGGAAAAATGACAAAACTTGCGTCCAGTGGGCAAGAGGGTAATTGCCGCCCCCGTGAACATGGCGCACGCGTGCACAGCATTCTCTGAACATAACTGAAGCCTTTCTCCCTCTTGAGGAAAATGTGGCTGTGGCCGTTTCGATTTTAAAAATGGCGTGTAAAAATTAGTAGGTGTATTTATTGGGGGTCTAATAAGACGCAATAAAATTTTTTTACTGAGATGGAGGACTAGCTAATTTAATTTTTTTTTCTCAGCTATTCAAGTATTGCAAGAGTTAAAGATAATTTAATTTATTTATTTATTCTAAGCTATATAAGTAAAAAAGTTAAAGCTGGTGGTGTTTAGGGGGTGCAATGGAAGTGACAAAAAATTTGAAAAAGGCTTCGGTTAACCTCTGCCCCCATCCTCCTCAATGAAATTAGTCTGCAGTTTCTCTGCTGAAAGGGGATAGTGGTTTAAAAAATAAAATAAAAAAACGTTAATGTCCTTTTTTTCTAAACTATTTTCATCTCTCGATTTAAAAACCAACGAATCATCTTCAAAGAATTGTTGGGCATAGTAGAATTGCCCTAATAAAAATTAAGCGACCAATCGAGTAGGCGTTTAAAAAATGTACTGAAACAACTGAACAATATAAATATTTTTTTTATCTTTTGCACAATTTACATCACGTATCGCACGCTGGGTTATTTTCACCACACAAAAACCAATTATTGTACCCTGTACTGGCGTAACCTTTGTGTGCATATAAAAAATAGCCCGGGGCGCTGTCTAAAAATAAAATATTTCCAAACCACCCCTTCATGGTCGCTCGTGCAAAAACTGTACATAACGCGATCTTTACGTAAGCTGCCAACACACGACAAAGCAAATTGCTTGGCGTAGTTTCTTGCACTTTCATTAGTGGCGACACGGGCAACGTTTTGCACAGCTTTTACAGCTGGAAAGCAATTATTGCGCAGCAGAATGTCCTTAGCGAAAGGGTGTTTATCCCTCAGAAACTAATATCATAGTAATAATCACATTTTGCGTCATATTAACCTAATGAATGGATGAATTGCAATCAGTGGCGTAACATACGAGGGAACACAGGGTTCAGGGGGCCTCGAGCCAGGAGGTCTACGTCAATAGTAACAATTTATTATTATTTGCAGTCTTTTAATCACGAATAGTTTAGTAAAGGGAACGCTGAAATTAATTTTTTTTCCATCCGCTTTTGTTACGCCACTGGTTTTGATATATTAAATTAGGCACTCCATAATAAAGCGACTTTGCTTGCATTGTAAAAATTATTTCCCTTAATGAATCTGATCATAGTCGTCACATTAACCTAATGAATGGATGAATGCAATCAGTGGCGTGACATTCGAGGGAACACAAGGTTCAGGAAGCCCTCGAGCCAGGGGGTCTACGTCAATAGTAACAATTTATTATTATTTGCAGTCTTTTAATCACGAATAGTTTAGTAAAGGGAACGCTGAAATTAATTTTTTTTCCATCCGCTTATGTTACGCCACTGGTTTTGATATATTAAATTACGCTCTCCATAATAAAGCGACTTTGCTTGCATTGTAAAAAATTATTTCCCTTAATGAATCTGATCATAGTCGTCACATTAACCTAATGAATGGATGAATGCAATCAGTGGCGTGACATTCGAGGGAACACAGGGGTCAGGAAGCCCTCGAGCCAGGGGGTCTACGTCAATAGTAACAATTTATTATTAATAGCAGTCTTTTAATCATGAATAGTTTAGTAAAGGGAACGCTGAAATTAATTTTTTTTCCATCCGCTTATGTTACGCCACTGGTTTTGATATATTAAATTACGCTCTCCATAATAAAGCGACTTTGCTTGCATTGTAAAAATTATTTCCCTTAATGAATCTGATCATAGTCGTCACATTAACCTAATGAATGGATGAATGCAATCAGTGGCGTGACATTCGAGGGAACACAGGGGTCAGGAAGCCCTCGAGCCAGGGGGTCTACGTCAATAGTAACAATTTATTATTAATGGCAGTCTTTTAATCATGAATAGTTTAGTAAAGGGAACGCTGAAATTAATTTTTTTTCCATCCGCTTATGTTACGCCACTGGTTTTGATATATTAAATTACGCTCTCCATAATAAAGCGACTTTGCTTGCATTGTAAAAATTATTTCCCTTAATGAATCTGATCATAGTCGTCACATTAACCTAATGAATGGATGAATGCAATCAGTGGCGTGACATTCGAGGGAACACAGGGTTCAGGAAGCCCTCGAGCCAGGGGGGTCTACGTCAATAGTAACAATTTATTATTATTTGCAGTCTTTTAATCACGAATAGTTTAGTAAAGGGAACGCTGAAATTAATTTTTTTTCCATCCGCTTTTGTTACGCCACTGGTTTTGATATATTAAATTAGGCACTCCATAATAAAGCGACTTTGCTTGCATTGTAAAAATTATTTCCCTTAATGAATCTGATCATAGTCGTCACATTAACCTAATGAATGGATGAATGCAATCAGTGGCGTGACATTCGAGGGAACACAAGGTTCAGGAAGCCCTCGAGCCAGGGGGTCTACGTCAATAGTAACAATTTATTATTAATGGCAGTCTTTTAATCATGAATAGTTTAGTAAAGGGAACGCTGAAATTAATTTTTTTTCCATCCGCTTATGTTACGCCACTGGTTTTGATATATTAAATTACGCTCTCCATAATAAAGCGACTTTGCTTGCATTGTAAAAATTATTTCCCTTAATGAATCTGATCATAGTCGTCACATTAACCTAATGAATGGATGAATGCAATCAGTGGCGTGACATTCGAGGGAACACAGGGGTCAGGAAGCCCTCGAGCCAGGGGGTCTACGTCAATAGTAACAATTTATTATTAATAGCAGTCTTTTAATCATGAATAGTTTAGTAAAGGGAACGCTGAAATTAATTTTTTTTCCATCCGCTTATGTTACGCCACTGGTTTTGATATATTAAATTACGCTCTCCATAATAAAGCGACTTTGCTTGCATTGTAAAAAATTATTTCCCTTAATGAATCTGATCATAGTCGTCACATTAACCTAATGAATGGATGAATGCAATCAGTGGCGTGACATTCGAGGGAACACAGGGGTCAGGAAGCTCTCGAGCCAGGGGGTCTACGTCAATAGTAACAATTTATTATTATTCGCAGTCTTTTAATAACGAATAGTTTAGTAAAGGGAACGCTCAAATTAATTTTTTTACATCCGGTTTTGTTACGCCACTGATTTCGATATATTAAATTATGCTCTCCATAATAAAGCGAGTTTTGCTTGCATTGTAAAAATTATTTCCCTTAATGAATCTGATCATAGTCATAATCACATTTTGCGTCATATTAACCTAATGAATGGATGAAATGCAATCAGTGGCGTGACATTCGAGGGAACACAGGGTTCAGGAAGCCCTCGACCCAGGGGGTCTACGTCAATAGTAACAATTTATTATTATTGCCAGTCTTTTAATCACGAATAATTTAGTAAAGGGAACGCTGAAATTAATTTTTTTCCATCCGCTTTTGCTACGCCAATGATTTCGATATATTAAACTATGCTCTCCATAATAAAGCGAGTTTTGCTTGCACTGTAAAAATTATTTCCCTTAATGAATCTGATCATAGTCATAATCACATTTTGCGTCATATTAATCTAATGAATGGATGAAATGCAATCAGTGGCGTGACATTCGAGGTAACACAGGGTTCAGGGAGCCCTCGAGCCAGGGGGTCCACATCAATAGTAACAATTTATTATTATTGGCAGTCTTTTAATCACGAATAGTCCAGTAAAGGGAACGCTGAAATTAATTTTTTTCCATCCGCTTTTGCTACGCCACTGATTTTAATATATGTATGTAAATTATGCTCTCCATAATAAAACGACTTTGCTTGCATTGTAATAATTATTTCCCTTAATGAATGAAAGCGAAGAAACAGGCAGATTTTAACAAAACAACTTTTCTTATATTTGATTACTATACAGGGGTATTTCAAACTGAATCTTTTGAAACCCGTAATGAATTCGGGTTTGTTTAACTTTGCGAGCGCCTCGACGCGGCTTTCTGCTTCCCATTACTCCGGGTAATAGGACTCTGCCTGCTCCCTAACACAATTGACTGATAAGCGTTGATCAATAGCACTTACTTGTAGTGTCATAGTGAATTCCGTTCAGCTGAGAGAAGCAGGGCAGCACGGCCAAAGTGTTCGGCGGCGTTTGCGGCCAACAAAGGACGGAGTCGAAGATGATGTCGCACCCGACGAAAGGGCGTGCCATCTTCTTCTTCAGCTCGCAGGACACGTAGGAGTCGTTCGATGGGTGGTTCATCGTTTCGTCGTAGCTTATCAGACGATGACGGTATTTTTCGGACTTATCCATAATCACTAAAAATTAAATTAATTGAATTAATTACTATTACTATTGAAGTAAGCGGAGGAGGATGTCTCTGATTAGTTCATAAAATAGTAAATGAGATTGACAGTCCTGGAAGTGAACTTGTTTATTTTGAGGCTCATTCCACATACTTATGACTAAATAATAAAACTGCCATTTAGAAAATTGTGTTGTTTTCATAAACTGCATTCTAAAATTACCCTTTTGAGTGATATTGCAATCTTACATATTAAGAATTTCGTTTGGGAATTATTAAAAACTTAAAAGTGGGATGTGAAAAGGTCACCCGTTGTCATGGAAATAATGTAAACATCAGACTTATTGAACTAGATAACAGAGACGCAAAATATGCTTCAGTAGTCATTAATTTTTTTTTTTATTTTCATTAATTAGTATTCCAGGCATCAATTCTTTACGCTAAAGAACCTTATTAAAAACGCGATATAATGAAGAAGTAGAGTCAATATTATACACATAATGCAATACAACATACCGTGCAATTATTTTAACATGCAACATAGGGATACGTCACGGCATTGCATGTAGGATGTATTCTGCACTAACAAAAAGCAAAAAAAAAAAAACTTGAGAAAGTTGTAGGATTAAAACAGAAAATCCCATGTGAAAGAATAAAAATTCACAGCGTTTCTTTGAAACTTTAAACTTAACTTTAAGTATAACAAAAGTATAAAAAAATAATGAATAGAAAATCGAGGATTTTAGGCGTATCGACGTATCCCTAAATTAAATAAAACGTGTTTTGACATGGCCCTGACGATTTTGGTACATCGATCTTTGGGCGCGGACTTTTAGAATCGCACTTTGTTACATCCTAAACGTATCGTTTAAAAAAAGAAATTTATTTGTAAATCAATTAATTAGTGTTCAGTATTCATTATACAATCATGTAATCGGGCAGTTAGTCAGTGATTAGTAGAAATGAGTTCGGTTTAGTACGTCGCAGCGAATTAAAGAACTCGTGATTGTTGGCCTCGGATGAAGAGCGAAAGGTGCATTGATGGTGAAATAAAAACAATTGAAGTAACGATGCAATTAGTTTAAATGTTGAACCAATGTGCTCGACCGACTTGTGAAAGACAATTTAATTCTTACTAACTTTACTCTAATTTTAACCATAAGTATAAATTTAATTTGATTTTAATTAATTAATACAGTGAACGTAATTATATTCAAATTCAAAAAATCGGGAAATATAAAAAATATACGCGATTTTCTTAGTTTTTTCATAGTGTGAAAATGATTTATTAGTAGAGATCGGAATCACATATTTTGACGTCATCATTGGACGGAGCTTGTCATGCTGCAGCTCTGCAGCAATGTTGCTAACCGTATGATTATTTTAGTAGTTGGTACACTTCTGCTATAAAGTTTTCGGAGTACGAGACATGCCACTGGCAGTAAGAAATTTTATGCTTTGCAATTATGAACCTTATAGCTTTTACAACCGTACCTGCTACCCCGATAATAAAACCGGTCATCGCAAACACAGCGATTTAACACAGATGCGAACTTATTCAACCAACTTGAATAATCTGCTAGAAAGACTTTCATTGTAGTTGGATGGATAAGAAATTTAACAAAATTTATTTTCTAAATATTATAACATGTGTAGTAAATAATGTGTGCATTATGAAATTAAAATTTCTGAAACTTTGGCAATTGAAATTAAATAAGTCAATAAAATAAAATCTGTTATTTTTCGTTAATTAAATTTAACTTTCTAGTTTCATTAAATACACATATGTTTTGCAACTAATTAATAGCTTTGTTGAGCAGAACTTCTTAGCATTTATATTATTATAATAAGAAACAAATTTAAATAATCTAGCTCATTCTATATATTTTTTCAAATACTCAAAAATCATTCACAAAATAAATGTTATACGATTTAATCATTTTTTCTTTATTTCTAGATTCATGAAAACTTGCCAAACTTTGTGGATGAACTTTTCAATTTATTTTACTGATGTCAGATTTGAGAAGAAACTAAAAAGGAGAATATTATTTTTTCCTCTGTGGCGTAGAATGAAATATGTATATTATTTTTAACGCAAGTATTGCATTTTTTAACTATTACACATATCATTCTATATTCTAGGAGTTTAATACTATATTTGTTAAGTTTCCTAAATTTGTATGATTCTGAATAATTTTAATGAGTTAATTATTCGATCAATAAGTATCATCAGTAAACTTATTATTTAAATGAAATTAAGTTATTTTAAATTTATTTCACTGTAAATTCTTACAATATTATATGATACCGTATAAAAAAGAATAACATACACTGGAAAAAGTATTCAAGACTTTATTATTGAGAACAACGAAAAATTTATTACAAGTAAAAACAAAACTAAAGTAAAAATTAACAAAACAATAATTCACGTATATATTTACGGAAATGCTTAAATAGCATAATTGAAACCGCTTAAATAGCGACATCCTGGGATCGCTTCTGCTGACGAAGCCCCAAATAGGACTGAAACAGCTGTACAGAGGAACGGGACAAAATAACTAGAATCAAAATTTTGAGGTCTTCTATCTACTTAAAAATAAATAAAATCGAACATATGTCCTAATTGTTATTATTTTCTTAAAATTATGTGAGGTTTCCGTATGGCAAAGCTTGTCGGTGAGCTAATAAATCACCCTGTATTTCATATTTACTAAAAATCTATTTATGTATTTCTCGTAATGAAAATTTTAGAATCCACAGAAAAACATACACAAACTACAAACGAATAAAATTTTTGTGAAGTCAAACAAACCAGAAGTGTATAAAGGCAGAA
Organism: Prosopocoilus inquinatus; assembly: GCA_036172665.1. Classification (NCBI taxonomy): domain Eukaryota; kingdom Metazoa; phylum Arthropoda; class Insecta; order Coleoptera; family Lucanidae; genus Prosopocoilus; species Prosopocoilus inquinatus. The sequence continues at coordinate 72,386,255 of CM069869.1, forward strand.
ATTTGGTATAATTATAATTTTTCAGATTAATTAACATCGTCGATCCTTTATAGCAATTTAACATTTATATGTCTTTATAATATGATCTGAAATCCTGTTATTTAACAATATAAAATATTCTAATTAAAAAAAAAAAAAACATTTTTTGTTCAATTTTTAAGTTAAAGCAAAAGAGAACAAACAAATTCGCCACCGCGTCCGCGTTCGCAACCGCGCGTCGCCTCAATAAATACTCGGAACCAAATACTGGGAATGAAATTCAACAAACCATAAACATCTGCACCGGCCGGGGTTTAATAGGACCTAAGTAAACAACCCTCCTATCGGGGTGCGGAGAAAGTGTCTCTGTTCCTTAAGGTTCGAAATATATTAGGCCCGTTTCAATAAGGTTCAAATTCGAACGATTTTATTGCTTTTCATTTCGAAACTTTTAAGCATTAGTGTACAACGAACGATTTCTTCTTCGGAATGGTGTGTATGCTCGGGGTGATGGATTTTTGGATTTTGAGAACGAAAATGAAATTTCTCGTCTCGTCTCTTCGTGAATGAGAGAGATGCAATTATACATCCAAGGTGCACTCGATGGTATAGTTTACGAAAGCAACTAATCAAAGGCATTCTTTTTTTTTTTAATTTCCATTGCCCATGCAGCCGTCGTGTAAACGTTAGGTATGATTAATTTTGAAAAGTAAAAAAGTTTTCATAATCAGACTGTAAGGAAGCTTTAATTTAAAGTCACTTTAAGAATAGGGAAACAAATGTATTTTTTTAGGTTAAAATAACTTTAAAATTAGGTGCGAAGTTTTTTAAAAAATTAAAATGTAGAAGATATTTAACGCATCTGTTTCAAATTAGCATTAATAATAGTATTTTACCAAATGACTGGAAGATATCAATAGTTCTGCCTGTTTATAAATCTGGTGTGAAGTCTGATTGCAATAATTATCGTCCAATTAGTTTAACATGTATTGTTTGTAAAATTTTAGAAAAACTTCTGACAAACTACCTACAATATTTTTGCGATAAGCACAACATAATCAGTAGGAATCAACATGGTTTTAGAAAACATTTCTCCTGTGTTACTCAACTGTTAAATTTTCACAATGACTTGGTAGAAATTGTTGATGATAAGGGGCAGGTAGATGCCATCTTTATTGATTTTACTAAAGCTTTCGATAAAGTTCCACATGATATTATTATAAGAAAATTAGAAAATTTGAAGTGTGACATGCGAGTCATCAAATGGATAAATGAATACCTGACGGATAGGAAGCAAAAAGTGAGAATAAATAATATTTTTTCATCTGAGCTAATAGTTACTTCTGGTGTGCCTCAAGGTAGTGTGATCAGTCCTATATTATTCATTATTTTTATAAATGACATTACACAAAATTTGAGTTGTGAAACAAAATTATTTGCCGATGACTGCGTTATTTATAATCAAAGGAAGAATGCAGAAGATTGGATTTTGCTCCAAGGAGATTTAAACAAAATTCAGATGTGGTGTAATGAAAATAAAATGGAAATTAATACAAAAAAATGTGTTGCAATGTCTTTTGGTACCACAATGTTGTTCCAGGCTCATCCATATAAATTAGGAAATGACTTGATAAAATATGATGATACAAGCAAATACCTAGGAGTTACTTTTCGAAATGATTTAAATTGGAATAATCACATTCAAAATATTTTAAAAGAAGCTTATAAATGTTTGTATTTCATAACAAGAAATCTTAAAGGCTCTGGTAAACCAGTACTTCAAAAAGCTTACATCACATATGTTCGTCCTAAGATAGAGTACGCACAAGAAGTCTGGGACCCATACCAATACTATTTAATTCAGGATCTGGAAATGTTACAGCATAAAGCAGCTCGGTATGTTTGGAACTATCACAGAACAACTGCGTCTGTATCACGTATGCTCAAGGAACTAAATTGGGATAGTCTATCTTCTAGAAGAAAAACAGCAAGATTAAAATTATTTTGTTATATTCATTTTCAACACGATTCGATGCACAATTTTCTATTTAAATTAAAAGTAAATGATTCTTGTACTAGAAAAAAACATAACTTCACTTATAAAATACCCTTTTCGAAGTCTAATCTTCATAAACCTTTTTTCCTAAAACTGTACAAGAACGGAATAATTTAAATAAAAAAGATTTGATTAAATTATTAGAAAATTGTGTAAACAAAATTAAAAATTAAGATGTAAGTAATTATGTTTGATTATTAGGCCACCAAGTATATTATACTATACGCCTAATTTGTAACAATAAAAAAAAAAAAATAAGATTGGTATTTTGATTAATTTTTTTTTTTTCACTGAAAAACCTTACATAGAAAACGAATTTTCATCGTATATTAATATTTTTAAGTTTTACGTACAAAAAAAGTTCTTTTATAAGCCGACACATAATGTGCATGTACCTCTTTTTGCGTAAAGGATCCCCTTAGAAGCCACATCAAAGGATAATTTAATATGAAACTAAACAGAAGTTCTCCCTGGCTCTGGCGTACTCAGAGTTGTGCTAATGAAGGAATTAGAATGCAGCGCAGAAGTTACAACAAATGCGAATAAAATTCGCAAATTTCGTTGCGACGCAGTTCTAATTCACTTACATACTGATGAAGTTTCATTCTTTATTTTGCAAGGAGATTTACGTTTTCGAAACACGACAAAAAAAATAAGAGTTTGTATTATAATAAATTAATTCTTCAGAACGCTACACTAATTCTCTGCACTGCATTCTCTGCTCTTTCATAAAAAACCTATAGCTCCATGGATTAAAAGAAATTACCAAAATTGTTTACTTTATAAATGATTCACAGCTTTTAAGCATAGTGTTTTTATCCAGCTAATGATTTACAAGTTCATTCAATTTTACAAGAAATTAACATTCTAATTTTCCGATAAATTTAACCAATTTAATTGGGAGGCCTTTATAGACGGAGTAAATTTTTTTAAAGCGGCTGTAAAAAAAAATAAATAAAATTGAAAGCGCGCGTTTAAAAAAAAAACGTGTTACTTTTAAGCCAAATAAAAGCTTTCAATTTGCGTTTTTCTGTTAAGTACCTAATTTACCGCGCCGCATTCTATTTCAGGACACTGTTTCTCTTCACTTTATATTCATAAATCAATTCTGAAAGTGACAGGAAGCTTCGGTTTTCAGGCTGTAACGACGTCACGCGTCATTCGTTTTGAGTACGCGTATACGAAGTCGCATAATCATTACCCTTTTGACACACGATGTGGAATACATAAAGAAGAAGAATTACGCGTAACATCTGACAAAGGGGGAAAAAAACTATATTCATTCGTTTAGTAAAACGTCAGCCTAAATCTGATACTAAATTTACAACGCGATTTGATTTAATCGAATGCCAAACTGAATAATGACATCTAAAAAAGAAGTAGTACAAAACTGGAATTGTATTTGCTGTAAATTGCATCGTAAATTCTAAAATCGATTGCAGTCCAAAGAAAATTTAAAAAAAAATCGATTCGAAATCCAAAAAACCAAAAAAATCCAATCATTTAGAGAGGGAAACGAAAGGAAAAACATTTTATTGTGAAGAAATAATTATTTTAATGTTCAATAGATGGCGCCACTGAGTCTCGACTGCGAACCGTGAAAATCTGCAAAAGATTTTCTTTATATCCAACCAAGAATGAGAATGAACGCGAACAATAAACCTGAAACACGAAGGTACCATAGAAAAAAAAAAGACTAATTCTGGAGAAACATTTGTTTTATTATTTAAGAGATGGCGCCGCTAATTCTTGACTGCCATGGAAGAAAATTCCAACCAAGAGTGTCAAATTTAATAAAGCGCAATTTAAAATTAATTAAAAATGAATCACACTCCCCTCCGCATCACACGAATTCACCCTCCGCAGCACATAATAAACTAGTTCTCCGCAGCACATAAAATTCGCCCTCCGCAGCGCATCAATTCTGCACCTGCGACTGTGAACAGACAACAACAGTTTCGTGACTCTTCAACAGATGGCGCTACTCATTTTTAACTTGCGTAATTTCATACGAGTTTTTGACGATCAAGTCAATCTGAAACTCCAAAAAAAAAAAAAAAATGATGTTGACTCTTGTCCGATGAAAATTTTTAAAGTTTTTAAAAAAAATTGTTGCAAGTCGTTTTTGATTGCAGTGAATCCCTCGAGCAACCTCGTGTACAGCTGATTCAGTCCTATTTGGGGTTTCATCAGCAGAAGCGATCGCAGGATTTCGCTGTTTAAACTACAAAAGGTTTTTAATCTTAAACCGGACAGAATTATGATTGGAAAAGAACTCAACTTTTCACTGTCGATTGATAGCTTCCAATCATAATTCTGTGCGGTTTAAAATGAAAAAATTTTTACTTAAGAAAACCTTAATAAGGGTCAATGGACCCCTAGCGATTGATGCTAATTATTGTTTACCTACTTATGATCAGCATATTACATGAGATAAGCACCGTACAGTCAGTACCTACGTTAAACAGCAACAGCAAAGGACCTAGAATTGACACCTGAGGCACTCCACGTTTAAACGAGGTCTCAGTAACTAAATTGTTATGTAACTTTAGGTATACATAAATTTCCATCGTCTTTCCCTGTACTAATTATACAGTATTCCTTTTAATTAATTGTAATCGCATTTTAATATATTTGTTTAGTTAATGTTAATAAGCAATCGCGATAAGAAAAGAATATAACCTACGTAAACCGCTTTCAAAAACCTCCACGTTTGGATTTGGCCATGATTTGAGATAGCAAGAAACACAGTATGTCTTGACTTGCTACGGAATTCTTCAATGCGTTTTTCTTACTGACGTTTCGTTGGCCTCTTTTTTAATGAGAAAAATGTCAAACAGAGAACAAAAATTTACGGAGAAGAGAGAACTTGTCCAACAACAGAATTAACTTAACCTTAAAAGGTCAAAAACAATGAAGTCAGCTGCAAGTGTTTTTAACTAAAATATCAACATAAATTTATTCAACCAACGCCAACTCCTAATGTGTGAGACTTTGAACATATGATGTATACGTAATCATGTGTTCAAAAACTCGCACGTTTGAAGTTGGCGTTGGATCGATACGTTATGTCATAAAAAAGTTCTGTTTTTTTTTTAAATTTTAATCAAAGCACACGTTTATTTCAAGGTAATAATTTACGAATAAAAAAAAAAACTATTCACCGGAGGCCTTTAATTTTAATAATGCACAAACGAACAAAATCCTCCGGGTGAAATTTTCCGAGCGCAAAGGTAATTAGCGTTTGGCTATCTGCGTGCCGTATTTATTATCCAACTGGATAACAACGGATTGCAGAAATCCATTCGAACACTTCCATAGATACAAGGAACGCGTGCTTAATTAATCTTCTTTTAAAAGAAAATATTTTGATTTAAACGTAATTAGGGGTCTATTCTGTATCAATACCGTTAAATTTAAAGGGGTGTTAAATTTTGTTACGGTAACAACCAATCATGGAACTGTATTTTAAATTTTAAAGGACCTCTAAATTTTAACAGCCCGTTAAAAAGTTACAGAATACGCGCCTTAGTAAGCACTGAAGACAGAGACACGCCGCGTGCCGTTCACAAAAAATGCTTTTATCCATCTGCCGTCCGAAAATCTGATTAAATTAAAAAAAAAAATGATAAGAAAATCGAAGATCGAATCCTTTGATAAGTCGAAGTCATTAAGAAGGACTTCAGAAAAGTCCCGCTGGCTTTGATAACTTAATTATTTCGGCGAAAGTTGCATCAAAATTTAATTTCGTACATATCGATCGCTCCTTATCATAAACTATATGGATGTACAGACACGACCTTGACCTTGATGGTTTAAAAATTATCCTTTAAGTCAGAATGCAAATTGAAAAGAGACTTGCCCTCTCCTATGCATGTCTAATAGCAACCACCTCCCAGTTACAGAAATATTTTTTATATTATATAACACAGGGTGACTCAAAATAAGTTCGACTCGCTAAGAGCAAATTTACTTAGATTATATGAGCAGGAAAATGCAAGAAACTTTTTGTAGGGTTCTACAAATAGAGCCATAGTAATCTATTTTACTTATTCGTGTACTACCTCGTGCTTAACGGGCCGTGTACTTATTTTAAATCAACCTCTATACGTAATAAATAAGACGTGGCTTTGTGAATGTCAAGTTAAATTATGGCCTGAGTTGTCAGCGGCTGATTCTAAATCTAAATGATTTGTTGAATCCGAGTGATGACAAGGTTAATCTCTCCCCGCAGTTTGCGCTTAGCGGACAATTTAATTAAGGATCAAGAGTTAAGTGCTTTGGACATCATTCAACAAAGCACGAATAATCAAGTTTTACGTGTACCTACCCTTCTGAAAAAGTCGCGGACATTTCAAGCTTTATTTAATATTACTCCTGTCAGCCATGCTTAAAGAACGTTGCAACGTAACAATATCGGACAGTCAAACGTGGGTTGTTTCATTTTGCATCAAACATCGCAAAAGTAATTCCGAGCTGTCCAATTAATTCAATTTCAAAACGTATGCGCGTAATTTATTTGCAATTTCGCACAAAGTAAGAATCAAAGAGGGAGAAAAGGATTTACTGTTCTAATTAGTGGCAACTCGCCGAAAACTATTCTCCGGGTGGGTTTTAAATTATCAATGTTTAATTAAGCTTGCTTGAAAACTCCTAATTTGCGTGAGCCGTAAATTCGGGGGGGTCGAGATTAATTCTGTAACGTGAAGTCTGCGAATTGGGGGCGTGCGCGCCGCTTCTGATCTATTCATAAAGGCATACCTTCCAGAAAGTTTGGGGAAATATTAACTGTTGTGAGTTGATACATTGTTAACGTGCTCCTGAAATATTTGAAGGAACCACCACTGGGGAAAATTTGCAACGGTTTCGATTAAAAGGTGATTGCAATGGAACACTCTGTATACAGGAAAAAAAAAACTATTTACAAAAAATGCTATACCTGACACAGAGAAGCTCTTATTACGAATGTCTTTCTCTAGAGAAGTATGAAAGTGAAACACCCAGTATAAACAAACATTCGCTATTAAAATTAAAAGAAAGAAAAACATAAACAACAAGGAAAGCAAAACAAGAAACTGTATGTAACAAGAAAAGTTAATTCGTCAAACGGAAACAAAAGAAATTTAAAATAAAAAAGAAAGAATTAGATGAATCAAACAAGAAATAAAAATTAAAAATTCTAGGATGGAAAGCTTTTAAAGTCGAAGATTCATAAAAGGCAAAGTGAAACTCAAAAGTGTTAATAAAACACGAAAATTAAATCTGTAAATAAAAGTAAAATGAAATAAACTACAACGAAGTATGAAAACTAATAATAAGATGAAGGAAGTTGTTTCTTGACCGATGAGAAATATAAAATATAAAAAGTCTTTTCTTTTAATCTTAAACCGGACAGAATTATGATTAGTTATTTTTTTCACTCCTGACGGAAGCTATAAATCTGTAGCGAAACGTTGAGTATATTTCCAATCATAATTCTGTCCGGTTTAAGTTTTAAAAAAAACTTTTTACTTAATAAGATGAAGGTAATAAGATGAAGCAAAAACGAAAGAACACAATAATGGACTCTTTGAAAATATAAATGTCGAGATACTCAAGAAACTCTAAGAAATAATTTGACAAAAAAACTAAAACACTTAAACGTCGAGCCACGAAGATTTATTTAAGCGAAAAACGGAGAAAAAGAAAGTTGCAAAAGCAAGACGAAAATTCGACGGAGAAAAAAATAAATGAAAACTCAAATAAAACACGAAGAATAAAATAAACGAATCAACAAATAAAAAATCAATCATTTCCAAAAACAGGGACTGACAGAAAGCAAAAGGAAACCGGAAATGACAATAAAATACGAAAATAAATTCTCTTAACACAGACAAGAGAAATAAAATACATAGTGTACCGAACCATGATAAAAAAATACAAAATAAATGAAGACTGACGATGTTCGTCTGGCAACTGAGACATGAAACTTTCAAGAAATAAAGCATAAAAAAAGGTTAACACTCGAAAATTTTATACTAAAAAAACTTCGAAACAGTCAAAAAGCTTAAATCACAAAAAAAAGTAAAAAAAATATTAAACAAAAAATAGAATAAGAAACATGAAACTAGAAACACTAAAGAATGTATAATTAAAATTAAGACTTTCAAAAATTAAAATCTAATAGAAATTAAGTTCATTTCAACTCGAAGTGAACCCAACTCGAAGAATTTAAAAAAATTAACAAAAAAAAGACCTAAAACAAAAAATAAAACTCGAGCAAAAAATTAAAACTCAGTTGGCCAACCCTCCCTGGGCCTGTCTCTGTCTCTAGATCTGTACAAATAATACAGGGAGATTTATTAGCTCACTGCTAAGCTTTGCGTATGAAAGCTCATGTCATTTTAAGAACAAATTTCTTTTTTTTTTAAACTAATGCAAATCCAAATGATTTTTTTCTTCTCAAAATTACATGAGTTTTCATATGGCAAAGCTTGGCGGTGAGCTAATAAATCACCCTGTATACAATTTAACAAAAAAAAGTAGGTTAAAAAAAATAAACGATTGATTATTCTCTTGCGGAGTATTTAATAATCACAATTATAGAAAAAGGTAAGAGAAAAGAAGCAGAAAACTAAACTAAACACCAGAGTTTTGTTCATAAATGATACCTTGGAGTGTAACCTAGGTCTGTAACCATCTTTCTCACTCACTATTTTTAAGATATTTTGCATCCTTCTTATCTGTTTCAAGAGCTTCTTGCGTTTATATTATTTCCATGACAACGGGCGAACTTTTCACACACCCCGTATTGAAGTAATAATAATAATAAAAATAATAATATATATTCATCCAAGAATTAAAAAATTATAAAAGTGGATAAGTCAAGTCTGTAAAAATCTGTAATAGTAGGGTCTGTAATAGTAGGGTGCGTGAAATTCGCCCGTTGTCATGGAAATGATACAAACGCGTACCTTATTGATATGAGAAAAGAAACGCAGAATATGTGTAGGGTGTCATTTAAGAACGCAAGCCAGAATATCGTTCGTTCTTGTCATTTTAGTTTCTTCTAATTTAAAAAATCTTTGTTTTTTAATTTCAAAGGAGAATTGGCGATGGTCTTTTGTTTCCGTTAATTTCTAATTTGATTTTTTGTTCTTCAACGCAGTTTGGTTTGTATTTTTTTTTGTTATTGAATAATTTTTCATGTTTTAGGATTTCTTCTATCTGATAGATTTTGGATGTCTAGTTATTGACCTCGTCGATCTTCTTTTGTTTTTTGTTGATCCAATTGAGCTAATGCTAAGGTATATAATTAATTACGTCAGTGGCTCCTCCTTAATTTGACCATCAAATACTCCTCTCCTCTCAGGACAATATTCGATTTGCTTTTGTGTTTATTCCTCTTACTCTTTGAACTCTGTTGTGATTGCAGGGCCGTAGCTGGAGGGGTGCCAAGAGAGGTTGAGCCTGCACTGGAAAGTTTTAAGCCTGCCTTACGACGGCCCGACCTGACATAAAAATATTTTAGAAATACGTAAAACCCTTTGAATAAAAACTTATAGAGCCTGCCCTACATTACGATAAGCATGGCTACGGCCCTGTGTGATTGCGAAAGGAAAATATTGTGAGACTTTAATCTAAATTGTGATAAAATCAAAATAAAAAAAATCACGAGGGGCCAAGGAGACATCAATTTAATTTGAAAGTCACACACACACACACACACACTCGTCGGAATAAATTATTTTTTTTTCCAAGAGTTTTAATCTCATGTTGTGGTTCGGGTTTTAATTCAGCGGTTGATTGCATTAATCGGGTGCGAAGTGCGAAAGTTTGATTGCTTTGTGATCGAAGCTTTTCCGCTGATAATAAGGCCGTAAATATCCGGCATTAAGCTCCCGTGGATCCGTTTAATTAGTATGAAAAAAAATCTACGACCTGATATATCGTGCTTTCAGGATTTATGATCGGAAGGGAACGGCTCCCGCCGCGCGTCTGTCGGCTTATTTCGGTTTTATTTTGCGATTTGATTTGAGGTAAACATTGGGCAGCAATATTAAATAAGTAAAACTTCACTAATCCCCGAAATTAAAATTTAATAAACCTAAGCAATTATCTGACAATTATCTTGTCTTCATACAGATTGTTTCATTTAAACTTGAAAAAAGGTCGAAAAGGACAAAAATTGCTGTATTAGAAAATAAAAGGCATGAAACGCAAGTGGAAAAATAAAAATAAAAATTTCTGATGAAAGCAAGAAAAACAAATGACAATTAATATTATAAACAAATAGTGAGTGTTCTACTAATTCGATTTTCAGAGGTATTTGGGTTAGCACTCCTGGAAGGTTCATTTCATATTTCGCGCAGACAAATTGCATTTCAATGAAATATACATAGATGGCGCTGACGTAACACAACTTCAAAATTTTATAACGGGTGCTTTTTTTTTAATTTCGCGTCGAAGTTGGCGGTGACGTGTTTATTGTGAACGCAACACAAATTTTGAAACATCTGATATCTATCATTTGCTCTGAGTTTTGAAATAAAAATTGTTTTTTTTTTTTTCGAATAAAATAGCGTTTTCGCAAGTTTTGGAGGCGAAGTTCTTTTGAAGACATCTGTAAACAATTTTCCGTTTCATTGTTAACATTTGACCTCAAAAACAAGGTTAGGTTTGCCGTAGTGGTAAATTCTAATGTCAAATTGACAATTATTATTTTGATGATGGTTCACAATTAAACTTTCATAGCCAACATCGACGCCAGTTTAAAAGAAGCACTCCTTATTTTATTTGCAGTTCTTTTTTTTATTGAAATTAAATTCCATTTCACAAAAGACAATTTTAGGAAAGTCATGAAAACATCTCAGCAGCACTCGGGGAATTTTGGATTCAGGAGGTTGGCAATACTAGTTGCTGTGAGTGTTCTATACCTCAAGTGACTGTGTATTTATTTTTCATTTAAAAATAGGACGATCTTGAAAATTAAACAAAATTCGGTAAAAATACAAAATATTGTAACAACATCCGAAGTGTGGTCGTCATACTTACCAGAGAAAGTTATATGAGAACCATCTATCGATTTTTCGAAAAACTACTATCCATTCGTCATTTGTTTTATTTTGTTTTCCCCATTTTACTTTTTTTAATCGAATTGAATTTCGTATTTTATCTACTCCTTCTCACAGTTTTCTTCCGTTTATCTTAGGATCCTGGCACTTTTGTCTTTTATGCTCTTTTATTTTTATCAAATTGATTTTTCACATTTTGTTAAGTAACACATTTTAACAGTTATTTTTTGTTTAATGCCAGTTTTTTTTTTAATTTTCGTCTAAAGACCTATTTGGTTTTCGTTCACCTTTATTCAGTCTTGTTTTGCTTTGTTTTTCTGTTCTTCACGTTTTCCTGCAAAGGATTCTTGTTTTGCCTTTCTTTGCTTTGTTTTTTGTTATGTTTGTAATTGTAATTAATTGTTTGTAATTCATCGTATTTAAATTGTTTTGTGTCTCGATTGCGTAATTCTTTTGCTTTGCGCGCTGTGTTCCGTTTTTTTTTTGTTTTTTCAACTATTATTGACTTTTTACAGTTCCAATTTTCTGCGATTTTTTTTATACGTCCGGAAAATTGTTTTTCTTTTTCGTTTAGGTTGGTGTTGTCGATCTTCTTTTGTTTTTTCTTTTGTTCACTTCACGCCTTGAATTTCATTTCTGTTGCTTTCATTTATCTTTTGTTTGTGTTCTTTTTGCAGGTGTCATTTGTTTTTTTTTTATTTATTTGTTCTGATTTGTGGTACACCAGTCGGAGATTTTTTGTCTTTTTATGTTTGACTAGAAAAATCTGACGTACTGTATAGTCGCTTTCATGTCACTTTATCTGTACCTAACCTAAAACTAAAATTCCAAGCATGTCATGGACATGCGCATATCATACTTATACCCGTTTGCACCAGTTTCACTTAAAATTTTAAGTCCTACTTAATGTTTAAGTGACACTTTTTGTAATTGATAAAGTGTCACTTAACCATTTAAGTAGAACTTAAAGTTTTAAGTGAAAGTGGTGCAAACGGGCTTTAATAATTTATTGTTTCATCGAATGACAACGCATTTAAGTCGTTCTTTACATACTTTAATTGCATTTATAGTATTCAGCTGAATATTGAATTCATCAAATAAAGCGTAAATAATAATTTCAAAAAAGACTTCTGACTTTGGACAAAAAAAAAGAATGCCAAACAAGAGACTTCTTTTTTTTCACGTTTAAAAGACGATAATACGGGCAAAACGAATTCATTAACGTCCCAACCTTCACATTATGTTGTTGATTTTCTCGTCTTTGTGGCAGATTGGCGTTTTTTTATTACGTTAAAACAGATTACATTCAAAGTTCGAAAGTCGTAGGCGTAGCCAAAAGAGAAGGGGCTTTTATATTAAGTCTTCCGTTTTGAATTACTTGGGAACGGGGAAAGTTCAAGCAAGATACATCTGCGTTTTCCTAAGACACAAAGTTATCATCTCTTTTATGTCCTCGATTTTTAATTAAGGACCGACCCAAAATTATTACTTACCAAAAAAAAAATTATAATGTTACATCGATTTTACGTAAGTAGTTTGCAGGAGGTGACTTCGAAGAAGAAGAAAAATATGAAAAGCTGATAGAGCAAAATGTCATTCTTAATTACGTTCTAGTTTAAGCAATGTCGATGCATTGACGGCGGAAGATCCGGCCATTAGTAATCTATACGTACAGTGTGTTCCAGGATTTCAGTTACAAGAGGCGTGACGGACTAAACATTGTTTTTATGACTGTGGAATTAAGTTATTGTAGAACAATGTTGTTAAGTATGTTTCATAAATTTAATTAGTGAACAAATAGGTACAATTTATTTTATTTGTACCTAACCTAAAAAAATGACGGTCCAATCCAAGTAGGTATATCTTTCTGAAATTTTGTATAGGGCCATAATTTTTCAATCTAAACAACTTTTCTTAATAACATTTTGCCTTTTTATGAACGCATAGGGCACTTTACCTGAAAAGAAAATGGTTTTTGCTTCACTGTCGTAGCCGACTTGTTTCTCAAAATCTGAAAATATTCTTCAAATTCTATTCACACCGATCAGAACCTAATCCCATAATCTTAAAATATATTTAAAAAGTGTTTTGTCCGCCACGCCTCTTGTAACTGTAACATCAATTCTGGGACACACTGTACATTATGGGCGAACTCCCGAAGCGCGACGCGATGGTGAAAAAGTATAAGCAAGTGCATCAAGGCGCTTCTCTTAACACTTTTAAGGACTTATATTAGGTTTCCATGTTAATGGAACTTTGCTTTCACCACGCTCTAGAACAATTCGAATCATAGATAGAAGAGTTCGAAGAAAATCAATAGGACGAAAGGAACTGAGAAAATCTAAAAGCCTCTGCATAAATTACCTGTACTTTTACAATGCAAATAATACGGAAATTTCATTTAAAACTTACATGAAAAACACTGATGATAAGGATAACACATTTTTCTCAGCGTCCGATGAACTGATGCATCGTCAATCAAAATGGCGGATAGATAATCTCAAACCCAAAATGCATTTGTTAATCTCGACCTCCACTTGAATTTTAATGTAAAAGTTTAATTTCTAATAAATTTTGAAATTCTCTTGAATCTAAAATAAAGAACAACATCTATTTAACAAAATGAAACGAAATGGTCGATGAAAATTAGTTTTCTGAATGAATTATCTTGAAATCGGTAAAAATTAATCTCGACCCCAAAACGCCGCGCCGCGCCGCATCGCGGCCGATTGGTGTTACTTTCGACCGCAAAATGCTTTCGTGACTTGTGTTGTGTATTTACAATTTCACATTTGATAAATTTCTGAATTTATTCAGCCGAAAAGGATGAGTGGTTTTGAATTCAGAGAATAACATAGAGAAAGGTATAAAAGGTGGTTAGAAATATTCGAGGTTAAGTCGCTGATTGGTCGGCAAGTGTTAGATGGCGCGCGGCTTGACGCCATTTTGAAAACGCATTTCCAAATCGAGGTGAACTGAACGCGAGAGGTACGAATTTACTGCAGAATGCAACGTGAGCTCTGAATTTTAATCTTAAATGATTGGAAGAAAGAAAAAGGAAAGCTTGGGCGCCAGGTGGTAAGTGACTTTATAATTTTTAAAACCAAAGACTGACACTGAACCTATAAAGTTGAATGCTACAAGTTAACGTAGGTATGAAGATAAAATTTTACACATAGCACCAATATGTTGTCTCGTAACACTATTTTTATTTAGAGCTCGCTGTTATTTTAGCAGAAAAAAAAATATTTAAAAACACACTTGGTTAAATGGCCATGTTTGTTTTATGAATGACGTTCGACGCGTATAGCGGGTGGTATAACCCGAACGATTAGAAAAGGATAGAAAACTCGCCGTATCTGTAACCATTAGTTAGAGAAGGACAACACGATTTTAATTATTTTTTTTTAATTAAAAACGGGGTGCTTGCTCCAATTAATTCTAAGCGCATTTGAATTACAGTTAATTGTAGAACATGTCCTCCAAAATTTATCATTTTTGAAGCACTTGTAGCTTTTGTAAATAATTACCGGTTTATAAATTTTTCGAATGTTGATTAGTTTTTAGCAACGCACTTATTTACAATTTTAAAAGTGACTCTAAATTATGAAAGACTTATGGTCGAAAGTAAAAAATTGTAGACAAATGCCATTTTGAAGAAGGAAAAATTACAGGAAACTGTAATTGTCTACTACTTCTTGCTTTCGACTGTAAATTTTTCTAGCGTTTTTCACTGGCTACACTAGTGTGGACTGAATGTATCTCCATCTTGTTTTATTACATAAAGCTGAACCGGGATGGAGATACACTCAGTGCACAACCGCCATTAGTAAATTCTAGTTGAAGGACGGTATGAAACTAGATTTGAACAGCCAATAACATGGAGAGTTTTCGGCGGGCAAATTTAAAATTATTCCTCCTAATAAAAAGATACACAAAAGTGTACAAATGTTGCCAATAATCTTTAACAGAAAGTCCGATCACTTACTCAAAATAAATACTAAAAACAAACGCAACTGCGTTTTCATTTTATGTAATACAGGGGGAGATTCCGTAACTTATTAACAGGCTATTAAAATATATAGACGCTTTAAAATTTAAAATAACGTTTTATGATCGGTTGTTACCACAGCAACGAAATATAATAGCCCTTTAAATTTAACTTTTTTCATGCAGAATAGGCGCCCTGTACTGTCGGAAAATTTTAAAAAGATCTTGTTTTAGGGAATTTTAACATTTAATTTGGGGAAGCAGTATAACCCATCTAACAGCCTTGTAAGACTCATTTAGTTTGACAGTGTTTGAAAATACACCTTGTACAGAGTTTACTCACCACGAACATCAACGGGCCGATTTCTTATATACCGAAATTGCATTCCCTACATGAAAGTGGGACTGAAGATAAATAGAATAAGTTTTCAACCTTCGCAGAAAAATAAACTGCACTTAAACAAATCGTCAGTGGCGTAACAAGGAGCCAAACCGCCGGGTTACAAAATTTTTACTAGCGCCCTTCAGTTATAATAACGTGTATTTTAAGAGGAATGAAACGAATGCTCAACTAGAAACTTCAAGTTAGTTTCCGTTAATTAATTAATTTTTACGAAAAAATGCGAAAACGTGACGAGTTTCTAAACTAATTGACATTTGACGGATGACAGTTGCCGAACTATTCTAGTGTTTTGCTTATGGCGTAACACGTCACAACGTAAAGTGACAGTTCGCATTGATTCGATTTAGTTCAAGACCTGCTTTACAATATTATCAAAAATTCAAAAACCGAAAAGCGATAACTGTCAAAATTTACATCTGCGCAGCAAATTCGAACTGCACCTTCAGGGCTTCAGTTTTATTCAGAAACGCTGTTGCCAACAGTCACATAAATGTTTTGTTTTTGTGGTACAATCGGTTAAGTTATGGTACGGTGGTATTAAGCCATATATTTTGATACGTTTTAAGCTTGTCAAGTCTGAAAGCTTTCAATATTTTTAAGTGTCGATGTCACCTGTAAAGTCGCATTTAAGCAGTACAAATTTGGAGAAAGAAAAATTACAGGAAACTGTAATTGTCTACTATCTTCTAGTTTATTCAATTTGGGAGCTACGGTTAGCTTATTCTCTTAATAACTGAAGTTTGTTCTTGTTCGATGAAAATTGTGAGTACAAAGTTTTTTAAATCTCGAACCGGACAGAATTATGAGGGGAAAACACTCAACGTTTTGCTATAGATTTATAGCTTTTTTTCACTCCTGACGAAGCTATAAAGCGAAACGTTGAGTGTTTTCCCGGTCGGTGTCCGGTTCGAGATTTAAAAAAACTTTCTCTTAATAACGATTTTTTTTACAATTATTACTATGGCAACAAATTGAACGTTAAAGTTAATTTGTGATAAATAAATCGGACCTAAGTTGGTATATAAATTTTAGAATTACTGACAATGCAGGATACAGGGCGGAATTTATTTAGCAGACTAGAATATTGAATTCGATTTTAATCAAAATTAAAGTTAACAAAAGTTAGCTTCGAAGCACTGTGGGACAGACGCTTATGACGTCTTGGTTTTATAATCCCTGCAATCCTTACAGCTACGCCGCTGCATGTCATAAATTGACAAACAGCTGTCAGAAATGTAATTTCACAGTCGAAAAGAGGCGGAACATTTCAACGCCTACTCTGTCCGATGAATCATTTATAACGACTCTGTACTAAAGGAAGACGAAGAAGAAGAAGAAGAAGAAGAAAAAATCGTATTGCCAACGTAACTCACAAGAGTCGCAGAAAAAATTACAAAAGTAATTTAATTAAATCAATCATTTAAAGCCCTTGATCTTCAACTCAAATGATATAAAGATCGGGGGGTTTACACAAAATGTTTTCCGGAATCGGCTTCCAATAGGAAAGAGTGAAGCTGTGAAACGACGTAATTTTCTCAACCGAATGTGACAAGCGTGAATAAAGGTAATAAATGTAAAGGCAAGGATATATGCACGCGCACGGAAAGAAAAACGACCAGGATGAGTTCCCGGATCCATACTCCAGTGCTCCTCGTGGCTCCGAAGCAATGAAATCGGAGCAAATCCTGTTTCGAGTGCTATCTTATTTACACACAATGCAAGCGCACATGTTACATAAATAAATAGGGATTGTACTGTATTGTACATGCACGTATTATCGAACAAAATAAGTTTACTTACTTATATATCTGATTTTTAACTTTGGAATGACTGCTTTCTTCTTGATTTTTTAATGTAGCATTTAAACCTTTTTTTTTAAGAATTTACTGTCCCTTTATTTTTTGATGCAGGAGTATTAAATTTAATTAAGACTCGTAAATCCATTGTTTGACATTAGGGAGTTTTATTTGTTTGCACAGTTCTGAGCTCAAAGGTTTTTGGGTGTCTTTGAGCTCAGAACTGTGCAAATAAATAAAACTCCGAAAACATTTATTTTTTTTAATTATTAGATTACTCTTTTTTTTTAATTATTATAAAGGTGTGGTAATTTACTAAAAAGTTTAAAATTTTACATATGTACAAAAATATATTGAATAAAAATTAAATGTAAGGGAAAAGTTTAAACTTTCCGCCTCTTACAAAATCATAATAAGAGCAGAGATTGTGGAGACTGATAGTAGGAGGGCTTAAATTTCCTTTACAGAACATAAGGGAATTTTATTTGCTTGAAACAGTTTCGAAGCTCAAGGACTCACCCACTTCCGACTTAGTACTAAAACAGTTAATTTCACAATTTATTAATCCGAAAGGTCTGAAGCCCTTTTTTAACTAGAAAAGCATTGTGGTGGCTGTGAAACATTTCAACATTTAAAAATCATCTTTTTTTATCCAAACCACACAAACATAACATTGGTTCAAAATGTTGCAATGTCGGCTTAATTTTCGCGTATTTATTTAATTAAAAATCATCGCATTCTAATTGGAAACAGTGGCCTTAAAACGACCAGAGCCAATCGAAATTTAAAGTGTCGCGCTAATTAAACGGTCCAAAACAAAGACGTTCGTTAAAGTGAATTTAATTCGGCGGACTGAATGTGTGTCGTTCGGCAGAAGTTTAATTGCAACATTTGCTCGTCTGTTGTTAAATTCTGTCGCTTATACTCCGGAGTAATAATTTAATCGAATCCCCAATTTCAATTTGGTGGTTGGGGAGGGTGGGGGATCGCATGAGCTTGGCTGCAAATTTCAATCAAAGGTGGAAAGTAAAGGGTTCTCAAATCGAATCTGCAATTTCTAGTTCCATTACTAAATCTATGACGGAATTGGTTTTGGATACCTCAAGGTTCCGGCCTTGATCCGATGTTGTTTAAGATCTATCAGAAAATCACGTCAGCAAACTGAACTCACATGCTTTATTCAAGCCAATTAAAAAATTAAAAAAGCAGGTCGAAAATTGACCGCACGATGACGCGATGAAATTATTAAAAAATAAATAAAAGTAAAAAATGTTAGGAGTATTTATTATACGAATTCAATTAATGTCAAGGCTAACCCAACCCAACATACTATGATTTTATTCAATCCAATCAAAAAGAAATCAAAAAATACTTAAGAATTAAAAAAAGACAATCTTGGAGCCTTAAAATAAATTATTCAAGGTTCACCCAACCCAATTGTGTACATAAGAAGGGCAAGAATTTTTTTAAGTTGTTACCAACTCAACTCAAACGAGAAATTAGAAACAACTAAAAATTGAAAATATTTTTAAAATCAATTATAATTAAACAACTGCCAATCTCAAGGAAAACCCAACCTAACTGAGCTTGATTTAAGTAGCGGTTAAAAAGGAAAAAATAAAAACAAAGAATCTCACCCGTCTCAAGGTCAACCAAAGTCACCAAATTCAACCTAATTCTGCCTGATCCTCCCCCAAAAAAAAATAATAATAAAAGAAATAAACTGAAAACATAAAAGTCAATCCAACCCACCCAACTCAGTCCAATCCGGTTGAAAAATATAAAATAAAAATAAATAATGTTAATATAAGCACAAATTTAAAGGAACCTAAAAAATTAAAATTAAACGAACATAAAGTGCAATAAAGCAATTCAAGATCAACCCAACCCAACTATGAACTTGCTCACCCCAAGCAGTCCCCGAACAAAAAAATTAAAACTCAGAGAATTAAAAAAAAATAAGAAATCAGTCGCATCAATCTCAAGGTAACCAAGTCACCAAATTCCTTACTCTCGAATCGAGGGAACAAACTCGCAAGAGAACGTGACGTCAAAATGACGTAGGTTTTCACATAAAACAATGTAAATCGTAAGAGAATTACGTCATTTTGACGTCACGTTCTCTTGCGAGTTTGTTCCCGCGATTCGAGAAAAGGGCTCCTGTTGAAGATCTTTTTTTTTAACTACCGTGGTCGGTTTGCTATGAGAAAACTAAATAGGTTACGGCAAAATAAAGAATTCTTTTAAACGGTAATTTAATTTTTTTTTTCATTTTCTGAAGACTTAGATTCTTGAACTCTGAAGCTGTCCTGTCGAAAGTGTCTTGGAATACAAAATAATTAAATGGGAAATAGATGTGTAACTAAAGGTGCTAGTATCAACTTTAAAGAAAGTCATTATCATAAAACAAATGATTTAACAAAAGAAGAATGTTAACCGAAACTCCTTCATATACGCTCGCGCGTCCTATTTCTTTTACCTGTTGCTGTACGTTTAAACGAAGACTTCGCGCTTCGCCATTTTGAAATTTTTAACTGCGACTTTTCGAATCAAGACTCCTCGACTTGTAATTAACCTACTTATTAAGTCCTCGCAGGAAAAGTGAAGTCAATATTTGCAGCTCTAACTTATGCTCGGGCGGATAAATTATTCAATTAAATCTCGATCGCTCTTCCCGGGAAATTTCCTTAACCCCTAAATTGCCAATAAAGACCCCGCGTCGAACTTTACGTTTCTGATCAATGATCAGTGATCATTGTTGTAGTTAACGAGAAACTTTTAGATTTGTTCAAAAACGCGTGTAAAGCGACATGAAACGAAAGGAAAACGTGGACGTAAGGTATACAAAGGAAAAAAAAATTTGACTTTTCTTTGATAACTTGATTACCGTTCAGAGTTATTTACCTATATACAGGGTGGAATGTTAGTATGGCAAAATTCAATATGTAATTCCACAGTTATTAAAATATACAAGAAAATAGAGCACTATCTGCATTCTGTCAAATTGGCGTAGTTGTCAAATTTTGGATTTTTTTTTTATATCTTGAAAACGGTTACATTTAGGACTTCATGCTGTATAACATTTTTTGTTTGTTTCGATTCAAGCTGTCACCATGTGAAATTATAGCACTCGCCTTCTTGATACCCTGTATATTTTAATTAATCATAATTTAAAAAACGCTTTTCTTTCAATTGAAGCGAAAAAAAACAAACATTAAGTGAGAGATAGATTATAATTAAATGAAGCTGTATTATTTTTTTTTTCTAAAGTCTAAATCACACAAAACTTGAATTATATTTACACATGCAAGCCTGCCCCCGCCCTCCCCCGTAACGCTGGCAAACATTTTATCAGCGAGTGTGTGTCGATCGCAAATAATACCTACATAAATCGACCCCCACATTCCGTGTTTATTTTCGGCGAACGTAACGTATTAACTTCGTTTGCCGATTACACCCTTTATATTCATTCTCCAAAAAAAAAAAATAGAAAATTATGGCACCGGTCAAGCGTGAATTTTTATTACGCGCGCGTATCGTCCGGGTGTACGCGTACCCTATGTGTTTCGAGTTCATTAAATTATTCACGAGGAAATCTATTTTGATACGCAATACATTTTATGTCTCTGAGGTTATGATATTTTTCACTGTCGCGGAAATTTTATGAAACTATTGCATCCTTTTCTATTCAAATCAAATGTAAATGCAGTACTTGCGCAACAGTCCTCTGAATGCATTGCAAAACCGACCTCGCCCGGCAAATTCAGAATGACTCACGAACATGTACAGCAGTGCTTAAAAGTTTCGAAACGAAAAGCAATAAAACTGTTCGAATATGACCCTTATTGAAACAGGTCTAATTTATTTTGAACCTTAAGAAAGGAGGGTACTTTCTCCGCACCCCGATAAGAAGGTCGTTAATCCTCTTAAACTGCCGCGGCCGGTAGATATTTATCATACGTTGAATTTCCTTAAAACGCAGGTATTTAGTTTCATTTATCATTCATCAAAAATGTAACCACAATTTTATTTTACCTAAATTAGAATATTTTATTTTCTTACATAACAGATCCTTATGTATCTAAAGAAATACATGAATTTTAAATTAGTTTAAAGGATCGATGATGTAAATTAATTGGAAAAATTATAATTATACGCAATGTCTGATTTGTTCTTTAATTTTTTATTTCACAAAAGTTTTATTACTTTATAGAAATTTTTATTCTAAAATTTTAATTACGAGAAAAGAGTAAGAGTAAGAGATTTTTGGTAAATATGAAATATACAAAAATGAGCTGAGCGAGATGTATAGGGTTATTTTTATATGTTCCAATGTTTTATTTTAGGAGCTGAGAAAAATCTTATATAAAAAAATTCTAGGTTTTTTTCTGCATATAATCTTCTAGAGTTACCACAAAAAACGCACTGCAAAACATATTAAAAAAAACCTATACAATTTTATATAAAAAATATGCGTAATACCAAAATTACTATGGCAAGAAATAAATTAATGTTGATCATTGGAAACAATTAAAATAACTGTATGGAGAATCATTATTGAGGATGAGGATATCAGAGAAACTATTGTTTACTTAAAGCATGCGATTATGATTAGGGCATTCGAGGTAATTTACGAATTCTGAAAATTCATAACATGCATGCTCTTTATTATTTTAGCCTTCTTGGAATTGAAATAAAAACAGTTTTCGCAAGTTTGGATTAATTCAGAAGTTAAAAGTAAATTATTCAAACTTATAACCTTTAATTTGTCAAAATATGCGAATGATGGGACATTTATTCTTGATCATTTAATTTAATTCAGAAAAAATATTATACAAAATCAATTAATACTATTTAATTTTTTTCGTATTCTAATAATATAAAATGCGCTTTCCGTATAATGAAGTTCTAGTCAACAAAGCTATTAATTGGTAAGCAAATAATATGTATATCGCATTAAACTATAAAATCTATTTATTTACGAAAATAATAAAATTCTATTTCATTTACTTATTTAATAATAATACCAATAAAAAGGCTTTATTGATAATAATGATATGCACGCATAGTTACATTTCATTTATATTTATCAAAGATTCAGAAATTTTAATTTCACATTATTTTCCTTATTTATTTTACCTACACGTTATAATATTTAGGAAACAAATTTTGTTAAATTTACTAACTAAATAATGAATGCGTTTCTACCACTATAAGTAAATTAATCAAGTTGGTTGAATACGTTCGTGTCTATTTTAAATCCCTGTGTTTGCGACGGCCGGTTTTATTATTCGGACAACAGGTACGCTTGTAAAAGCTGTAAGGTTCATAATTGCAAAGCACAAAATTTACTACTGCCAGTGATCTGGCTAGTACTCCGAAAACTTTTAAGCACCGGTGTACCTATGCACCTACGCAGATCAATTATGCAGAAATGCAAGCGACATCAAAAAAAAAAAAACGAATAAAGCTAACAGAGCTTACGCCACAAACCTCGTCCGAACATCTGCATTTGCACCACAGCAGAAAACCGTTTTTGCAAACGCAAAAACTATTTCTAATGTGGGATTTCCCGAATTAATCAAATTAATAAGGAACGTAAAGTCGAATATAAGTACTGGACGACATCGTAGATGAAAAATAATTAACGGCACGCCGAATTTATCGAAAAATGTAATGTTACCTATTTGTTTTTTGTAAGGAACTTTCAAACACCGTAACGTTTTTTTTTTTTATTAAGAAATGTTACACAGAAGTTGACTTTAAACTTTGAATTAAATCAGCAGTTTGAAAGAGCGGAAGTTAAAGTACTATTACCACTACTTTACTAAAATGTATCGATTGCTTTTAAAGATTTCTGAATTATTAAAAAAGTAGCCTTGTTCCTGTTGCGCTCTTAAAAGTCGACCTGAATTGTGTCCGATAAGTGAATAGTTTTATCGACGCATCTTTATCTACGTACATACATCGTAATGCATCATCGCACCTGAAAAATATTTGTTCTCCATTTAGAAATAAAATAAACGACAATATTTATGTGACGAATCTCGGAATTCATTTTTATTTATTTGTTTAACGTAAACAGAGTATAATTCTCAGAATCCAGTACAGGACCGTTCGCCAGATGCAAAGAGACTCACTACCCGTCATAAATTAAATGATGCCATAAGAGAAAATTATAGCGTTTTCCATGGACTTGCACTGGTTGCGAATAAATCGAAAATGCTATTAGTTTTCAGGACTTTCCCCGCAAAACAAACAACAGCAAGGCACGGAATACACAAATGAAAACCTCTGGCTGGTAATTTGACAGACAGCTGACGGATGTTTACTAATTTCACTATCTGGAAAAGGCGGAACATTTTAAGGTCTACTACGTCTATGGATCACTATAACTATATTAACTACTCTGTATACATGTTTAGCAGGAACATCATTAGATCTTTAGTATTGCGTGAACTATTGACCCTAAATAAAAACGTCCGCTAGTGTAACTGACAAAATTATGTAAGTTAGATTAGATTATAAAAAAAAACAGGGCCGAAGGAAGGGTAGTCGGCGTCCTTATGCACAGCAATAACTGGCGCCCTTTTCTCCCAAAAAAAGAAACAAATTCAGTTGTCTCAAAAAAATAATGTGCATCTTTTATCGTCTGACATTCTTAGTTCTTAAAATATAATATAGAGTATGCAACCGATATCAGAAAAAACAATTATGCCACAGTTGCCAGATTTTCTTTTTAAATTGAATATTTCCATTATTTTTCCAGAATTTATGTTTGATTTTACAAAATTTTTGCTTAACTTTGAACTGGTTACTACCGAAATTTACTTGTAACTTAAAAATTAACCAACACAGGAAAATTTCGTCTGTGACTTTCAAGTCAGACAGTGTTGCCAACCGTGGCGTTTTATCACCAAATGTACGACAAACCGTGGTAACCGTTTGTTTTACTTTTTTCTCCGATGGCGACTGGTGACCAAAATGGGCGAATTAATTTTTATTTAGCTCTGAATGTGAGAATTCTAAAATAATGATTTTTTTAATTTTTTTACTTTAATTTATTTTTCTTAATTTTTGCTTAGGTTGAATAGAACTCGGTTGAGTTATGTTGACGTTGAGATTGGTTGGTACT
The DNA here is from genome assembly GCA_036172665.1 of Prosopocoilus inquinatus. Taxonomy (NCBI): domain Eukaryota; kingdom Metazoa; phylum Arthropoda; class Insecta; order Coleoptera; family Lucanidae; genus Prosopocoilus; species Prosopocoilus inquinatus. The sequence goes on from CM069869.1 coordinate 72,410,667, forward strand.
TCATTTTAATTGATTTATAATTTTTATCAACTTTTATATTTTTCACTTTTTGCGATTTTTAATTTTTATTTGTGTTAAATGGAGTTAGGTTCAGATCAGTTGGGTTTAATTGACCTTGACGTTAGTTGAACTTCATTTTAATCGATTTTTAGTTCTTACTTTTAATTTCTCTTGTAATTTCCAATTCAATCATTTGCTTGTGTTAGATGAAGTCAGGTTGACGTCAGTTAGGTTGGATTGACCTTGAGATTTCTTGAGCTTAACGAACTTTACTTGTATAGAACGGAGAACATTAGGATATAATAAGTTGGATGAGTTCAGTTGACCTTGAGATTTGTTCAGGTTAATTTTAATACATGTATAAATTTCAATATATTTTTTTTACTTTTTTAAAATTTATTTTAAATTTTTAACTTGGGTTGGAAAGGAATTAGTTTCAGTGCAGTTAGATTGGGTTGACATTGAAAATATTTTTCCATTTCATTTTTTTTACTTTAATCTTTTTCTTGCCTTTTGATTTCTATTTTTTTTTCGCTTGAATTGAATAGAATCGATTGATCTTGGCATTGGTCGGAAGTCGCTTAAATCGTTTTTTAATTTTTAATTTTACATTTTCTGCATTTTTATTTTTTTGCATTAATTTAGCACAAGGTAGGTTGGGTTCAGTTGAACTAAGTTAACCTTGGGATATGTTGAGCTTCATTTCTTCACTTTTAATTTTTTTAATATTCCTTTTTCTTATCTTTTTACTAGGGTTGAATGGAGTTAGGTTGGGTTCAACTGGATTGAGTTGGGTGGACATTGTCGTTTTGGTCAACTTTCATTTCTTTAATTTTAATTTTTTGCTTTTCATTTTTTTAGGTTAAATAGAGTTGGATTCAGTTGCGGGATCGAATTTGAATGACCTTGAGATTGTTTAATCGTTCCTTTTTAATTAATATATTTTAGCGCCCTTCTTACTTCGGCACCCTCATGCCTTGCTTACCGCCTTCCGCCTACCCTGATAATAAATATATTTTTATTGTACTTAACTCCGAGTGCCCATAAACCGAAAATTATCGTAACAATATTTTAAAATTTATTACAAGTCGTTTTTCATTACGATGGAAAGCCTATTTCGCCCCTACTTAGGGCCTTGTCAGTAGAACAGCAGCTTGAAAATTTAACTGCGATGTGTCCTTGCTATCGAAATCGGGCACACACCTTGGCAACAGATAAGCTCTAGGTTTTTGACGTAATATTATTGGTGCAGGATTTCCTCTACAATATTTAACTCAAAAAACAGCCGCGCGATGTCACCACTTTAGCCGTTGTAAGCTGTTATATTTAAGTGAATTCTTGCTTTTACAATGCAGATGGGCTCATTAATATTACATGCTACAAGTTGCCTTAGTGGAATCGCGCCTTTATTGCTCCTTATTGCCTCAGTGTACTCCAGCCCTTATATAAAGATATAAAGCAAAAAAAAGACTGACGCAAACTTTTGTTTAAAAAAAAGACAAGAAAACTTATTTAACAGATTTATTACAGTTATTATTAAAATTCTATTTGAATTTGATTTTCTCAATTTCGTGTGTGCGTAAGCTGATGCCATTACAAAACTCGGCAAGCAGCGATCCATGCAAGTATAAACATCCCTCGAGCAGAGAAATTTGCTCTTTACCCCCACGTTTATAGGGGGAGTTTCCCCATCCGTTCCTCCGAGACGATGACATTTTAATTCGGCAGATAAAATTAAATCGCAGCAGTTATTGTGATCGTGACGCGTCCGCGAATGAGAGGCCGGAGTTTAATAAATGAAAATGTTATTTTATTACGCGTGCTTGCCGTGCTTATTACTTATGCTAGTACTTTCAAAGGGAATTCGTCTGGGAGGGGTGATGAGGGGGGGGGGGGAGATGGCGGTGTTTTAATTTCGAACGCAAGAAAAAAAAAATAATTGTGTTCGTTTGTGAAGAAAAGTTTTTTATTTGAAAGATATTTTCTTTTCATTTCATTTCTTTGCAATGTGATGTATTTAAAAATTAAAAAAAAAAAAAAACTGAGAGGGAAGTATCAAATCAACAGATTAAAGCTGCGTTACTTTTGTCACTAATCTTACCTCAGATCAGATAAACGTCATTTGCGTTAGCATGAAGGAACAAGCAAGTTTGAACTGAGATTTCAGCCTCCCGCCTTGTCGTTCGAGCACTTCCATTGGTTGCTGAGTCAATGTATTCGTTCAAGCTTACTTGTTCGTGTTAACGGAAATGACGTTTATCTGATCTGAGGTAAGATTTGTGGCAAATGGAAAGCAGCTTTAATTTTGTAAAAAAAATTTATCAAAAGGAGTTACAATTAATAATACAAATAAAAAACAAACTAGGCAAAGAAAATAGAATCTGTTATAGACCGGAAATCGCCGACAAAATAAATCGCACGATGGTGGAGGTTTTACTAGGCTTTGCAGTTTCCACCCTTCATAGAAGCGACTTTATTGTGCTGCTGCAGAAAATAAAGGGTGACATTCCTTTGTGAAGAAAAGTTTTTCATTTAAAAAATATTTTCCTTTCATTTCGTTTCTCATTTGCATAGAAATTTATTAAAAACTGAAGGGAAGTAACAGATCAACCTAAAACATCCAAACTTGTCTCTCCTTCCCTCTCGCTTTGTAATGAAATTGTTATTATCAAATTGGGGGTGGGTGAATCGGAAGTCGCGAGCGAAATAAATAGTACAAAAAGAAATACGTATGGAAAATGGAATCCACTATAAATCAGAAGTCGCGAGCGAAATAAATCACACGGTGGTGGTTTTACTAGACTTTTCAGTTTCCGCCCTTAACAGAAGCGACTTTATTGTGCTACTGCAGGAAATAAACGACGATATTAAAGAATAATAATGCGGTAAAATTTTACTGCGTCGTAAATGAGAGGGGGAATGATGCAAAAGCAAAAAAAAATCCGGCTAATTTAATGCGTATACAGGGGCGGCAAAAACTGTAATTACAAGAATAAAATCGCGATTTACATTTATTTTGCGGAGCAAAAAAAAAGTGTACGTGATACGGAAGCTATCAGTTTAATCCTTGCAAGGTATTAAAAACGCAATTTAAATATATTTCCTACGGATAAGAGGATAATTACTTACAGAAATCGTTTCCAGAGCACTTTCGGATCACTCTCATGCAACTGATCGTGTAATAAAACTATTTACATTATCCCGCCCCCCGCCCCCTTGTCCGTCGTTGCAGTCGGGACTCATTAATAAGGAAGCGTTGCAGCAGGGAACACCAACAAATACAAGAAAAATTAATTCAAAATAAATTTTAGGACCTAGGCTATAAATATTTTTTTTTTAATCGTACATAGTTTTTTTTTTCGTTATAAAAAATAAATTTCGATTCAAAAATTGTTGAAATATTAAAAAAGAAATTATCTTGTTACCTCCAATTTATTTTCCGGCCGGGTTCTTATTTCTTATTTCCGGTGAACGCGTCGCGCCGCCGCTCTCCTCATCGCCACAACTTCTTCGCAAGCACGTGTTTCAGGAGGTTTTCAGGATTACGAGCGGCTGAAACCGAAACAGGATAGCTACTGTGATCATCACGAAGGATGCGGCCTGTATTCTTCACCGTCGTGCTTGCGCCTGCTCAGGTAACACGAGGGTAGTAACAGCAGCAGCAGCACAACAGATAATTTCTGCATTCTTTAATGTACAGAGTGCATCGAAGCTAATACCTTTTATGTTCCACCTACTTTGGTTTTTATGACTTACAGCGGAATACTTTTCGATCAGTCTTCAAAGCGACGACAGTAAAAATGCATTTCATGATGGGGATGGAGATGGGGATTTACTGTGAGCTTAAAAGTTCTTTATCGTCGTAAGGAGACGCGAAATAGTTTTCTACGAGGATTAGGGGATGAAGCTACTATTCAAACAACGTCCGGAACCAGGAATTTAGGTTTTAATGGATGGTGCTTAGCAGTGATTTTCGTGAAGCAGAGCTAATCTCTGAAGTTATTAAAATAAAATAAAATAATGGATAGTTAAATATACGGGGTGATTAAAAAATGGCACGTCGAAAATAACATTTGTTGTCATGTTTTGACAATTCCTTTGAATTCCAAAAATCATGTCATCTCTTTTGGTTTTTTTGTTTAATTTGATTTTGTTCTGCATGGACACCCATTTAAAAAAATTCTTTGCCCATTTCTGTTTTAATTGAACGCTCGGTGTACACCACAACCCGCAGTGGTTTGACGTAATTTGCTTCATCTTGTCCAAAACCTCTTTCTACACGTAATTTATTTATTTTTTGGGATATTGACCCGTATTCTCACCTCGTCTTTAATTTAGCAACGCCGCGTGATTAAATTCTCTCTCACTCTCTTACTCACGAAATTCACGTAAAGCTATGTATATCGTTTATGTTTATTTTAATCGCGGATTTAGCTGGGGACGATCTTAATCATAAGATGATAATGTGGGCCGTTGTATTTTAAGTGTGAATTTGGTTGCCTACCTTAGGTGATGACCAAAACTAGGCGCATTTTAGGCGAAAGGTTTCGTTAAATATTCGAGGAATTTGTACTGTGAATCTGGCCTGCAAGGACCAATGGTCACGTGTTTACTTCTTGGAAGCTGCGAAGGGATGCATGCATAATTAGGGAAACATTAAGTTTGGTGTTCCGCAGGTATGAAAGCTGTGTCTTGTGTTCTTCTTAATTCATTTAAATAATATAATACGGAAGAGAAAAATATAAAAATTATAATTAGAGTAAAATCGCCATATATGGAACACCCATTCGTTGGGCCGTCATAAATTCTGAACTATATAAAAAAGTTTCGGTACCAAATTAAAAAAAAACTAAATTTTTATGATACGATTAAAAATGGCGGGTAATATGGAATAGTCAGTTGGGATAATATGAGATAAGGAAAAATTTGCAATATTTTGAATTAAGAAGGTGAAATATCAAAAGTTGTACTAATTTACATTATTGGTGTAAAAAAAAAACACTTTTGTTTTAAAAAATCCGCCAAAATACGTTTTTGTGGCACCGCGCGAAAACTTCCAAAACGATAAAATCACAAATTCATAAATATTCGTAAAGTTATGCATTCTTACCGGCTGAGAACCTCTATAGTAGTGGCCTACAATACCGAAACTTACGTTAATACCAGCGTCACTTAACAGATGGCGCTTTTTACTTGAGATGCAATACATTTCTTTTTTGCTTAATTTTTCCATACGGCTGGTATTGAATTTTCTTAGGCCGGCCTCGAAATGGTAAGTCAGAATTCTTTTAATGAACGGATAACCTTTTTTGCTTAATTCTTGCGTACGGTTTGTATTAGTTTTCTTATCCTAGCACGTCAGGACTTTTTTTAATGAACGAATTACCTTCTTTTTTTTTTTTGAAGATTTGATTGCAACTTATTCGCTTTTTCTGCGAGTCCACTTGCTGTACCAACATTTTCTTCAAGGTTTGCAGCGCATAGCATTTTATCGGAAGTAAAGGCTTTTTGATTTTTCTTGTTTATGAAATTAATTAATTTTTTGTTTGTTTGTTTGTTGCGTCCGCAAAGAACATTCTGTGTTTGTTTTTTTTTTCATTCTTAGCAAGATCGTTCGATCGTGTTTTGTTTTCGCTGCTTTATTTTATTTTTAAATTTTTGCCGTTTTTTCTTTTCAATTTGCCTTTGTCTCCCGCCTAAGAAACCTTAATTTTTGTCTTTTTGATTTTTAATTCGAACGGGTTTGGAATTTTCTTCTTCTTTTTAATTAGTACGATCGTCAAACGTCTTTTTCGACGATCGCATTAATTAATTAAAAAGAAGAAGAAAATTCCAAACCAAATCAAATTAAAAATCAAAAACAAACAAATGAAGGTTTCTTAGGCGGGAGACAAAGGCAATTTGAAAAGAAAGACGGATTTAAAAATAAAATAAATTAGCGAAAACAGAAGACGATCGAACGATCTTGCTAAAAAAATTATTTAATTTAAAAAATTCGCCTTTGTCTCTTTTTGAGTTAGGTTTTTTCTTCTTTTTCACTAATAAAAAATGCGATCGTCTTTTGTTTAATTTTTTGTTTGTTTGTTGCGTCCGCAAAGAACATTCTGTTTTTGTTTGTTTTTTCTTCATTTTTAGCAAGATCGTTCGATCGTCTTCTGTTTTCGCTGCTTCATTTTATTTTTAATTTTTTTTCGTTTTTTCTTTTCAATTTGCCTTTGTCTCCCGCCCAACAAACTTTAATTTTTGTTTTTTTGGCTTGGAATTTTCTTCTTTTGTTTATGCTATTTTATTTAATTGTTAAAAAAAATCGTTTTTTTTACGATTTGCCTTTGTCTCTTTTAGGGTTTTTAGTTTTTTCTTCTTTTTAATTAATAAGAAAAATGCGATCGTCTTTTTTGTTTCTGAAATTTTTTAATCTTTTGCATGTTTGTTTGCTTGTTGCTTCCGCAAAGAACATTCTATGTTTATTTTTATTTTTTTTCGTTTTTTGCAAGATCATTCGATCGTCTTTTGTTTTCGCGCTACTTTATTTTATTTTTAAATTTTTTTCTTTTAATAATAATAGATTTATTGATCCGACAAAAGAGAGTACAAGATATACAAAAGAAAAAAAGAAAATTGAAATGCAACGTAGCATTCAATTTGCCTTTGTCTCTTTCAGGGTTGGATTTTTTTCCTTATTTTGACTGATCTTTTGTTTTATTTAAGTTTAAGCGATCGCTTTTGTTTTTTTTTTTAAATTCGTTGTTTTTATTTATCCAAATTAAAGAAAGATTGCGCCGATTTTTAACGGGGTGGACTATTATTTGAATAATCATTTTTTATTCGTATTTCGGTTAATATTTTTACTTTACTGAAAGATTATTTATATTAGACAGTAATTTTCCGTAATTCATTTTTTCGGGGGACACACTGTATATTATTTTAAGAAATTCTGAAGCTACCTATCAAGATTAAACCCTCTTGCGTATAAGCAAGCTCCACTAATAACTGTTGTTATAACGTGTTGTTTGTAAATCAGATAATTTTCACTTTTTCAAACTAAAATTAATATAATTATGGTTAACATCGCTGAATATATTAACGGGGCAAGGTCGATTGATTGTGAATTGCTTTTCGTTTCGAAAATAAAATAGGTACGAGCTTGAATTTCGATTTGAATATTTGTCAAGGATGTACCGCAGGTAATTTCAGAATTTTTATACCTTTTTCACTATCCAGCAAATTCCAGGGGGCACTACACGATCGCGTATATTATAAATAAATAAATAAACTGTTGCAATAAATATTGCAAATTCGCCTAAGACCTCGCACGTTTCTTAGCAATATCTGATTATTTACTGCAGAGCCTACCTAAATTTAATTCAGTTTTCATTGGCATGACATGGGTAGGGGGGTTCCGCGATCCACGATTGCTGCATATCCCGTCCGCGTCCGGCTGAATCGCATTGAGTGGGAGAAAGTTATGCGTTTATTATCGATTATTTATCGTAGACTCTGCGATAATTTACCGAGACCAAGGACAAGAGACTTGGCCAACATGTTTTTTGCGTTTTTTTTTGTCGACTTGTACGCCGCGCTGCACCGGGAAAGCGAGAATTTTATCGCTCTTTGGCTTTAAATTACTTTCAATAACACGGATTAGGCGAACTTACATTGCAGTATTTTTTTTTCGCTTTAGATGGAAATAAAAATTGTTACCCGAGTTTAATTGCGTTGAAGAGAAATTACTTCGATTGTTTAATTTAAAATTAATTCGTTTTCCGAAGAACGGCAGTCGTGTGTCGGTGGAAAAAAAATATTTGTAAGCAGCGTCCACAGGGCCGTAGCTAGGGGGGCGCCAAGGGAGGCTTAGCCTGCCCTGGAGGAAAGTTTTAAGCATCGAAGCAGTTCTAAATCACCGTACCTACCTTACGTTGCGTTCTTTTGACACAAACTTTTTAGAAATGACTAACAATATTATTTATGCTACTGATAAATCAGAAAAAATTATAGGTGTATTTTTAGATATTTTTTTTTTATTTATTACAAACTTTTACCGTTTACCTGTTTTGTTTGTAGGTATTAAATAGTATATCTAGGACTACAACAATATAACTGGTGCCATAAAATTGATTGATTGATAAAGGGCCATTATGGGGATCTCGTAAACTATAAGAGATACAAAGATGGTTAAACTATAGAAAAGTTGCGCTATCTTGAGGTCTAAAAAATATACAAAAAATCGTCAAAAAATGATTATTCAAATAAAAGTCCACCCCTGTTAGTACCGCATTATTAATTTCTTACAACCGTATTGAAATATAGTCATAATAAAAATAAGCCTAACTGAGATCTGGCGAATTGATAAAAAAAAGTCAGAAAAATGTACATAGAAAAAAACAAAAAAGAGTTTCTAAATAAAATGAAAAGAAACACGGAAAATGCTTTGCGCGAGCGACATATAAACCAGAGACAAAAACAAATTTCAGAAACAAAAGGTGAATCGCTTTAATTTTCAAAACAAGAAAATCAATCGAATAATAAAAATCGAAGACACAATTGGAAATATCTTGGGAAGGAATCTCTTTCACAAAAATTTGTACAAGCAAAAAACAAAATGCAGAAACAAAACGCGATCACTTAAACAACAAAAGACCAGTCATAATAAAGAAAAAACCTAACCTTGAAATGGACGAAGACAAATTTGTAAAAAAAAATCGGTAAAATTTTCACAATAAAATAAAATAGCAATAGACTAGAAAGATCTTGCTAAAAAATAAAAAAAAAAAAACAACAAGAATCTTCTTTACGCAAGCAACGAACAAACAAAAAATTAATAAATTTCAGAAACAAAAGACGATCTCTTAAATTAAAGAAAAAAGAAATCTCAAACCCAATCAAATCAAAAATCGAAGTGTCTTAGGCGGAATTCTCTTCTTCGAAAATTTTGAAAAAAAAAACAAAATTCAGAAACAAAAGCTGATCGCTTAAGCTTAAACAACAAAAGACCAGTCGTAATAAAGAAAACCAACCAACCTGACACTGAATTGGACAAAGGAAAATTGAAAAAGAAATCGGAAAAATTTTCAGAATAAAATAAAACAGCAAAAACAAAAGACTCGAACGAAATTAAAAAAAAAAAAACAAACAAACGCAGAATGTTCTTTGCGTAAGCAACGAACAAAAGGAAAATTTATAAATTTCAGAAACAAAAGACGATCGCTTTAATTAAAAAAAAAAGATATCTCAAGCCCAATCAAATTAAAAACCGAAGACAAAAATGAAACTGTTTTAGGCGGAATAATTCTCTTCTTCGAAAATTTTGAAAAGAAAAGAAAACAAAATTCAGAAACAAAAAGCGATCGCTTAAACTTAAACCAAAAAATTACCTAAAACACCTTAAAAAAAAACTAAGCCTGATTTGGATGAAAAAGGCAAATGGAGAACAAAGTAGGAAAAAATCATTGAACGTAAATTAAACACAAAAGAAAACAAAAGACGATCGGACGATATTGTTAAAGTAAATGAAAAATGACTTGCGAGTGCGTGAGTAATAAACACAGAAAAAAAAACTAATTTTAGAAATTAAAAATATCGATTTATGGCAAACAAAAAGCGAACGCTTAAACTCAAACAAAAAAATCAATCAAAATAAAAAGAATCACTAGATCGGACGAAGGAAAGTTGAAGGAAGAAAAATCAATCGCTTAAAAAAAAAAGGAAAACGGAAGATTCCTTGCGCACGGCACAAACAAAGACAATAACAAATCTCACAGACAAAAGGCAATCGCTCTACGCTCGTGTTTTAATAAATTTAAAAAAAAAATACAGCGAAAAATTATCATATAATGTAAAAAAAGAGAGAAGAATGAAATTGTACCATTCAGAATATGCAGATGAATAAAAAGATAATCAGATTAAAAATGATGTAATTATGGAGTAGAAAAAAAAATGAATGAATAGGTCGTTGAAATTTATTATATTATATTATTTATTTTATTATATTATATTATATTTTTTATTTTATTATATTATATTTGAAGACTTTTTAAGTCAAATTTGGTACAAATTCATTTCGCACCAAGCAGACCTGAATTGGAAAATATGAAATCTTAATTCAAAAATATTTGGTCCGTTATACGCAGCGCGAACCCAATCCGGGGACAATCTGTATGTGAAAAAAGTGAATTTGGAGAAAAATTACTTTATGTTTTCTTTTTTGCGTCGTTTAGTCATTTCTAAAGCTATATGTCAGCGAACATTCTAAATGTTTTATTTTAAAAATTTTCATTTTTTTTTGAAATATCTTTAAAAAACTAAAAATTCTCATTCTCGAAAAACTCGAATATCTTCTTTATTTCTTACGATAGAATAATAAAATTCGGTGTTTTTCAATTAAATTCGATGTACAACTGAGTGCAGTTCGAAGAAATAGGTTAGGTTTGACAGTTTCGTAGATACGACTGTCAACTGTTTCTTTTTTTATGGACGCTACCTTAGATATACATAGCACGTAATGCAGAAATAATTTTTGAATACGACCGTATGAACGTTTATGCTTTTGTTTTGAAACAAAATATTAGGTTACTAAGAATTTTTGTTAAAAAGTAATTTTTTTTTATGTAAAAATGTAAATAAGTACCATAATTGAGTAAGGTTTATTATTTTAATAATACTTTTAGTTCTGAATGTTTACACGCATCCGCCCACCAGAGTATTTTTTTTTCTAATCTGTAGTATCTTGATATTTTGTTTTAGAACAAAAGCATAAGTGTGTCATATGGTCGTATTCAGATTTTGTTTTTGTATCACGTGTTATGAATAATACCCAAGGTAGCGTCCGTAAGAAAAAAGACAGTTGACAGTCGTATCTGCGAAACTGTCAATCCCAATCTATTTCTTCGGACTGCTCATCGAATTTAACATAAAAATTATCGAATTTCATGATTCTATTTTAATAAACAAGGAAGATATTCTAGATTTTCGGGCAATTAGAATTTTCAGTTTTTTTGAAGATATTTCAGAAACGAATGGAGGTAGAAAAGATTTTTTTGAATATTTTGACAGGCTACAAAATACCGCAACTTTTTTGTAATTTAACTGTATTTGTATCTTTTATAGTTTACGACATCCCCATGGTGGCTCTTTAATTAGTTGTAACCCTGTATATATATTTTTTTAATATTATTTAATACTAAAAAAATGTAATCTTTAGCGACCCAATCTCTTGTTCTGACCCCCGCAAATATTTTTAATTTGGTGGTCTAGTCCATACAGGCAGAAGAAGTTTCGTCTCAGGAATCGACTTTATTAAACGCACCAACGAGTTCGAGGGGGCGAACAAGAATATTTTTGTTAATCAAGTTTGTTTTATCCAGACCTCGAAAATAATTGCTGCGCTGCCCTCGCACAATATTTTGAAAAGAAGAAGGGGAGGGGCGAAACAAACCGGGATTTCGTAGCCGCCGGGGTAAGAACAGGATATGAGAATAATATAATTAACCCGTTACCCCTCGGTTATCGTTATTAAAATACACTTAATTTAGCTCGACGGCGTCGGTCGAAACGTAACCGCAAATTATCATGCAGATTTCTGTTTACGTGTTTAAAACGTATAGTGTACAGGGTGATTCAGAATAAGTATTCACTCACGCAAGTCATGCAAGAAATAAATCTACCAGAGGCATTTGAAAAATCAACTTCCTTAGAATCCAAAATGGAAATCATGATTCATTTCTTACGTGTACACACACAAGCCCGAAATTCGAAAGAATGAAGTGCGTATTATACATATTTTTCCCGTAGAAAACCATAAACAAAAATGTTTTAGAATTTTGTTTCAGATCACAGAATAAACAGTAAACACATTACTGTTGTAGTATTGCCTATGTTCTCGCTTTATAACAACGACCGATATGTGCACCCGAATTTTTGTTCGTTTCTAACGTCTTTTCATTTCTTTGTAAAATGTGTAATTAAATGTATTAAACGTTTCCTTTCAAACCTAAAATAGCATTATCCATTGGAGTTCGTTGCGAAATGCGCAGACACGTTTTGGACCGAACCAATTCCGGCCGTAATAATTGTTAAACATTGCGAACGGCATAATCAAGGGCGCAGATAAAAGCTTATTGTTAATGCTTTGTTGTTGTATCTTTAATGATTTCGCTAATTTTAAACGCGATGCACGTCGAGATAATTTGTGAAGCTGTAATCAAATCGTTTCGGACCCGCATGAACAGCGACCGGGGCATTGTTAATTATTATTAAATCAGTTCGTGTTCGTGCTATTATAATTTACGTTTTTGCAACATTTTCTCATTAATTACTTGTTTGGATATAATTATACAGGTTGTTCCACTTAAGGTGGCCCTCCTTTATTAAAAAAAAAAAAAAATAGCTGTAGTTTGTACATTCTCAAGTTTATTAATTTCTTTCCCAAAAATTTATGTCACTAGAAATTTTTCTTGATACTGTAACTGAATATGCGTTTCAAGATGAAACTTTTGCAAAAAAAAACAAGTCTCTAACGTCATTTGTTCCAAAGATATTAGCATTTGTTTGAAGTACTGCAACAGCGATATTTTTTTTTAAAGTTGAATAACGCGAAAAGGGTTTAGATTAGACCTTATGTATATTATACAAAGTCACATTAAAATTCAAGCCGAAAATGTAAAAATAGACGGGGCGTTCCGTTGAAAATAACGAAGTGATATGACGCCTAGATCAAACGGAACGCCCTGTATACACCAAACTAATTTTAAAATATGCTCCACGTGATACCGAGTAACTTTCGTTTGAAACATTTTTTTGTAGAATGAGTAACTAGAGGGATTTGAAGGAAGTCACCTTATGTGTAACACCCTGTATAAGGTATAATTGGAGGGTTCCTAGTTTTGTTTTTAGCTGAGCATTCCTTAACTTTTTCAGGTTTTCCCTAATTTTTCATCGAGAAATGTTGATCGGCTGCGATTATGCGATTTTTCCCCGTTTTTACGTATTTCAACAGTTTTTTCCTAATTTTAGAATAAAAACAATAGATGTACAAAATTGGTAATTTATTATTTAAGGCGAAGAATTGTTGAATTACCTTTAAAAATCGTAAGCAATTAATTTTACAAGACTTGCCTTGTTTCTTAAAAAATAATAAAATTTGTCTTAGTATAGGCAACCATATTAACGCAGCCGTTTGTATGATTGCCTACATTGAAAACCGCAGTTTTTGTTAAGAACGCGATATTTTTTTTTCGAAATTCACTTAACATAAGCAATTATATTGTTTTTTTTTTATTTGAAACAATTTTCCTTTTCTTTTTTCTTCCAATTTTAAGAAACAAATTTGCAGTTCTTCAATTCAGTTGCAGATTGGGCGAAATTCCGCCGTTTAAGACACATTTTAGACATAGTTTGCGTTTTAAAATCTTATTTAGCGCCTGGTCCACGATTTGGGCTACTTTTGTTGCAGATACAACATACAGTGTGATCAATAATGACTGTCCATGCCGCTACTTTAATTTCCAGGTGCGTACTTACTTCGCATTTTTCTTCTTTTTAATTGAATCGGTTTTCGCATTTTATCGACACATTTTTACTTTCAGTCCTCTTCTGTTTCCTACAGTTTTTATTTGGAAAAACTGTCGTCGACTTTCATTTTTTTTTGTTTGTTTTGTTTGTTGTCTTAGTATCGTACCGTGAGTAGATACATACACTTTTTTTTATTCGTTGTATCTTTTCGCATTTCTCTTTCGTTTATTTTTATGAAATTGATTTTTCGCATTTTGTTGCAGTTGACTTTTCTTTTGTTTTATATTAGGTTTTTTCTTTTATTTTTCGTCAACGAATTCATTTGTCTTTTGTTCATCTTAGCCCGTCACTCTTCTTTTCTTTGTGCTTTCGTACTATTATGTATTTCTCAACTGTTTTTTTTTACCGAATTGATTTTTTGCGTTTTATTAACGCTTTTTCGTCGATTTTCATTTGCTTTGTTTTGCGACTTTCATTTGTTTTGCGCACTGTATTTTATGTTGTTCATCGATTCCTTTGTTTTTTTTTATCGTACAGGGCGCTTTAATTTCTGCGAACTTGGTGTTGACGATCTTCTTTTGTTTTCGCTTCATGCCCACGTATTTTGTCGCTGTTCCTTTATTTCTCTTTAGTTTCTGTTTCTATCATTTCTCTATTGCTTCTCTGATTTTCTTGCAGATTTAATTCGTTTGTTTTTCACTCGTTCTGATTTTGGATGTTTAAAATCGGCGATTTTTTGTTTTTGCTTTTTTTTTGTCTTGTCATTCGTATATCTTTGTTCTTTGCTTGAATTTATTTTGTTATTCTGCATTTATTTTTAACAAAAAAAAAGAAGAAACAAACAAAAAGTGACCTTGACATCCGTCAAATTAGTTACGTTTGTACGATTAATTATTGTTTCGTTTTTGTTTTTTTTCATCACTTCGCTTCTAATCCGAAAATTTTAAGATGGTAGTATTTTATTATTACGGAAAATTTTCTGGCAAATTAATTAATATTGTTACAGCAGTAAATTAGGGCGCTAATAAATTTGATATTCCAATGATATTCGAATGAGTCGCGCCATCTATTGAGCAACCGACTCCTTCACGGGTTGATGGAAATGTTTGTGATTGTTAGTGTTTTCGAGAAGGCACGCCATCTGTACGTCAAAGAATGTATCAGCGAGTTCGTGAAGGTTTCTCGATGCTTCCAGGCGCAACTCGATGCTTCCATGCAAGGTTGAGCGCGCGATTTAAACAATTTACAGTAACTTTAGCGAGCGACAAGTACGAATATTATGAAGTAGTGAACAGTGAATTATAAAAGTTGATTTTGGATGAAATGAGTTTGAACGGAGGACGGCCCTCTTTGTTTTGCAAACGATTGTTCGTTTAGAATGTTTGAAATTAGTCGACGATTATTATTTGCGAACCCGAAGTCGTAGCAATATTATTTTACACTTCGGAGTTTGGGCGCGTAATTGGGCCACTTGTTGCGCCAAAAGTTTTAGGCTGCATTTCTCAAGAAAACTCTGGCAACCCTGTTTAAAACATGTCATAATTATACTCTATAAATAAATCAACAATAAAAGAAGATTGAAAGAAAACGTATTATGTATACAATATTCAAAAACTAAACATAAAAAAGGAGGAGCCTGCTGTCGTATTTCAGTGAAAACCCAAATTATTTTTCAATTTACAGCATGTCCAAATACAACTTCTTAAAATTAACAAACGACAAGATATTTTCCTTGCTAACTTCACCGAAGCACTCACATACATGCGTGGACGAGATTAAGGGCACGACTTCACGGGCAATCTTTTCCACATCCGACACAGTAATGTAACCTTTGCCTAAAATTATCTTTTGTAAATTAAAATTGACAACCCAATGAGCCTCTGACAATCCTGGTCTAACGCTGTAAACACTTCCATCGCTTCCAGCTCCAAATCTCTGACGGAGACTTCGTTCCTCTTCACGAAATCCTTCAGGACACTGCGAGGCAGTGTTTGCTCTCGCCCAAACAGAAGGTCTACTTCTAAATCAGTTGGAGTGTAACCCAAAAGGGCGGTGACGCATACTTTATAATCAGATTTGTTTAGTTTGACTTTGTCACCAATTAAAACGTTGATTGTATCTTGCATTGTAAGCAACAGACTGTGCGTTTGCTTGCTTTCAGAAAGTCAATGTCAATTGAAAACAAAATGAAACTTGACACTCATTTAATTAATAGCGCTTTCGTTTGGGATGCACTTTGTGCATTTTTCATCTCGTTTTAACCTCATAGAATACAGTGAAATGAAGATACACTCAGTGCACCCCAATCAAAAGCGCTATAATTAATAGATCGTTTATATATATCTTAAATATTTGTAATACAAGTATTTACATTATGTACATTTCAAGTGATTACAAAACTTTCCAACTCGAACCGTTTTACACAAATAAACCGTTTCATTCGTTTAGAATTGTTGCACCTTCAGGATTTATCACTTCACCCTCGGACTTCTCGGCTTCACTGGAATTCACTTCGCTCTCCGAATTCACATTCACTGGTTCGACCTTGAACGGCAACAAATGTCTAACGGGCTCAATGATCTTGGTCCGATCGATAAACGATATTCCTTCGTTCTGCAATATCTGGATGGTGACACCGACGTGTGCTGCGATCACACTCGGAGGAAATATAACGTGCACGCACTTCTGAACGTACGGAACTAAATCGTCTGCGAAACACATGCACAATCGGGTGAAGGAGTCCTTGGAATTGGGGTTGAAGGCCTGTCGCTCTTGACCATACAGCACTAGGATGGACCTCGACAACACCGACAGCGAGTCTTGCAAGTAAGACACAACGTCGTTGACGATGGCAATCGGAGGACACAATCGCAGTTCGTTGAAGGCGGTCAGGATTTGGTTGAGGTATTCAGCGAGGGGGTAGAACTCGATTAGAGTGTCGGGGGGCTGCAGCGGGTCATTATTTTTGGTCTTCCAGGGAACGCTCGGGTGATTCTTGTTGATGAGCGTGAAACGCTCCATGTTTTTCTCGAAATTCTTGGTCGCCTTGGCGACGGAATGCTGAAAGTTGCTTCCGATCGTCTTGGTGAATATGTCAACCATTAAACAGCGGAAGTCACATCCGACTCGGCTGAACGACAGTCCGAAATACATGCATTGATCCAGGATGGAATCGATTGAGGAGACGTTCCTTTGCAGATCGGCCTCAAGGGTGCATAGAAATTCTGAAATCTGTAATCAAAAATTATTTTTGGTTTGTTGTTGTTGTGATGTGTGAGTAATGAGTGCGGACCTTGTCTCTTATCCAACTGAAGAATATTATATTCTGATTCACGTTGCTGTTTTTACTCAGTGCTAATGGACTGTGCTCGTCATCGTTGAATACTGCCCTGTACTGGGTTATGATCGTAAATAAGTTGACTCTGGTAACTTCGATGGTCTTGTTTAGATGGTACGTAGCTAAGAAAAAAAGAAATAATAAAGAGTTCTAAGAGAATTGAATAATTCAAAAGCGGCTTCAACTTTTACTTCTTCATTTCCTTCAAAATAGTTGAGTTTCTCTCAACAACGGTACTGTTTAAATAAGACTTTGCAGATTTTACAAAAGTCTTCGAGTTTGTCCAATCCGAAAGCTTTCTAAATTTGTAAACGTCACCTATGAAGTCTTATTTAAAGAGGACCATTTCAGAGAAAGATGGAATTACAGGAAACTGTAATCGTCTACTACTATTTGTTTTCGACTGCAATTACATTAAATATTACATACCATCTTCGTTGGGTATGGCTTGAAGGCAACCTTGCAACCAAGTGTTACGCGCCTGCAAAAACTTAAGCCTCAATTCCGGTTCGGTGAAAACTTCCATCCGCCTTAGATGCCCTACGATTTGCAGACATTTAGGTAGAGAAAGATCGCCCCGTAATTGTCCGAGCAGCTGATGCAACATCACCAGCCAGGAATTCTCGACATCGCTTAAAATACTCTGTAATTAATTAGTTACAAATCACTATTTGGAAATTGGTTCGCACCGCAGGGTTGCCAGATTGGGCGAAACTCCGCTTTTTTGGGCTACTTTTAAGACTTATTTGGGGGCAGACTTTGAAAGTCGTGTCACTCGTCGGCGTGGTTTCGAATCCCATCAGGGCCATGGATGTTTGTGTTGTCCGGATTATCCAGTTTCTCAAACAAAGTAAATTGTCTAGAAAGGTGATGCCATAAGACAATGGGTGCGTTCACTGGATGAGTTGCTTACTCAGCAATCGATTGTGATTGGCTCACATGAAGATAATAGCCAATCACAAACGACTGCTGAGTGAGCAACGCATCCGCTGAACGCGCCCATTAATGTGCAGATTGCTGCGCAAAGCAAGAAGAAGAAGAAGAAGAAAACATATTCGGCGTTTTAAAATCTTATTTGGCGCCTAGCACCTGATTTGGGGGGCTACATCTTTATCTTGACATAACGACACTCAACAAAATTCTACATTCTAAAATTTGAAACCTCAAACATGTACAGTTGCGATCATCCTAATCGAGACCGTTGTAAGCTAACTTGACGTTGGCAGTAAGGGTTACAGAACTGATAATCGGTCTCAATTGGTTTCATCGTGACTGTTGTATCGTTTTTTTTTTGTTTCGAGTTCATTTCATATTTTTTCTTTCTTTTGTTTTAAGCAATCAATATTTTGCATTGCATTCACGGTTCAATTGTTTGTTTTGTCTTTTTATTTCTTGCCAGTCACTTGATTTGACAAGATGTTCGGCCGGAGAATCACCGTTCTTCATTTATTCTTTTGTCCATTCAATCTTCTATTGTTTTTTTTTCTTTTTCTGTTTTCCGACTCCTTTTTACAAAAAATAAAGGAGCGTTGTTTTCTACGAGTTAGTTTTTATTTGCAAAAATGTTCGTCGATTTTAATTTTTCTTTGTCCATCGTGGTCTGTTTTGTATATTTTTTTTAATTCATTTTATGCTCTCGTATTTCTCTTTTGTTTATTTTTATTAAATTAATCTTTTATATTTTGTTGACCGACGCTTTTTTAAAGTGATTTTTTTTCGCCTGGATATTCATCATTTATCTTGGTCATTAATTTTCTTTTGTTTACTTTTTTTTGTTCTTTATGCTTTAATGATGCGGATTTCTCTTTTCCTTCTCGTATTAAATTAATTTCTCGCAAGCATTTTATTGGCGCTTCTTCGTAATTCATTGTTTTTCATTTTTGTTTTGTATCCGTCACAGTTGTGATCTTTTTTTTTAATCGTATTATTCACTTTTTTATAGTTTTTTTTTGCTTTATTTTCCACGGACTTTTTTTTAATCGTTCGGAAGAATGTTTGCTGTTCGTTTCATATTTTTTCTTTGTCTTTTGTTTTAAGCAATCGATGTCTTGCATTGCATTCACGGTTCAATTGTTTTGTTTTGTCTTTTTATTTCTTGCCAGTCTTGCCATTTATTCTTTTGTCCATTCAATCTTCTATTGTTTTTTTTTTCTTTTTCTGTTTTCTGACTCCTTTTTACAAAAAAAAATAAAGGAGCGTTGTTTTCTACGAGTTAGTTTTTATTTGCAAAAATGTTCGTCGATTTCAATTTTTCTTTGTCCATCGTGGTCTGTTTTGTCTATATTTTTTTAATTCATTTTATGCTATCGTATTTCTCTTTTGTTTATTTTTATTAAATTAATTTTTCATGTTTTGTTGACCGACGCTTTTTTAAAGTGATTTTTTTCTCTACTAGTATTTTTTTTCCACTGGATATTCATTTGTTTTTTTTGTTCATCTTGGTCATTAATTTTCTTTTGTTTACTTTTTTTTGTTCTTTATGCTTTCGTATTACGGATTTCTCTTTTCCTTCTCGTATTAAATTAATTTCTCACATGCATTTTATTGGCGCTTCTTCGTAATTCATTGTTTTTCATTTTTGTTTTGTATCCGTCACAGTTGTGATCTTCTTCTGTTTTTTTTTTAAATCGTATTATTGACTTTTTCTGTAGTTTTTTTTTTGCTTTATTTTCCACGGACTTTTTTAATCGTTCGGAAGAATGTTGCTGTTCGTTTCATATTTTGTCTTTCTCTTTTGTTTTAAACAATTGATGTTTTGCATTGTATTCACGGTTCAATTGTTTTGTTTTGTCTTTTTATTTCTTGCCAGTCACTTGACTTGAAAAAATGTTCGGCCGGAGAATCACCGTTCTTCATTTATTCTTTTGTTCATTCAATCTTCTATTGTTTTTTTCTTCTTTTTCTGACTCTTTTTTCAAAAAAAAAAAAATAAAGGAGCGTTGTTTTCTACGAGTTAGTTTTTATTTGCAAAAATGTTCGTCGATTTAAATTTTTCTTTGTCCATCGTGGTCTGTTTTGTATATATTTTTTTAATTCATTTTATGCTCTCGTATTTTTCTGTTGTTTATTTTTATTAAATTAATTCTTGTTGACTGACGCTTTTTTAAAGTGATTTTTTTTCGCCTGGATATTCATTTGTTTTTGTTTTTGGTTCATCTTGGTCATTAATTTTCTTTTGTTTACTTTTTTTTGTTCTTTATGCTTTCGTACTACGGATTTCTCTTTTCCTTCTCTTATTAAATTAATTTCTCGCATGCATTTTATTGGCGCTTCTTCGTAATTCATTGTTTTTCATTTTTGTTTTGTATTCGTCACAGTTGTGATCTTCTTCTGTTTTTTTTTTAATCGTATTATTGGCTTTTTTGTAGTTTTTTTTTCCTTTATTTTCCACGAACTTTTTGAATCGTCCGGAAGAATGTTGCTGTTTGTTCGGCTTGTCAATCCTCTTTTGTTTCTTTTCGCTTCACGCTTCATGTTTTCTTGCGCTTCCTTTCATCTCTCTTTTGTTTCTTGATTTTTTTGCATGTTAATTAGGTCTTTTAAACTTTCTTTTGTTTCTTTTTGGTCCCATTTTTAGCAAAAAAAAAAACAAAAACGAATAGTTTTCATCTTGACAACTGTCAAATTAATTACAGTTGCATGATTAACTGAAGGTTCGTTTTTGTTTTATTTTTTATCTCCGTATTTCTAATCCGCAAATTTTAAGATGGCTTTATTTGAAGTTGTTTTATTATTACAGAAAGTTTTTTTAATTTATTTCTGCAAAGAAATCTGGCAACCCTGTCACACCGCAAACAAATTTATATTTATGTTTTTAATTCAGCTGTTCAAGAGCACTCTCAGACTATCTCCATCTTCTACTATTACAGGAAGTTCAAGCAAGAAGAAAATACTTTAAGAAAATGTTCGTATTTTCAGTTCATTACTCGAAAACTCTCCGAGCTAAGAGTATCTCCATCTTTTCCTTTCACATGAAGTGAAAAGATGAAACCAAGCTGGAAATACTCTGAGACTACTTTCTTTTGGACAGTTAATTGTAAATGCTATCGCACCAGTAAAACAAAACAATTGCCTTTACTTATAATAAAGACTGGAAAAAAGAAGGCCAACTTACCTTAAAAATAGGAATGTCGGGATGTTTCATGTGAAGTCTCTTAACATAAGCGGCGAGTTCCAAAGCGCTTTCATACAAGTAATCCTTGATGAAGGAATCCATCAGCTGCGGAAGCTCGAGTATCTCCAATAACTGTGCATTCCTCGTCAGCGTTAACGAATTCAGCCTTCTCAGTGCATTAATGCCATTGGTCTCTTCGGCGAACGTCTGGCATTTCCCTTCGAACTTGGGAATGTTCTCCAATAAAACGTCCAGGTCCTTCTCGATCGTGTTGAACTGATTGAATAGGTTCTTCGAACACTCCGCCGTCTGGATGAAGGTCTTGTAATTGGTCGTGGCCAGTTCTTGAGTGTGTTCTAAAGTGGTCGCCTTTTCGTCCTTGAGTCGGTTGGGTTCCTTCACGAGGTCCTCCACTTTGAAGGTGCCTATCTTCGAGATGTACTCGTTGAAGGCCACGTTGTAAGACCAATCATCTTTTGGATAGACATTCGTTAAGAGATAGTGTGTAATGGCCCCAAAAACGTTTTGTTGACTTACCTGGGTAACTGTCGGGAAAAATGAGTTTTAATAAGTGATTCTTTTCAGCAGTCATTTTCAGTTAATCGATAATAAGTTAAGTGGCTAGAGACAAAGGGTACTTGGCTAGACACAATTCATGTTTCTTTTTATAGGTTATCTGTTTATTTTTTTAGGTTAGACAAGCAACGTGTCAGTCGCGTCCAGTGTTGCCAAATGAAGTTCCCTCTTCCCTCGTGCAATAATAAATTTTTCTCAGATCAAAGAATAAAACTGGATATTAAACAAGATAAGTAAGAGATGATAAGATATAGCAGTAAATGCGAAAAACGCTTTCACTCAGTTAAATGTTTTTTGATGTCTAAAAAGAATAAGCCTGAAAATTTCGTGACATTTCAAAAATGGCGCGCAATTTTATGCTTTTTAGGTTGGTACTGCGTGCTATATCCTGTTGAATGTTGGTCACAGGGGTTTATGTCTGTTGCCACAGTTTTAAACGCAATTATAATTCCCCCGGGTCGCTGGGATGGCAGTGATGGCGCTGTATTTACAGTAATCTGTAATTGTTGGCATATTTTTTAAGTTACCATGACTACCTTTTTATTGATTTTGATAAGTTTGAAATGGGTTGTCAGAATCCAAAGTATTAATTCTATTTCTTCTTTAATTAAATGTTTAAATTTAGTTTGCGGCCATTCCAGGCGAACGAACAGAATAATTTGCGATATCGTAATTTATAGAAAGAAAATCACAAATTGTCCGTTTATTCTTCTGGAATAACCCTAAAGTAGTATCATGGGCAAGAATGCAGCTCAATGTATTAGATTGTTTAATTTCCTGAACAAAATTTAAACTGTTAACGCAGAAATATTTTAAATTACGCGCCGTTTTTTAATTATTTTAATTTCCCCCAGGCCGCGTGAGGCGCGCATTTTGTTGCTCCACATATACAACGTTGGCCTTGACATCTAATATATCTTTTTAGATGATGACCTTATTACTATAGATGAAAATAAAAAATTGATTGAAGAACTAAAATCATACAAATATAATAAATTTAAGCCGATAATAAAGAAATTAAAAAATTATAAAACAGTATTAGAAAATTTTTGTAAAACAAATATAAAATTGTCAGTAGCAAAAGTAGAAAAGAAACAAGAGATTAGAGAAGAACTAAAAGGATATGTAAAAAAACTAAAATATTACAGAATGAGATTGAGTAATTACATTACTAAATAATATATTAAAAGTAAAATGAGTAATGATAATTTTAAAATATTAAAAATCAAATAATCAATAATCATGTCTATTGTTTCTAAGATTATAAAAATTAGTAAGCCTGTTATAAATAACCATTTAATTTTTTTATTTTCCATATACAGTTGATTAATTTTTAAATCTGCACCATTCGATAATTCATTTGTAATCATTTATTGGTAATTGAAAGAGTATTTACCAAACTTCTTTTTGCTCTTTGTCTGTCAACGTATCTAAACGTATCTAATGATTGGTTGCTTATTTAATAAATTATTAATTTTATCTTCATCATAATAATTTACATCTTTTAATTCCTTTTCTAACACGTTAATTTTATTATCTTTATGGTCAATTTCTTCGTAAATTTTCTTAATTGTGTCAACTGCAGCAAATCTTAATTCTTTTAAAATTCTATTTTCAGTATATAGTTGTTCTGATACTTTTGATTTTGAACCAACTAATAATTTATTAAATTGAATACAATCAGCTTTAATTTTATTTTGTATAATTCTCAATTGATTTTTATCTCTTTATTTTACTAGATAAAGATTTTACAGACTTATTAAAATCATCTCCTAGTACTTTGTTCATCTTTTAATCTCTTTGTATTCTTTTGCGTCTTTTTTTGCGGACGAATGCGTCCCATCTCTATTTGAATTTATATGGGAATTAGAACTTGTGATTATATCAGGATTTACTTGAATTGATTTAATCTTTGGATCTTGTTCGATTGATATTAATGCTGAATCTAAAGTTTTTTTTGTGATATTTTTTTCTTTTTCAAAAATTTTCTTTTGGAAATATTTTCTTTAGACAGTCTATTTAAATATTCGGTTGCTAAATTTATTTGATAATAATTTTTAGCATCATTTATCGCAGTCCATTGATCTTTCGTATTTATTATATTTTTTAATGACTTCGCCATTGATTTATTTATAAATATATTCGAATTACTTGACTTTGATAAATGTGTATAATACTTAACACTAACATTCATATTTATTATTTTTATACATTTATTTAATTATTAATAAATACTAATTATGACTAATAGTGGTCGACCAAAGAAAAAGTTACTTAATAATAACGATAATATAAATTTTGGATTGAGATCATTAATTGAAAGAAAAATGGGTGGTGAATTATTATCACAAACAAAAAGAATAATAATTATAGGTCCGTCTGGATCTGGATTGCTCAAGAAATAATATTTGGCATGGAAAGAAAATCAATTTCAGAAATAAATTATTTTTTACCTAATGGAAATTATTTTATTTTATTATTATTATTTCTTATAGACGCCATTTTGGATTTTAAATTTTCAGATTACATTTTTTTTTCCTCTTTACAACGATATATCACACACGATGGTCCAATATCATCACATTTTTGCCGAAAATCCAACTTTTCATTTTTTGCGAAGAGTGCTTTGGAAAAACAAAACGTTCTTTTATTGTAAACAAAAAAGGCATTTTCGCGATAAAGCTAGCGCTGACGTAAATGACAAGACTTGACATAGGATCAAACTGTCAAACTTTTGTTTACAATAAAAGAAAGTTTTGTTTTTCCAAAGCACTCTTCGCAAAAAATGAAAAATTGGATTTTCGGCAAAAATGTGATGATATTGGACCATCGTGTGTGATATATCGTTGTAAAGAGAGAAAAAAAAAACCGTAATCTGAAAATGTTAAAATCCAAAATGGCGTCCATAAGAAAAAATGAAGTTACTAGGTGTTTCTCCGCCATCTTGAAAATTATTGAAAAGAGGATGTCGTATTCGAATTCCTCATAAAAAAGTGTCTGAATGATGTCTTGGTTACAAATGCCTAATACGATTAGTTTAGGGTAAAAGAAATTAAAAACGAAAATCAAAAATTTTTGTTTTGCGAAATTTTCAAAACCATTGAAGATATTTCAAATTTATTTTCAGATGATTATTCAGCATGAAAATGCGCAACTTTGCCCTAATTTAACCAACTTTGTATCTCTTAAGATAAGCGAGATCCCCATAGTGGCACTCGAAAAACGGACAGCCTGTAGATTTATAATTTTTTTAAATATCCAGTTTTGCATCTGGAAACGTGCATTTGCGGCACGCATTACTTTTCTTGTTTCAGTTAGTGCGTTATTTTCAATAATATTGAATTACTTATTCAGATTATAATTATTTGTAATATCCATTTGGGATGGAATTTCAATAATGTATGGAATTTTGAGTTGAAAATAAGGTTTTACTAACTGAAAATATTTTAAGATTTATTATTAAATTATATACAATCAAGTGATTTTTATCTAAATATACTATGAACTGTTTCGCAAGCCAGAACCCGCGCTTTATGTACTACTACAGCATAACTCATTTCCGGGTTGCAGTAACAAAACAACGTGAATATAAAAATCACTATGAATAAAAAGACTCTACAATAGACCAGGCACAATATTAAAAATACAAAAGTCGCTCTTTACACTTAAACATTATTCACTTTGGGCGTACTCCTACCCCAAAGCCAATTCAGAAGTACCTTCGACGGGCTTTGGACGTCACGAGCTGAAACAAATTTAAATTTTTAAATTATTTTATCACCCTTTAAATTTATCTGCCCTATTAAGTCCCTGGGAGATAATTTTTCATTTATTGACGATGATTCTATGGCGACTCGATCAAGATTCTCATTTTATTTTAATTAAAAGTAAAACTTTTGTTGCAAATCGTTTTTGATTACAGTGAAAACCTCGAGCAGCCCCTGTACAGCTGTTTCAGCCCTGCTTGGGGCTTCGTCAGCAGTCAAAAAGCGAGCGTAAGATGTCGCTGTTTTATCTGTTTAAAAGTAAAACGTTCCTCGGCTTAAAAAAAAAATTAATTAAAAAAAAAACTATCCACTGAGACTATGCAACTTTCCTAACTTTTACACGTTTAAACTTTTTTTTTTTAATTTCAAAACGAAATGTAATACACGGATTACAAAATTAATAATATATTTTATTATTGTCACGTGTATTGCGGAGAAAATTGTCGAATTGCCTTTAAAAATTATTAGCATTTAATTTTAGTAACACACTTGTCCGTTTAAAAAAAAAAAAATTAAAATTGCCAAAAAAAAAAGAAGTCTTAATATAGCCAACCGAACGTACACAGCTGCATGCATGGTTGCCTATATCGAAGACCTCGATAACATATCATTAAAAATGTGACAATTTTTTCACAATTGACTTATATTATGCAATTATCCTATTTTATTTGATATTTAAAACAGTTTTCATTTCTTTCATTCAATTTTAGAAAACAAATCTCCAGTTTCTCAATTAATTTCACCGATTTTGCATTAAAACAAGAGCAAATTTCCTGACTTTTCCTCGAGATTCTCGGTTGTCCATGTTTTCCCAGCGAGTCGAAACCTGCTCCATTAATCAAGTAATCATCGGATTAGCCACAAATTAACAGTTACAGTTTCTGGGGCAGATAAATTTATAAGGAAAATAAAAGACTGGGGGGCCTTTAAATGAAATAAACTTACACAATGTGTAACTAGCATCGACTAAGCGAGCTGCTGCTTCCGGGGGTAGCCTCGCAGCTTCATCTCGATGCTGCTGCATTATCGACAGCTGTTGTAACCTGCGTAATTCTTGCTCATCGACGAGTGTTTTATCCTTACGATATCCCACCGTCTTCAACTCGGATAATCTAAAACACACATTAAAATGAGAGCAATTCCTAATTACACATCAACTGATTCTTCTTACTTGGATGTTAAATATTGTGAGGCGTCTTGTTTGAGTTGCTCGGTAGCTTCCGTAGCCAATTCAGTTCCTGTAGCCCCCAGGACGATGGCCGAAGCTTTCCCCTTGTGTAACTGTGGACTAGCAGGGGCGTCTTTTTTTATATCTTCACCCTCGATGGGGTCATCGTACTTGCCCTTCAATTCTTCTTTCTCCCTCAGCGCATTGGATAACCTCAACTGTAGGGTATCTCGCTCTTCCAATAACTGCATGAGTTCGACGGTGAGCTCCTCACACCGGACATCTCGTTGGTGCAGCATGTATAAGGCCAAATCCAATTCGGCACGACTGACAGGCTCAGATAGGTCATCGATGGGGGCTGGCAGAGACTCCCTTTCTGTTGTCGCCTCATCAGCGAATGTGACGTGCTTTTGCTGTAAGTCCTGCCTGGATTTTTGGGGAATGTCAATCTCAGCGATTAAAGCATCGTAGTCCCTGCTCTTCTCGTACAGGTGCTTTTGGAGGTCGTCTATTTTCAAAACTTGCTCCTGGATTATTTCCCGCAGCTCAACCAGCTGCCTATTCTCCTCGTCTAGTAAAATGTTCTGCTCCTGGAGTTTTCTTCGAAGCTCATCACATTCCTCCTGCTTTTCCTTAAGCAAGGCCTCGCTTTTGTTTACTTGCTCTTGGAGGTGCAAGCGCAGGTTCTCGCTGTCGATGTCCTTCACTGACAGCAACTCTTCATAGTGAGATTCGTTTTGGGCGAGCAACCGCCTTAAAGAGTCCACCTCTTGGGTTTTCTCGTTGAGGATTTGCCCGCGCTCTTCCAACTTATTAATCTCAGCCTCTTTCGCTTGCAATTGGCCTTTAGTGTCTGCCAACTCTCGATTTAAAAATTCAAGCTGCGAGTGACTCCGTTGCAACTGGCTGTTGTTGGCAGCGAGTTGCAGTTGGTACTCGTGGATTTGTTGGTGCGCGACGCCCTCGTCGGATTTCCTTTGCGTTTCGTAGTTCTCCAGTTTCTTGGTGAGGTTTTCAATGTGCACGTCTTTTTCTTTTAAGTTCTGCGCAAGAGACGAGAGCGACTTCTTCAGCAATTCCAATTCCTGATTGTACTTATCGATAGTCAAGAGCAAACCTTCGTTGTCTGCAATTTGCTGCTGCAAGTCACGCTTGCACTTTTCAAGCTCTTCTTGAATCAACGTTGCTTTCTCATTCAATTGATCAATTAGAAGGTTTTTCTCAGACAATTGTGATTGAAGCGAGCCGATTACTGTTTCGTGCTCCTCAGCTTTCGTAAGTAGTTCTTCTCGCTGCCTCTCAACCACCCCGGTTAACTCGTTTATGTAGTTCTGCCTGTCGTTGATCTGTTGCTGGAGTGCTGAGACCCTATCGACTTCATTTCTTATTTCGGCATCCACATTCTTGCGCAGCTCGTTGTTCTCGTTCACCAGCCCGTTGTATTTCTCCTCGAGCTCATCGATCTCTTTCTTCAGCCGCTGCTCCACCTGCATGAACTCATTCTCGCGTGCCTCCAGGTGCAACTTCCAGCTCTCCGCAACATCCAGGCCCCTCTGATCCACCCGCTGGGTCCATTCTTCGGTCAACTGCTGGAATGTCGTGGTGAATTTGCACTCCAAATCCGAGTGCTCTTGCCTCGCCTTCTCCTCAAGCGACTGCAACTCTTCGGTTTTCTCGTCGAGGCTGCGCTGCAGCTCGCTCAGTTTCTCTTTTAATTGCCCCGAATCTCTCATCGCTTCCTCAAATCCTTGCCTCAACTCACCCGTTTCTTTCATTGCACTCTTCGATTGCTCCTCGAGGTTAAATCTCAGCTGCTCAACCTCGGCTTTCGCTGCCTCGAACTCACGTTGCAGCCCTGCAAGTTTTGTTTCGAGCTCGTGCCTCAACTCCTCAGCCCCACGTAGGCGTTCATGTGAAGCCTGCAACTTCTGCAGCTCATCTTGCAACAGTGCATTGCGCTGCACCAATTCATCGCTCAACATGTTTGCCTGTACTACGGCAGCGTACCTTTGATTTAAATCGGCATGCTCACCCTGCAAGGCTTGCAGTTTACGGTTCAGGTCCCTGTTGAGCTCGCTGGTTTGCCCCATCACCCCCGTCATCTCCTTTTTCTCTTGAATAAATTCATCTTCGTTCGCTGCGTAACACTCAACTTCCTCTTGCAGCTTCGATTTTTCCAGTTCCAGCGAGGTCAACTTCGCTTGCAAATCGTTTTTCTCCGACAGGACCATTGCGTAGTCTTCGGCTTGCTCGCTGTTCACCGGCTTGGCTTTTTCAGCATTGATCCGCAGGTTCCTTTGTTCTTCAAGCAAGGCTTGAAGCTCCTCGTTGTCAAGGGTTAACTCTTGAATCTGAGCTTGCAGCTCTTTGATCTGTGCTTGCAAAGCCCTGGCGCTTTCATCATCTCCCTCGCCCTCGTTGTCGCTCCTCTTGAGTCCGGTGGTGTGTTTGGGGGATTCAAATCCCCCATCGCCCCACTCGAACTGCTCCAGCTTCGCACTCAGCTCTCGATTCCTCTGCTGCCAAGTCATAATCTCCACGTCTTGCTTCTCCTTGCTTTCGACCATCCTCTCGTTGGCTGCGCTCAACACATCGACACGCTTCAACAAGCTGCCTTTCTCCAGCCGTTCTTTATCGAGTTCCAAGCCGAGCTCCCTGATTCTCTTCTCGAGGTTCTGAATTTGAAGCCTCAGTTCATCCTGGATTGTGTCGTTCAGGTCATCGAAGCCGTCCCCCTCTTTCTTATTATTCAACTGCAACGACAGCTCTTCGTTTTTGCTTTTAAATTCCTTCAACTTTTTAATTAGTTTGCCTGATTTGAGTTGCGACTGCTTGATCTCCTCGAGGTGTCTCTCACGTGCCTGCTCGAGCACATTGATTTTTGTTTCTAGCTCACTGATCTGCGCTTTAAATTGATTGCTGTGCGAGCTGGATTCGACTTGCTCTCGGTGCTCTTGCTCCAGCTTCGCTTCTTCAGGGCCCCAACCCCATCCGTCATCGTTCTCACCTAAGCTCAGTGCAACCAGATTGGGGGGTTCTTCGAGTTCAGGATCATAACATAAATATGCAGTTTTTACTTGCATTTTGTCTTCGACCACCGGGGTGTGATCGGTTTCGTCCGGCTTTTTGAGTTTAATCGGCTTGCACTTTTCGAACTCGAGTTCGTGCAACTCTTTCCTGTCACTCGCAGACATCTTTGTGTCGGCCGGTGGTATTATTTGTGAAAATAGGTTGGGTGGTGTAAATTTGGGGGGCTCGGCTTTATTAACATCCGGCATGTCCGGGTAACACAGATAGGCAGATTTGGCCTCCATCGTATCCTCTGCGATTGGTTCGTTGGAATCCACATTGTCCCCAAGTTTGATTTCCTTGGTCTTCTCGAACTCCAGCCCCTGCAACTGTTGCAGGTCTTCGTGGGTAATGCACGCTTCACTTTCTGGTATTATCTGCGAGTCCACTTGCTGCTTCTTATTGTTTTCTCTGTCGTAGACAAGCCTGGTCAACTCGCTGCTCAATTCGTGACATTGCAGCAGGGCTTCCTCTTTTTCTTTCTCCGAGCTGTACAACATGTACTCGAGGGTCTTGATTTTCTGCAGCAAATCTCCCTGCGTGTTTTCTATTTTTAAATCGACGGGGGCGCCTTGGATTGTTGAGTTCGGGGCCTGGTTATTGTTCTCTGCGATGAAATCGAAAGGATCGGTGCTCGTTTGGGGCCAGGTGAACACTTCTATGTTTTGGGCTTGCGCGGCAACGTCACTGGTTCTTTGCTCATGGACCGGGGCTTCAGCCCCCGGCTGCTGTAATTTCAGCAAATCACTGCGAAGACCGGAGTTCTCCTCAAGTAACTTCTGCGCATCCGCTTCCAAGCGAAGCTTCTCAGCCCTTAGGAACTCGAGCTCTGCCCCTTCTTCTTCGACCTGTCGGGGCTTTAGAGCCTCGGCCAAAAGCCTCTGCGTTTCTTCCAATTTGAAATCGCCTTCGACCTTTTGGCCTTCCAAATTTTTGATTTGTCGCTGGAGCTGTTGGACTTCTGATTCCTCGGCATCAAAGTTAAAAGTAAAGAAGTTTGGCTCCGGCTTGGACTCTCGCCGCCCGTGGTGCTCCTCTTCAATTTCCAGATTTCTCTGCTGCTCCAATGCCATATTTAAATTTTCCAAGTTCTTCAACCGGCCATTTAATTCATCGATTGTAGAAGCGTAGCCCCCATTTTCTTCGTTGACTTTCCTGATTACGCTTTCCTGTTCCTCGTATTTCTGCTTGTAATCCTCGAGTTCGCTTCGCATTGACTCGTTTGCCTCGATGCACTCTTTAATCCGGTCGTTTAATTTCTCGCAGTCCTCGAGTAAGGCCTTGCGCTCCCTATTGAAGGCCTCCACTTGGCTCTGCAGCTCCACTTCGTACTTCTCGGCTTCCGTCTTGGTCTTGTTCAGCTTATTCTCGAAGTCACTCTTCGCATGCCGCTTTTCACCCTCCAAGTTCAAGATGATTTGTTTTAGCTGCGCGTTCTCTGCTTCGTGCAGCAATAAATTTTCGTTAGCCGCCTTCAATTCGAAGGTCCTTTCTTGAGCAGCGTGTACCTTCGATTTTAAAACGTCGACCTCATGAGTCAGTTCACTATTTTGCCTGAGCAGCTCCTGGTTTTCATGTAGGGCGTCCTTCAAGCGCCCTTCGATGACTTCATCGTGTGCCACCAAGGCATTCAAGCGCTGCTCAAGCAAGTCCTCGGTTTGAGACACCTTGTCGTAGTCATCAGATTTCTCTTTTAACTCTGCGCCTAGCTCGATGGCCTTGTGCTCCAAACTCTGCCGTCTTTCCTCCACGTAAGACAAACCCTCCTCTAGTTTATTAACTCGGTCCTTACATTTGGTGAGCTCTGCGTCTTGAGTTTCGATGAACAATTCCAGCTCCTGGATTTTCATTTGTAGGGCATTCGAGTTTGCCTCTGCGTTGTAGCGCAAGCTGTCCAACTCGAGAGTCATTCGTTCGAGTGCTTGGTCCTTCTGGGTTAGCTCGGCGTTTAAACTGTTGTTGGCGTTGGATTTGAGCAGCTCGTTTTCGGCGGTCAAGGCCTGGTTCTTGCTTTCGTATTCCTTGAGTGCGTTCTGCTGGTCTTCGATTTGTAGAGTGCACTGAGAGAGCTCTGCGCTTTTAATTTCTGACTTTGCGAGCTCGCTTTCTCTAAAGCGAGCAAACTCCTCCTTCAATCTGTTGTGTTCGTCAGTTTTCTTTTCGAGTTCGCTCTGCACTTTCGTTAATTCCTTTTCGAGGTCGTTCAGTTGCTCCAAGAGCGATTGCACCTTGCTTTCCAAGGCGCTGTTTTTATTCGCTTCGATTTTCAGCGATTCCTTCTCCTTGTGCTCGATCTCCCACTTCTCGTTTATCTCCGAGTACTTCTGCTCGAGCTCCTGATACGCAGCCGTCTTCTTCTTCAAGCCCGCAGCGTACTTCTTGATTTTCTCAAGCTGCTCCTTATTCTTGCCCTCGAGTTCAGTTATTTTGTGCTCGAGGGGGGTGCGAATCTCCTCGATCGATCCGGTGTTCGCATCAATCTGAGCCTTTAATTTGAAGCATTTCTCCTTGAGGCCCTCGCACACTTTTCCAAAGTCCTCTTTCGACTGCGCAATGTGCTGGTGCAAGCTGGAGATTTCATTGGCTTTCGCTTCCCTTTCCTTCAGCAACGATTTGATTTCGTCGTCTTTGCTTTCGAGCGAGTGTTCGGTCTCGATGATTCTATTGTTGAGGGTTTTGATTTCTCTCTGCAGCTGGTTTATTAGCTCCGAGTTGGCATGGAGCTCCTGCTCGTACTCCTGTATTTGCAGGATGTTTTCCTCGAGGGCATCCTTCAAACCCCGAAGCTGCACCGACATTGCTTCGATGGAGTGATCGCTCTTGGCCTTCGCCTCATTCTCCTCCTCGAGCTTCGCAATGGCAGCGTTCAGCTCCGACAGGTTGGAATTCAACTGCGCAGCTTCACTCTTACAAACCGAGAGCTCCTCCTCCTTCTGTCGGATGTGATTTTGCAAGTCGTTTATTAACTTGGCCGAGACTGCCAGCTCGGTTTTGTCCTCCTCCAACCTTGCCTTGTAGGTTTCGATTTCACTCAGGTTGCATGTAATTCGCCCTTCGAGTTCTGCTATCCTTTTCGCAAGCTCGGTCTTTTCCTGCGCTTGTTCTTGTTTAATCTCCCCCAGCAAGTTTTCGTATTCGGCTTGCACTGACGCCACCTTGTCTTCTAGAACCAGCTTTTCGCCCCGGAGCACATCCACTTGCATCAACTGCACCCTCAGCTCGTTTATTTCCTGCCGCTGTATCTCAACCAGGGTTCGATACTCCTCGATTTCCTTGCCCAGGTTCTCGTTGGCAAACTGCGTTGAGGAATGCAAATCGGACATTATGTCCGTCCTCTCTTTCTCTTCCTCCCTGGCTTCGATCTCTCGCTTTAATGTCGCTTTGTCACTTTCTAACTCGTCTACTTTTTGCTCGAGCTCCGCCTTTTGCCTCTCGAGATTCTCCAAGCGTGTATCGAGCAGTTCCTTTTCGTTCTGCAACTGCTCGTAAGTCTCAGCCAGCACGTCCCTATTGTTTTCAATCTCCTTGAGCTTCAGATTTAAATTATTGTTCTCCTGAGTGAGCAGCTCCATTTTCTCCATGACCTCCCTCCGCTCCACCGTGAACAATTCGATTCGCTGCAGTAACTCCGTCGTCTCTTCGGTTAACTGGTGAACGCTCTCGTTCAACTCGGGGTTCTCCTCCTCCAAGTGCTCGCTGCTGTTTTTAATCTCGGATGGCATACTCATATTTTTTTGATAGGCCTCCAACTCCAATTTCTCTTGTTGGGTGAGCCCCTCGACAATCTCGATGCTTTCCGCACTCGAAACCTTTTCTGCACTCAGCTTCTCCAATTTATCCATTAAATCGATGTTCTCCTGTATGTAAGACTCTAGCTTGAGCGAGATTTCCTGCTTCTCTTTCTTCAAGGACTCAATTTTTTCCAGGAGTTCCCCGTTGTCTTTAAGCACGGCGTCCTTCGCTTTCTGCAACTCCTGCTTTTCGGACTCCAACTTATCCAATTGCTCTTCCAGATGTATCGAGGTCATCTCGGATTTAACTTGGGAGTTTTGCTGGTGGGTAATAGTATCTAAGCGTTCGTTAAGATCTCCTATACGTAACACATATTCTTCTATTTCTAGAATCAAAGGGGTTTATTCGTTAGTGGCTTGCACGCATGCGCTCTTACTATGGCAAAATGTGCTACCTTTTAATCTATTTTACTGTTAAGCTTAAGGAAAGAAAAATTTGATTTCAGTATTGCTGGAGGAGGCTTTCGTTAAAGGCTACTTACGTTTTGCTAAGGAGGTGATGATGTCCTCTTTGGCGGATAATGCTTTCTTTACTTCCTCTAATTCATGTTCTACAGTTATAGAATCTGCAAAGCAAAGAAAATTTAAAAGTCGCCATAAAAGAATTACCATTACGTACCTTTAGCAGAATCAGATTCCATGATCTTAAGTTGCAGCGCCCCTTTCTCTTCTTCGAGCTCGACGATTTTTTGATTCAACTTTGAGTTCTCGTCTTGTAACCTCAGGAGCTCGACGTTCACATCGTCAACCTTCTTAAACCCATCTATCTTCTTATTCAACTCCTTGAGCTTGCTTTTGTGCTGCGCTTTCACTTTAATCATGTTTTTATTGCTCTCGTCCAATTGCTTCTTGAGTCTAGCGACCTCTTCGTTCTCCAACTTAATCAAATCAAAGTCCACCGTTTTGCTAACGCTCAGGTCTTTCAATTCTAACAACTGCGCATCTCTTTCCGCAATCACATTTTCTAACTCACTAATTCTATTTTTAGCATCAGAATTGCAGGAGTTAATCGATTCTTCTAATTCCTTAATTCGGTTGTTTAAGCTTAAAACATCCGTGGCGCGCGCTTCGCTGCTTTGCAATGCCGAAATCGTTTCGAGTAATTCCTGTCGAGCGTTCTGCAAGAAATCATTTGCTTCATGCAAGCCGTTCACCTGCGAGCTCTTCGCTTCCAACTCGCTTGCTAACCTCCGGTTCTCTTCCTTCATTTGCAGCTCCAACTCGACGAAATTCTCCTGCATCTTCCTCATCTGCAACTTCGTTTCATCCAACGCATCCAGCGTGCTCTTCCCTTTCTTGCTTAGGTTCTCCGACATCAAAGTGATTGCTTTAGTTCGGGCATCAATCACCGAGTCCTTTTCCTTCACGTTCTCCTGCAAGTCCAGGACGTTCGCCTCCAGTTTCTGGATCCGGGCTGACATGTCGCTGATTTTCTTTTCTTTGCCGAGGAGGATGTTGTAGAGCTCTTGCGAGCTGGAGCTCGCGCTGTAGGATTCCACTTTCGTGGTGGTGTCCACCAGGGATAGGTTCAGGGGCGTCTGGTTGATTAGGTTTTGGGAGTCGTCGAGTTGGGCTTTTATTTGGATGACCATTTCTTCTAGGCCTTTTTGATTTTTTCCACGCTCGGCTAATTTCACTCTAGAAAAAAAAATAATAATAATGATTGAGGGAGACCCCCATGCTGGGGGTACATAAATCAACATACGTGAATTTGTGGAATAAAAAAAAAGAGTCAAACACTTAACAAGAAGTGGAGAATTTCAATATATTTAATGTATCGAAAGGTCTTAATTTTATTTCTGCAACAGTCTGTTAGGCGCCTACCTCATAAGCAATATCTAAAAATTGCATTTTTTTTTATTGTACTCCTAATAGTAAGTTTTGTGAAGCAGCATGATATACAAACCCCTTAGGATTAAACAATTTTCCAATTCTTCCTTAATTCAGAAAATAAAACTGACGAGAAAATCACACTAATTTATTTATATATATTTTTTTTAATTTTAACATGCTTTAACGGATAAAATTATTGCATTACATTGAACAATTAATTTTCTTTAAAATAAATAAATTAGATTTCTCAAACAAAACGTCTTAGTGTAGGCAACCCGATGAAGTTGGAGTATGAATGGTTGCCTGCACTACAGGCGGTAAAAATAATTTTTTTCTTCTCAAAAACCCGATAAATACGTTTACGATTGGCTTAGATGACGCAATTTCCCTAATTTTAAAATGATTACAATTTAATTACAATTTTCCTATTCTTCCTTATAACAGGAAAGAAAAAAAAAATAGACGGAAAAAAACACTAAGTAATTTTTTTTTAAATTTACATGAGTATTAAAAAAGAAAATGATTGAATTACCTTTAAAAATCATAAATAACCAATTTTAATAACAATCTAATTTTAAAATAAATTAATTAATACTCTTAAATTAGATTTTTTCAACAAAAGTCTCAATATAGGCAAACCGATGAACTTGCAGTATGGGTGGTTGCCTATTGTAAAGGCGGTAAAAGTAATTTATTTGTTAAAAACCAAACTATTTGGACAAAATCTGATAAACCTGATCGGCTCAGATGTTGTAATTTCCCTAATTTTGAAATGTTTAAACAATTTTCCAATTATTCCTTATTACAGAAAAGAAAAAATAAACGAAAGAAAAATACTAATTTATTTATTTTTTTTAATTTACACGGGCATTAGGGGAGATAATTATTGAATTATCATTAAAAAATATTAAAAACACTAATTTTAATAACAATCCAGTTTCAAAATAAATTAATTAATAAATTAGACTTCCTCGACAAAAGTCTTATTGTAGGCAAGACGACGAACTCGCAGTGTGAATAGTTGCCTACGCTAAAGGCACTCAAAATATATTTTTTTTTTCGTCACAAATCAACCTATTTGGTCAAAAATCTGATAAACGGTCAGAATTGGCTCAGATTTCGCAATTTTGAAATGTTTAAACAATTTTCTAATTATTCCTTATTACAGAAAAGAAAAAATAAACAAAAAAAAATACTATTTTTTTTTTAATTTACACGGGCATTAGCGGAGATAATTCCTGAATTATCATTACAAATTATTAACTACACTAATTTTAATAACAATCTAGTTTCAAAATAAATTAATTAATAAATTTGACTTCTTCAACAAAAGTCTTAGTGTAGGCAAAACGACGAACTCGCAGTGTGAATGGTTGCATACACTAAAGGCACTCAAATATTTTTTTTCGTCAAAAACCAAACTATTTGGTCAAAAATCTGATAAACGTTCACGATTGGATCAGATCACGCAATTTTGAAATGTTTAAACAATTTTCCAATTCTTCCTTGTTACAGAAAAGAAAAAATAAACGAAATAAAAATACTAATTCTATTTTCTTTCAAATTTACACGTGCATTAGCGGAGAAAATTATAAACAACTTATTTTACTAATTATCCAGTTTCAAAATAAATTAATTAATAAATTAGATTTATTCAACAAGTCTTAGTATAGGCAGACCGAAAGAACTTGCAGTATGGATGGTTGCCTACATTAAAGGCAGTAATTTTTTTTTTCGTGAAAAGCCTGGTAAATGTTTGCCATTGGCCCGAATGATATTGCAGTTATCCTAATTTTGAATTGTTTGAATAATTTTGCAATTCCTTCTTATTTCAGAAAAGGAAAAAATGAATGAAAAAAATTGCTAATTTAATTTTACTTTTTACTTTTCGCGTGTATCGGCGGAGAAAATTATTGAATTACCTTCAAAAATTATAAACAATTAATTTTAATAACGCGCCTCTTTCTTTAAAACAAACAGCTACATTACTTATTAGATTTCTTCAACAAAAAGTCTTAATAAAATTTTCATATAGTTCTTGCTAGTGAGAATTGCAGATAAGATATGAAACAAATAAAAATACTTTTAAAAACGAGCTAAAAATGTAATTTATTAACTTACTTAAAAGAGTATTAAAAGTATTTTTATTTGTTTCGTATTTTCTGAAAAGTCTTAGTGTAGGAAAACCGATGAACTCGCAGTATGTATGGTTGCCTGCACTAAAGACGGCGAAAATAAATTCTTTCGCCAAAAAACTGATGATCTGATGAACGTTTCTGACTGGCTCGGATGATGCAATTTTCCTAATTTCGAACGTTTACACAATCTTCTGAATCTTAGTCTTATTTCAGAAAAGTAATAACGAATGAAAAAAAATTAAATGTCTTTTTAATTTTCTCCTGCATCCGCGGACAAAATTACTGACTTACCTTTAAAAAAAATTATGAACAACCAATTTCAATAACAATTCAGCTTCTTTAAAATAAATAAATTAGATTTCTTCGACAAAAATCTTAGCATAGGCAAACCGATGAACTCACAGTATGGATGGTTGCCAGCACTAAAGGCGGTAACAAATTTTTTGTCAACAGCCTGATAATCTACTGGGATTGGCCGAGATGTGAGATGATGCAATTTCCCTAATTTTCAAATGTTTAAAAATTCTTCCTTGTTTCAGGAAAGAAAAAAAAATAAAGGAAAACAATTACTAATTTAATTTTCGCGTGTACCAGCGGAGAAAATTACTGAATTAATGACAATTAAAAATTATAAACAATTAATTTCAATAACATGCCAGTTTCTTTAAAAATAAGTAAATTAAATAAACCGATGAATTGCAGTTTGCATGGTTGCCTGCACTACAGGCGGCGACATCTTTTTTATAAGAAACTTTATAAATTTTCCCAACTTCCTCAGATTATGGAGCTTTTCTTAACAGTTTTAAAATGTTCAAGCAACGATTCAATTCTTCCTGATTTTGAAATTAAGGCAACACCTTTAAAAATAAAAACCAATTAATTTTAATAACATGAAACTTTGTCTAAAAATAATTAAGTTACATTTATCAACAAAGTCGGCGCATAGGCACACTAACGAACTTGTAGCTTGTATGGTTGCATAGACGAAACGCGATAAGAATAATTTTTTTTGTCATGAAACAAACTTCTAGGGGATCGACTGAGATTGTAATTTTTTTTCTTTTAATTTTTGGTTAAGTCGATACTTTCACAACACTTGTCTGTCACTTTTTTTACAAATTTTGTACAAGAAACAAGACCATGTCAGAACTAAAGGCGGCTTTAAAATAAAAGTCACATTCTCATGTGTAAATAAATACATTTTCACGTTTGTTTTGACACCAGATTGTGACTTTCATTTTAAATCCTCCTTTAAAAAGAAAAAACTTACAAAGT
The DNA here is from genome assembly GCA_036172665.1 of Prosopocoilus inquinatus. Lineage (NCBI taxonomy): Eukaryota > Metazoa > Arthropoda > Insecta > Coleoptera > Lucanidae > Prosopocoilus > Prosopocoilus inquinatus. The sequence goes on from CM069869.1 coordinate 72,449,241, forward strand.
AAACTTAAAGAAAAAAAAATCAGGAAACATAGTGTAGGCAACCCGATAAACACTGTTGTTTGTGCGGTTGCCTAGGCTGCAGGTCCTAAGAATAATTATATTATTTCTTTATTGAAAATTTTTTATGCGTTTCGCTGATATTTTGAGATATTTCTCATTTCTTTCAATAGTTAAACAATTTTCCATTTCAGAAAACAAATCTGTAAACTTCGTTTATACATTTAATAAAAAAAAACACCTGTTGCAATATGAGGCACAAAAAATTTCAGTCGTCTATCCAGGACTACCAACAAGATTTATAAAATTACTCAGTATTTGTCATTTTTGTTACCAAATATGTAACTAGGACATTGTTGCCACTTGAATTTATCACAGGGCAACATTGCCCATGGTCTTTTATTTGTGAACAGATAATAATTCACAATGAATAAAATTTTATAAAACAATTATTTAACTAAAATAGTCAAAGTTACTGAAACAGAGAATGTAATTGAAATATTGCAAAGTAATGCGATTTGTGTATGGCCCTGTAATTTCAAACACATGTATTTTTTTTAATTGGTAATTAATTGTGCACGAAAACGAAAGAGAACTGATAATTGCAAATTAACAAACTCCAATAAAGACCATGATCACTGCGACCACAAATTTACAAGGATCGTCACAAGGTGGTTTAAAGTTACTTACAAATTTAAAAAAAAAAAAACAAATGATTTTAAAATAAAGCCTCTCTGTTTTTAGTACTATTTATAAAATGTCCCTTGAGCTCAGGCAGTTCCTTTGTTTAACTTTAACACACCCGCAGCATTGCCAAAACAAACTAATCTTAATTTGGTAGAAAAGATTAAGAAGTTTTTTGATGATAAGCCCTAAACAAAAACTAACCTTGTCTGTTGATATTCTTTTCCAAAAGAATCAATTGTTGCAAAAACAACATAATTACAGTTTGACAATATGTTTTGTTGAATTCCCATTAAAAATCTCTGCCAACCAAGTACAATGTTACATTTATTGTAAACTACTAACTTGTTTTGCTCCAGTTGTTGCCTCAACATGTTTATCTTCTCCGACGCCGGGGTCTCAACCCGTTTACTTGCATCGACAACATCACGGGCCCCTTCTTTCCTAACCAAGCTCCTTTTAGCCCTCTCGTTCATCTTGGTTAAAGTGTTGGCATATTTCTCGACCTTCTCCTGAGTGACATTCGTCTGCTCGGTTTTCCGCAGCAATTCCTTCAGCTGCGATATCAACAGCTGCTGCTGATCGTACTGGTCTTTTAAGTCGCTGAGTTCTTGACTCGAAGAAGGCGGGTCTTGAGGTGGGCCTACGCCAGCAGGCCCTCCCGGGTCTTGCCCAGGGCTGCTCCACATACTACTAACTCGTTGTTACCTGAAAATCATGTGAACGTCACTGCAAAACGTTGTTGTTTCCGTTGTTTCCGTTGGGGTGTGAATTGTGGACGCGCTGGACGCCCTAATTGGTTAATTTTGACCAAATTGATTAAAAAAAAAATCCAAGTCAAACGTCACTTACAATCAAATGCAGGTACACGTCAACCATTACACTACCAACTGTTGCAATCCAAATTACCAAGATTGCTGAAACTTTTGTAATGCTTCGGAAACATTACTTTGCATTATAATTTAAAAATTGCGGAAGTTATTTACAGGATTTGCTTAGATTTCCGCAATAAATTGCTTTTTTAACATGTAAATATGTTGTGAGAAATTTTAACGCGAGTCACTGTTGCTAGGCAACCGATTATAACCTAACATTTCGTAAGATGACATGTCTTACGTCTTCGTTAATAGTTTCTTATCTCATCGAGTAAACAACAACCATTACGCCTTCCTTCGCGCATTTAAAAAGTAATTAAAACATTCTTGTAGTTGTTTAGCTTCGATTTAGGAAATGTCGCAGCACGTGTCCGTCGAAATTAAATCGTCTCAGCACACCAAAGATGGAATCATTGATTTCACCGCGGGTTTTCTGGGTACGTAATAAAAGAAAACCGTCGTGTTTCTACTAGATTATGCGAAATTAATTAAATTGAATTCCAGGCGGGGTGGCTTTAGTTTACGTGGGGCAGCCCCTCGACACGGTAAAAGTAAAAATGCAAACGTTCCCCGGTTTACACACGAGCATGATAAGTTGCTTCAGACAAACCTTATTGGTAGACGGGGTCGCCAGGGGTTTGTACGCAGGAACCGTGCCCGCATTAGCTGCGAACATCGCTGAGAATTCAACGTTATTTCTCGGATACGGCTTCTGCCAAAAATTCATGCAGAAAGTGACCGGGGCGGAAAGCGTAAGCAAGCTGAGTACTTTGAGTAATGCAACGGCCGGTGGTTTAGCTTCGTTCTTCTCTTCCATAGTCTTGTGCCCCACAGAGTTAATTAAGTGCAAGCTGCAAGCGATGTACGAAGTTCAGAAACAGCAGGCTGCTTTAAACGTAAAAGTGGAAAGAGTGGGGCCCTTCAAATTAACCACGCAGATTTTAAGAACTGAGGGGGTTCCGGGGATGTTCAGGGGGTTAGTGCCTACGTTGGCAAGAGAAATGCCCGGGTATTTCTTTTTTTTCGGTGGCTACGAAGGTGAGCATTTTTTTTATCTTCTGCTTTATTTTAACGCCCGCTTTCATAATCATTATTATAAACATCAACGATGTCGTTTTCTTTTGTTTATTATTACTACCGTCCGTGATTTATTTTTATATTTAATGTCGTAAGAAATCGCTGCGCACAAGGTCTTGCATTATCTGATTAACTTCACAATTTATTTAGTAAATAGTATAGTACATTGATAAGAGCAGTGTGAATGGAATTTTTTTTGGATGCTCGTGAAACTTACTCCCCCTCTTACTAGTATATTAAATCATTAAACAAAAAATAATTATAGTTAAGAGCAAGGTGAATGATTCCTCTTTCTAGGTGCTCGTGAGTTATTGAGAAGTCCGGGACAATCGAAGGATGACATTGGCATTTTTAAAACCATGTTTGCCGGGGCGACTGGCGGTATTATTTTCTGGTCTCTGACTTATCCGATCGATGTGATCAAGTCGAGGGTTCAGGTAAACAATCAGGCCGAAGGGCTGTTTACCCTCCTCGTTCATATACAAAGGAAAGAGGGTATAGGTGCTTTGTATAGTGGCTTAAAACCGACCCTTGTGAGGACTATTCCTGCGACGGCTGTTTTGTTCCTTACTTATGAGTATTCGAAGAAATTCTTGCATTATTTGTTTTAGAGACTATTCGTTGGTGTGTATTTTAGGTCTTATTGATATTATTTTAAACTGTCTACTCGAAAGTCTGTCGTATTTTATTGTTATATTTACAAAGACAATTTTTTTCTATTTAGTCTAAAAAAAAGATTTTACTATTTTTTTATTATTATATTATATACTACTGCAGGGAACTTTTTATAAATAAGTATAAAACCTCCGAAAAATATTTGTATATTTTTGTTTAGACGTGCACTTTGTATTATAGTTTTTTTTTTTATTGTTAATATAAAGTTTTTCATTTCCAATTGCTTTGCATGAATCTGTTTTGTAAATTAAAAAAAAATTTGACTAACTTCTATTTTTTTTCCGTTCTCACAAGATTGGCATTAACGTCAGTTGATTTTTTTTAATTTTTGAAATTGTTATAATTGCTTAAACGCTAGAAGTGCTGTCTCAATTTTAAATAATTTTTATAATACATACAAATGCATTTTAAAACTCATTTAAATTTTCCAATTTATGCTCTTTGTTAAAATAGAATAGTTAGGCCAATTTAAAGATAAGGTGCAAGTATGGTTGCCTAACTAGCTTGCACTGTCCTCGACGAGTCGATGACTAAGCAGCGTTGCGAAATTAAGAAAAAATTCGTTAAATCTACGGATGATTTTTTAACTTCTCGGGAACAAAAGACAATCGCTACATTTTGCGGGAATAAATAGAACAATAAAAAAAAACAAGAACAATTTTAAAAACCTCGAAACACAATAAAAGCAGAAAAATTAAAATTTCCCAAAAATTATATCTAATAATAACTTCCTGATTAACGTCAGAAAAATAAATGACGATCATACATATACACAGAAGAAGAGAACTTAAAACGAATTGTAGATTTAAAATTAAAAAAAATAATAATAAGGGACATTTAAGACACAACTTTTACAATGTAAAATAAAAATTTCTGAAGAAAGCAGGAAAAAATAAACAAATGACGACTAATTATTCGCCCAAGAAAAAGTGCAAAAAATTTTCCTTGTTTTTTTCCAAACAAATGACATTGGGAATTTCACAACAAAAAGAAAAGAAAAACAAATTATTAATTTAAAGCGAGGTCCACGTCTTTTTTTAAATAATAACGGCACCAAAAAAATTCAGAAAGTGACTAGAGATGGAAAAAAATATTCATAAACAAGTGACGATTGCGTCACGCTCGAAAAACAAAACTGCAAACAAATTTTCAAAAATTTTCTCTTTTATTAATCGCCATCTCGGGATAATACGATTTGTAACGTCAAATTCGATAATGAGTTGGCAAAACTGCTTCTGTTTGCCATCGTTATGCCGCAAAGTGCAAAGTTAGGTTGTTTTCATATTTTTGTTTCGTTTGTTTTAACAGTTAATTGCAGAAAATATTTAGAAATTTGCTGGTGCAGGGTATGCTAATAGGAAACTTTTTTATAATCGTGTTTTTAATTAAAACTTCCTATTTAGGTTTGCCAGATTAATTTACGGAATTCTAGGGTAATACTGCACACCGAAAAAGGACTTTTTGGTACAGTTGATTGGCAACATTGCGACTAAAGGTCTGTTAAGTACTCGAAATCTGCCTTTTAAACTGATAAAACACGGAGGACGTTTTTAATAGCGCTTTCGATTAGGATGCACTTTATGCACTCAGTGTATCGTCTTCTCGTTTTATTCCATAAGGTTAAAATGAGATGAAGATACACTGAGTGTACAAAGTGCAACCCAATCGAAAGTGCTGTAAGTTAGGCAACCCTACTTACACAATTAAAATAAAGCCCTTTGTTAAATGAGCCAGAAATTAATTGGCACAACCTCTATAGCTAGCTATTCTATTAATAAGGCTTATAATTTCCAGTTGTTTTGCTTGATTTGTTAATTTCCTTGCACATAAAAGTAATGATAAATAAAACTTACTTTTTAATCAACATATTTACCTCAGTCCAGTAATAAAACAGACAAATAAAAATATTAATTATTAATTAAAAATCCACTCACTTTACAACTTTCATTGCCTTATTAACCTTAGAGCGTTTCTTTTTAGCACTTTTCTTTTTATTTCTCTTCTGGTTCGCTTCGTTTACAGACTGTCCCGCATCGGCTTGACTCACATTCCTCGGATCTTCCTTAAAAATATCATCCAGAGGATTCAGCTTGTAACTCTCCTTTGGTTTCGCCTTCTCGGCCTGAACCTTCTGCTGAATTCTATTGACATATTTATTTCCGGCGCTCAACTTATAAGACTGGCGCAGCTTAGCTGGACTGAGATAATGGGGATTTTCCCAAAGCGGGACTCCCCCGAAGCTCCCGGAGAATATCTTCACCGGGTTCAAGACGAACCTCGGCCCTATTTCCGCTAGAGCCCCATCCTCGGATAGAATCTGGTAATTCCTGAACCAAATCCTGTTGTCGAGGACGGTGAAGGTGTAGACGTGGTCGAAAAACGGCTGGCTTTTCGGGTGGTGCTTCGGAACTCCGAATATCTGCGTGAATAACTTCTGCAGGAGTTGGTAGTGCGGCTTCTCTGCGAAATTCGGGTCGAAACTCAGCAGCGGCCTTGAGCCACGCAGGCAATTCCCCGTCAGTTTTAACTCGGCCATCGTATACACGTTCTCCACTAGGAACTTCGCGCTGGGGCCGTTCGGTACGTTCGAAAACCACATGTACAGGTCACGTTTCTTGCGCCCCTCGAACATCACCGCCTTATTACAGTTCTTCATCTCGCACATCTCGTTCACCACCGATAGGGTCTTGGACCTTTCCATTTTCGATTCGGGTTTGTGGTGAGGCATTAGCTTCTTTATGTCTTCCATTAGGTGTCTGTCTCTGTAGTTTATGCCACGGGAGGCGAACACGAGGACTCTCTGCTTGTTGATCCATTTAGCTTTCTTTGCGACTGGTTCGTCTGACTTTCGCACGGCCGGTAAAGGTTCATTGGGTTCGTCGGCGGCTTGAACGGGTCTTTTCACAGCTTTTTTAACCATTTTTTTGAAGTAAATTGCACGTGGTTCTTTCAGCGAAGAAGGAACGACATGCTTAAACTTAACCTCAAAAGAAAAACAAAACTGTTAAATTCAGTGCTGCCAACCTAAATTTCTCTCCGTCTATCTTCAAATTGTTCCAGTTATTTCTAATTAACTTTAATTACCTGTTCGGGTGCTTATTTTAGGAGTAAGTGCCGATATTTTTAAATGTTCGACTTAAATTTATGGATTTTTGTCTTATATTTATTAAAATATGTAAAAATTGTTGTTTGTTTCTGTTAGATTATATTATCTACATTTATATTAGAACTATAGGATACAGTGACATCTATAGACTAGTTTAATAAACAGAGTATGCGGTAGGCAAGTGGCGCCAACTATATACACGCGGATGCTTAGTGAAAAAAAATAAAACAGAGAAGTACAACATGGATGATGTTGCACCCACGTGTTTCCAGTTGATAATGTAATACTTATTGTGTAAGGTAGCTAAGTAAGTAGTGTTAAATAAAATCTAAAGTAAACCGAACTCTTTTAATTTAACAGTTTCTTTGATTTTGAGACGGTAACAGCGCGGGAAATTGAAATAATTTCTCTTGGCTTTTATTAATTATTGTGTGAAAAATTGAATTAAATATAAAATGATGCCAATTATAAATATCGTATTGCTCCGGAATGTAAAAATACGGCTCCATGATCTTCTTTCATCACATTCCATCATAGTGGAGGGAATCCGAAGACTGCAGCTAGCCGTGGCTGAGGTATGTTTCAAGATTCGCGCGCTTAACAAACGGTAGGTGCTTTCTTGCTTTGGAGATTTGGTCGCCAATGTCTCCAAGTTGTTGATAAGATCTAGCCAATTTTCTCTAAGGCCCATAAACATAACACGCTTAAAAGCAAAAAGAAATAGTAGACAGTTACAGTTTCCTGTAATTTTCTCTCTCGTCACTATGATATCTACTGTTTAAATACGACTCACCAGATTTTAGAAAAGTTATAAGTTTGTCAAGTCAAACCTGAAAGCTTCCAAAATTTTTAAGTGTCACTCAATCGTACTAAAGCAGTACCTTTTTAAAGAAAGAAAAATAACAGGAAACTGTAATTGTCCACCATTTTTTTCTTATTTTGCTTTCAAATGTTTGCTTTCACACGTTTTAAAACCTACTTTATATTAAAAGCGTCTTATATTTTTAAATAAATTCTCAAGACAACGAAAAGATACGAAAAAGAAAAGGATACGAAGAAAAAAAGAAAAAAAAAACAAATGAAAAACCGCCAATTTAGGATGTGTCAAAAATCGGAAAATATTACAAAGCAAACGAATGAAACCTTAAAAAAATTAGAAAGAAGAAAAGAAATAAAAGCAACGGCAAGAAAATACATACAGGGCGTGAAGTGAACGAGAATAAAAGAAGATCAACAACGCCAAACTGAACGAAAAATAGCTATTTCCTGAAGAATCAAGAAATTCGTAAAAAATTAAAGGGAAGAAAATAGGATTAAAGAAGACAGAAAACAAAAGAAATGAACAACGAAAGACAGGGAGCAAAACAAAAGTATATCGGACACAAAACAAATGAATGACAAACACAAAAAAATGAGGACTAGAAAAAAGCGTCAAGAAAGTGCTAAAAATCATCAAGCAAGAAAGAAATACGTAGTACGAAAGCGCAAAAACAGAAAAAATAAGTAAATAAGATTGACGACTAAAATAAACAAGAAAACAAATGAATCTCTAGAGGAAAAATTAAAAAAAGAGAAAACACTAGTAAGAAAACAAAAGACTGTAAAAAAGTGTCAATCGAGAAAATACGAAAAATCAATTTGATGAAAATAAACAAAAGAAAAATACGAAAGCATAAAATGAATTAAAAAAAACAGACATATTATGAAACATGAGACTAAAGATGAAAAAAAATAAAATCGACGTAAAAAAATGAAAATCGACGTAAGTTTTTGTAGATGAAAATAAACTCGTAGGAAACAAAAGAGAACTGTAGAAAAGGAGTCATTAAAATACGCAAAACCAAGTCGATTAGAAATGCGAAATCAAAGAAACAGAAACAAAAGCAGAATGGATAGACAAAGAAGGAAAACATATTAAAAAAACAGGGATTTTCCGGTCAAAAGTCGAGAAACTGGGGGGGAAACAAAAAGATAAAATAAAATAATCGAACCACGAATAGTATGCAAAACAATAAATTCCTTAAAACAAAAAGAGAGAGAAAGAAAAAAATATGAAATAAACAAAAAAACAAAAGAAAAGAATACTCGAAGAATTCTCGGCATAAGTAAATTAAAATAGCGACATGGACAATCATTATTGATCACATTGTATGCATATAAAATAAATAAATAAATAAATTTTTGGTGCGTACTTTTGTTCCACGTATTTTATTATAATTAATTAAATATAACTGATTAATTTATTATGTGTAGAATTTTGTTGAGTGTTTTTACGTGAAGACAACAACAGAGTTGGCCTAAATTAGGCGCCAAATAATATTTTTAAACGCAAAATGTACTACGTCGCTCAACTTAAATGATACCCCTGCGGGCGAACCACACCCTTAAGAACATTCAGCATAAGGGCTACGAAACTGTCAAATGATATCATTTATGGTGAGCGTCGTAGTACGTATAAATTGTAGTCCAAATGGCGAAGTTTCGCCCAATCTGGCAACCCTGGCCGGTATGACGTCACGTAAACATGGCGTCTACGTTGGCGCGTTTCAAATTAAAAATGAAACCTTCACAGATATTTTTAATTGAATTGAAACGTCAAACTCACGATTATTGACAACAAAGAATGCACCTAAGTGATTAAAAAATAGCGAAAAATCAAAAACGATCGCATTGCCCTACTTGATAAATGTAGGGATTTTTATAGAACAGTTTCGGCCAGCGCCATCTTCTGGATGATTGGGTAATCTTCGGCGGGGTTTTCAAAATTTAGTTCTCTGATTAAATGATGCTTAGAAAAAAGTGATTAAGACCCAGTTTTACAATGACGGTTTAACTTTGAGCCGAAGTTTAAATCCTTCATAATAATTGTTGCCAAGGGTTTAAACTTCAGCTCAAAATCGAGTTGCATTTGTAAAACTGGACCTAAGAGTTCCCTTCGACGAAAATTTCCTTTTTTTATCAAAAGCTTATTACTTTTTGGGCAGGTGCGGTAAGTAAGAGCAAAAGAAATTGTAAAATTTTATTTTGTTTTCGATCTGGCTTACAAATAAATACATTACACAAAAGGAAAAATAAATTAAGGCGCGACATTATCATAACAATAAATTACATCAGGAACGACATCGTAAAAGAAATAAGGTACCGAGCACGAGCATTATTTACAAAACGAGTTTTCTTCCCCTAATGGAAAAAATAACGTTCGGTTTTAGAGGTATTAAGAAGTAATGGAATTTACGGTGCGAACACATAAGTAGGTACATAGCTACAGGAAAAGGCAGATCAATTAGAGCCAAGTATTAACAACAAGGAAATAAAATGACTAGAGTTTATTGTTCAGTGTTAAGCGCGCATTTCTTGTCGGTTAATTATTCTATTTCAAAACGAAATTACAAATCCACTGATTCGAGTTTAATTAATAAAACGTGCCTGTATTTTGAATGTGTAGATAAAATAAGACCCGCCCAGTTTTTAATCTGGAACAATTTTGAAAACGCGTGTGCTGAACGAGTGGCTCTAATTTAAATTAAAAAAAAAATTACCTAAAAAGTATATAAGTTGGCGTTGAATGTTCGGCTTGCAGACTTTTGTTTAATATCATTTTGTAACGCACTTGAGTGCACATAATACTATCTTGTAATACTGGCTGGATTGGAAACGTTTGGTATTGTCAATTTATTTATTGCAAGTAATCGTCGGTGCCGGTGTCGTAGTCAATTCCTCTTGGGCTCATTTTCCTCGATAATGTATCCAGTAAGCGGTTCTTGTTTAATTCCTAGAAGCACTGCTGTTAGGGAAACGGGAATTAACGACGGCGTTTTCGGGGAACTTACATTTTCCTGAAGTTGCTTGCTGTTCTGGAAGGCGGACAGGTCATCGTAGTTTTCTTGTGAAGACCTGCAAAGAAAAAATACAATTTTGCAATTTTTCATTTGAATTTCAAATGTCAAAAAAAAATGACAGCTGTCAGAATCAAGCTGTCAACCAACTAAGAATATTCCAGTTGCGCTATTCAAAAATGAAATGCAATGTTGCCCACTCAAATGATCATTTTTGACCACTTGGTAGGTCCATTCCCAAAATTATACAGGCTGTCTAAGAAAGAGGTTTTAATATTTTAGGAAGCGGCAGTGATGGCTATTTTAAGTACATTTTTTTTATCAATTTGTCTATCCTACTGCAATGTCAGGTCAAAAAGCGATAGTAAGATGTCGCTATTTTATCTGTTCATTTTTTTTATCAATTTGAACATTCCCAAAATTATACAGGGCGTTTGAGAAGGAATTTTTAATATTTTAGGAGGTGGAAGTGTTGGCTAATATTTTAAGTAAAAAATAATCAGAAAATTACAATCTTCAATTTTTAGTAGATTTATCGAGGGCGTTTCCTGTTAAAAAATTATTTTGAAATAATGTCGTTCAAAATGTGCAAGAGAATTCAAATTAAAACTTTCCAAGTGTCAGCAGTTTCGCTGCCGGCCAAGAGATGTAGCGGCAAACTGACTCTTCGGTTATTATTATTATTATTACCAGTCTTTTTTTATAACATTTCGGCAGACTGACTCTTCGGTTATTATTATTATTATTATTATTACCAGTTTTTTTTTATAACATTTCGATTTATTCACGAAGAGATAGCAACTATTAAAATAATAATAATAATTAAAAAAATATAGCTTCTTTAATGTTTTCGGCGTTGGCCAAGAGATGGCGCACCTGTGCAGCTATTCATAAAAAAAAAAATAAATAAAATGCCGTATTACAAATATTAAAATTTTCAGTGTTTATAGCGCTGGCTAAGAGATGGCTCTGGTGCAACTTTTCAGCAATGTGTTCTTTGAAAAAAAAAACAAACAAATAAATCAAAACAAGAGATTTGAAATAATCCATTTTAATATAAACCGACGTATAGAATCGATTCGGCGGATGCGGTAGTTTTGGTGCTGGTCAAGAGATGTCGCTGTAAACTGGCGCAACTTTTCCACTTTTCCTACAGATTGCTTTTTGAAAAAGCAAAAGATTTCAAACAATCGATTCTGCCAATAGTCTCTTTGCCAATTGAAAGATGTCACTGTACGCCGCTCACTGAAGATGTTTCCTTTTGAAATTTAGATCGTCATTTGTTTTTTATCTCTTTTTCGCTTTTTTTGGAAAAAAATTTCAAACAATGCTTTCGTAACAAAATAATAATAATAATAATAAGAAGAAGAAAAGCTGTTTTCTTTTAAAAATGAAACAAATTTGAATGAGAGTAAAAGTGAAAGACATGGCGCTGAGGTTGCGAAGTGAAGTTTTCTTTTGAAATTTAGATTGTCATTTGTTTTTTTTTCTTTCTCTCTTTTTCTAAATTTAAAACAATCAGTTTAATGTACATCGACATTCGGAAGAAGAGAGAGAGATGGTTGGAAAATAAAATAATAATAAGAAAAGTTGTTTTCTCTTAAAACAAAAGAATAAAATAAATTTGACAAGACACGTCGATGAATATAACTGATTTTGTTCTAAGTGAATTTCGTTGTTGGTCAAGAGATGACGCCGAGGCTGCTCACTGAAGTTCTCTTTTGAAATTTAGATTGTCATTTGTTTGTTTTTTTTTTTCTAATTTTTTCTTGCGATCGTCATTTGTTTCTATAAATATTTCCGTCACTTAAAAATTCTTTTTTGTGCTGTTGCCGTTATTGTTTAAAAGAAGACGTCGTTTTGAATCAATAATTTATTTGAGATGACGTCGAGGTTGCTCGCTTTAGTTTTCTTTAGAAATTTAGATTTTCATTTATTTGGTTATCTCTTTCTTTCCTTTTTTGAAAAAGAAAAAAAATCAAACAATCCATTTAATACAAATCAACATTCGGAAGAGACAGGAGATACTTACAAAATAAAATAATAATAAGAAGAAGAAAACATGTGTTTTCTTTTAAAACAAAAGAATAAAACAAATTTGACGAGACAAGTCGATAAATATAATTGTTTTGTACATCAAGAGATGGCGCTGAGGCTGCTCACTGAAGTTTTCTTTTGAAATTTAGAATGGCATTTGTTTTTTCTATCTCTCTCTCTCTCTTTTTGGAAAAAAGTTTAAAATAATCCATTTAATACAGATCGATATTCGGAAGGGAGAGAGAGAGGAGGTAAAATAATAATAAGAAAAATTGTGTTTTCTTTTAAAACAAAAGAATAAAACAAATTTGACGTGACAAGTCGGCACCTAAGCATAATTGATTTTGCTCTAAGTTAGTTTCGTTGCTGGTCAAGAGATGACGCTGAGGCTGCTCGCTGAAGTTTTCTCTTGAAATTTCGATTGTCATTTTTTTGTTATTTTTTTTTGAACCCTTACAAATAGTTATTTTTTTATATATTTTTTTTCTTGCGATCGTCATTTGTTTCCATCTTTAAATATTTCCGTCGCTTTCTGATTTTCTTTTTTGTGCTGTTGCCGTTGTTGTTTAAAAGAAGACGTCGCGTCGGCGTCGCCGTCGTTTTGAATCAATAATTTGTTTTACTTTTCTTTTGTTTTGTTTTGTTTCTCCTGAAATTATTTCCGTTTCCTTTCATATTTATTTGAGGTTTTCCGCGGTGGAATTTACGATCGTCATTTGTTTTTTCTTTTTTCGTTCTGAAATTTGGATCCACAATTTTTTGCATTTCTTCTTCCTCATTGTAATACTTCCGTGCTTTTATTTCTGTACAGTACGAAAAATGTAAAAGAAGATTGAAAATAGGCAACCCATTATATTTCCATGCTTGCAGTACACAGTAGTTATTTCTGGTTTGATTGAAGGGTTGCCTATCCTTCAGTCTTCAGGGGCTATAATTTAAAACGGGCTGCTTCGTAACTTATTTTTTCTTTAGGTCAACCCTGTACATCGATTTAGCCATTTTCTAAACTGTTTCTGTTACTGACGTAATTAAAAAATGAAGATGAATAGCCGATTTGCTTTCAGTATAAAGTATAAAGCTGTGACGTCCTGAATAAAATGTGACTGAGGAAGTGAAAAGCGAAAAACTATTTTTAGGCGACATTTTCGCGGGGGGGGGGGACGCTAAAGGAGGCGGAATATTGCTTTTCACAACGATTATATGGGCAACATTATTTTGTTTGCGTTCGTGTTCGCGATGATAATATGTTGGGACAGTCTGACGTGATCAACAATGGTCGCAAACTAAGCTCGGCCTATCGAGTATTGAATTATTCGAGTTCGAGGGATTTACGATTGTCTCCGGCAAAACCAGAGATTGGCTGCATTTGAATAACTATTATGTGTAAAGCCCTACGTTTACATTCACCATCAACCTTGTTTAATACCACCACAAAAAAAATTGTCTTTTACTTTTATCCCAAAGGCTTTTAAGAAAAAGAATCGAAAGAATCACAACTCAAGTAAGTTTTGTTTTTTCTTCATGAATTTATTCATTCATTTTATTACCGTTCTTTTTTTTTGTTGTCTATAAATTGACCTCTTCATTATTTATTTACTTTTGTTTGTATAAAAATATACCTACTTGAAATATTATTGAGACAGTTTCTATAGCGCGGCTCAAGCTTAGTTAGGAGCATTCGGGAACGCTTTTTATTTGGGTCGAGAGACGACAGTGTTGCCATTGTGGCCAAATATGGACTCAATCGTGTGGTGCAGCGCATCACACGTTCCACTTGACAACGTCGAAGACTCTTCCTATAATAATCTATGCTCCGATCTAAATGTGAACCGGCGTATAGATATCCAAAGACTTATCCCTAGTTTCAAAAGAAAATTATTTAATGATGGATGAAACAATATAATTGGTGGTTTCAAATCTATTGTTAACTTCGTCCAATGACGTTCCTTAATCAGAGAATTAAATGAATCGCTGATTAACCATTTTTTTTTTGTGAAACTCACCGTAAGAGTATTTAATGAATTTCGTTAATGAAAATGAGTGTTCTCTGAGCTATTAATAAAGCTAAAGTTAAATTGGTTTCAAACCAGGATGTAGAATTTCCTTGAATTTCGTGGGAATCCCCGATTTACAACAACTTACTGGCGCCGAAGCAAATATCATTTAAAAAAAAAAAAAAAATTACCTCGTGTCTTCGAGGAGAGGTTCTAACTTGGCGATGTCGCGCTTAGCTTGGGCGCCCCTACATCTGGGGGCGTAAATGTATTTTCTGCAAATAAAAAAAAAGAGCACAGTTGTTTCTCGTGCGGCACGAGCAATTATTTTTTATTTTACCTGCAGAAGTGAAGCTTTGCGTCGTAAGGACGGCTGGCGATCGCCGAAATCAGGCAAAAAATGATCGCCATCAGCGTGATACACCTCACCGTTGAATTCATGTTTTCCTGAAAGATAAAGCCCGCTACAGACGGTGTTAGAGAATCATCTGACGGGAGCTTCCAGATGTTATAGCGTGCGACACAAAAAGAAACGGTTTCCGACTTGACGCGATTACTATTTATTTTGTTGAGCGAATAAAAATGCATTTAAAGCGGTGATAAATATATAATAAACGGCCAGGCATTTCTCGTAAATACACTCGACGATGATAAATAAATAAAGCGCGGCGATTCTTAGGCGAAAACTAGACGAGCGCGAGGACGGAGAGTGCCTCGCGCACACAAACCGTTTGTTGAAGAAGTTGACGCTTCTTTATCGAAGTCGACTCTTGTTTGATGAAATTTGTGAAAAAATAGAGAAAATTCTCGCTTTCTTTATCGTCATACTGGTTTTTGCCAGATATCCTAAGAATCGCCGCGCTTTAATCATAGATAAACGTCTGCAGTTGATTGGCGCTCGTAATCTTTATGGTGTTGTCTTCGTTAATCGGAAATGGGGAAATCTGATGCGATGATAATAACCGAGACGGGTCAGAAGGAGACGCGATCATTTCAAAGAGAAACACGCGAAATATGCAAAATTCGATTTGTATTCCTCCTTCAAATCAAAAAAGGCGACGTTATTCATGCCGGAACGAAGACGGTTTATGGAACGCCAACCTTGTTTACGCGTGTTTTCTTTGCTCACGTATTCATGAATTCATGTATGCAGATTTTTCCGATTTAGAACTGTAATCGACGTTTCGTTTTTTTACTTGGAGGATGCTCGTACACAGTGAAAATTCCGTGCGGTTAAATTAACGAAACATGTCCAGAAATGTGTCCTACGCAAAGAAACAGAATTATAAATGTCAATTTGGGACGATTTTCTTCCTGGTCTTCATCAATCAAATCGTGTCTGTAAATGACTTTGCTTAGACTTACAATACCAACAACATCAAAGAAAGAATCAGATTAATTTGTTTGAACTGAGAGATGCACGACCGCAAAATTAATTACTGCAAATAAAAAATAAACAAGTCCTAGAAACTGAACCCTGTGCACGCAGAGAATATCTTGTAATTGAGAAACGTGCAGTTGCAAAACATTTGTAGATAAAAAAAAATTAAGGAGTCCTAAAAACTGAACCCTGTGGCACCCGTCTCTCCTTAATCCGTAATGGCACGCAGACATTATTTTGTAATTGAGAAACTTACAATCGCAAAATATTTGTAAATAAATATATATAAGAGTCCCTGAACCCTGTGGAACCATTTCCCTCTAATTCTCACTTGCTACATAGCGTAAGATAAACCTTTTCAAGACCTTTTGGCACTGGAAGGAATTAAAACAAACGGAGCAATCAGAGACCAGAAAAAGGACGCTCGGCGAGAGACGATGATAAGAGAACCCCAAGAGGTCCAAATTCCAAACGTCCAAAAATGGTATGGTGTGTTGAAAGACAGCATGGCCGAATTAGACCAATTCCTGAATGGACAAGGGTCTTTTGAGGCAGGTCTACAGGTGCAGGTTGCCTATCGGGTGATATTGCAAAAATGGCCGAACATTCGCTAGACGTATGCCAAAAACGGGATGGAGAAGGTCCCAGCGTAAGATAAACCTTTTAAGACCTTTTGGCATTGGAAGGAATTAAAACAAACGGAGCAATCAGAGACCAGAAAAAGGACGCTCGGCGAGAGACGATGATAAGAGAACCCCAAGAGGTCCAAATTCCAAACGTCCAAAAATGGTATGGTGTGTTGAAAGACAGCATGGCCGAATTAGACCAATTCCTGAATGGACAAGGGTCTTTTGAGGCAGGTCTACAGGTGCAGGTTGCCTATCGGGTGATATTGCAAAAATGGCCGAACATTCGCTAGACGTATGCCAAAAACGGGATGGAGAAGGTCCCAGCGTAAGATAAACCTTTTAAGACCTTTTGGCATTGGAAGGAATTAAAACAAACGGAGCAATCAGAATCCAGAAAGAAGACGCTCGGCGAGAGACGATGATAAGAGCACCCCAAGAGGTCCAAATTCCAAACGTCCAAAAATTGTATGGTGTGTTGAAAGACAGCATGGCCGAAGTAGACCAGTTCGTGAATGGACAAGGGTCTTTTGAGGCAGGTCTACAGGTGCAGGTTGCCTATCGGGAGATACTGCAGAAATGGCCGAACATTCGCTAGACGTATGCCAAAGACGGGATGGAGAAGGTCCCAGCGTAAGATAAACCTTTTTAAGACCTTTGGGCATTGGAAGGAATTAAAACAAACGAAGCAATCAGAATCCAGAAAGAAGACGCTCGGCGAGAGACGATGATAAGAGCACCCCAAGAGGTCCAAATTCCAAACGTCCAAAAATGGTATGGTGTGTTGAAAGACAGCGTGGCCGAATTAGACCAGTTCGTGAATGGACAAGGGTCTTTTGAGACAGGTCTACAGGTGCAGGTTGTCTATCGGGTGATATTGCAGAAATGGCCGAACATTCGCTAGACGTATGCCAAAGACGGGATGGAGAAGGTCCCAGCGTAAGATAAACCTTTTTAAGACCTTTGGGCATTGGAAGGAATTAAAACAAACGAAGCAATCAGAATCCAGAAAGAAGACGCTCGGCGAGAGACGATGATAAGAGCACCCCAAGAGGTCCAAATTCCAAACGTCCAAAAATGGTATGGTGTGTTGAAAGACAGCGTGGCCGAATTAGACCAGTTCGTGAATGGACAAGGGTCTTTTGAGACAGGTCTACAGGTGCAGGTTGTCTATCGGGTGATATTGCAGAAATGGCCGAACATTCGCTAGACGTATGCCAAAGACGGGATGGAGAAGGTCCCAGCGTAAGATAAACCTTTTTAAGACCTTTGGGCATTGGAAGGAATTAAAACAAACGGAGCAATCAGAGACCAGAAAAAAGACGCTCGGCGAGAGACGATGATAAGAGCACCCCAAGAGGTCCAAATTCCAAACGTCCAAAAATGGTATGGTGTGTTGAAAGACAGCATGGCCGAATTAGACCAGTTCCTGAATGGACAAGGGTCTTTTGAGGCAGGTCTACAGGTGCAGGTTGCCTATCGGGAGATACTGCAGAAATGGCCGAACATTCGCAAGACGTATGTCAAAGACGGGATGGAGAAGGTCCCAGCGTAAGATAAACCTTTTCAAGACCTTTTGGCATTGGAAGGAATTAAAACAAACGGAGCAGTCAGAGACCAGAAAAAAGACGCTCGGCGAGAGACGATGATAAGAGAACCCCAAGAGGTCCAAATTCCAAACGTCCAAAAATGGTATAGTGTGTTGAAAGACAGCATGGCTGAATTAGACCAATTCCTGAATGGACAAGGGTCTTTTGAGGCAGGTCTACAGGTGCAGGTTGCCTATCGGGAGATACTGCAGAAATGGCCGAACATTCGCTAGACGTATGCCAAAGAGGGGATGGAGAAGGTCCCAGCGTAAGATAAACCTTTTTAAGAACTTTTGAGATTGGAAGGAATTAAAACAAACGGAGCAATCAGAGACCAGAAAGAAGACGCTCGGCGAGAGACGATGATAAGAGAACCCCAAGAGGTCCCAATTCCAAACGCCCAAAAATGGTATGGTGTGTTGAAAGACAGCATGGCCGAATTAGACCAGTTCCTGAATGGACAAGGGTCTTTTGAGGCAGGTCTACAGGGGCAGGTTACCTATCGGGAGATACTGCAGAAATGGCCGAACATTCGTTAGACGTATGCCAAAAACGGGATGGAGAAGGTCCCAGCGTAAGATAAACCTTTTTAAGACCTTTGGGCATTGGAAGGAATTAAAACAAACGGAGCAATCAGAGACCAGAAAAAACACGCTCGGCGAGAGACGATGATAAGAGCACCCCAAGA
Organism: Prosopocoilus inquinatus; assembly: GCA_036172665.1. Taxonomy (NCBI): domain Eukaryota; kingdom Metazoa; phylum Arthropoda; class Insecta; order Coleoptera; family Lucanidae; genus Prosopocoilus; species Prosopocoilus inquinatus. Next base: position 72,467,806 of record CM069869.1, read on the forward strand.
GGTCCAAATTCCAAACGTCCAAAAATGGTATGGTGTGTTGAAAGACAGCATGGCCGAATTAGATCAGTTCCTGAATGGATAAGGGTCTTTTGAGGCAGGTCTACAGGTGCAGGTTGCCTATCGGGAGATACTGCAGAAATGGCCGAACATTCGCAAGACGTATGTCAAAGACGGGATGGAGAAGGTCCCAGCGTAAGATAAACCTTTTCAAGACCTTTTGGCATTGGAAGGAATTAAAACAAACGGAGCAATCAGAGACCAGAAAAAAGACGCTCGGCGAGAGACGATGATAAGAGAACCCCAAGAGGTCCAAATTCCAAACGTCCAAAAATGGTATGGTGTGTTGAAAGACAGCATGGCCGAATTAGACCAGTTCCTGAATGGACAAGGGTCTTTTGAGGCAGGTCTACAGGTGCAGGTTGCCTATCGGGTGATATTGCAAAAATGGCCGAACATTCGCTAGACGTATGCCAAAGATGGGATGAAGAAGGTCCCAGAAAAAGACAGCACAAAAATCCGGATCGCCTATTGATTGAAAAAAAAAATATTCCTTCGAAATTACGTTGGGAAAATTGAACGGCAATTCCTTAAAGACAAGCAGATGGACGAGAGGATCATCGCCTTTTGAAAAACGAAAGGGGGAGACGAGGTTTCCATTAGTTGAACATCTATCGGAACTGCATGAGAAAGACAAGCCAACTGAGAAGATTATCCACCAGTTGTTGTGATGAAACGACCACGAAGAAATGCCTTCGGGATGTGCTGAGGTAAATATTCTGAAAGCTCCAGGAATCCTACTCGTCGCTTTGCTGGGGAATCCACAGAGATTTGGAATGGTTTTCTTTTTTGATGAACGGATCTTCACAAGCGGACGATTTAATTGGAGATGTCGAATTTAGATCTCTGAAACTTTGCGCTTGAAAATTAGAAATTATTTTTATAGAGGTCATCGCCGCCCGGATGGAATGAAACGGAATGAAATCATCCGCTTGTGAAGATCCGTTCATTAAAAAAGAAAACCGTTCCAAATCTCTGTGGATCTGATGAAGAAGAACTGCCAGTTCGTTTATGAATTGGGGCCAATTGGGCCAAGGGGGTGTAGAATAGAAGGACTAGGAGCGCGTTTGAGTGAAAGAAGATTTAAATCTCATCTAACTCTTAAGCCAATATAGAGCCAATAGAGAGCCAATAGAGAGAATCGCTGCATCTGAAAACGGCCGAAGGGATTCGGTGAGATCGGGTCTACAGAGATGAAGAGATTCGAAACCACCCTTCAAGCAAATTGTTCCTCTAATTTCTAACAAGAGGCCGGTCCTATGTGTTTCAGGAAGCTGAATGAAATTGTGGAAAATAGAACGACCCTACCAGAAACCTCCAGTTTTAATAAAACCAGGTAGGGTTAAGCATAATTGACCCGGTGACATCTGAATGGCTTAAATGGTTTGGGCGTTGGAGTTCGAGCTTCGTGACCTACGAAAAAATGTTACGGTTGAGGAAGCCTAATGAAGAGAAAGAAAGTTGCGTCAGGACTTGGTGGAATAGCAATCACCATTCCAGAGACTTCGATAAGAGGAAGATGACTTTAAACTTGCCTACTAATAATGACAGAATTTGATGTCGTTCAAGAAATTGGAATTGGATGAAATTGTAAGAAAGAAGAAAGAAAATATATAGACTTAGGCCCGGTTTCACCATCACAGTTTAACTTTAAGCTCCGTTATATTCCTATGGAAACAATTATCTTTGCAAATTGTTGCAAATTGCTATGGGAATAAAGCGAAGTTTAAAGTTAAACTGTGATGGTGAAACCGGGCCTTACTTGGTCTAATTTAATCATGGTTTAGATGCAGTGCATGAGACGATGTTAGTAAAGGCCTCGATGTTGCCAACCAGAGAAACTCTGCCTGACCTAATTCTGGATCTGGAGGCCTGGCTGAAAATTTGAAGAAGGTGGTGGAGGTTAACCATGATCTCAAGACAAAAAGGAACGAAATCTGAAAAAAAAACTCAAGAAGATGGTGGTGTCTTAACCTTAAAGATGTCGCAAAAGGAAATCCCAAGAAATCAGCCAAACTGCTGCATAACAGTGGGGAAGGTGGGGTCTTTAAAAGCAGACCAAATCCCTCAGGACTCTCAAAATAGCTTGCCTAATAATGGTCCCCAGTGAATCTTTTTTTAAAGGAATTCAAAAATCATTCAAAGACAGCACTATGCTGATAAGGGTCTGTAAAGAAAAACAACGAAACAAAACAAGAACCCGGATTAAATAAGGATGATATTTGGGGACTTCCCGAGAGAGAAACGTAACCTCGTTATGCTTGGGAAAGAGTTTAGTTATGAAACAATAACGCCGCACTTTGTGAAGAAGATCTACGATTGGTTTTTAAGGATTTCAACTGCGGTTCTGCATTTTGGATCTTGAGAGACAACAGAGTCCTTCAAACTTTGTTGTTATTTACAGATCGCGATTCTAACCAAATAACGTTTAGAAAGCCAAAACGTCCATGAAAGAATCTTCAGACCAATTTCTGAAATTGAAGAAAATGACATCGATTTTTCGAAAATGTTTGGGGCGCTTAAGACGTTTCGAGTTGATTGTTTTAAAGTCAAGAGATTCTTTAAGCAAAAGCATCAAGAAGTTTAACACCAACAAATTCATCTTCAGTCTGGATAAGATCAGGTTAGGTTTTGAGTTCTGAAATCAAACTTGCAAGAATCTCTAAGGAGAACGACCGACAGGATTAAAAGCAACAATTTTTTCTTCAGTCTGGATAAGATCAGGTCGATTGGCCAAAATGTTTTCCCGTTTTCTGGACAGATGGATCTGACTTTATGAATTTACTATCACTAATAGAAGAGGTACTATTTTGGTCCAGTTGGAAAAAAAATGCTTCGTTTTGAGTTCTGAAATAAAATTTGCAAGAACCTCTAAGTAGAAGGACCGCCAAGATTAAAAGCAACAATATCTTCTTCAACCTGGATAAGATCAGGTCGATTGGCCAAAATGTTTTTATGTTTTTTCGACGGGTGGCTTTGGCTTCATGACTTTACTATCACTACTAGAGCTGCCATTTTTTGTACAATTGTACAAAAATACTGCGTTTTGAGTTCTGAAATAAACTTTGCAAGAATCTCTAAGCAGAAGGACCACCAATATTAAAAGCAACAACTTCTTGTTCAGCCTGGATAAGATCAGGTCGATTGGCCAAAATGCTTTCCCGTTTTCTGGACAGATGGATTTGACTTTATGACTTTACTATCACTAATAGAAGAGGTACCATTTTGGTCCAGTTGGAAAAAAAAATGCTGTGTTTTGAGTTTTGATATAAAATTTGCAAGAACCTCTAAGCAGAAGGACCGCTAAGATTAAAAGCAACAATTTCTTGTTCAGCCTGGAAAAGATCAGGTCGATCGGCTAAAATGTTTTCCCGTTTTCCGGACAGATGGATTTGACTTTATGACTTTACCATCACTACTAGAAGTGGTACCATTTTGGTCCAGTTGGAAAAAAAAGCTTCGTTTTGAGTTCTGAAATAAAATTTGCAAGAACCCCTAAGCAGAAGGACCGCCAAGATTAAAAGCAACAATTTCATCGTCAGCCTGGATCAGGTCAGGTCGATCGGCCAAAATGTTCTCCCCATTTTTTGGACAGGTGACTTTGGTTCAATGACTTTACTATCACTATAAGAGCTGGTATTTTTTGCACAATTGCAAAAAATGCTTCCTTTTGAGTTCTGAAATAAAATTTGCTTGATTCAGAAGCACCGTCAAGATTAAAAGTTTCATCTTGGATAAGATCAGGTTGGCCAGAATGTTTTCTCATTTTTTGGACAGATGGCTTTGGCGTCGTGACTTTATTGCCATTTTGTATCTACAATTACAAAAAAGACTCATCAAATGAGTTTACCATAACTTTAAGCTTGGCATATCTTCCTTTACCATTTCCACAAACGAAAAAGCAGTTTAAGCCAAAAAAGATGATATGTTCAGTGTATGTATGGTAGAGACCAAATCAGGCCAAATTTCCAAAAGCAGTCAATATTGACTATCCTAAAAGCAGATGTCTTCGGTCTGAGAAGCTCATGTTTTTCTTTTTGGTGGAACTTAGTTGTTGCCAGAAAATAAAACTTAAATCTTTTTAGAAGCCAAGACGAGGAATTTCGTTTTTCAAAAGAAACAAAATGTTTTACCCCAACCACCTTATTCTTATAAGACCTTGCATCAAATGAAAGATCACCATTTGGTACCAGTTTTTCCAAAAAAAGAAAATCCCCATTTGAGGACGTTTGCAAAAATTCCTTTTGGAAGAAGAAAATTTTTTTAAAGAGATACTATAACAAATCTATCCAGATCATGGCAGAATAGCATATTGCCATAGCATTTTGATATTAAATCTTATTACTAGCGCAAAATCTGTTCACCAATTTTTGCAAAAAAAAAAAATTTAAATAAACAAGAAAACTATTTTAGCCAACCTAACAGAATATCTTGGGCGGTGGAGGGCAAAAAAGAAAATTGAAGGACCAAATGAACTAAATGTCAAAAAAAATGTTGGTTTGACCAATTTGACCAATTTAAAGGTTTCACTCTACAAACATTTTCATTTAACTGAACCCTATAGAGAACAGGAGTTCCTTTAATACCCAACTCCAATCACATGATTTTAGCTGAACTATAAGCCGAATAAACTTCCAAGTTCGCTCGTTCATACGTTGCCATTTTCATTATTGATTTCCAAAAGTCCGACGAAACTTTAGATCATTCAGTATTAACCAAATGAAACTTACACCGAGTTTAAATAAATTAAATAATGAACTCGTGGTTCATTCGGTATTAACCAAGTAAAAGCACATCGAGTTTATAATAATAATAAATAAATTAAATGAACTTTAGTCACGTTTCGGACAATTAGTGCCCCCGTCTAACGAAAACATTCCTCAAGTCTAAGCGTATTTTCACAGTTTAGCTAAAATCAGTGCTAACGCGATGATTAATCTAAAGGTCATTAGATGTTTTATCATCTTCGTTTCGGGAGAGCTTCTGCGAGAGTTTCAAAAAGTTTCAAAAGTCTGGGGAGGCGGAGGGCACACCTTCCTCGCAGCAGCAATCATTAACACACGACGACCCAATCGGTATGACACAAAGGGCCCCCGAAACTTTCGGGATTAGATTAGGCAATAGAATTCAGGCACGTTTCCGCACAAACCTAATCGGTATTGATCTCGTCGAGGATTTTACTTTCACTATAGGATATGTAAATACGTACAAGATGTCTTTCGTTTAAGACGTATTTGTATTTGGGATAAGTTATGAAAGGAGGCCGCAAATGCAGAGCAAATAAAGCGTTTGCCAAATTAATTACTCGTCGTTAGCGAGAGAAGACTTGCAGTTTGTTTTTAGATGCACGGCTTTAAAAGGGGGGTCTAATTTAACCTTGCCAATCAAGTCGGAATCTAGAGAATTACTTAAAATAATTTAGACGCAAGAAATGTTCAATTAATAAATTAATCAAATTTTGGAACAAAATTTAGGTACGTACTCTTAATAAAGCCACACACCTTGACTTATATTTTTTTTTAAATAAATGTACGCATTTTTAAATAAATGTATGCATAACCGACAGAAAATTCACAAGAAGATCTTACAATTAAGGCCCGATCTTACCCCCTCCTGATAAATTTATCTGCTTATCTTGCACTAATTCAAAAAGAAACTCATTGTGCCCATTCTTACCACATCCTGATAAATTTAACTATCGGTTAATATCCTAGGACACCATTGTTGGGCACAATGGTTTTCGAAGATATTAACCGACAGTTAAATTTATCATGAGGTGGTAAAAACGAGCACAATGAGTTTCTTTTTGAATTAGTGCAAGAATTTTATTATCCTTACAAGGAGGTCTAAAAAGATGGAATTAGAGTGGAATCCTTGAAAAAGAACTCGTGCAAAAAGTCTCTTTCCAGAATTTGCCATTTATTTTTGGGCAGCTTTCAGAAATGGTTGAAACCACCTCTCACCACATAATAGAGAGTAATGTCCAAATTCAAAATTTGAAAGAAGAAAATTTAAAGAAGGACTTTGCAGCCCCTTGCAGGGGTCTTTCAGGCTCCAAATTGAACAATTTCTGAAAAAAGAAAAAAGCGTAGAATTGGGGCGGAATCTTTTGGAAAATTAAGTCATGCAATCATTCTCTTTCCGGAAAGGAAGAGGTGATTTCTTTAAATGTAATTAAAGTATCTTCTTGGTCCTTGAAATTAACAAATAAATTTGCAATTTATTTTTGGACGGCTTTGAAAAATGCTTGGAACCCCCTCACAGTCTGCAATAATGGTGAGCAACGAGCAATTTCAAAATTCGAGAGAAGAAGAAGATTTAAAGAAGGATTTTACAGCTTTTGCGAGATTCCTTAGGCTCCAAATTCAACATTTGAAAGACGAAGAGGTATTGGGAAAGTGGAACCTTTGAAAATGAAGTCAAACAATAATTCTCTTTCCGGTTAAGACGAGGCTGTTTCTTTAAAAGTTACTTAAGTTTAATCTTCTTGGTTCTTGAAATTAAGAAACAAATTTGCAATTTATTTTTGGACGGCTTTGGAAAATGTTTGGAACCCCCTCACGACCAGCAATAAAGGACTTTGCAGCCCCTGCGAGGTTCTTTAGGCTCAAAATGTCTTCTCGAGCAAATTCAAAATTTGAATGAAGAAGAAGAAGATTTAAAGAAGGATTTTTACAGTTGTTGCGAAATTCCTTAGGCTCCAAATTCAACATTTGAAAAGCGAAGAGGAATTGGGAAGGTGGAACCTTTGAAAATGAAGTCAAACAATAATTTTCTTTCCGGTTAAGACGAGGCTGTTTCTTTAAAAGTTACTTAAGTTTAATCTTCTTGGTTCTTGAAATTAAGAAACAAATTTGCAATTTATTTTTGGACGGCTTTGAAAAATGTTTGGAACCCCCTCACGATTTGCAGTAAAGGACGTTGCAGCCCCTGCGAGATTTTTAAGGCTCAAAATGTCTTGTGGAGCAAATTCAAAATTTGAATAAAGAAGAAGATTTAAAGAAGGATTTTACAGCTTTTGCGAAATTCCTTAGGCTCCAAATTCAACATTTGAAAAGCGAAGAGGAATTGGGAAGGTGGAACCTTTGAAAATGAAGTCAAACAATAATTCTCTTTCCGGTTAAGACGAAGCTGTTTCTTTAAAAGTTTATTTAAGTTTAATCTTCTTGGTTCTTGAAATTAAGAAACAAAATTGCAATTCATTTTTGCACAGCTTTGAAAAATGTTTGGAACCCCCTCACGACCAGCAATAAAGGACTTTGCAGCCCCTGTGAGGTTCTTTAGGCTCAAAATGTCTTCTCGAGCAAATTCAAAATTTGAATGAAGAAGAAGAAGATTTAAAGAAGGATTTTTACAGTTGTTGCGAAATTCCTTAGGCTCCAAATTCAACATTTGAAAAGCGAAGAGGAATTGGGAAGGTGGAACCTTTGAAAATGAAGTCAAACAATAATTCTCTTTCCGGTTAAGACGAAGCTGTTTCTTTAAAAGTTTATTTAAGTTTATTCTTCTTGGTTCTTGAAATTAAGAAACAAATTTGCAATTTATTTTTGGACAGCTTTGGAAAATGTTTGGAACCCCCTCACGACCAGCAATAAAGGACCTTGCAGCCCCTGCGAGATTCTTTAGGCTCAAAATGTCTTCTCGAGCAAATTCAAAATTTGAATGAAGAAGAAGAAGATTTAAAGAAGGACTTTGGATCCCCTGCGAGATTCTTTAGACTCAAAATGCCTTCTCCAATTTTATTTTATTTTTTATTACAGTGTCTTCTTCTTCCTCTTCTCTGAAACTGAAGTCGTGCAATGAAACCCTTTCCCTAAAGCACTAGTTTTTTTCTTGTACAATTTTTTGTTCCTTGAAATTAACAAATAAATTTGGAATCGGTTTTTGGAAACTTGTAATAGGTTTCTGAATGGCTCTTGAAACAGAATTTTGGAGGAAAAGGAATCCTTCGAAATGTATTCATTCCAGCGGGATTCTTACCAATCAAACCATGAAATAATTTTTTTTTGTGATTGTAATGCTTTCCTGTAAATTTATTAAACAATTTCAAAAATCGTTATTCGAGCAATTTTCGAAAAAAATCTGCGTTTCGTCCCAACACCACCGGTTATGTGGGGAACCTGAAGAAGCCTTGTTAAAGTTCAGCAAAACAAAGCTTTTATTTAAAAATGATTTCAAATAATTAATACGAATTTATTTTTTGCTGCTGCCATTCCAAAATTTGGTTACAAAACCTCGGATTTTAATCAAAATTACTATTCCGAGTTCTCAGCAAAATCAATGAGAAAGCGAAGAAAATATTCTTGGGTTGTTTGTGGGACCCCTTCCGGAATTGGGAGCAAAGTAATTATTACAAATTTATTTGGCTATTTTTGATAGGATAGTTTGTGGCCCAAAAATTGGATGCAACATCTCGGACTTTAATTCTGAGTTACATTAGCAAAATCAGTACAGTGAGGAACAAATTCTTGCATTGGGGATTCAAAGTCCTTCTTTAAATCTTCTTCTTCTTTCAAATTTTGAATTTAAATCTTCTTCTTCTTTCAAATTTTGAATTTGCTCGAAAAGGCATTTTGAACCTAAAGAATCTCGCAGGGGCTTCAAAGTCCTTCTTTAAATCTTCTTTTTCTTTCAAATTTTGAATTTGCTCGATACTCACCACTATTGCAGGCCGTGAGGGGGTTCTAAGCATTTTTAAAAGCTGTCCAAAAATAAGTTACAAATTTATTTGTTAATTTTAAGGACCAAGAAGATACTTTAATTACATTTAAAGAAATTACCTCTTCCTTTCCGGAAAGATAATGATTGCATTACTTAATTTTCCCAAAGATTCCGCCCCAATTCTACGCTCCTTTCTTTTTTCAAATGTTGAATTTGCAGCCTCAAAGACCCCACAGGGGCTGCAAAGTCCTTCTGTAAATTTTCTTCTTTCAAATTTTGAATTTGGACAGTACTCTCTATTAACGTGAGAGGGGGTTTCAACCATTTCTGAAAGCTGTCCAAAAATTAATGGCAAATTCTGGAAAGAGACTTTTTGCATGACCTCTTTTTCAAGGATTGGGGGGCCCCTTCAGAATTGAACTCCCTTCAACTTCAGAATTGAAGGCCCTTCAACTTCAGTTTCTTTAGTTTTACGTCGCTTCTTCATTTAATCTTATATTTTACATGTCCTAAGACGTACTAAATCAAATTGCAAAAAAAAAATTATTATAAAGCCCTTGATCGACGCCGCTGTTAAATTGTGTTTTGTTGGCTGCCTAACTACCAGGCAGAACTCGAATCACGTGTTATACATTCAATCACGAAGACCCTGTATAGGAGATCCCGGCGACGATTTTAATTTAAGTAGAAGCAAAAACGAAACAGATTTTGAACACTTTCTGCTCTTCCAACAGCATTTCTACGAAAATTAGAAACTTTGCAATTTTTTTTTTTTTTTTAAGTGACAACGAATAGGACAAAGTTTATCGGAATTGGGGGGGGACCTCAAACCCTCCAGCTTAAGCTTCTTTAATTTTATTGTGTGGCAGGGATTGTAATTGTTTAGAAGCAAGAACGTAGAAGCGATTTTGAACTAATCCCATCCAAACAAGAAACTCAAACAAAACGAAATTAAAATTGGAAACAGCGCGCAATTTTCTTAATATTTTTAAAAGCGGCAATGAATTAAATAAGTTTATCAGAGTTGGGGAGGGGGGGGGGGGCTCAGAGCCATAAGTTTAAGCATCTTTAGTTTTATAGTCGTAGCAACGATCGTAATTATTTAGAAACAAGAATTTTTTTAGTTTCATAACAACAGAAATTCCACGAAATGAAAAATTAAAAACAATGCAAATTTCTTATTTTTTTTTTTTTAGATTGCAATGAATCAAATAGAACTTATCGGAATTAAGAGGGGGGAAGGGGCTCCTCAAGCTTAAGCTTTTTAGCTTATAGTCGTGGCAACAATTGAAATTATTTAGAAGCAAGAACGCAGTGACGATTTTTTTTAGTTTCCCATCAACAGAAATTTCACGAAGTGAAAATTAAAAACAACGCAATTTTCTTAATTTTTTTAAAGCAAATTTTTTAAGGTGGCAACTATTTTGAATTAATTCTTTTCAAACAGAAAGAAATGAAAATTGAAAACGACGCAATTTTCTCGTTTCTTTTTTCTTTTGCACTGGCAAACAAACAAACAAAATTAAAATTAAAAATTCTTTCAGATTTAGGGGACCTTGATGGTTCAAGCTTAAGCTCCTTTAATTTTAGAGCAACGATACTGTAATTTAGAGGCAGGAATAAAACAGATTTTGAACTAATTCCGTTCTGACAGAAATGAAAATTAGAAACAAACAATTTTCTCAAATATTTTTTTACAGTGGCAACCAAACAAAATTAATTGAAAAGCTGCGATTTACAAAAAAAAATTATTTTCTGTATCTTAGCAAAGCGAGCACAACCAGTTGCGTCTATTACGTCCATTAACAAACGATAAATAAAATAAAATATACTGAGAGAAGACAAAAAATTAAATTTAAATTATGATCAGGACAACCAAGTAGAAAATAATGAACGTAAAAAAATATTATTAGGAGTATTAAACAAACGTATCTATTAGTTACCAAAGTAAATGGTGGAGGATCTCGAAAGAAAAAGAAAAGTGCGAACTCACTTTTAATAAATTGCACGCAAAGTTAATAGGACATTAAAATTCAAAGCGAATTTCAAAAAGTTGCCCGAGTATTCGAGGCGCTTGTAAAACAAATAAAAATAATCCCTCGAGCCGGAAGAAACTAGTCGCAAGTTTCATTCCTTCTTCCTTTCATTAAACGAAGCCGCCGGATCAGAATTAAAAACGAAGGGTTGTTTGAAACTCATCTGAAAATTTCCTCCCCCCGAATACTTCACCGGAGTTTCCGGAACGCGCGCAATTCGTTTGCTTCGCAGCGAAATTTTCAAAGCGCACTTTCATCATCATCAAAAACACTCGAACAGAACAAAAACACCAACAGAGAACATGATGACTATTATACGAACAAAATGCAATTATTATGGAACGTGGACTTACTGGTCTCTTCTCTCTGTCTTTACTGTGCACCAAGAATATGCGGTTTGCTACTGGATTGTGTCCGTAATTTTCGTTCCTTTTAACTCCGGCGGCGTGTCCTGCGCAAAACGGATAATTGCACCGGCAAAACTTGCCGTAGTACGAAAATTTCATGGGCCATTTCATTCATAAAGTCGGGAGAAGGCGGAGAATTCAATTTCGCCGTCCGATAATAAAATAATTTCATTTCGCCCGGAGTGAATCGGGTCACGTAGCAAAGATATGATGTCCTCCCTAAGCAAATCAATTCATTCATACATACATAAGTGTATAAATTAAGTGTTCGCTGTAACGATCAAGTAAACACATATGTACGCGTGTGATAAGGCGACTTAAATCGGACGCAGAACGAAAACAAATAAATTCATTAAGATTAAAACTCATTCAATTAAACCGGCGGCGATTCATCGGAAATAAACTGTTATTGTTTTTATTAATTTTAATAAATTCCATACCTTAAACCCAAAAAGTTGCATCACTCTGTAGAAAGCAAATGGCCCAATGATTTAATAGAGCCAGTGGCGTAGTAACGACGCGTTTTGCGTAAGGTTTTAAAACGACACACTTCGTGTTCAGGTAGCGACATTAGTGATTTTTTCTATCTATCCTTGTCGCACAATAATCTTGTCTAGGTATAAAAAAAAAACAGTCGAAAGCTTGTTAATCAAAGTGACGTTTCACAAATGGCATTTTACTGTGGCTGCGAAAAATAACATACACATTTTTGACTAGACAGTCAGCCGTAAGCTACTACCATCGTAGTCAGGGTTACCAACTTTGGAAGATTCGAGCGCGCCAAATTTAATCTCAGTTATCGCCCAAATCGCTTAAATTTCAAGTTTGACACTTAAGTCGTTTCATTTGTATAGTTCTATAGTTATAATTCCTATTTCATTTTTATGATAGGGTCTTATATCTAAAAATATTAATACGGTTTACAAAGAGTAAGTAGCGGAAATAATTTTTAAGTAACAAGGTCTGAAAATTTCGAAATTTCGAAAACTTGTTTCCCGTTTTACTTTACAAAGAAATAAAAAAAAAAAGAAAATTTTCACTCCTATGATAGGTCATTGGCGATTTGGCCAAAAACATTTGGCGTCTTTTCTTTCAAACTTTCGAACTCCGATCGAAATTTAAACAAGAGACGATCGAAATTATACAGAAAAATGTTTTATTTATTTGTTATTATTATTAGGGGTATTTTATTTTTAGGGAAGAAAAATTCAACGTTTTGACATTTAAACAGAAAACGACCGAAAGCAATGCGGAATTTTGAGAAACAAAGGAAAAAATAGTCTCATGGAATTTTAAACAAAAAGCGATCGAATTTAAATTAACTGCAGCTTGTAATTTTCGGAAAAGTTTTCTTTTTTAAATCAAAATCGATGTTTAAGCAAAAGACGATCGAAAACAAGGCGACGATCGACTTTCCTACAAAAGACGATCGAATTCTAAACAAAAGAGGATCGAAATCGACACGAACGAACATTTTGGAGGATTAAGAAAATCGGATGCGTCGGGCTTTGACTTTTCAAGCCTTGGACAAACGACGATCGAAACCGACGCGAGAGTTTGACGAACGAGAAAAAATTGAAACGAAAGAAGATCGACTTTTGAACAAAAGGCGATCGAAACCAATACGCGATTTTTTTGCGGAACAAGAGAATCGAATGCGTCGTACTTTGATCAAGCTTTAAAAAGCAAAAGACGATCGAAACCGTCGCGAGCTTTGACGAACGAGAAAAAATTAAAACAAAGAACGATCGACTTTTAAACAAAAGACGATCGACTTTTAAACGAAAGATGATCGACTTTTAAACGAAAGATGATCGATTTTTAAACAAAAGACGATCGAAATCAATACGAAAATATGAGGAACAAGAAATTCGTGAGCGTCAGGTTTTGATCGACTTTTAAACAAAAGACGATCGACTTTTAAACAAAAGACCATCGACTTTTAAACAAAAGACCATCGATTTTTAAACAAAAGACGATCGACTTTTAAACAAAAGACCATCGACTCTTAAACAAAAGACGATCGACTTTTAAACGAAAGATGATCGATTTTTAAACAAAAGACGATCGAAATCAATACGAAAATATGAGGAACAAGAAATTCGTGAGCGTCAGGTTTTGATCAACTTTTAAACAAAAGACGATCGACTTTTAAACAAAAGACTATCGACTTTTAAACAAAAGACCATCGACTTTTAAACAAAAGACGATCGACTTTTAAACAAAAGACCATCGACTCTTAAACAAAAGACGATCGACTTTTAAACGAAAGATGATCGATTTTTAAACAAAAGACGATCGAAATCAATACGAAAATATGAGGAACAAGAAATTCGTGAGCGTCAGGTTTTGATCAACTTTTAAACAAAAGACGATCGACTTTTAAACAAAAGACGATCGACTTTTAAACAAAAGACCATCGACTTTTAAACAAAAGACGATCGACTTTTAAACAAAAGACCATCGACTCTTAAACAAAAGACGATCGACTTTTAAACGAAAGACGATTGAAATCAATAAGAAAGTATGAGAAACAAGAAATTCGTAGTTACGTTAGTAAGCGTAAGGTTTTGAATAAGCTTTAAACAAAAGATGATCTACTTTTGAAAAAAAGGCGATCGAAATCAGTACGAAAATTTAAGGAACGAGAAAATCGAGTGCGTCGGGTTTTGATCGAACTTTAAACAAAAGACGATGGAAAAAACAAAATATTATTTTTAAAACTGATCGGTAATAAAGCAAGTGGCTTGAGCGCTGATGAATGCTATCAATCGATTATGAAATGTTAAAGTTTTGTGCGGCTTACAGTTTAAAAATAATTTTTATACATTTTCATCGGACAAGAGTCGACTTCAGTTAAATTTTTAATTTATTTTTAATAGCGTCTAAATAATCGCCCATCGCAAAACAACTGTGTAGAGATCATGACGAATAGAATTCTATTTTTATGACGTCACATCGTCTCTAGGCGACTGTTTATTGTTCTGCGAGCATCTGCCGTTCCTAGGCAACGTGACGTCACGAAAATAGAATTCTATACGTCGTGATCCCAACACTGAACACAACTCTATTTGAGCCCAGTAAAAATTAAAAGTTAAAAAAATTAAAGTAGACAAACATGTAAAAAAAATAAAATTTTCAACGTCCACCAGTTGAACCCAACCTGACTCCATTCGGCCAAAGTAAAAAATTTTAAACAAGAAACAATAAAAAAAAATCAAAAATAAAAAAATGTTAAAATGAAATTCAACAAATTTCAAGGTCAACGCAACTCAAGTGAACTCAACTTACACTTAGTGTTAGGAAAAAAATGTTTTTCGAAGATTGGCGGTACTGTCCTTAGTTTCGCGTATCAAATTCCTAAGGTCCCATGCTCGTCTCCCACAAATTTGGGGTTAGGTTTTCTGTTAAGGACCATACGATAAAGTTTTTTTTTTTTGGGTTTAATTTTTCTAAACAACAGCGGAATTGATGGCTATTCAACTTTTCTGATTGGTTTTTTTGCGTGTCACAGATTGTAAAAAAATATTTCATGTTTTGCGTGTGTTGCCGATAAAGAAGAACTCCGATTTTTATGCCTGGAGAGCAGAGTTGCCAAATTCTCGCTTCCCCAAATTTGCGGCTAGGTTTTCTGAAGACGGTCATCTTTAAGAGGGCGGAAAAAAACAAAATTAAAAGTTAATATAGTATGACATGATTTTTTTCGAAAAATATTTATTTATAAAGATTAATGAAATTATTTTGGGATGAAAAAAAAAAATATGCGAAAGCAAAAAACTTTTATAACTAAACTAAACTACCGATTTTTTTTTGTTTGTGTTTTATCACCTTTGCCTTTTATAGAGTATTTTTATTTTTTCTTGTCGAATTGTGGCACTCCCTTTATTTGAAATTATGACAATTAAAGGTGGATTTTTATGAGATTCAATTATTATTGCATGAATTTTTATTTGATAGTTTAGGTACATACATGATTAAGGAAAATTCTATAACTGGGCTGCAGTCATACTTCGTTATGGTACACGGTTAATACATATAGACTCTTCATTTAATCTTGTGTCCCACGTGACTAATGACGACGTACACAGCCAACTACCTGACAGTTGACCAAAAGCTAAAATAACTATTTGCAGGTGCAACAAAAAATAACTACACGAATAAATAGTAAACGTAAATAACACTACTTGTCTTGACTGACGTAGTCGAGTACTTTCTCACTTTTATAAGCGCTAATTAAACTCATAATAGATTTTAAAAAGCAAAAAAAAACTAATCTAATAAATAGCTGTTACTTTACAGTTTTCGTCTTCGCTAAACAGAATCACAAGGAGAATAAATATTTTCTTCTTCGTTCGCTAATATCGCTGTGCATTATCAATTTGTTTATTGCAATTATTCCATATTTCTATTTTAAGAAGAAGTAAGTACACGGTTCGTGAAACGTAAATAATTTTCTTTTCTTCATAATAATTATAAATAAATATAAAAGTGCTGTTATAGTGTCGATCGAAGTGCGGGTAAATAAACGCGAGCATAAAAAGAGCATACCAGAATATTGTATGCCCATATGATGCGATACTTTAGTAATATGTCATTATTAATTTGAAAAGGGGTGAAGGACCTTCGCTTATTTACCCAAGAAATTATATCAATTTAATAGAATTTATATTCGTCCTGACGAAGCTATAAATCTATAGCGAAACGTTGAGTGTTTTCCCTTCATATTTCTGTCCGGTTCGAGATTAACAAAAAACTTTGTACTGATAATAATAATATAGGTTATAAGGGAAACAAGTTTTCGTCCTCTAAAGCAAAATTAAAACCCTGACCTGTACATTTATCTCAAAAAAAAAAAAAAATTCCGAACATTTCAGAACTTAAAAAAAAAAAACGTAAAGATAAGAAAGTGTTATGTTTTTCTCTCACTTTTGTTTTCTTTACAAATGTATTTATCTTTTTATATTCAATTATAGAGTGATGACTGTAGGTTGTGATAAGTAAAAGTGTATTTAAAACCGTGATAATAGGGAGTGATTAGTGATTTTAAATAATTGGGGAGAGTAGTTGGCAGTGATTGAAATTGACTCCTCTTTTCTAATAACTCTCCAGAATAAGTTCTCAGACGATAAACAACTATGTATACTAAAATAAATGCGGACTAAATTAATTCTAATTAATTAAAATTTCACAATTATTTTAATTTTTTTTTTTTTTTTTTGACGAACGAATAAGCAAAAAATTTTCCAAATGCCTTTATTAACTGTAAGGTTAAAGCTAATATTTGCTTCGTGTTTCGCACCTTATTCACTATTATTAAATACAGTTTGCCGGCAGCAGCAATTAGCGATTTGTAATTTATTTACGGTCAATAAATTTGCCGCTTGCGTTTGAATGACGAGCAACAGGCTCATTTGCACGGGGAGCGGCAAATTAAGAAATCCTCCTGCACGTCACTGTGCTTTCAATAAACATCTCAAATTCGACAGTGAAAAGCAAACACCACTTTATTAAGTATTGAGTTCATTCATTTAATTTTCTCATCATAATCGCACATTGTTTTAAATACTTTTTTTTATCGGCGGTGTTTTGTCCCAAGGGGTCGTCCTGAGTCATGGACTTGTCAGGATCTCAGGAGCGGGAATGTATTTTGGTGTGTGTAAAGTGTTCCATGGTTCTGTTACTTCCAAACCTCCTCGGTATTGAAGGGGAAGCAGCGTCGAATTTTCTTCCCAACACTGAAGGGTACCTGAAGTGAGTAACGACTCCCCGAGAAATATCTCGAGCGGGTTCGAACCCACGAATTCACGATTGCAAGGCCGATCTCTTTACCACTAGACCGTTCGGCGTATACCAAATAAATACAAAATAATTCATTCATTGGGAAAAGAGCTCGGAAGAGGTGCCTGCCTAGTTCAACAGAAAATAAAAAAAAAAAAAAACAAAAATGCAGTTTTGCTAAAATGAGATTGACATTCGAGTAATATAAACAATAAATTAAAGAAACTGTGAACGAATGGTGAAGAAAAAAAAATTAATTACGATTGAAGAAGAAAGAAGAAGACGAGAAGAAGTATGTTACGATAAATAATCATTATTACGTAAATAATAAATAGATAAAACAGCGACGTCCTACGATCGCTTTTTGACCTTACATTGCTAAAGATGTCCCAAATAGGGCTGAAACAGCTGTACAGAGGCTGCTCGAGGTTTTCATTGCAATCAAAAACGATTTGCAACACAATTTTTCGTAAATAATAAAAAAATGGAAATTACTCCGAAATTTTTTTGTTTGTTTTATTTGGAAATTTTGTTTCGTGTTTACTGTTATCTGTTAGTAAACAATTTAAGAACAAGACTAAGACTAACAATAAGTTAAAGAATTTCCCTCTCGTTAGGTATTTATAATATTTTATAAGCAAGTAATTAAATTACCTATGAGTTTTAAATTAAATCTTTATCTAGGCATGTAGGCACATTTTCGGATTTATTTTTATTTTTGAGAACCGCCCTGACATACAAAGCGTTGCGATGAAAAGGTGTTCGCTCCCTCAGATGTGTAGCTGAATCGTACAATATGAAGTTTTTTCGATTGCTTTAATCATTCGGAAATTTTGTTTCAGTTTAATCGAAGGTTATCTACTAATACAAAAATATTCTGAGTATAAGGACAGACTGACTAAGGAAGTATTTTAATTTTTTTGGATCGTGATGACGCTTTCTAATAAAAAAGGCAGTTGTTCTTCTGGAGTTATTTTTGTTACGTTTTCTTCTTCTTCTTCTTCCATCAAGGATTTAAAAAGTGGTTCTTCTGGAGTTACTTTTGTTTTGTTTTCTGCTTCTTCTTCTTCGATCAAGGATTTAAGAGGAGTACATATTCGAGTAAATCAGCAACCAACAGATGGCGCTTTTAATAACCGAAACAAAAAGGCGTCATTCATATTATTCAACATAACCTGTTCTATTTGATCTAACAATGCTTTTGTTAGTTTTATTATGTTATTATATTTACGAAAGAATATTTATTCGTATGGAAGCGCCAGAAACAAATATTTCAATTTGGTTCAATTTTCTTTTTATAGGTTAACAAAAAATGTTATTTCTTTGTTTTCCTTATTACAGAGCGCTTCACAAAACTTCCGCTAGATGTCAGAAAATTTTCCAGCAGCCCACGTATGTCGCCCTGTTTGATATATTGGTACACCAATTGCACAATCTCTGATGTGTTCTACAAATCTTCAAATTTTTTCATATTTATTTATAAATTAGGTACTTTGCCCACTCTTGCGTCTATCGACAACAATTTTCGAAACAATATTTGCGTGTTCAAAAAAAAAAAAAGATGTCCTGAAGAATCACTGCTATTTTTAGTTTCCCCTTGTTATCTGGTGTACAGAATCCTACGAAATGGCGCAGACAGGATGACGACTGGTGCACTCGAAAGAATATTTCACGCGAGTGATAATTTTCAAAATATACTTGTAATTGTAAACAAATTTAGATAACCGTTGTATCTCTCACACACTTAACTGCCTTAACCAATCGGTTTTACTATTCTTATCGCGGAAATTAGATTCATTAGAAGTTCTTGTTGCAAAATCAAAAAAAAAAAAAAAAAAACATTTCAGCGGTAATCATCAATAAAGGAACTGTTTGCATGACCACGCACATTTTATTAATATTTATTTCATTTAATGAGTGTTGATATACACAGTTTTCAAAATAACAAAAAAAAATACCTGCTTAGCAATAATTGCTCTTAAATATGTTAGGTCAAAAAGCGATAGTAAGATGTCGCTATTTTATATCTTAAATATGTAGTTATAAACAAAAACAATTTCTTAATTAGCTAAGCACAAATTGTGTTTATAATTTTCCTATTAACGTTTCGTTTTCTTTTCTGTTTGAATTAAATATTTTTATTTAACGCCGTGTAAAAATTAATTTACACCTTATAAACAAGTAATTAAAATTAAATTTCGCATTTTTTCTTTCTCGTAAATTAACTTAAAATGGCGAACAAAAATGTGCCTTCTTTTTTTTCTGTGCTGCACGAAACGAACCTTTCAATAAATAAAAACATCATCGGTTCGAATTCCGCAACAAATTAGCGCGCCGCCAAAAATAAAATTAAAAATTGGTCGGTTTTGCTTGCTATGGTTCACATCAAGGCTGAAAATTGCTTACGACATTTTGCGTACGTATTGATCTATCCAATTTCGAAGACATGTGAGCGTTTCTCGCTTCTCTAACGTTCGCTTTGATTGTTAATTGATTCGTGTTTCTCTAGAAAACTCGATGGTTTCTGAGAAACAACTCTAAGTAAACTGGCCGTACATTAGGTGACTAGCTATTTACTATACTAATGGTAAATGACGTTTACGCTAATTTTTTTTTGTTACCTAGTAACCGTTGTTTAAAATTTTCGCGTACAAGAGACGATGGTCAGAAAGATGCCAGAAGAAAATGTCCATCTTATGGGGTTTTCGACTGACCATTCTGGAGCACTCTGAGAGTATCTCCATCCTCTGTTTTAACATGAGCTTGAAACAAGATGGAGACACTCTGAGAGCAATCAGTCGAAAACACCATTACTTTTCATATATTGAATATTAAGTACAGTGTGGTCCATTTTTGATGGTTTTACAGGGTTTCTCAGTTATTTATAGGAATAGAAGAAAACCGTCTTCGCGACCCAATGCTACTTTTTCAAGAAAAACTCAGTGGAGAAAACAAAAGTTAGCTATCTCGATTCGTTCGGGAAGTATCGGCCGAAAACGAATTTTTCCGAAAAATTATTTTTCACAATATCTCAGTTGTTTGACAAGATATTTTGAAAATTTAAAAACTATTTTATTCAGAAATTAACACTGATTTTACTGACAGTATTATCTTTTGTAGAAATTGCACAAATTCTGCGAAACATACTGTAACTTTCTAATTTTAAATGGAAACCGCAGTTGGCTATGACACGAATAAATTGCCTGTTTAATGAGGTTTTCAAAAATGTAAAATTTCATATAATTATTTTTTCAAATAATAAAGATACTAATTATTTTATCTTTTCCAGTAGATAACAAGCCATCCATGACACCAAAAACAAAAAAAAAATAGTTCAATTGTTTTCCCTAAAAATCAATTATTGTTAAGTAAAACAGCTAATTTAATTCAATAAATAAATAGCTTCGAGATAGATAGATCAGAGAGAATAGTTAAGAGATTTCTATAAATTTTAAATTGTATATATTAATGCATTTCTTTAAGGAATTATTGAAATGTCGGATATCTTTTAAGTTTAATAATGCTTTCGAGAACTTTTGTATATTAATAAATGTAATCGCGGATAGAAGTGAAATATCTAAGAAGTTTTGATAATATAAAATTTAAGAAAAATTTTGTGCAAATCGTTTTTGATTGCAGTGAGAACCTCGAGCAGCCTCTGGACAGCTGTTTCAGCCCTGCTTGGGGCTTCTTCAGCAGAAACGTAGCTCGACATTCCCACTGCAGACCAAAAACGACTTGCCCAATTTATTCGCAATTGCGATGTAAGAATGATGAACATATAAAATAGCGACATCTTACTATCGCTTTTTGACCTAACATTGCAGTAGGATAGACAAATTGCGAATAAATTGGGCAAGTCGTTTTTGGTCTGCAGTGGGAATGTCGAGCTACGTTTCTGCTGAAGAAGCCCCAAGCAGGGCTGAAACAGCTGTCCAGAGGCTGCTCGAGGTTCTCACTGCAATCAAAAACGATTTGCACAAAATTTTTATAAAATCTTTCATTATGCTTTGACAGCAAGCATGGCCGCCTTGCATGGGGGACTCATTAGGAGCAAATCCCGCTTCAATTTGTCTATCCTACTGCAATGTTAGGTCAAAAAGCGATAGTAAGATGTCGCTATTTTATATGTTCATAAAATTTAAGATTCAATAATTTCAAAAGAACATACAGCGTATAATTCTTCAAAACTGCATTGACAGTTAATCCACATTTACATTACTTGTAGTTTTATGAGTTCTCTAATAGCATTACATATTTATTTTGTTAAATTTAATTACTTGTATTATTTATTCTAATAATAGTTTTTTGAGGAAAGCAACTGAATTTTCTTTTGTTTCCATTGTCATAGATAGCTTGATAGGTACTGCAATATAAGGAAAGTTAGTATCTTTTTTATTTATACAAATAATTATATCAAACTTTATATTTTTGAAAACCTCATTAAACAAGCAATTTATTTGTGTCATAGCCAACTACGGTTTCCATTTAAAATTAAAAAGTTACAGTCTGTTTTGCAGAATTGGTGCAATTTCTACAAAAGATAATAATGTCAGTGAAATCAACGTTAATTTCTGAATAAAACAGTTTTTGAATTTTCAAAAAATATCTTATCAAACAACTGAGATATTGTGAAAAATAATTTTTCGGAAAAATTCGTTTTCGGTCGATATTTCCCGAACGAATCGAGATAGCTAACTTTTGTTTTTCCCACTGTGTTTTTCTCGAAAAAGTAGCGTTGGGTCGCGAAAACGATTTTCCTCTATTCCTATAAATAACTGAGGAACCCTGTAAAACCATCAAAAATGGTCCACTCTGTACAGCTTGAAAAATAATGAATGATAATAAGTTAACTTATATTCCTGCAAGAGAATACAAATAAATTAACAAAGCTGCAACTTCACAGCTAGGTATCAATCATTTTCGCTTGCATCGTACAATGCGAGACAATCGCGAATTGGCTGACATCTATTGAAAGTTATGTGAAGGTCCCTATGATAAGGAAAACATTGGAATGACATTTGGTTAACCTATAAAAACAAACATTAAATTAAACCGTTTGTTTGTGCGTTTTCTGACGTTTTCGTACTTTTAGCATAACGTGCACTCAATAATAAAACTAACTAAAAAGCATCGATGGATTGAATATAACAAGTTGTACTAAATAACATTAATGCTGTTTGTTTTCCTAAGGCACTCGACCTCTGTCTAAGGACACAGGTACTACCATCATATGTTTTTGACACGCGACAGTGGGTATTTGACCTTGAACGAGCGGGTTGTCAAAAATGACAAGCTGAATACTTGACTATGTAAATCAGAATGCAAATCACTTTAAATTTCTATTTTATTAACGCAACATATAAGTTCATAATAAATCTAAGTGTTAATAGTGCAAATATGACACAATAAATGGAAAAGTCAAGTCCAAAAAGAATATATGAGTTTGACGTGAGTATATTGGACGATCTTCAGGTAAAGTATTAAATTCACTTAAAACCCCGAAATGATTTCAATGCATAAATTTCTAAACAGTTAACTATATGAACAGAAATTTCAAATAATTTATTTCTTAATATTGAAAGTAATAGAACTGTGGAGTATAATTTTCCGAACTTGAAATACAATTAGATTTAGCAAATTCCAAAACCAATGAGGATAAAAACGAGGTTCAGTGTCCAGTCCAAAGAACCGTAGATAATACTTGACCAAAACAGATGCTTTTAAGCAGAACTCACAGTTTCTCATAATAGCAATTGGCTCTTGTTCGGTTAAAGATTAAAAACTTACAGTTTTCCAAAAAATTTTTGTGCAAATCGTTTTTGATTGCAGTGAGAACCTCGAGCAGCCTCTGGACAGCTGTTTCAGCCCTGCTTGGGAGCAAATCCCGCTTCAATTTGTCTATCCTACTGCAATGTTAGGTCAAAAAGCGATAGTAAGATGTCGCTATTTTATATGTTTTACAGTTTTCCGTTTATTATGTTATATTCCTATTGTAAACGCTTGGAGTTATTATAAATTTATATTTTATTTCAATGAAATGAAAATTTAAACTATTTTACGTCCTTTTTCGTCTTGATTTACATAAGATATTCCAGTTTGTCATTTTTGACAACCCACTCGTTCAAGGTCAAATACCCATTGTCGCGTGTCAAAAACATATGATGGCAGTACCTGTGTCCTTAGACAGAGATCGAGTGCCTTATGTTTTCCTTATTAAAAGCGCCATCTGGTGGTTGCAGATTCTGATTTTCGCGCGAATAGGAACGAAATGGTTGAAGACAGTTTGAGTTTCCCGCGCCTCCATCTAGTGTTTTTTATTTCTTTGTGCGTGGCCTTCGTTCCATTGCTTCTAAACAATGTTGCCAACCGTACGATTATTTAACAGTTTTTACGATCACAATTTTTATTTAACTATTTTTTAACAAACGTATTTCAGATTTTGAAGAAAAATAAATAAATAAAAAAAGTCAGATTCAAAGTTTTTCCAAAAAGGCAGGAGTAATTAATAACAAACGTCCAAAATCACGTTCACCAATTAAGAAGAGGAAAACGGTGAACAAAAGATAATCGCAGCATTTTTCGAGAATAACGCAGAAAGAAGGTAAACAATCAGAAGCGAAAAAAAAGCCAAGAACAGTTTTGATGACCTAAAAACAGGATCAAAGTGGAAAAATTAAATTTTTTGTTTAAAAAACAGAGGCAATTAAAAGAAAAGACGACAATCGACAATCAAAGAAACAAAAATCATTAACAAAAGCAGGCAAAAAACAAATGACGATCACATACAACAAATGACAGAAGAAGATGATTCAAAACAAGCGCAAATTTAAATTTAAAAAAATAACAATAGGAACATTCAAGAATCATAATTTCACAAAAACAAAGAAAAACAAGTCACTATCACAATACTTACTTGCGAAATGAAAACTTCATGTGACGACTGTAATTATTCGCGAAGGTAGAAAGAAGTGCAGAAATGTTTTGATTAATTTCAGAACGAAAACGAAAAAAGAAAAACAAATGACGATCGTGAATTTCACGACAGAAAACCACAAAGAAAAGCAAACGACTATCGTAATATTTACGAAGGAAAAAAATAATTTTAGGAGATAAACAAAAAAAGAAAAAGAAAATAAAAGCAAATTATAAATTCAAAACTACTGCCAGACGGTCTTCTTTCAAGCAATAACGGCAACAACGCCAAAAAAAATCAGAAAGTGAGGAGTGAAAGAAATATTTGAAGATGGAAACAAATGGCGATTGCAAGAAAAACAAATGGCGATCGCAAGAAAATAGTTTTAAAAAAAAGGTAACGCTTGAGGACGAATTTCAAACTTCAAAGCAATAATCCATAAACAAGTGACGATCGCGTTACATTCGGAAAACAAAGCTGCAAACGAAATAAATCCAACCAAAACGCTATCTCTGTCTATTGAATATTTGTCTTTTGTTTGCTTGAAACAGGCCGGAACAGTGGCGATTTGTCAACATTGCGTGCCGGTCTATGGTTATTACATTATCTTTGGTCGTTATCGTTGATCTGTGGTCGTTATGTTTTGTGTTATTTGTTGTTCTGTTTGTCTAAAGTCTACTTTGTAACCATTTTTGGCAGGACTCGTCTTCATTATTTGCTGAAATAACCGGCCGGTTAAGATGACGTTCTCCAACGTTGCCACATAAGCTGCTACGGCCTGCGAAATAGAGACGGCCGTGCTTCAACGGTTCATTGCATTTATGCACTTGTGTACCTACGTTCATAATTTTGTTTTGTTTTATTGTAATCATGTTTTTAACTTTGATCCTCTATTTCTATTTCTCTGATTAATTTAGGGAATTCTAGGGAAATACCGTATGCCGAAAACGGAATTTTTGGTCGAGTTGATTGGCAACGCTGGACTGTCGCCATCTATTGAGCGTTAAAGCAATTAAGCGGAGTCATTAAAGACTATAAAAAATGTAAAGCTTGGTGTAAAGCAGATTATAATAATCACTATCTGTATTATTATTGAATTTAAGTTGATTTGTAAAAGCTGTCCTACGAAAATCATTTCAAAAGTTTTCTTGACGACAAAATTGTGTTTTAATTGCCCGGCATTAGTTAAATTTACGCGAATATTTTTTCGTAATATGTAATAATTGTTGAGAGTGTTTTTGAATATTATCTGAAACGGCGATAACCGGACAAAACAGCTTGACAAAAAGAAAATGCAGGAATATTTGAAATATTTTTTTAGTAGGTTATCGTTTCAGACAGTATTTTAACACTCTCATTAATCGCAAGTCTTTTCTTAAAGAGATTTTTGCAAATTAATTTTACCGCCAACACAAATCAATTCATTTTTGTTGTTTGAAGATTAACAATTGGCGACACTGTGAACTGAACAGAGGTGGAGCTGGAACTTGAATGTTTCTGGGACAATTCGATATGTTATTTTTTAATTGTCCTGTTCATAATACGAATTTGTGCAAACGACGTGAATATAAATAAAGGCGGTAATCATTTGCAACTTAAACATTAATATGAGAGCCGCATTAACTGTTGCACTAAAAAGACCCTAACAGTTACAAATGTGTTTGTTAGGTTTGCGCAGGCGTCTCATCTGTTGTCTGTTGTGTCCGCGTCAGCCATTGTTAAATTGTGTTTACTGTCAAACAGCTTACGGCCAGCAAAAAATTACTGAAAACGATTAGATAAGAGAATCAAATTAAAAAAAGTAAGTATATTAAGCACGCTAAAATCCTTGGCATTTCACGCCTTACCGTTGCGCTTCGCTTGCAATATTCAATTCAAGTGTACGCACGCAGCAAATTTTTTTTTCATTCCTTAATTCCAGTGCCCATCATCAAACTGCAGTCCTCGGATGGCGAACTATTCGAGGTCGACGTCGAAATCGCAAAATGCTCAGTCACGATTAAAACAATGTTGGAAGATCTAGGCATGGACGAGGACGAAGAGGAGCCGGTCCCTCTCCCCAACGTAAACTCGGCAATTTTGAAGAAGGTGATTCAATGGGCCACGTACCACAAGGACGACCCTCCGCCCCCAGAAGACGACGAGAACAAGGAGAAACGCACCGATGACATATCCTCGTGGGACGCCGACTTCCTCAAAGTCGACCAGGGCACCCTCTTCGAGCTAATCCTAGCGGCGAACTACCTCGACATCAAAGGCCTCCTGGACGTCACCTGCAAGACCGTCGCTAACATGATCAAGGGGAAGACCCCCGAGGAGATTCGCAAGACGTTCAACATAAAAAATGACTTCACCGCTTCCGAGGAAGAGCAGGTACGCAAAGAGAATGAATGGTGCGAAGAGAAGTGAACCGAGCCCCCCTCCGACTTTCATCTTGTTTATTTATGTGCTTCGTTCAGTATAATCTCAATAGGTGTATAATTTTTTTTTTTTTTGTTTTTTTAATGTGCATTCATTTGAATAAATGAGATAAAGTAAGAAAAATAAACAGTAATTAAATTTGTTAGTGTTTAGAGCAGAACTTGTAGGTACTTTTAAATTAATAAATTAACGAGTATGTAAGTATGAGTTTTATTATTGTTTATTTCGGCATGACTTGCGCTCTGTAGTATTCGAGTTCATTTAACGCCTGCCTAGATTAAAAAGTAAATCTTTCATTTATAACTTATATAATAAGTTTTAATGGTTCAGCCATGACAGTTTCGATAATTAAATTATAATTATTTGCGCATTGTTTTTATTTTTCTTTGCGATTTCGAATGCAGAACACTTGTTTTAGAAAGGAACTATAAATTAGTTGTGATTTTATTTTTCAACGTTGACAGTAACACATGTTTGCAAGGGTGATACTTTTTACCTCCTTTTAAAATAATCTCCCTCATAAACTCCTGGTTTCAAAGGATATTGTAAGACTGGTAAATTTACAAGGAAGTGAAGAGCCCAGGCATTAGTTTCACAAATTTGATATAGTTGTATTAAAAGAAAAATCAAATAAAAATTGGTTTCTTAATTTTTTAAAACTATATTTTTGGTCGTGTTTCTAAAAAAAAATAAAATTCCTATGAATAGTTAAGTAGGTGTATTTGTAATAAATTTATTATAAATATTACTGATTATTAAAGTGTTGCATTCAACATGTTTAAAATTAAGAACTGTTTTGCAGTGGGCATACTCTGCGTTTTTTCTTTTTTAAATTAATTGTACGGTTTGTTTATTATTTTAGTATAGTAGGAGTAGTGTGAATATTGTGAATTTGTTTTCTATAATCTAAATATTTCATAGCAAAACCATAACATGTCGGATTTACATACTCAAGATTACCATCTAAATATTTAATGGAAAGATATGTCTGACTCACATACTCAAAATTATTTAATTCATTTTCACATAACTCAGAAATGACGATTACCTTTTTCAGCACAAGTATTGTTATCAGAAATCATGCATTCTCCAAAGCAGTAAGCAATGGACTATTTAAAAGAAAGCAAAAGCTTCTGTGTGATAAAATGTACAACTTTATTTTTTCTTGCTTCCAACTTTTTTAATTATTTTTTCCTTTGTCTTCTCCTTTGTTTGTAGGAATGTTCGTCTCATGTTTTGTTCTTTTGTGACTGCTAAATTATTTTTAGCATTTTATGTGCCTATTTTTGTATCTGTGTTCATCGTTCTGATTAAAAAATAGCCTCAAATAACGACGGCTCACTTTTCGTTAAAATGGAAAGGATTTAAATGAATTGGTTTAATTATTTTGAGCTGTGATTTGGACGGCATTTCTCAGAGACAATTTGAGAGAAGAAACGGAAAGTTGAGAAGAATAAAAAACAAAATTCTCTCGCCTTAAAAATGTTTCAAAGATCTTAAATTTATAGAGACCAAAAGTTTTTGAAAAAGAACTTGATTTTTTACTTACCGTGAGTAAATGGGCTTCTCAGTCATCGGGAAAATCTGTAAAACCAGGAAAAGGCAAGAAATTCAAAAAATTATCAAATTCCGAGGAAAAGGCTTGATTTAATATTTTACCGTGTGCAATATTTTATTTTAATATTTCCTGTAGTAATTATTTATAAATTAAATTTTAATGTCTGTCGTATTTCTGCGTGAATGTAGCTGACTTTTAAACTAGTAGCTTTTGTAAGTGTACTAATGATACAAAATAATTTCTGTTTTCTCAAACAGAAAAAAAGTGAATTGTTTTAAATAACAAAAAAATTAAGAGAGTTGCATGATCACAGTAAATCATTAAAATATTTGTTACGTTTCTATATTAAAAAAAAAAAAATCCTAACGCCTTCCATATAGGCAACCTTGCAAACGACTGTGTTCATCGGGCTGCCTATACTAAGGTATTTTTTTTCTTTTTTTTTTGAGAAACTCTGATTTATTACTTTTTAAACAAATAGGCATGGTATTAAAAATAAGTATAATTTTTAAAGGCAATTCAATGATTTTCTCCATTACTATGCGTGATATTTAAAAAAAAATCGGGAAGTCAAGTTAAATGAAAAAGAAAATTCTGTCGCCTTAAAAATGTTTTAGTGATCTTAATTTTTTTAATTAATTTATTTATTTAAGAGCCTAAATTTTTTCAAAAACAAGGGTTTCGTTTTGTACTTACGTAGACAGGGTTCCCACTCATCAGGAAAATCTGGAAAACCAAAAAGAGTCGGTGAGTTGGGAGAAGGTTTAAAATATTTTATTTTAATATTTTTAGCAATAATTTTTTCAGTAATAGTAATTATTATTTCACAATTGAAGTATGTACTATCTAATCTGATGAAAATTATTATAAAATATATAGCGGACAATTGGAAAAATAGAGATTTATATCGACGGTTCGCTGTGTGTTTGACAGCTCCTTCAGGAAAATTTATAAAGCTGTCAAACACACAGCGACATGAATCTCCGTTTTTCCGTGTGTCCGCTACAAATTAATTACATGTGTATTTTAAAATATTAGTATTTCATAAAATTTTATTATTTATTCTGTTTATGGTCAGTTATCTTTAATTCTGAAACTAACTTCAATATTTTCCGCGTTAACGTAGCTGACGTAATTTTTGTAAATCTACTAAAAGTAAAAGAAAATGTTTTCCGTAACAGAAATTGGAAGTGTTTTAAATATTAAAAAAAAAATAGGAAAATTGCATAATCATACAGTGATGATTAAAAAAAGTTATATTTTCACCAAAAAAAAAAGTTATATTTTCACCAAAAAAAAAATTCTTGGCGCCTTCGGTATAGGCAATCATACAAACGACTGTGCACATCGGGTTGCCTATACTAAGACGAATTATCTTTGGAAACTTACAGCGTTTTCTAATGGTTGCACTGGTGCACAATCACTGTATATCCATCTCTTATTATCACATGAGGTTAAAATGAGATGAAAATACATTTGATGTGCACCAGTACGGCCTTTGGAAAACGCTATTAGTATTTAGAATGGTGTCTAACCAACAGACAAAACTGTGCGGGTGAACGCGCAAAGGCAAAATAGAAAAAGAAAGAAGAACAAGAAACATGAGAAATGGTTTAAAAACTGCACAATCGCAGTCAACTGTGAAAGTCTTTTAACGAAATTCAGAGAATGTTTGTTTTAATAACGTAATACCGATTTTATTTTTTTAATTTAGTCCTTGAGTCACATCACCTACATAATCTTAAAAACATAAACATTTTTTTCAATTAGGTGCCCACTATTTTCTTGCCAACTTAATTTCCTTAATTAAATTTAAAAAGGACGCAATGGATCGTTTTTTATTTAAATCATTCGAAATGAGTAACGATAATTTTCATTCTTCCAAGGTCTTAATAAGCAAAACCTCCCACACGAAAAAAAAATAATAATAATATTAACGAGTTTTGCATTAACGCACACAATTGTGAATTTTACGATAATGGGAATATTTTCGTTTTTATAAATTTGCATTTTCCCACACACAATTTCTTGAGGATGATGCAAGGAGCAGCCACCGCCTCAAAGTAAACGAGGAAATGGCAACAAAGCGTTTCCGACTTGCGTCATTCGCAAATCAATGACACAAAATAAATATAAAAAAATAATTTCTCGCAAGTCGCAAGCTTGATACTTAATCAAATTCCTAAGCATTTTTTTAACCAATTAAAAAAAAATACCTACTCCTAATTATTGTTATTTAGTATCCCACGCAATTAAAAAGCAACAACCGGGTATTTAAGTTAATCGTACCTGAGCTTTAGTACATGCATGACAATAAACCATAAACTATTCTAATTTGCAACTTTGTTGCAGAGCACGTTGGTCGTTGCACGGGGGTCTCGCTCTGGGAACCCCCCGGAGAAAAAAATGCATTAACTATGTAGGTCAAGTAATTGCTGTAATTGGGGGGGTAGAAGTTGCGATGACATTCGAAATTACGGAGTAGATTATTGAAGATATCAGACGCCAGACAAATTCTGCAGCCACCTGTATGATTAACAAGACAGGCTAATTTTCCTATTACGCGAAGGTAAACTACAAGAAATAATTACAACGCGCATTACAATTATCTTTGTATGTTAAGGTAGTACATAGGTATGTGCATCCATCGGAATTCCAATGGGCACGGACCTCTAACTTATCAACATGAACAATTTCAGTGGAAAAGATGAGACGACTAATTAAAGAAAAAAATTGCATCGCTTTTGTTGGTGAAAAAAGTTTATTTTCAATTCAGATTATTCAAACAATCTAGATTTAGGAGTTGCAAAGTGTAAGATCGTATAATCACTGCAACATTTCTTTTTGAACGGGAAATGTCCAAAAATATTTCTGACTTTTGGATGGATACATAAAATTTACTTGCTGGCAAGCCCCCGTTGCTTATCAATAGCTTTCCCGATTCTAGTTCTATCGAGAAGGGGTGGATTATTAAACAATGTAAACCAAGGGCGACAGGGAAATAAACCCAGCCGAAGGATTCACTGCGAAACGATTTCCAAAGTCCCGACAGCACGCGATGGTATTCTTTATCCCCCAAGAGATTTTCAGTCACTCGTGCGTTCAGCGTAGGGTTAGACAAGAATGCAACACAGTTGACATATAAATATTTGTTACTTAAACTTTACAAAATCTTAATGCCTCGGCGAAAGCCAAATAATATGACTAAGGCTCGATCTTACCACCTCCTGATAAATTTAACCGTTGGTTAATATCTTAGGAAACCATTATCGGCACAAAGGTTTCCGAGGATATTAGCCGACGGTTAAATTTAACAGGAGGTGGTAAGATCCGGCCATAATCGTCAAGTTTATTTATTTATTTATTTATTATCGATGACTGACATGACTACATGGTCGAGCCATAAAAGAAAGAAAATGTGACGTAATGCTAACATTAACGTATTAAGGGTCGAACTAAAGGATACTATAAAATTAAAGTCACGATCAGATGAAAAAACAAATGCGAAAGCATAGTTACTTACACATCGGAATGTGACTTTTATTTGAAAGTCTTGTTTAATTCGATTATGATACCGAAGGTAAGGTTAACAGAACAGTTATCAATCTAAGCTTTAAAGTGGCCACAAAACCAATAATCGCGACGAATCAGATCTGATCGAACAAGTCGACGTTTGTCCAAAAGATGGTGCGGATCCTACAAGCTAATTAAACTAATTAGCGCAGTAAACTCTCATTAAACTCCTTCACGTTATACACCGCACCGTGCCGTTATTGCCCGCAAATAAATAAAATAGCAAAGCAAAATGTATACTTTACAGTTTAGGTTAACTGGCAGAGTCGGGCAGGGTTGCCAGTCGACTCGACCAAAAATTCCTTTCTAGGCGTTCAGCATTTCCCCTTCAAGTTCCTAAATTAATCGGGGAAATTTAAATAGGAGGTTAAAATTAAAAGTACGATCACAATAAAACCATAAAAAAATGTTATCAACATACATAGGTAAATTTAAAAAAAAAAAAGTGAGCAAGAAATAGAAAAATATAAATTTTCTGTAATAATAAAACACCAGCGGAACAAAAACAAATAAAATAGTAGCCGATTTAAAATATCAAAAATCCTAACAAATAAAAAAGAAAAAAATAACTTGCAAAGAAATCAGAAACAAAAGAAACGGCATCGAAATACAAGGAGAAAACTAAAACAAAAGGAGATCGACGACACTAAGCCGAACGATAAGGTAACAGTTTTTCCGGACAAATCGAAAAGTTTGTAGAAAATAAAAACAAACTATAAAAAAGACGAATGACGATGAATACTGTGCATAAAACGAAAGATCACAACTGACGGAAATAAAACAAAACAAATGAAAAACGATGAACTACGATATAGCGCCAATAAAATGCGAGAAATCAAGTCAAGCAAAAAATAAATTCACAATGTGAAAGCAAAAAGAATAGAAAACACAAAAGAAAATTGATGTCTAAGTTGAATGAAAAAAAAAACAAATGAATCAATAAAATGAGAAAAAATGAAAACAAAAGAGAAATATGAGAACACGAAGAGAGAAAGACGTTTTAAAAAAACAGAAAAAGAAAAACTGAAGAACGGATAGACAAAAAATAAATAAATGAAAATGCGGCCAATTCCCGGGCCATAATCTTTTTTACAAATCAAGAAACTGGCAGGAAACAAAAGGATAAAATAAGATAAACGAACCGTGAATAAAATGCAAAACTTAAAGAAAAATATGAAATGAACAAAAAACAAAAGAAAACAATACACGAAGTATTCTCGTCATGTGAGTATCGTCATGTGAAGACAACAAGGGTGGCCCAAATCAGGCGCCAGGCGCCAAATAAGATTTTTAAACGCAGAAGACGTAAAGTGTAGCCCAAATGGCGGAATTTCGCTCAATCTAGCAGCCCTGCTAGAATAATTCAGTGAAATAAAGAGATTATTTATAATTATAATATAATATAATTATAATAATTAATCCGTCAGGAAAGGATTCAAAAATTCCGATAAAAATAGTACATCTAATAATAAATAAATCTCTTCTCATTATTTGGCCGGACCAAGCTCAACCAATCGGAAAAAAGATGACATCAGAATATTTGAAGTAAAGGACGAATAAGAAGTCAGTATTTCAAACGGTGCTCTGAGATCACTTCCGTAATATGTGACAATGTTGCCATGTCTGGAAAGAAACCAACGGCAGCGACTGGCGAGAGGCGTTGTTGCCAGAACCGGTCCGGTAGATGTTGACTGTAACAAATTTATAAGAGACATCGCCAAAAATAGATTATACTATGGAAAATATGCAAAATGCAACAAGTTTGTTGCTAATTTTTTTGAAAGATGAAGGACTGCAAGTGCAATAACCTGATAAGTAATAATAATAAACAATCTGTTTCACTAAAATTGGTACGTTTTACTATTTGTCATTTTATTTTTGACTTTTTCATTTTATATTCTATTTTTTACAATTTACACTTTGATATAATTTTTTTTCAACTTAACGAACCGTCTCGCCTTACACAAACAAACAAGCAACTTTTTACCCTAGGACGTATGTACATACATTTATGTCCTCGTTTACGCGGTTAAGTTTAACAGACTGAAAATTACAATCGGGCAAGTTTTATCTTTATCGTAAGAATTGTTTTCGCCGCCGTCGTTCTATTTAATGTGACCACCGGAGTCTTCCGTCGGGGATTCCCCTCGTTCTCCGGTCTTTCATAATGAAATTTCCTCCTGTTATTGCCACTGAAACGGCATTGATAAATTCGTGAAATTGCTGTTACCGAAGTCGCTTGCCGGACGAGATAAAACGTGTCCCCGTTAAAGTTAAATTAAATTTTCTGTTGCTGAATCTGTATACGTATTTGCGTAATTAATTAATGTGCGCGTGCAATTCGATTATTTTATTCAGTCGCTTGTGGTTTTATTTGTATGCGCGATTACACTTTCGTATAAAACTATTCGGCATTCAATTTTCTTTTCAGTCAAAACTAAAAAGTGTCTCTCAATATTTGAAAATACATACCTATTTCATAGTCTGTAACAAATTTTTTCAAAAAATCTTAAATTTTCATTCTCAAAAATTGTTACACCGAATTAAATTAAAATAATTTCATCGTTTAAACGTCAACTAACATTAAATGTTTCAAAAACTATTTAAATCTCCCGCCTAAATAACCTTTTATAATGGGCGCGTTCAGCGAACGCTCAGCGGCTGAGTTGCTTACTCAGCAGTCGCTTGTGATTGGCTGTTACCTTAAGATGAGCCAATCACAAACGATTGCTGAGTAAGCAACTCAGCCGCTGAGCGTCCCTGAACGCGCCCAATCTCGAACAAGTTGGAATCGACAGGAAAACATCCGAGTGCAAGGACATTTGATATTGCATCATTGCACTGTGCCGCTCCGCCCACCCTAAACGTGATTGGAATCTACTAGAAGAGATCTGAGTGCAAGGAAATTTGCTAATGCATCACCGCACTCGATTGCTCCGCCTACCCGAAAGCGTGATTGGCCTGAAATACATTAGCAGCCATTAGATTTAGATTAGTTTTGAATCACATTCGTTTATAGTGACTCACAAGCCAATTAAATTATAACACGTCAAAACATTTCATAAAAATTATTTAAATCTCCCGCCCAAATAGCCGATTCGGGCAAACCCACACCAAATGTAATTGGTCCGGAAGGTCAAAAATGTAATTTTCAGTTTTTTTTTTTTTTTTCAAACCGAGGTAAACAAATATGACTGAAAGCTACATTTAATAACGTTTGAGCAAAACAAGCGAACTATCCAATCGTCAGTTCACATCTAGAACTATCTCAAACCATTTAAAAAATTTATTGTGTATCATTGCGATTCTTGGCTCCACCCAGCGTAAGTGTGATTGGTCTGAATGATATCAGCAGAAGGAGGAGTTTCGGGCCCTTTTTCTAATGAATCAACGCAACGATGTATTATAGTAACGTACATAACACCTTACTGAGTTGATCAATTAAAAAGAAGCCCCTAAATTCCTCACTTTGATTATTAGCCATCGGTCATTTTTCACTCCTTTTTGATAATTACATCTTCACTCACTACGATTGGCTAGAAGGCCGCAAGAAACCTTTATTCTTTTGTTGAACTGAAACGCGGAAGATACTTGAAGCATCTTCGACAGTCTTACACAGTTATTCAATTGAATACTTAAGATACGTTTCGCGTTATTATTAGTCCAAATGACACCATCGCTCCGCCCATTGAAATGCGATTGGTCCGTTAAATATCATTCGACGTTCTCAATTAATCTGCATGACTTCACCATAGGATTGAGAATTACAAATTTAAGGATTTAGAGGTGAGTACAAAATCATTTTATCTTTATTTATTGCATGAATTTTTTTAATAAATCATGGAATACGTTTGCACTTACAATAAACAACTTCAAAAGTTGAATTTCGTTTTCTGGCCAATCATATTGTGCGGAAAATTCATTATTTCAAGAAGTCGATCCAATTCTGAACCACACACTC
The DNA here is from genome assembly GCA_036172665.1 of Prosopocoilus inquinatus. Lineage (NCBI taxonomy): Eukaryota > Metazoa > Arthropoda > Insecta > Coleoptera > Lucanidae > Prosopocoilus > Prosopocoilus inquinatus. Next base: position 72,503,174 of record CM069869.1, read on the forward strand.
ATCGCTCAATTAACTTTTCGAGCCAATCACACTTACAATGGACGGAGCGAAGGTGTTCAACGGATCGAAACAGCGAATGGTAATTTGAAAGAAGCCCGAAATTGTCAAATAAATGTCAGAGGACGTTCAGAATTACGAGAAACAATTTTAAAATTGAAATTGGTCCCATATTTCAAGTATCTTTTATTTTAAGTTTAGCAGGAAATTGCGTGTGCGCAAAAGAACACATCGCTCAACTAACTTTCGAACCAATCACGCTTACAATGGGTCATTTCTGCGTTAAACAGAAAGGTAATCATGTGACGCCTTTAAAGCGACCCGTGCTCATATTAGATTTCTTTATTCCAACAGGTAAATCCATATTAGATTTCTTTGTTCCAACAGAGAAATGCTCCTTTTTTTTTAGTTTCGCTTTCCGAATCTGCTATCTTCCGACATATCTTTTCCCTTTGCTGTCCACCTGTTTCGACGGAGAATTCATACGTCTTCTATGTCGTTTGAAGGAAAGCAGAAGAAGAAGACTGCCGACCTCCAGCGTTTATTTCGTTTGTTTACGTCATAGGAAAATGCGTCGTCGCAGAACTTCAAATCTCGCTTCGATTTGACGGATTTACGAGCGTTAAAGAGTACCGCGTTCAACGTGTATCTTCGCGGTATACCCGTTCTATTGCGTTTTCGGAAGATCAAGGAATACCGTCGGTCGTAAACAATGTGCCAGTGTCCGCAGATTCAACACGTGTCGAACATCTGCAAGTCGGTGTATTTGTCAGCAAATTTCAAAGAAGTCGAATGCGACAAATTCGTTTTTTCATTTTTCGCCGACTGTCAATCAAAATTTGAAGGAATATAAATAGCTCAGGGAAACGTGTTATTTTTAATAAATTAAGTAAATTAATGTCGAGTTATCAGCAAACATGTTTCTAGTCAATTAAGACATTAAACAAATCTTTAAATAAGAAGGAACTAATTTAATCGAGTCGATAAACGATCCGGTTAAATTACTTCTTAACAAAGCACACACGTAATTAAAAGAGAACACACTTTAATTTAACGGTTTCCTTTTTTCTTAAGTGCCTTATTATTTCTCACCGTTAAAGAATTTGTTCTAATAAATTCAGCAAACAAAACCGCGCACGAAATACATTCGCGGGTAATTAAAAAACAAATTAAATTATTAAATGTAACAAACAAGTAAACGCCAAGCTCTTGTTTAACACAATCGAAAAACAAGTTGGCCACCTGTACAATGTGTGGCTACGCAATTAAAGGCCCCCTCGTGCACGTTAGAGCAAAAGAGACGGTGAACCGGCACTCTCTCTTATATTAGTAAATGAGGTTACCGATATATTTAAATAAATCCAAGACCTAGATTAGATTATTAGTGTTAATTTTTTTAACGAGTGCATGTTTCAAGTTCGTTTGCTGCGCTGCGATGACACTTTTGCCTGTTTTGGTGGCCGCCTGACCTGAGGTTAACAAATTAGAAAAGAGTATTAAAGAACGTCAATGCAGAAAATGCTAATTCAGGAGGAGCGAATTTATTACCGCGCTTAACATTCAATTACCTTTTGTAACAAATAATGCCAGTGAACCTTTGCGAAGCGCTGCGGCATTAAGTAGGCAATATATTATTAATCTCGTCTTTGTATCTTGACAAATTAAGTTCAGTGAGTTAAAAGATGATTACCCTATACGTTTATTAAAAGACTCTAGCACTTCCTGGTCGTCGACTAATAAGTGCTGTACGTAGAAGAAATAATTACACTATTACGTGTGGTTTATTTAAAAGCAAGGGTATAGTTACTGGAATTGGTTAAAATTAAAAGAAATAAAGTTTAACTAAGGATACAAGATGTATATAGATTAATTTAAATCGGTGTGCTCTGATACTACTGCAGTCCCCTTGTACCCCCCCCCCGTTTGCTACGCCCCTGGACGGAAGAAAAAACTGACAACGAATCAGAGAGATCGGGGATTCATTGACGAATTGGACAGAGCAGAAAAAATCCATAAAAAATAAACATATTACAAATAAAAAATACAAAACTCATACACTGTCGCTCGTAAGTATTTGTCCACCTCTGACTAAATTAAGTATCGTCGATTTTTCTAGGTGAAAAATGAAAAAAAAAATTACGGGAAAATACGATAGGTAGTACGAAAGAAACTTCAAAAAGAAAACTAGCTCAAATCGCAACGTTTCACTATCGTTTTGACAGCCAGAAGAAAAAAAAAATTGCTGCAGCACGCAGAAAATGAAATGAAAATTATTTTCAATTTTTTTTTATTACAAGATAACCAATTATAAATGCTTGGCCGTTATAAATCAATTCATACCTCGTTATACCAATTGACTCTTATTGTTTCGTTTCAAAATATCTGGAGATTTGAGCAAGTTGTGTTTTCGTATATTTTCTTTTGTGCTATCTTACTTTCCCTCCGAGTATTTTCAATCTTCCTTCCAGACAAGTCTAGGATCAAGGTCAAAGGTGGATGGATAAATACTTACGGGCGGTAGTGTACATGGCACCAGCTTTCATTCGCTTCTTATTACCTTCTTGCTATCTCTTATAATAAATTTATTTACTTTACGTTTTCCATATTCTATTCGTCAACGAATCCCAGTCACTTCGATTTATTGATACTTTTCTTTTGTTCCATTCAGTGACGTAGAAATAGGGGTTGCAATTGTACCAGGAATTTTTATAAAACGCTTCGCAGACTGTGTCGGAAGTATAATTTTTTTTTTAATTTATTGTTTTTAACTTCGCGGGCAACTGAATAAATTTAAAAAAAATAGAAAAAAAGTCCTTAACGAAAAAAAAAAGAAACAGACAAGAGACCACTGATTCCGAACAAAGTTGAATTTATTATTTTTTATTCCGCGGTCAACTCAATAACTTTAAAATATGAAAAAAAAAAAACAATTGAACAGAAAACAACATGTCTTTGGGATATTTTTTTTTGTTCTAAAGAAAAAAGAAATGAAAACAAAAAACAAAAGACAAGCGAGTTCACAGACCAAAACAGCAAAGTCTCGATCGCACCTTACTTTAATCTTAGTGTTACATTTAATTTTATTTTAATTTTGATTTTAATTATGTTTACCTAAAATTGTCATTGATACTTACTTTTATTTTTTTATTTGTACTTATTAGTTGGCCAGTGGCCAGTTGCACCAAACACTTAAGGTCAGCTTAACTTTAAGCACCGCTTAGAATATGATTTACTGAATGTTTTGTAACCTCAAGTGTCACATTATAAGCAGTACTTAAATTTAAGTTCGACTTAAGTGTTTGATGCAACCGGCCATAAGTCTCATGATTATTTTTATAATCGTTGACTAAATAAATATTCACTATTCCACTATTCACAATCTTTTTTTTTTTTAATTTTCCGCGAGAAAAATAAACGGAACAGTAAATGATTAATTCTGCAATGTCGGTAAATCATAAAATCCAAAAATGTCCTTGACACGAAAAGAAAACAGCAGACAAGAGACGATCGATCGATTGCAACCAAAGGAAAAACAGTCTTCATCTTTTTTGAATTTATAACTTTTAATTCCGCAGGTAACAGCATAACTCAAAAACAAAATGTGAAAAAATAAATGAATTGAAAAAACATGTTTTCGCGATTTGTTTTTTTTTTGTTCTAGAAAAGAAAGAAAAAACAAAAGACGAGCGAGGAAGGTCACACACCGAAACAGGAAAGTTTCGATCGTATTTTTTTTTCTTTAATTTTCCGCTAGTGAAGTCTAAAAGTGAAGGGAACAGTAAAAGATCAATTCAATCTAATGTGAAAAAACAAATGAACAAAGAACATGTTTTAGTGATTTTTTTGTTCTAAAGAAGAAATAAAAAACAAGACAAGCGAGTTCACAAACCAAAACAAACTTAATCAGCGGGGGGAAGGGGGGGGGGGGTGCAATTGTTTCAGAACCCAACGTTTAATTTGCAATATTTCCTTTTGGTCATCCCTTTTGTCCAATTATGTTACCCAATTTATCAAAACATATTCAAGTCTTCTATAAACTAGAAAAATCATTTGACAGATTTATCTTCATTATTGAAAAGTGCAATAATTTACATAGAAGGAGGGTGGGGGTGGATGGTGTAATTGTTTTAGTACCAACGATTAATTTACAATTTATTCTTTTGGGGTTTCCCCCGACCTTTGTCCAATTTATCTTTCCGAATTTGTTAAATAATTTCGCAATCTTGAAATGTCAGTTGTACTGTCAAACAAATCATTTGACAAATTTTTTTCTTCATTATCGGACAGTGCAGGAACTTAAGTAGTAGGTGGGCGGGGAGGCAATTGTTTTAGTACCCAACAATTAATTTACAATCTTTTCTTTTGGGTGTCCTCTGACTGTTGTCTCAATTATGTTTCACATTTTGGCAAATCATTTTCCAGTCTTGAAATGTCAAGTCATTCGAAAAATTCTTCTTCGTTGCCGATAAGTGCAATAACTTTAATAGTTGGGACGCGGAGGGAAGAAGTGCAATTGTTTCAGGACCCACAATTAATTTACGATCTTTTCTTTTGGCTTTATTCTAAAGTAGAAAGAAAAAAACAAAAGACAACCGATTTCGCAAACCAAAACAGAGTTTCAATCGTATTATCTTTTTTTTTACGAGAAAGATAAAAGCAACAATAAAAGATCAAGAGAAATGTACAATAACCTTTTTTTCTTTATTATCGAAAAAAGGCAAGCTAATTCAGTAACAGGAAGGGGGGGGGGGTATAATTCTTTCACGATCCAATTATGTTTCCCAATTTGTCAAATCATTTTCCAGTCTTGAAATATCAAGACGTCTCGGTTAAATAGGAAGTAATTTGAGAAATTATTATACCTATAAAAGAGGGGTGGGGGGGAGTGCAAATAGTTGCACGTTTCGACAAGCAATTTTTGTCGAAAACGTTCATGTAACAAACTACAAAAACAATATAGGATTGTGATTTAAGAAACATTTTATTAAGAAAAGGATGAATGAAAACAACAGATTTCATAAAAACTTTCTTCGCCAAATAAAAATACATCTTTCCAATGATAAAATTAATCCTAATGCAATGGCAAGTGAAAAAGCGATCGAAAGATGTCGCTACTTAAACTTTTGATAAAATTAGAATGAATTGGTCAAGTCGTTTTTGGTTTGCGGTGGGAATTTCGAGCTACATCTCGGCTGATGAAGCCCCAAACGGGGCTGAAAGAGCTGTACAGAGGCTGCTCGAGGTTTTCACTGCAATCAAAAACGATTTGCAACAAAATTTGATAAAATTAGAGTTTACTTTTTCACTTTCTTTATTTTCTACACCAAATACAACCGATTTCGTGTAGAAATAGGAAACAGGCATTTCTTGCAGCAATTGTTTTTCCTCAAACATTTACAATATAAGCAGCCTTCCGTCTTGACTGCGCCTTTTCTTTCAAGTCTCAATGAAACAATCGGTAGGTACAGCTCTTGTCAAATATTTTTTATTCGATGAGTAACAAGTGTCACTCTCACTGCAGAAAATCCTTGGCAACGCCCACTTCACACAGGCCTGATTCGTTAGGTGGGAGAAGACCCCGACTTGAAAATTGATTCATCTGAAATGCGGTGCAGCACAGAAATTCACCATTTTAAGTCCACCGTTTTCGTCCTTATTAGGAAAGTAGAGCGCATAGATTTTCAAGGTTCATCAGCGAAACGCTTGGGTCGCTGTGCCCAAAACTTGGATAATACCCTGAGGTTTGACATATCTACGCGATGACCTGTGACACGGTTTTGGTTTTGGTCAAAAAGCTCTTAAGCACTAAATATAACGTTGCGTTTTAACGTCTAATACCAAGTGATCAATTTTTTTTTCTCTCGAAAATCAAGCATTCGAATGAGAAAAAAACACTGGGTGTGCGGAATTTTTTTGACACGAGTGTACTACTTCTATTTATTTAAATAAGTGCGCGTTCCATTTCCACCGTGCACAACGAAAAACCTGCTGAACGTTTTCTGCGACAAGCGAACGCGGCGCAGCGCACCGAAAAAAAAACTAAGAACCTCTCTAGAAAGTCGCCTGAAAAAAATTCAGCCGCCGCTGAAAACCAATCTCATAAATAAACCGCTCCGCTCTGGCTGCGCCTTTTCTTTCAAATCTAACAATCGGTAGGTACAGCTCTTATCAAATATTTTTTACTCGACAAGTAACAAGTGTGACTCTCACTGCAGAAAATCCTTGGCAACGCCCACTTCACACAGGCCTGATTCGTTAGGTGGGAGAACACCCCGACTTGAAAATTGATTCTTCTGAAACGCGATGCAGCACAGAAATTCACCATTTTAAGTCCACCGTTTTCGTCCTTATTGGTAAAGTAGAGCGCATAGCAAAACGCTTGGATCGCTGCGACCAGAACCTGGATAATATCCTGAGGTTTGACATATCTACGCGATGACCTGTGACACGGTTCTGGTTTTGGTCGAAAAGCTCTTTTAAGCACTAAATATAACGTTGCGTTTTAACGTCTAATACCAAGTGATCAATTTTTTTTTCTCTCGAAAATCAAGCATTCGAATGAAAAAAAAACACTGGGCGTGCGGAATTTTTTTGACACGAGTGTACTATTTCTATTTATTTAAATAAGTGCGCGTTCCATTTCCACCGTGCGCGACGAAAAACCTGCTGAACGTTTTCTACGACAAGCGAACGCGGCGCGGCGCACCGAAAAAAAAAAAAGAACCTCTCTAGAAAGTCGCCTGAAAAAATTCAGCCGCCGCACCGCTGAAAACCCATCTCATAAATAAGCCGCTCCACTCCGCTCGGGCTGAGGAGGTCTCTTTTTTATCGCGCCTCATACAAACTGGTTTCGTGTGTTCTCCGACACAATATTATTATTAATAATAATAATTTAGTTTTTTTTTTTTTTTTTGGTGGCTTTGCAAATGCTCCTCCTCAATTACTGTTGACACGATCGGCTTAGTTTCGATCAATTAAAACGATAACAGATTTTGTCGGACAACGGCAATAACGCTCGTTTTTATCTCGCATGGTAGAACGGGTTTGCTTCATGCCATGCCAACCAACCTGTGTTTGTTGCCAAGTCGTCTTATTCCGTGTCTAAATTCGTAGAATAATCAAACCTTTGTCTTCCGAAGGAAATAATCATTTCGTCTGCTTTTTATTTTATTTTATTTTCACGTCGTGAAAAGGTTCACCAATTCAAAAATTCAAAATTAATTAAAATATAGCCCGAGGAATTTCAAGGTCAACCCAACTCAATTAAAGTTAACCTAAGGTCCAGTTTTACAAATAGGGTTCAATTTTAAGCTGAGGTTTAAATCCTTAGGAACGATTATTTCAACAATTGTTGTGAGGGATTTAAGCTTCGGCTCAAGGTTAAACCGTAATTGTAAAACTGAGCTTAAGCGAACCTAAACCAAGAAATTGTTTTTTTTTAAATTTTCCTGTAGCAAAAACCCCAAACATTTCTGAGAAATTATTAGATTTTAAAAATTATTTAAACTCTGGAATATTCCTCGATAATTCATTACGCCTTGCTTCTTTACTATGTAAAAAAAAATCCAGCTCTTGCATTGCTTGCTTATTATTAAAGGTAAATTTAATAACCCGTTCGAGAACCGCTGAATGAACAGCTGCAGCTCATTTGAATCATCATCGGAAGCAAAGAAAAAAATCATTTGAAAATTCCCATTCACCATGATTTATTTATTCTTCCAGGTAAATACATTCATGACAAATCGATTTCTAATTTTAAATTCCACGTTTTTTTTTTTCTTTTTGCTTTGCTTAATATGTTTATTCAAGTAGCTCAGAACACGATTTCAAGGCGACGATTCTAGCGACTTGATCTGCATGTCTAATAATAAAAAAAAGAACTTTTCACATTCTCTGCATAAATGCAAGGCACTTCGCGGATTGTTGCATGCAATAATTAACAAAGTATAAATAAATAATTTTAACTATTTATTGTGCCGCCGTAGTATACAGGGTGCATGGCCAAACCTTACCAACGTGATGTACGGAACGAAGGTGTCATAAAAATTGAATGAATTTACTTTATCTTTTGAATAATTAACTGAAAACGGTAGCAAATCAGCGCTGAAGAAGACAATCAGCTGTCCCGAGCTAGTGTTCAGAAAGAAACGGACGAGGTCAAAGGTCAAGGGCGTCAGGAGGGGTGACCCTGACTGATCTCTACGCCGCTGAGGAACCGTCCTCCAAGGATCGCAGCGTGCGCCAAAATTTCAACAAATCCATAATCCAGTCTTGCATCCAAAATAATTGTTCGTCGCAACAAAACCACACATCGCACTTAAAACGAATATTAAAACAAAATATAAACAGTATGGCATGTTCCAAAGACAACGACTTTAACAAATCATTCGTACGTACGTGGCGTTAAAAAATAAGCGACCTATGACCAGTTGCACCAATATTTTAAGTAAAATTTAAACAGATAAAATAGCGACATCTTACTATCGCTTTTTGACCTGACATTGCAGTAGGGTGGACAAATTGAAGCGGGATTTGCTTCTAATAAGTTCCCCATGCAAGGCGGCCATGCTTGCTGTCAAAGCATAATGAAAGATTTTAGAAAAATTTTGTGCAAATTGTTTTTGATTTTTTCTAAAATCTTTCATTATGCTTTGACAGCAAGCATGGCCGCCTTGCATGGGGAACTTATTAGAAGCAAATCCCGCTTCAATTTGTCCACCCTACTGCAATGTCAGGTCAAAAAGCGATAGTAAGATGTCGCTATTTTATCTGTTCATCACTCTTACATCGCAAATGCGAATAAATTGGGCAAGTCGTTTTTGTTTGCAGCGGGAATGTCGAGCTACGTCTCTGCTGAAGAAGCCCCAAGCAGGGCTGAAACAGCTGTCCAGAGGCTGCTCGAGGTTCTCGCTGCAATCAAAAACAATTTGCACAAAATTTTTGTAAAATTTAAAGTTTAAGTCAGGTTTAGAACATGACATGGTGAGTATAATGTCAATCATATTCTGACTGACATTTAAGTATCATATTAGAATGTGTCGGACATTTTGTTGAACTTACGTAAAATGTAATGTCCTAAACACGACTTAAATTTAAGCTCTGCTTTAAACATTGGTGCAACCAGCCATTAGAGTCCTAAATAAACTTCAGTAACAGTCAATATTATGTTCACAAAATGTGAATCGGTACTCTATCGGTACTTAAATACAACGCAGCTTAATTTATTCGGGACAACATTAAACTAAATGCACATACAAATGCCGGATTATCTGCGTTAAATACAAACATGCATTAAATACGTAACGTAATTAAAATAATACGTTACGTTTGGCGAAGGTCGTAAGGATTGCTCGCACGTAGTCAAACGTTACTCAGCTGTCACGTAAGTTTAAGTCAGGTTTAGAACATGACATTTATGCGTGGTGAGTATAATTCTGACTGACACTTAAACTTCATTTAAGTATCATATTAGAATGTGTCTGACATTTTGTTTAACTTACATAAAATGTCATGTCGTAAACACGACTTAAATTTAAGCTCTGCTTAAAACATTGGTGCAACCGGCCATTAAAGTCCTAAATAAACTTCAGTAACAGTCGATATTATGTTCACAAAATGTGAATCGGTACTCTATCGGTACTTAAATACAACGCAGCTTAATTTATTCGGGACAACATTAAACTAAATGCACATACAAATGCCGGATTATCTGCGTTAAATACAAACATGCATTAAATACATAACGTAATTGAAATAATACGTTACGTTTGGCGAAGGTCGTAAGGATTGCTCGCACGTAGATGTCAAACGTTACTTAGCTGTCACGTAGTGTCGCCACTTCACGTCGGCACGTTGAGTTTCGTCAGTGTCGATGGTTGCCAACTGCCGGACGTCCGTGACTTCAGCGACGCCCTCACGTATTCGACCTTCGTTGCACTTGATTCGCCTCCGGGATGCTATAAGCCAGCGATGCACTCGGGCGCTTCGAAAGCGCTAACTCCACCCTTGTTTGTTTTGGGAAAACGAGAATTCATTCATAGAGAAGCAGGCGCAAATAAATACTTAATAAACACAGCGATCGCAGTTGTAACGCCTAACGCGATGGGGGTACCCTTTCCCGCTAGTGATCATCCCTGATATAAGCGATGAAAAAGGAAAGCCCAAAACGAGAAAGCGGAAACGAAGAGCGGATTCCTTCGTTGAAAGAAAGAAATCGTATAAAACATGAATAGCCAAAATGGAGTCTCAAATTACCTTTTAATTTATAGGAAAAAGAACGGGTCAACCGCTTGGTAAAAGTTGTTTCAAATAACTCGGCGTGTTCACAAGCAAGGCACAAAGAATTAACACTGTAGTTAATTAGAATCTTTGCATAAAATGCGCAACGAAACAATCGGTAGATAAAAGTATGCGATCAAAATAATTTTATTTAGAGGCTTGTTAAAAGTCAACGAAATTGAGGCACAACAAAATGGCCTATTACAGTACTTAATAACAAGAGTATTCCTATCTCGTGAGATAATTGCGTATTAGGAATTTACTTGCGCAATAAAATGAATAATCACGAATAATTGCCCGGTTGATGATATCGATACATTAAACGATTATTATTAATCCGGCTCTGAGCGACGTCTGCATAATTACGCCATTAATCTATTCAGGAACTAATTTATTATTAAAGCCATAACTGCAACAGTTCATCACAAGGCGCATACACACACTCGGGTTTCGCGTTCGGCCAAACCTAACCGGGTTCGTTTCACTTGATTTCGCTGCGTTACATGCGATACAAAAAGAAGCACGATTACGTGCAGCTATGTTGGCAGGCTTTCCCATTATTTTATCAAAGTACGGGCGACTGTAAAATAAATAAGGAAAAAACACGTAAGCACATACTTGCTTTTAATGACAACTATAAACAAAAGCAGTTCCTGAAAATGTGTTTTATCCCAATTCATTTATCCATTTATGTTCGTTCACCTACGTGCCAAAAATAGTTAAAAAACTACACTCACGACAGTCACAGCAAATTCTTCCGAGCGGATAAACCGAATCTGCATTAAAATCAGAGGTAATTATGTTGGGAAGTTAACGTGAACCACGTTTGTAATAATTAGTTTCTTTGTTTTCACAGAGGAATCCGCTTCAAGCTCCGCTCTTAGCTCCGTCTCTATCACCGCTTTCCATTTTTGCTTCTACGTTCGTATACGGTGAAGGTCCCGCGTTTTCTTCGAGGTCGCCAGTACGACGCTTGGCTTAAAGGCCATTGCGGTACCCGATCATTCACTGAAATTCGACTCATTCGCTGGCAGAGGGCGTCACCCTGCTGATAATTAACTGCGATCGTCAACGCCCCCTCGTCTTTTAACTGGAACCAGAGTAACGTACATTTCTGTTTTATAACTGACGTAATTTAATTGTTTACGTAAATAATTTCGGTACATCTTTGTGTACTGTAACGTTCTCTCGTTGTTATAAACCAAGGAGACTGAATTACCGTTTCGCATATCCATGAAGGTCCGGTACTGAACCTATTTGATTTCATTTTTCGTTTAAGTTGAATGTCGTACCGAGATTAAAGTATTTATATTGTGTTAGGGCACTCGGGTTATGGTGTTTTCTGTTGCTGCATTACGATTTACTGCGTCTAAATATATTTATCTTAAGTACGTTTGGTATTTGCTGCGTCAACAAAGCAAATTTAACGCATCTTGAATATTTGAGTGTTAAGGTATCTCCTGGTGTCGATTATCAGCGCAGGCTGTAGATCCTTGGGAATAGGTTCTACAGTGCGCATGTCGGCTGGGGTAACTCCTTGGCGCCCTTATTGTTACAGCAGCCCTACTCCTTCAGAGACCAGCTCGGGACAGCTGATTGACTCTTCAGCGCAACTTGCCACCAGGTTTCGGTAAGTGACCAGGAGTTAAAGTAATTGTATTAAGGTGGTAGCTACCCCTATAAAAAATATGTTTGTTACCCGATTCGAAACTTTTTTTTAAAGTTGAGCCTCAGACATTCTAGCAGCTCATCGAAAAATAAACGACAGTCAATTTTAAAAAGTAGCCTAATATGTTTATTATTATTGTATTTTGCTTTCAGAATCGACAAAAATTTTAAATAAATTAATTTACGTGTTTCTGTGATTTATTTTCATAGCTTAAATCTTTTGACCGCGTTGGTTTGTATGTAGATCTGGAAACACCGCTCTGTTTACCGGAAATTATCACAGACCACCGTTGAAATGCTGACTTTTTATTTGTCCTCTAGTTCAAACATTCTTACATCAGTTTATCCGATTGGTTCGGTTAAGCAAGGGGAAAAGGAGGAAGTGCGCTTCTGCAGGCCGATTCTTCCGGGCCATTCTCGATACCGACACGTTTGAGCAGGTTGTGTGTGTCGTATTATCCCGTGAATTTGTGCATGTTTCATTACACACAGTTCACCTGGAATTTAATTGACTCGATGTGTGCTCTAAGTTGTTAAGTCATGTCTTATTTCAAACGAACTGTTTCATTTTAAACAGGTATGTTTCAAACCTGGTAATTAACAGTGCTATTTGACGTTTTCATTTCTTTCTGTCTTTCATTTAGAATCGTTTTTAATTGATGTTTTTATTTGGACTCCATTTTAATCGGACTTTTTTTTTCAACGGAATGCCCGAAACTGAATCTGAAAAGTGCTCGACATTAATTTTGACATAAATATTTTAACCATAAACATTCTCTCACGAAATCAATCCATTTAAGGAGTGCCTCAATGCAGTGACGTACTTAGATTTTAAATTTAAATTTTCATAAGATTAGAGTTTTTTGAGGCTTTACCTTTAGAAAAAAAAAGGGATCGAATTAATTGGATAATAAACATAACTGTTTACAGGGATGTGTCCATTTTAAATGGGTTACACTGTACATCAAATATGTCTAGGTAACTGAATTGAATTAAATTCATCGAATCTCACCATTCTTTTTGTGTAGGTTCATTAAAAAAAAAATGATCGTTTATAGAATAGATAAATAAATTCCTATAGAACTTGTTTAATGTTATTCGTTTTTTTTTTCTGTGATTGCGAGCCGAATGTATACGAAAGAATCCCCGGCGTCGGCACAGATTTAAAGGATCGGAGAAGCTCTCCGAAACTGCGAAACTTTTTTTTTAAGGTAGAGCCTCAGACATTCTAGCAGTTCATCGAAAAATAAACGACAGTCAATTTTAAAAAGTAGCCTAATATGTTTATTATTATTGTATTTTGCTTTCAGAATCGACAAAAATTTTAAATAAATTAATTTACGTGTTTCTGTGATTTATTTTACCAGCTTAAATCTTTTGACCCCGTTGGTTTGTATGTAGATCTGGCAACATCGCTCCGTTTACCGGAAATGATCACAGATCACCGTTGAAATGCTGACTTCTTCTTTGTCCTCTAGTTCAAACATTCTGACGCCAGTTTCTCCGATTGGTTCGGTTAAGCAAGGGGAAAAGGAGGAAGTGCGCTTCTGCCGGCCGATTCTCTCGGGCCATTCTCGATACCGACGCGTTTGAGCAGGTTGTGTGTGTCGTATTATCCCGTGAATTTGTGCAACTCTCATTACACACAGTTCACCTGGAATTTAATTGACTCGATGTGTGCTCTAAGTTGTTAAGTCACGTCTTACTCCAAACGAACTGCTTCATTTTAAACAGGTATGTTTCAACCCGGTAATTAACAGCGCTATTTGACGTTTTTATCTCATTCTCTCTTTCATTTAGAATCGTTTTAATTGGAGTTTTCATTTGGACCCCATCTTAATCAGACTTTTTTTTTCAACAGAATGCCTGAAACTGAATCTGAAAAGATTAATTTTGACATAAATCTTTTAACTACAAACATTCTCTCACGAAATCAATCCATTTAAGGAGTGCCTCAATGCAGTGACGTACTTAGATTTTAAGTGCAAAAAAGCCCTAATCAATTTTAATTATTTTAATCGCGGAGAAAAAAAAACCGTAGTTAGCTTTGACAATTAAAATTTAGATATTATCAGAAATTTTCATAAGATTAGAGTTTTTTGAGGCTCTAACTTTAGAGAAAAAAAAACGGATCGAATTGATTGGATAATAAACATAATTGTTTACAGGGATGTGTCCATTTTAAATGGGTTACACTGTACATCAAATATGTCTAGGTAATAGAATTGAATTGAATGAAATTAATCGAATCTCACCATTCTTTTTTGTGTAGGTTCATTAAAAAAATGATCGTTTATAGAATCGATAAATAAATACCTATAGAACTTGTTTAATGTTATTCGTTTTTTTTTGTCTGATTGCGAGCCGAATGTATACGAAAGAATTCCCGGCGTCAGCACAGATTTAAAGGATCGGAGAAGCTCTCCGAAACTGCGAAACTTTTTTTTTAAGGTAGAGCCTCAGACATTCTAGCAGTTCATCGAAAAATAAACGACAGTCAATTTTAAAAAATAGCCTAATATGTTTATTATTATTATATTTTGCTTTCAGAATCGACAAAAATTTTAAATAAATTAATTTACGTGTTTCTGTGATTTATTTTCATAGCTTAAATCTTTTGACCGCGTTGGTTTGTATGTAGATCTGGCAACATCGCTCCGTTTACCGGAAATGATCGCAGAACACCGTTGAAATGCTGACTTTTTATTTGTCCTCTAGTTCAAACATTCTGACGTCAGCTTCTCCGATTGGTTCGGTTAAGCAAGGGGAGAAGGAGGAAGCGCGCTTCTGCGGGCCGATTCATCCGGGCCATTCTCGATACCGACACGTTTGAGCAGGTTGTGTGTGTCGTATTATCCCGTGAATTTGTGCAAGTTTCATTTCATCTCAATGTGTGCTCTAATTTGTTAAATTACATCTTACTCCAAACGAACTGTTTCATTTTAAACAGGTATGTTTCAAACCCGGTAATTAACAGCGCTATTTGACGTTTTTATCTCATTCTCTCTTTCATTTAGAATCGTTTTAATTGGAGTTTTCATTTGGACCCCATCTTAATCAGACTTTTTTTTTCAACAGAATGCCTGAAACTGAATCTGAAAAGATTAATTTTGACATAAATCTTTTAACTATAAACATTCTCTCACGAAATCAATCCATTTAAGGAGTGCCTCAATGCAGTGACGTACGTACTTAGATTTTAAGTGCAAAAAAAGCCCTAATCAATTTTAATTATTTTAATCGCGGAGAAAAAAAAAACCGCAGTTAGCTTTGACAATTAAAATTTAGATATTATCAGAAATTTTCATAAGATTAGAGTTTTTTGAGGCTTTACCTTTAGAAAAAAAAAAAACGGACTGAATTGATTGGATAATAAACATAACTGTTTACAGGGATGTGTCCATTTTAAATGGGTTACACTGTACATCAAATATGTCTAGGTAATAGAATTGAATTGAATGAAATTCATCGAATCTCACCATTCTTTTTTGTGTAGGTTCATTAAAAAAATGATCGTTTATAGAATCGATAAATAAATACCTATAGAACTTGTTTAATGTTGTTCGTGTTTTTTTTTGTCTGATTGCGAGCCGAATGTATACGAAAGAATTCCCGGGCGGCGTCGGCACAGATTTAAAGGATCGGAGAGGCTCTCCGAAACTGCGGCAATTAATAACGACAACCTCGAATTAATAACGAAAGATGAAACATGAACAGATTTATGGTCAATGTTAATGTCACGGTCAACATAACTTTCTCGACCGCGAGCTCGCGCTCCGTCCGTGGGCTACATTTCGTCTGGTTCGATGGTGTGTCCTGAAAAACTTCAGGTTAATTGTTACTAGGGGGTACTTATCTTATGTCACATGTCTACACGTATGTTCGGATGAGACGAAATCTCCAAGACACCGACGATTTAAATAAAAATGAACGAGAGGGATTATGTACTTGAATAATAAATATTTACAAGAAAGTTCAAAGCACAGCCGATTTGAAAATCAAAAGTAAAGGGGTACAATTTCTTTAAAAAAAATATTTCGTAAGCTCAGGAGGAAAGTATTTAATGTACACGATCTTGTATGTATCTGAAATTAAAACGTGAGTTCCGCAAGGACCCGTTTTAGGACCTCTCTGATTTTCAATTTTTATTAATGGCCTTCCTAGAGCAGTTGATTGTCGTATTACGCTTGCTGTTGACACAAGTTTAACAATAAACGTCCGCGATAAAAAAAAACAAATTATTAGTTTCTTATAAGCGATCATTTTCTCCTCAATAATTCTTTTGGGGAAAGAGAGTGTCAACATTTTTTGATGTTTGGATATTTGTATATTTTTTATTATACTTGCTAATAACCAATCGAGTTCTTCATGCATACTATAAGTATTATGAAAAGTGCGGTCAACATGAGCAGTTTTATTAAGAGAGCGCAGGAACGAGTTTCGTTATGTATGTCAGAGAGAATCTGGCCAGACTGCGTGGCCCGAGAATCTTATCGCTGTCGGCGGGACTGCACTCTTTCATTTTTCATATCTTTTGTGAAAAGAACCGAGTCTTAAACGGCGTAACACTTTTGGACGGAGGTGCGCGCCACAATCACGTAACCGATAAACTCAATTCGATTCGATTCTGACCAGAAGAAACATCTCCGATAAAATCAGCCATTAAGTCAGCACGTTTTACTTTTACCCAACGTTATTACCACCAAATAGATAACATTTTATAGTCATTCTTGATTAAAAAAGAACATATTGAAGAACCTAAATCGATATACAAGTAACCCCTCCAATAATGTTCTTTATTTTATTTTGAAATTCCTTCCCAAAGGTATATGTATGTATGTCCCAACCAATGTGGTTAATCAACAAATAGATTCTAGTTCAGCCCAAAAACAAACCGTTTATTAGGTTAAAACAATCCGAAGGTTTGCCACTAGTATAAATTCCCTAGTAGAGTGATCGAACGGTTAATATTAAGAAAATTCCAAGTTAGAAGGCCCAAACGGAGGGTAAAAAACCGCATCGACGACGTGAGTACTCTCGTCTTTGCTTACAAAAGTAAACGTCAGTTATTATCAAAAGTAAATCAGACTTTATACATGAAGCACAAGGCCGAAAACCATCTAATGCCCGATTTCTTTACCTCCTGATAAATTTATCTGCCAGGTATTATCCATGGAAACCATTGTATCGATAATAGTTTCCGAGGATACTACCCGGCAGATAAATTTATCCGTAGGTGAAGAAATCGGGCCTAAATTTACTTTCTTTGCGATTAATTTCTCCTCCCCCGTCTAAACTGTTTAAAACCATTTGATGATTATTAAAGTCTCTTCGTATATTTTTTTGATTGAATAATCAGCGAAGAAGGTCCTCAAGCCTTTACCGTTCCTCACTTTAAAAAAGTGCTGTTCGCAAGAAAAGATTAAGTAGATGGAGTCCCGCAAGGTTCAGCTTCGAGGCCTTTGCTCTGCTTAATTTACACACACACACACACACACAATCAGAATAATTTTTCCTCCCCCCTAAACTATTCGATTCGAATTTTGTCACAATCAAAACTTGTTTGGCTCTGGCTGTTAATTTGCCAACGTAACACTTATTAATAGCAACAAAATGTGTTATGCGTTTCACCTGACGAAGGAAACTGCCTTGCATAACGTCTATAATAATATTTTTCCTTTAAAGACACATGCCTCTAATAGTTTTATAAATTATTTAAATAAATAAACAAATAAACGAAGGAATTAATTATTTTCTTTTTCTATTTAAAACAGACGGTGTCGGTCGGTTTCATTTATGTGAAATGCTTATACAGGGTGCTATCGAACTTGAGTCATTGCAAAGAAAATTGCTTGGTTGAAAATGTGAAAGACTTTCTTTCCTCTTGAGAAAGTGTTTGAGCTTCAACACAAGCGCCTTTAATTATTAACAATCTAAAAAAAAACTTGCTAAATTCTGAAATTCAAACATACATATGAGGGTCTCACTAAACTTGAGACATCAATTCTTTGATTTTCTTTAATTTATTCTTGGATAAACGATGAGCCTATTTAATAATTTCATTTACATGAAATAAGTATACAGGGTACTACTGAATTTGAATCATTGTAAAGCAAACTTATTACGACAATGTCGGTTGGAAATGTGAAAGAAGAAAATAGGCAACCTTCTCTCGCCTTTAGAAAGCGTTTGAGCTTGAACGCAAGTGCCTTTAAATATTAACAATCTAAAAAAAAAAACTTATAAAATTCTGAAATTCAAACATACAGGGTCTTACTAAACTTAAGACATTCATTTCTCAATTTTCTCTAATTTATTCTTGAATAAATGGGTCCGGTCTGTTCGATATAATTTCATTATACGAAATGCGTATACAGGGTAATCCCGAACTCGAAGCGTCACAAAGAAAATCTATTACGACAAATGTTGGTTGAAAGTTTGAAAGAAAAAAAAATAGGCGGCAACTTTCTCTCCGAAAGCGTTTTAGCTTCAACGCCCCTTTACTCAACAGTACCCAATTTCTTTTTATACTGAATATAAAATATACAGGGTCTCACTAAACTCAAGACATTTATTTTTTTGATTTTCTTTAATTTATTCTTGGATAAACGATGAGCCTATTTAATAATTTCATTTACATGAAATAAGTATACAGGGTACTACTGAATTTGAATCATTGTAAAGCAAACTTATTACGACAATGTCGGTTGGAAATGTGAAAGAAGAAAATAGGCAACCTTCTCTCGCCTTTAGAAAGCGTTTGAGCTTGAACGCAAGTTCCTTGAAATATTAACAATCTAAAAAAAAAAAACTTATAAAATTCTGAAATTCAAACATACAGGGTCTTACTAAACTTAAGACATTCATTTCTCAATTTTCTCTAATTTATTCTTGAATAAATGGGACCGGTCTGTTCGATATAATTTCATTATACGAAATGCGTATACAGGATAATCCCGAACTCGAAGCGTCACAAAGAAAATCTATTACGACAAATGTTGGTTGAAAGTTTGAAAGAAAAGAAATAGGCGGCAACTTTCTCTCCGAAAGCGTTTTAGCTTCCAACGCCCCTTTACTCAACAGTACCCTATTTCTTTTTATACTGAATATAAAATATACAGGGTCTCACTAAACTCAAGACATTTATTTTTTTGATTTTCTTTAATTTATTCTTGATAAACGATCAGCCTATTTAATAATTTCATTTACATGAAATAAGTATACAGGGTACTACTGAATTTGAATCATTGTAAAGCAAACTTATTACGACAATGTCGGTTGGAAATGTGAAAGAAGTAAATAGGCAACATTCTCTCGCCTTTAGAAAGCGTTTGAGCTTGAACGCAAGTGCCTTTGAATATTAACAATCTAAAAAAAAAAAACTTATAAAATTCTGAAATTCAAACATACAGGGTCTTACTAAACTTAATACATTCATTTCTCAATTTTCTCTAATTTATTCTTGAATAAATGGGACCGGTCTGTTCGATATAATTTCATTATACGAAATGCGTATACAGGGTAATCCCGAACTCGAAGCGTCACAAAGAAAATCTATTACGACAAATGTTGGTTGAAAGTTTGAAAGAAAAAAAAATAGGCGGCAACTTTCTCTCCGAAAGCGTTTTAGCTTCAACGCCCCTTTCCTCAACAGTACCCAATTTCTTTTTATACTGAATATAAAATATACAGGGTCTCACTAAACTCAAGACATTTATTTTTTTGATTTTCTTTAATTTATTCTTGATAAACGATCAGCCTATTTAATAATTTCATTTGTATGAAATGCTTTTACAGGGCATTGCCGAACTTGAGTCACCGCGTAAACAATAGTTATTACACCAATGTTGGATAAGAATATGAAGAAAAGAAATAGGCAACTTTCTCCTCTCCTCTTTAGAAAGTGTTTGACCTTCAATGCAAATGCCTTTAATTGTCAAAAACCTTAAAAAAAATTCTGAAAGTAAAATATACAGGGTCTCACTAAACTCAAAGCATTTATTTCTTGATTTTCTTCAAATTATTGTTGATAAACGACCGGACTCTTTAATAATTTCGTTGAATATATGAAATGCGTATAGAGGGTACTACAGAACTTGACTCATTCTGAAGACAATTTATTGCAACAACGGTGGTTGAAAATTTGTTTGTTCGTTTGTTTAACTTAGATCGATCGTCGCCGGCCGAACAAGGTTAAAAACAAAGTGGAGTAAATTATGTGTTTTAAAGTTTCGATGCAATTTTCAATTTTTTTTAACGGTTTGAGGTGTTGAACACGTTTAAATCAATGGCAGATGGACATAAAAGCTGTAGAAACTTACAAGAGACATATACAGGGTCTTGTTGAACTTAAGCCGTTTATTTTTTGATTTTCTTCAATTCATCTCTCGGTGTATTTAATTTTATTTATACACTATGTGCCCGGCCCAGAGTAATTTGACAGGTGGAAGTTTTTAATACATTCTTTTTTCTTCGAAAAAATGATTTTACGGAAGAGTTTTGCTTGTTGAAAGCACATGTTGTATTGCAAGATCCACTAGTTTCAATTTTTTTTTTTTTCAAAACGAGAAAACGAAACTGCATATACAGTGTACTACCGAACTTGAGTTTTGATAACGATGAAGTATACAGACACTGTTTATTGTTTTTATAAAATCAGAATATACAGTGTTTTGTTG
Organism: Prosopocoilus inquinatus; assembly: GCA_036172665.1. Lineage (NCBI taxonomy): Eukaryota > Metazoa > Arthropoda > Insecta > Coleoptera > Lucanidae > Prosopocoilus > Prosopocoilus inquinatus. The sequence goes on from CM069869.1 coordinate 72,523,795, forward strand.
AACTTCAGTCGTTTATGTTTTGAGATTTTGCAATGCATCTCTTCGTTTCAATTAATTAAACGCGTTTTACTACACATATAAGGTGTTCTCTAACCAACCAGAAAATCATGGAATCCTATAAGCGAACTTACTGAAAGTACTATTTGCGTGTATACAAATGATTTTGCAGTTTCAGAACTTTGTCATTTAAAGCTCGGTTTTACTGTGCAACATTCACGAGCTGTCAAATTGAAACGAATACAAAATGGATGGAGCTAAACGCATTGTCAATTATAGGCTCTTCTCCCCCCTAAACTATTCGATGATTATTAATCGGATGTCTCTTCGTTTATAGAAGAATATTTCCTTAATTAAATAATCAGCGATGGAGTTCCTCAAGATTCCTCGAACCTTTACTGCTTCTTACTTGTAAAAAAATGGTGCTTGCAAGATGAGATCAATCAAGTGAAGATCTTTAAATAATCTTCATTTCGTCAACAGATCTGCAAGAAAGATTCGGTGTTGGAGTTCCCCAAAGTTCAAAGTGGAAGCCTTTATTGTTTCTTTTTTTTTAATACACGTACATACATGCCAAGGATGCAATTAAAAGGATTAATTTTCGATAAGATCGGTTTAAGGGTTAATCATTTGAGTTAGAAATGTTAAGTAAATAGATTCCAAAGCTCTCATGAGCGGACATCGACGGTTCCAACTTTTTTGTCCACTTATGGGAGCCGTGCGGTTAAAAGGAAGCTAACAACTTTATCATGAATATATATAAGATAATTCTTACATACGTTTAATTATTATTTTTTTATTGAAGAATACTTATTTTGTAAAAACTATTTCATTTTTTTACATTTCTTATGTAGAAAACAATTTCGGAAATGGGATTCAATATTATTTAAACGTTCAAAGGCAACAAAATCTCCTTTCGAAAACTTTTTTAGGTTTTCAATAACACTCAAGGCATCTACGTACGATTTTATGAGACCAGCATCATCTTCTTCTTCTTCTGCATCACTGTCTTGCATAAGAAACTAGTGGATCTTGCAATTCAACATGTGCATTCAACAAGCAAAGCTCTTCCATTTTTTCGAAGAAAAAAGAATGTATTAAAAACTTCCATCTGTCTAGTTAATCTGGGCCGGGCACATAGTGTATAAATAAAATTAAATATACCGAGAGACGAATTGAAGAAAATCAAAAAATAAACGGCTTAAGTTCAACAAGACCCTGTATATGTCTCTTGTAAGTTTCTACAGCTTTTATGTCCATCTGCCATTGATTTAAACGTGTTCAACACCTCAAACCGTTAAAAAAAATTGAAAATTGATTTAAACGTGTTCAACACCTCAAACCGTTAAAAAAAATTGAAAATTGCATCGAAACTTTAAAACACATAATTTACTCCACTTTGTTTTTAACCTTTAACCTCGATCTAAGTTAAACAAACGAACAAACAAATTTTCAACCACCGTTGATGCAATAAATTGTCTTCAGAATGAGTCAAGTTCTGTAGTACCCTCTATACGCATTTCATATAAACGAAATTATTAAAGAGTCCGGTCGTTTATCAACAATAATTTGAAGAAAATCAAGAAATAAATGCTTTGAGTTTAGTGAGACCCTGTATATTTTACTTTCAGAATTTTTTTAAGGTTTTTGACAATTAAAGGCATTTGCATTGAAAGTCAAACACTTTCTAAAGAGGAGAGGAGAAAGTTGCCTATTTCTTTTCTTCATATTCTTATCCAACATTGGTGTAATAACTATTGTTTACGCGGTGACTCAAGTTCGGCAATGCCCTGTAAAAGCATTTCATACAAATGAAATTATTAAATAGGCTGATCGTTTATCAAGAATAAATTAAAGAAAATCAAAAAAATAAATGTCTTGAGTTTAGTGAGACCCTGTATATTTTATATTCAGTATAAAAAGAAATTGGGTACTGTTGAGCAAAGGGGCGTTGGAAGCTAAAACGCTTTCAGAGAGAAAGTTGCCGCCTATTTTTTTTCTTTCAAACTTTCAACCAACATTTGTCGTAATAGATTTTCTTTGTGACGCTTCGAGTTCGGGATTACCCTGTATACGCATTTCGTATAATGAAATTATATCGAACAGACCGGTCCCATTTATTCAAGAATAAATTAGAGAAAATTGAGAAATGAATGTCTTAAGTTTAGTAAGACCCTGTATGTTTGAATTTCATAATTTTATAAGTTTTTTTTTTTTTTAGATTGTTAATATTTAAAGGCACTTGCGTTCAAGCTCAAACGCTTTCTAAAGGCGAGAGAAGGTTGCCTATTTTCTTCTTTCACATTTCCAACCGACATTGTCGTAATAAGTTTGCTTTACAATGATTCAAATTCAGTAGTACCCTGTATACTTATTTCATGTAAATGAAATTATTAAATAGGCTCATCGTTTATCCAAGAATAAATTAAAGAATATCAAAGAATTGATGTCTCAAGTTTAGTGAGACCCTATATGTTTGAATTTCAGAATTTAGCAAGTTTTTTTTTAGATTGTTAATAATTAAAGGCGCTTGTATTGAAGCTCAAACACTTTCTCAAGAGGAAAGAAAGTCTTTCACATTTTCAACCAACACGCTTGCAATTTTCTTTGCAATGACTCAAGTTCGATAGCACCCTGTATAAGCATTTCACATAAATGAAACCGACCGACCCCGTCTGTTTTAAATAGAAAAAGAAAATAATTAATTCCTTTGTTTATTTGTTTATTTATTTAAATAATTTATAAAACTATTAGAGGCATGTCTTTAAAGGAAAAATATTATTATAGACGTTATGCAAGGCAGTTTCCTTCGTCAGGTGAAACGCATAACACATTTTGTTGCTATTAATAAGTGTTACGTTGACAAATTAACAGCCAGAGCCAAACAAGTTTTGATTGTGACAAAATTCGAATCGAATAGTTTAGGGGGGAGGAAAAATTATTCTGATTGTGTGTGTGTGTGTAAATTAAGAAGAGCAAAGGCCTCGAAGCTGAACCTTGCGGGACTCCATCTACTTAATCTTTTCTTGCGAACAGCACTTTTTTAAAGTGAGGAACGGTAAAGGCTTGAGGACCTTCTTCGCTGATTATTCAATCAAAAAAATATACGAAGATATTTTAATAATCATCAAATGGTTTTAAACAGTTTAGACAGGGGAGGAGAAATTAATGGTAAAGAAAGTAAATTTAGATGGTTTTCGGCCTTGTGCTTCATGTATAAAGTCTGATTTACTTTTGATAATTCTGCCAGGGTTGCCAAGGATACATAATCTTCTGCATCATATTCCATGTTTGTGCTTTCAAGTTTCAATAAAATTAAAAAAAAAAACGAGCAGTGTTGCAAAACTCTTATATAACCTACGAGTCCCTGCCGTCGAAACCTTTTCTAAATCGGAAGAAGAATAAGATGCCGAAGTTTTCCGTAAAATTTCCCCATGGAAATCATTAATTAGTGCAAAAAATGTTAGAGACAATTACAGTTTCCTGCAATGCTTCTTCTTTCTTCGAAAAGGCACTGCTTAAACACAAACAAAAAAATCTTTGAAGGTTTTCAGATTTGACAAACTCAAAAATTTTGTAAAATTTGCGAAATCGTTTTTAAACAGTTCCTTTTCGAAGAAAAAAAGAAATTACAGGAAATTGTAATTGTTAAAGAGGACCAAACTAGGTGGTATGAACGGTGGGGAATTACATCGCGGGGACCCCCCCCCCCAGACGAAAGCAGAAAAGAAAAGGCGCGCTTCAATAAATGATTAAAATTATATTTCAAATAGGTCATGCATATAATACTGAAATGATGGCTCAATTTGAACAACGCCTACATTCCTGGGAACGCATTAATTATAGACGAACCATTGAAATTATCACGAATGTGGCATATAGTAGATGCGCGTGTTATCTAACTCCCCCCCCCCCCCCCCCCCCAGTGCATCAAACAAGAAAAGCATGCTCGCACCCATCTCGATTTCGATTAACCAAAACACAAGACCAATCGTGCAGGTAGTAATTACGCAAAAACTGTTTGGTTTGAGAAGCGGCTGGTTGAAAGGTTGAAAATTCAAATTAGAGAGAGAGAGAAAACCTCCATTAGCAAAAAAAGAAAATTGCCTGCCATTAATCTTGCATGATCATACACTGAACTTTTTGAATTTTTTTTCGGGTGTCAACCGGAATTTGCCACGTTTTCAGAAAATTTTTGGGGGTTTTAGGACAAGCCAAAAAGGTTTATAAAGAACGACTTTTTTTTCGAAAACTCAAAAATAATGAAGTTTTTCCTCTGGTGAACCTAATCCGTGGACACAGTGTATACCTAGATGTTACACTCGTGTTAAAAAAAAAATTCCGGACACGATTATTTAAAAATCAGGGTTCTATTCGCAACGCGTTGTTACGTTTTGCGTCTTCCTCTGTGAGAACCCGCAATTTTAATTTTCAAAAGATAAAAGTAATTCAATTGGAAACTTGATTTTTTGCATTTTTGCAAAAGAGTGACGTTGACAGTTCCATTAACAACAAAAACGAAACCAACAGAAATGTGAGTTGCCAAATAACAAAACATCTCACAATCCATCAATTGGCGACGCGTCTCTCTTCTTTATTAAAAAAAAACTATTTTGCTACGTGGGCTGCTGGAAAATTTTCTGGAATCTAGTAGGTCTAGCATTTATCAACTGTCATATTTGAAAAATTTGGCGTTTTTCGCCTATAATTCTATTGACAGTTCCTATCCAAGTGAACTAGTTTTGTTTGTACATCATTTGAGGAAAAATAATTTTGTGTAAACATGGAAATCTCTCAGGAAAATTTTCGTGCCATGACTTTTTACGATTTCAAATGTGGTCTAACGCCGAAACCTCGAGTGCCTCGATCGGCTTCATTTGGCTTTTGGAGATGAAGCACCATCAAAGAGCAGAGTTTATAATTGGTTTGCCGAATTCTAGCGTGGACGTACACCAGTGCTTAAAAGTTTCAAAACGAAAAGCAATAAAACTGTTCGAATATGACCCTTATTGAAACAGGTCTAATTTATTTTGAACCTTAAGAACGGAGGGTACTTTCTCCGCACCCCGATAAGAAGGTCGTTAATCCTCTAAAACTGCCGCGGCCGGTGGATGTTTATGATGCATTGAATTTCGTAGGAACGCAAGTATTTAGTTTCATTTATCATTTATGTAACCACAATTTTATTTTACCTAAATTAGAATATTTTATTTTCTTACATAACAAATCTTTATATATCTAAAGAAATACATGAATTTTAAATTAGTTTAAAGGATCGATGATGTAAATTAATTGGAAAAATTATAATTATACGCAATGTGTGATTTGTTCTTTAATTTTTTATTTCACAAAAGTTTTATTACTTTATAGAAATTTTTATTCTAAAATTTTAATTACGAGAAAAGAGTAAAGAGATTTTTGGTAAATATGAAATATACAAAAATGAGCTGAGCGAGATGTATAGGGTTAATTTTATATGTTCCAATGTTTTATTTTAGGAGCTGAGAAAAAGCTTATATAAAAAAATTCTAGGTTTTTTTTACATATTATCTTCTAGAATTACCACAAAAAACCGCACTGCAAAATATATTTAAAAAAACCTATACAATTTTATATAAAAAATATGCGTAATACCAAAATTACTATGGCAAGAAATAAATTAATGTTGATCATTGGAAACAATTAAAATAACTGTATGGAGAATCATTATTGAGGATGAAGATATCAGAGAAACTATTGTTTACCTAAAGGATGCGATTATGATTAGGGCATTCGAAGTAATAGATTTAAATTTACGAATTCTGAAAATTCATAACATGCATGCTCTTTATTATTTTAGCCTTTTTGGAATTGAAATAAAAACATTTGTGATTACCAGCTGGACATTCAAGAAATGTATTAAATTTAAAAATTCTGAAAATACGTAAACTATAACCTCTACATACATTAGCTTCCTAGAAGCAAGCTTAATAGTAAACTCCTAGAGTATAGTTTTCTTAGAATATAAAAATTGTAATACATAGTTAAAACATACTGTACTTATGTTAAAAACACATTCAAATTTTATCTAAGCTAGAAATGAAAAAATAATATTACTTTTTTAAGTTTTAATAAAAAAAGCCTTCTCAAATAATCTGGCATGAATAGAATTAGTTGAAAAGTTTATCGAAAGTTTTCTCAAGTTTGCATTAATTCAGAAGTTAAAAGTAAATTCTTCAAACTTATAACCTTTAATTTGTCAAAATATGCGAATGATGGGACATTTATTCTTGATGATTTAATTTAATTCAGAAAAAAATATTATACAAAATCAATTAATACTATTTATTTATTTTTTCGTATTCTAATAATATAAAATGCGCTTTCCGTATAATGAAGTTCTAGTCAACAAAGCTATTAATTAGTAAGCAAATAATATGTATATCGCATTAAACTATAAAATCTATTAATTTACGAAAATAATAGATTCTATTTCATTTACTTATTTAATAATAATAATAACAATAAGAAGGTCTTTATTGATAATAATGATATGCACGCACAGCTACATTTCATTTCACTATATTTATATATTTATCAAAGATTCAGAAATTTTAATTTCACGTTGTTTTCCTTATTTATTTTACCTACACGTTATAATATTTAGGAAACAAATTTTGTTAAATTTACTAACTAAATAATGAATGCGTTTCTACCATGATAAGTAATTAATCAAGTTGGTTGAATACGTTCGTGTCTATTTTAAATCCCCGTGTTTGCGATGGCCGGTTTTATTATCCGGACAGCAGGTACACCGGTGCTTAAAAGTTTTCGGAGTACTAGCCAGATCACTGGCAGTAGTAAATTTTGTGCTTTGCAATTATGAACCTTACAGCTTTTACAAGCGTACCTGCTGTCCGGATAATAAAACCGGCCATCGCAAACACGGGGATTTAAAATAGACACGAACGTATTCAACCAACTTGATTAATTACTTATAGTGGTAGAAACGCATTCATTATTTAGTAAGTAAATTTAACAAAATTTGTTTCCTAAATATTATAACTTATAGGTAAAATAAATAAGGAAAACAATGTGAAATTAAAATTTCTGAATCTTTGATAAGTATAGTGAAATGAAATGTAACTATGCGTGCATATCATTATTATCAATAAAGACCTTCTTATTGTTATTATTATTAAATAAGTAAATGAAATAGAATCTATTATTTTCGTAAATTAATAGATTTTATAGTTTAATGCGATATACATATTATTTGCTTACTAATTAATAGCTTTGTTGACTAGAACTTCATTATACGGAAAGCGCATTTTATATTATTAGAATACGAAAAAATAAATAAATAGTATTAATTGATTTTGTATAATATTTTTTCTGAATTAAATTAAATGATCAAGAATAAATGTCCCATCATTCGCATATTTTGACAAATTAAAGGTTATAAGTTTGAATAATTTACTTTTAACTTCTGAATTAATGCAAACTTGCGAAAATTTCAATTCCAAGAAGGCTAAAATAATAAAGAGCATGCATGTTATGAATTTTCAGAATTCGTAAATTACTTCGAATGCCCTAATAATAATCGCATGCTTTAGGTAAGCAATAGTTTCTCTGATATCCTCATCCTCAATAATGATTCTCCATACAGTTATTTTAATTGTTTCCAACCAACATTAATTTATTTCTTGCCATAGTAATTTTGGTATTACGCATATTTTTTATATAAAATTGTATAGGTTTTTTTAAATATATTTTGCAGTGCGGTTTTTTGTGGTAATTCTAGAAGATAATATGTAAAAAAAACCTAGAATTTTTTTATATAAGCTTTTTCTCAGCTCCTAAAATAAAACATTTGAACATATAAAATTAACCCTATACATCTCGCTCAGCTCATTTTTGTATATTTCATATTTACCAAAAATCTCTTTACTCTTTTCTCGTAATTAAAATTTTAGAATAAAAATTTCAATAAAGTAATAAAACTTTTGTGAAATAAAAAATTAAAGAACAAATCAGACATTGCGTATAATTATAATTTTTCCAATTAATTTACATCATCGATCCTTTAAACGAATTTAAAATTCATGTATTTCTTTAGATATATAAAGATCTGTTATGTAAGAAAATAAAATATTCTAATTTAGGTAAAATAAAATTGTGGTTACATTTTTGATAAATGATAAATGAAACTAAATACGTGCGTTCCAACGAAATTCAACGCATCATAAACATCTACCGGCCGCGAAGGTTTAAGAGGATTAACGACCTTCTTATCGGGGTGCGGAGAAAGTACCCTCCTTTCTTAAGGTTCAAAACAAATTAGACCTGTTTCAATAAGGGTCATATTCGAACAGTTTTATTGCTTTTCGTTTCGAAACTTTTAAGCACCGGTGTACGCTTGTAAAGCTGTAAGGTTCATAATTGCAAAGCACAAAATTTACTACTGCCAGTGATCTGGCTAGTACTCCGAAAACTTTTAAGCACCGGTGTACCTCTCTCAGTGACGAATTTCGTGAAGGTCCCCTTCAACATCTGTTGTTGCCACTAATGTAGATGCTGTGCGTGAAATGCTTGAGCGACATCGACATGTGATATACCGTGAGATTCAAGCATCCTTACGCATTGACATGAAACGAATACACCAGATTTTGCATGATCATTGGAACGCACGAAAGCTTTACAGTCGTTGGATCCCACACAATTTAACAGAATCGCAAAAACAGGGTCGTGTCAAATGGTGCGAAGAAATGCTCAAGAAATTCAATGGAGGTCGTTCAAATTTAGTTTACAACATCGTTACCGGTGACGAAACGTGGATCTATTCGTACGACCCAGAAAGTAAACAATAATCTACCGTTTGGGTATTTCAAAATGAACCAAAACCAACAAAAGTTGTCCGTTCACGCAGTGCTGCGAAGCAAATGATTGCTTGTTTCTTTGGTTTAACTGGACATGTAGCAACCGTGGCTTTAGAGGATCGAAAAACCGTGAATGCTGATTGGTATACTACGATTTGTTTGCCGGAAGTCATCGATCAAATAAGAAGAAACAATCGAAATCGACGAATCATTCTCCATCATGACAACGCCAGCTCTCACTCGTCAGCCCGTCAAACAGTTGATTTTTCGTCCAACAAAAATGTTGAATTAATGACTCATTGTCCATATTCACCTGATTTATCACCTAATGATTTCTTTTTGTTCCCAAATATTAAAAATAAAATGCGTGGTGAGCGATTTTCGTCGGCTGAAGCAGCGGTTAAAACATTCCGGACACTGGTTTCTGAGGTACTATCTTTAGAGTGGAAAGCGTGCTTTAGAAATTGGTTCGAGCGTATGCAAAAGTGTATTGACGTCAAAGGCCAATACTTCGAAAAACAATGATACCGTTTACCAAATTTCATACGCATTTTTTCATACCGTTTCCAGAAACTTTTCCAGCAGCCCACGTACATGAAAGTTTTATCCAATCACTTCTTGTTGATTAATTCATCGTTTGAATGCGCCAAACTAAACGCCAGGGTTAGTATCTGAAGAACCAATACCATTAATTAGTTTGCAACTTTCTGTTCTGGTGATGTCGCACGTCGCGTCGCATGAAATTTATGGATATTTATTGGATGATTGCAGTCGCTGAAATGGTACCTAATGGGACGTGCGAGTGCATATTTAACACACATTTTCATATTATGGTAGTAAATAATTGCCCTGTTGCGATTTACGATGTTAAAATCCCGGTTCTACGTACAAATAAAAAAATTAAAATGCCTTTGCGTCCGATCGACGCGACACGACGCGACGTGACGACGTAGAAATTTCATTTCGTTGCTAAAAAGAAACCTGCACATTAAATACTTTCTTCGCATCAAGCGTAAATTAGATGTTTGCTTGTCTACAAATAATTTGTTTGTTGCGTTTACAAGCACAGCAGGATGTGTATGTTGTTTATTTAAATTTATTTTTTGACACACAAATTCTAATTTTCTCTTTCGGTTGACTTGTTAAATTTTTAAGAACAAAATATAGATCTCTTTCCAACTGAAACAAACTTTGGTTACTTTTCAATTTCCAGTTACTTCATATAAGTATTTTATTTTTAATTTTGTTTTTTTCTTTCTTCTTCGAATCTTGTACATATTTTTCTTCAATCGTTTCTTGCTTAGTATTCAAGCAACGAGGTTACCTGTTTTCATTAAAAAATTATTGAACCATTGGCTTTGACAATAATTATTGTTAAGTTGTTGTAGGTGATATTTTGATATAAAAAATAGCTATAACTGTTAAATTTTTCCGGCGAAAATAAAGAAAATTTTTCCCCATAAAAAAAGAAGAAGAGAAAGCTTTGATGAGCATTCAACAGGAAATTATGAAAAGTGTGCAAGTATACAGCTATGCGCCGTGTATTGTTTGGTTGGCTTGAAGTCAATTTTAACTTTTAACAGATTTTTGTTTTTTTGAATAATTCAGTTTTGGTTCGACATTTTTCGCTTTCGTTGAGTAAAGTTGGGTTGTGTTTGGCTGGATTGGTTTGACCTTGAGATGGCTTGGACTTAATATGAATCTAATTGAGTCTTATTGCTTTTTTTAATTTGTTGTTTCAGTTTTAATTTTTAATTTTAAATCTTATTTTTTGCTTTCGAGGTTGTGTGGAGTTAGGAGGTGCAGTTACCTTGAAATGGGTTCGAATCAATTTTAAATATTTTACTTTTTTAATTAAAAAAAAAAAACAGGCTGTCTGTATTTAATTTTGATTTTTTTCTTGGATTGGATAGAGTAGATTGCGTTTAAATGGATTGTGTTTGGTTGCCTTGAGGGAGGTTGAACTTAATTTTAATTGAGTTTTGATTTTTTGATTTGAATAATTTAGTTTGGTTTGAGTTAACCTTGAGATGGATTCGACTCAAATTTAAATATTTTATTTTAATAAAAAAAAACAGTCTGGTCTTATTTAATTTTGATTTCTTTTTCTTGGATTGGATAGAGTATATTGTGTTTAGCTAGGTTGTGTTTGGTTGCCTGGGGGGGGGGTGAACTTAAATATAATTGAGTTTTGATTTCTTGGGTTCGACTCAATTTTAGATATTTTATTTTAATAAAAAAAAAACAGTCTGGTTTTATTTAATTTTGACTTCTCTCTTGGATTGGATGGAGTAGGTTTAGTTTAGTTGACTTTATTTAAGTCAAGACTTTATTTAAGTCAACTAAACTAAACCTATTCTATCCAATCCAAGAGAAAATTCAAAATTAAATAAAACCAGACTGTTTCTTTTATTTTTTTTTATTTTAAATAATTTATTTTAATAAAAAAAAACACAGTCTAGTTTTATTTAACTTTGATTTTTTTTTCTTGGATTGGATAGAGTAGGTTTAGTTTAGTTGACTTAAATAAAGTCTTGACTTAAATAAAACCAGACTGTTTCTTTTCATTTTTTTTATTTTAAATAATTTATTTTAATAAAAAAAAACACAGTCTAGTTTTATTTAACTTTTTTTTTTTCTTGGATTGGATAGAATAGGTTTAGTTTAGTTGACTGTATTTAATTTTGATTTCTTTTCTTGGATTGGGTAGAGTAGATTGAGTTTAGCTGTACTCTGTTTGGTTGCCTTGAGGGGGGGTTGAATTTAATTTTAATTGAGTTTCCATTTTTTTTAATAATTTAGTTTTGCTTGGGTTGTGAGGAGTTTGGTCGAGTTAACCTTGAGATGGGTTCGGCTCAATTTTAAATATTTTATTTTAATAAAAAAAGAAGTCTAGTTTTATTTAATTTTGAATTTTTCTCTTGGATTGGATAGAGTAGGTTTAGTTTAGTTGACTTTATTTAATTTTGATTTTTTTTTTCTTGGATTGGATAGAGTAGATTGTGTTTAGCTGGATTGTGTTTGGTTGCCTTGAGAGGGGTTGAACTTAATTTTAATTCAGTTTTAATTTTTTGAATAATTTAGTTTTGCTAGGGTTGTGCGGAGTTTGGTTTGAGTTAACCTTGAGATGGGTTCGACTCAATTTTAAATATTTTACTTTTTTAATAAAAAAACAGTCTGGTTTCATTTATTTTTTTGGATTGGATAGAGTAGGTTTAGTTTAGTTGACTGTATTTAATTTTGATTTTTTTTTTCTTGGATTGGATAGAGTAGATTGTGTTTAGCTGGATTGTGTTTGGTTGCCTTGAGAGGGGTTGAACTTAATTTTAATTCAGTTTTAATTTTTTGAATAATTTAGTTTTGCTTGGGTTGTGCGGATTTGGTTTGAGTTAACCTTGAGATGGGTTCGACTCAATTTTAAATATTTTATTTTAATTAAAAAAACAGTCTAGTTTTATTTAATTTGGATTGGATAGAGTAGATTGTGTTCAGCTAGGTTGTGTTTGGTTGCCTTGAGGGCTGAGGGGGGAGGGGTGGGGGTGAACTTAAATTTAATTGAGTTTTGATTTATTTAATTTTGATTTTTTTTCTTCTTGGATTGGATAGAATAGGTTTAGTTTAGTTGACTTTATTTAATTTTGATTTTTTTCTTGGATTGGACAGAGTAGATTGAGTTTAGCTGGGTTCTGTTTACTTGCCGTGAGGGGGCGGTTAAACTTAATTTTAACTGAGTTTTGATTTTTTGAATAATTCAGTTTTGCTTGGGATGTGTGGAGTTTGGTCGAGTTAAGTTTGAGATGGTTCGACTCAAATTTAAATATTTTATTTCAATAAAAAAAAAAACAGTCTGGTTTTATTTAATTTTGATTTTTTTTTCTTGGATTGGATAGAGTAGATTGAGTTTAGCTGGGTTGTGTTTATTTGCCTTGAGGGAGGCTGAACTTAATTTTAATTGAGTTTTGGTTTTTTGAATAATTCCGTTTTGCTTGGGTTGTGCGGAGTTTGGTTGGAGTTAACCTTGAGATGGATTCGACTCAATTTTAAATATTTTACTTTTTTAATTAAAAAAAAAAAACAGTCTGGCTTTATTTAATTTTGATTTTTTTGTTTGTTTTTGGATTGGACAGACGTTTAATTTAGTTGAGTTTATTTTCATTTTCAGACTATATGGAAACACGTCAAATGTCCAACAAAACAACAAAACATCTTACAAACAGCGCAATACTCTCTTAACTTTATTGCCAACTTAAACAGTTATTCTTGATCACTGTGTATAATAAGAGCACGTCAACTAACGAGGAAAAATGCTAAAAATTCAGATGCGTTACATCACAGAACAAGAAAAAAAATTCTTGTGTGTTTTGACTGTCACCTTTTAGAAATCCAGGAAATTACTCAAGACTATTTTAGAAAAAACTTCTATGAATTTGTGCGTTACGTACTTCACTTTGTAATATACGTAGTTAAACGATCTCTCTGCAAATACGCTCACATGCAAATATTTAAAAACCTTGTTGATATACGAACGTGGAAAGACCATTCTGCGGCCGGTATTTCACGCTTGATAAATTATGCTCATTTACTCCGGCCCCTCCGGAAACGGTTTTCTTCTTCTTCGTCTTCTTCTTCTTGATTTACCGATGTTATTACTTAATGCGTTGAAGATGTTTTTTCCCTTAATTTCCTTTCTTGCTTTCTTCTTTCTTTCTGCAAAACAATTATTATTCTAGTATTGAAGTCGCCTGTCGCTCGTTAAGGAGCGCATCTGAATTAGGAACAATAAAATTACGGGCGATTTACGGCGGCGTAATTACTAATTACTAATTACCGTCGACGTTGGTAATATATTGTTCTGCCGGCGATAAATTAAATTAATGGAGTAAAACTGAAATCGCCGTTTTGCAATTATCGAAAGTGTTCGAGTTTATCCGGCGTTGTTAAACAATTAAGGCGCTCGCGGTGACATGGTTTGCGTTGACGATGGGAAAGTGGATCTGGGATACCAAAGAAACGATAAAGGAAATCAAGGAGATAGGTATGAAGAAGGCACAGCACATTCTGCTTTCTGACTATCGCTGATGTTTCATTTCTTATCACATCAGAGATAAGATAAGAAAGTTTGCTGCCGATGATTAACTAAAAAAAAAAGAGAAAAAATTGAATGCAAAAATGTGAAATCGGTATTTAAAATGATTCACGACACGATCTTTAATTTATTAATACTAGATTAATAAACAAAATAGTTTAAGCTATGATTTCGGTGGCCTTCAAAATGTTACTTTGATCCTTCTTTCAGAATTTTTCAGTTTATGGTTTATTCAATTCAACTATCATCAGCAAGATACTGTGCTGGGGAAATTAACTTCCGCACAAAGCCAGCAGCAAATGAAATAAATTAAGGCTATTTTTTAAATGAAAAAATTAAAACAATTAAAAGTAAGTTCAAGCCGCCTCATGATAACTCAAGGAAACTCCCTCCGACCCAAGCAAAAAATGAAATTAAAACTACAACGGTTATGAACAGGGAACGGAATTGTATATTTTGTTCGATTAAATCCAAACAAGACGGCAAACGTATGCATCGACGAGTAATAAATGCACACGCTCATTGCCGCCTCGTTCGAAATAAACCGAACAAAATATATAATTCCGTCCTGTAGTTATGACAAATTAAAATATATAAAACTAAAATAAAATTTACTCTCACTAACCCATCCCAAGGTCAAACCACTTCAACTTCGGCCCAACATAAGAAAACAATTTAAAACCAAAACTAAATTGTATTATTAATATCAAAACTCAATTAAATTATTACAAACTTAAAAAAAATAAAAAAGCAATAAAATTCAATTAAAATTAAGTTCAATCCATCTCAAGGTCAAATCAACCCAGTCCTACCCAACTCTAAAATTTAGCACTAAAACTGTGTTACTCGAAATAATAAAAATTAATTAAAATAAAGTTCAACTCACCTCAGAGGCCAACCAAATCTAAATTATACTATTAATATCAAAACTCAATTAAGTAAATTATTACAATTTAAAAAAAAAAACAAATTAAAAAAGCAATAAAATCGAATTAAATTTAAGTCCATTTCATCTCAAGGTCAAATCAATCCAGCCCAAGCACTATCTCTAACTCTATCAACAAAAGCATAAAATTTAGCATCAAAACTGAGTTACTCGAAACAACAAAAATTAATTAAAATTGCGTTCAACCCAACTCAGAGGCAAATACAACGCAACTAAACTCAACCGGAAGCAAAAGAAAAAAAAAATAAAAGTGAAAAAAGTCAAGGCTGCTTTTTTAATAAAAAAATTTAAACAATTTAATTTAAGGCCAAAAACTCACCTCAAGGTCAAGCCGACCGGTAAACTCGACCTAAATAAAAATAAAATCAAATAAAATTTAGTCTAACTAACTCATCTCAAGGTCAAACCACTCCAACTTCGGCTCAACATAAGCAAAAAATTTATAAAAGCAAAACTAAATTATACTATTAATTTTAAAACTCAATTAAGTAAATTATTACAAATTAAAAAAGCAATAAAATTGAATTAAAATTAAGTCCCTTCCATCTCAAGGCCAAATCAATCCAGCCCAAACACTACCTCTAACTCTACTCAACAAAAGCATAAAATTTAGCACCAAAACTGAGTTACTCGAAACAACAAAAATTAATTAAATTTGAGTTCAACCCAACTCAAAGGCAAATACAACGCAACTAAACTCAACCGGAAGCAAAAGAAAAAAAAATTAAAAATGAAATGTCAAGGCTACTTTTTAATTAAAAAATTAAAACAATTAAATTTAAGGCCAATAACCCATCTCAAGGTCAAGCCAACCTTTAAATTCGACCTAATGTATCCAAGCCAACCAAAATTGTACGCATAACGATTAAAATAATACTAAAAATTTAAAATTCAAAATATAAAAAAATAAAAAATAAATAAAATAATATAAAGTAACGATAAAATAATTAAAAATTTTAAAATAATATAAAAAAATAATAAAAGAATATAAAATAATTAAAAATTTTAAAATAATATAAAAAAATAATAAAAGAATATAAAATAATAATAAAATAATATTAAATTATAATAAAATAATATTAAATTATAATAAAATAATATAATATAATAATATAATAATAATAAAATAATATAATATAATAATATAATAATAATAAAATAATATAAAATAATAATCAAATAAAAGCTCAATTGGAATTAAGTCCAAAATTATTTAGAATTTTTTTTTGGCAACTAATACGTCAATGATCTTAATAAAAAAATATATAGCAAGACTTGCTGGCTATCATGCCTCATCCGACTTCTTCCAAGGTGACAAGAACTGTCAAAATTTTAGGTTAGGAAAGGGCTCAAACACTAACGCCAAGCGGAATACACTTGAACTGAAGATCATCGCCCAGGCTAGTTAGAAGTCGCAGACTATTTAACGGGCCGTCATTAATTGAATTAGATGTACAGGGCGTTTGAATGAAAAATCCCCTACTTATTTTGTCTCCTTCGCGTACTTAAAAGTGGCAAGTTTTAGGTTAGGAAAGCGCGCAAAAACTAGCGCCGAGCGGAGTATGTTTGAAGTGAAGATCCATTTCCAATTAGATTCCAATTAGAAATGGCAATAAATTTTAAATAAAGTGAGGCTTGGCTGTCTTGGCTCATTCAATTTCTGAAAAGATTGATGACAAGAACTGTCAAAATTTTAGGTTAGGAAAGGCCTCAAAAACCTAGCGCGAAGCGGAGTAAATCTGAAGTGAATATTCTTGTCCGGGGGGGCAGTTAGAAGTCGCTTTTCCGTTAATAGGTCGCCATTGCGTCATTATTTGAATTGGATATTATCTAAAGTGTTTAACTCATCCGGTTTTTTGAAAGATGACAAGAATTGTCAATATTTTAGGTTAGGAAAAGCCTCAAAAACCTAGCGCCAAGCGGAATAAATTGAAAATAAGTGAAAATTCTTGTCCGGGGGGAGGGGCAGTTAGAAGTTGCAATTTCTTTAACAGGCCTTCATTATTTGAATTAGATATACAAGGTGTTTGAATAAAAAAGTCCTTTACGACTGTAAAGGGGGCAACCATGATTTTAGTGACCAACGAAAAATTAGAATAAATCATATTCGCCCAAAGGCCATTAACAATGCACGTGAACAAGTCTTTACTTGTTCTTAACAATTTATAGATGACATGTTTCGGTTGATTACCACTTTCAAATTGTTTACACAAATTTCTCTAGAAATTATAATTATTTTTTTTTCTCTACTCTGACAAAATTTCTTGGGACTTCCCACCTTCTACATCGGCTCCTTCCGTTCGCTTTCGGTTGCACTTTTGCCCTGTTAGTACGATTCCCCTTCGGAAATGGCCAGGCAAACAACGGGCTTCAACTGCCTATGTTTTATAAAGCAGTTTTACATTTATTATTATATTAATTATTACAAAGCAGCAATTTTATTCAGTATGCTCACATTTTGCCTTGCAATAAATTCTTTTTTTAAATTTTTATTTGATGAGCACGCATTCCACTGTCATTTCTCATCAAAGACGCGGGACGTTTCGAAGCATAAATTTGGCAGTGATTTTATAGACACTAAAGTCCTTTCGTCTTAAAAAAAAAAAAAAATAGTCTGCGTATGTATGTTATTGTAAGTATTGAAACGTGCAGTTGTGCAAATTAACAACAAACTTTGATGGTATAACTTAAATTTCTCATTTCTTATTTCGCCTTCGTCGATTCGCCTCTTGTTTTCTTTTTTAAGATTTTTTTCGTTGAGCTCCCGTTTTCTGGTTCTTTATTTCGCCGAATGTTTTTTTTTTGTTTTTTATTTTGTTAGTTCATCCAGTTCATCATCGTTTCTGCTATTTATTTATTAATGTTTTCTTCTTACATTCTTTTCTGATTTGTAGTTTTTTTTTCAATATTTATTTGCCCTTGAGTCGCCTATCTTCGGTTTTTTAATTCTTTGTTTTACCAACTCTCATTTGTTTTTGTTTTTTTGCTATTAGCTCATCATTTCTGCGATTTGTTTCTTAATTTTTCTTTTTAATTATTTCATTTCATTCTTTCTGCAATTTGTTTATTATTTCTTTTCCTGCCTTCTCATTTCATTTTTCATTTTTAGCTGCCCTTGACTCGAGGATCTTCCGTTTTCTAGTTCTCTGTATTGCCGATTGTCATTAGTTTTTTTTTAATTAGTTCATTATTTCTGCGATTTGTTTCTTAACGTTTTTTTTTAACAACAAACTTTGATGGTATAACTCAAATTTCTGATTTTTTATTTCTCCTTCGTCGATTCGCCGCTTGTTTTCTTTTACAAAATTTTTTTCATTGAGCTACTGTTTTCTGATTATTTGTTTAGTCGATTGTGTTTTGTTTTTTTTTGTTTTGTTAGTTCACCCAGTTCTGAGTTCAACCATTTCTGAGATTTATTTGTTAATGTTTTTTTCTTACATTCTTATCTGATCGGTAGTTTTTTAATATTCATTTGCCCTTGAATTGACCATCTTCTGTATTTTTAATTATTTGTTTTGCCGATTGTCATTTGTTTTTTTATTAGTTCATCAATTCTGCGCTTTTCATTTTCTAACTTTTTTCTCAAATTACTTACCTAGTTTTCAGATTTTTTTTGCCCTTGAGTCGCCTATCTTCGGTTTTTTAATTCTTTGTTTTACCAACTCTCATTTGTTTTTGTTTTTTTGCTATTAGCTCATCATTTCTGCGACTTGTTTCTTAATTCTTTTTTTTTTTAATTATTTCATTTCATCCTTCCTGCAATTTGCTTATTATTTCTTTTCCTGCATTCTCAGCTAGTTTTCGGTTTCATTTTTAATTTTTAGCTGCCCTTGACTCGACGATCTTTCGTTTTCTAATTCTCTGTATTGCCGATTGTCATTTGTTTTTTTTTTAATTAGTTCATTATTTCTGCGATTTGTTTCTTAACGTTTTTTTTTTTTAACAACAAACTTTGATGGTATAACTCAAATTTCTGATTTTTTATTTCGCTTTCGTCGATTCGCCTCTTGTTTTTTTTTTTCAAGATTTTTTTTCGTTGAGCTACTGCTTTCTGATTTGTGTTTTGTCAATTGCCTTTAGTTTTTTTTTTTTTTTATTTATTAGTTCATCCAGTTCATCACCATTTCAGAGATTTATTTATTAATGTTTTCTTCATTCATGACATTCTGATCGGTAGTTTTTTTAATATTCATTTGCCCTTGAATCGACTATCTTCTGTTTTTTTTAATTATTTGTTTTGTTATTTGTTTTTTTTTTATTAGTTCATCTTTTCTGAGATTTATTTTCTAACTTTTTTCTCTAATTACTTACCTGGTTTTCAGATTTTTTTTTAAATTTTTAGTTGCCTCTGAATCATCGACAGTTTTCTGTTTTCTAATTCTTTGTTTTACTGATTGTCAATTGTTTTTTTTTTTTATTATTGGTTCATTACTTGTCATCATCATCGCATTGCAGTTTTCTTACAAACGTTTCTCGTTTGTTGTCGACTAACTTGTGTTTTCTTTCTCTTTTTTAATTTTTTTCGCTTTCGGTTGCACTTTTGCCCTATTAGTACGATTCCCCTTCGGCACTGGCCAGGCAAACAAAGGGCTTCAACTGCCTATGTTTTATAAAGCAGTTTTACATTTATTATTATATTAATTATTACAAAGCAGCAATTTTATTCAGTATGCTCACATTTTGCCTTGCAATAAACTTTTTTTTTTTAATTTTTATTTGGCGAGCACGCATTCCACTGTCCTTTGTCATCAAAGAGACGGGACGTTTCGAAGCATAAATTTGGCAGTGATTTTATAGACACTAAAGTCCTTTCGTCTTCAAAAAAAAAAAAAATAGTCTGCGTATGTGTGTTATTGTAAGTATTGAAACGTGCAGTTGTGCAACCATACAACAAATATCACATCAGCATCGCATAACACACCGTGAAATTTATTTCCACAATAAATCATGCTCGCCGCAGAAAGAGGCACGTGAACGCAGCAAATAATAAAAATATTCCGCGTCCAGGTTGAGCAATAAACAACATTAGAAAAATAAAATAAATGCGTTTTATAAGCGCGCGCGCTCTCGGAAAAATCTCTGCGTTCACGCCTTTTGCATTTATTTATTTATTGAATGGGCAGGTGTACGTACACGTTATTATTATTTACAACTCAATGAGAAGGCATTCGTTCCCTTGCGATTGCAAGTAACGCGCGCACGGTCGCCAACGATTAAATAAAAAAAAAAAAAATTCCGCGATCGATGACTGAAGATCACCGGTGCCGTTCCAAAACGGGGATGCGGAAGTTCAAATTGTTTATGATGCTGCTGTTTAAGAAAAGGTAAGCAAAGGCTAGACGTTTTATTAATCGTCTTAAACGAAATTATTTTTTTATGTTAATCGAGGAGCGAGCAATAAATTATTTTTTTTTTAATTGTTACTTAACTGCGACGTGCGTGGTACATCCCGGCTTTAATTTTTAATTTTTTTTTTGTTGTTGGTGATTATACGTTTTCATGTCTTGTGTCATCGGGCCTTATTTGGGTGTGAATATTTATGTGCGTTTGCATCTCTGCCCATGTAAGAGCGCGACATTTACAAGCCGGGGGGTTTTCATCATTAAAAAAAATTGTAAAAATTTTCACATGGAGGAAATAATAAACTTTGCGCACGTTACTAGGGTTGACAGAATTTTCTTTAATTTCTTTCAAATTTCACTTCGATTATCATTCTTTTGTTTTGAAGTTACTGTTGATCAAGCGGTGTGTGACAATTGAGTTTACATACATCGCTTACAATAGATTACTTAAAAGTATCGCTGAATTTTTTTTAACCTTGAAGATGAAGCCTTCGGTATTGCTTTTCAACCGTCCGCCAGAAAAATATTTGCAAGGACAAATTTATTTATTTTTTTTGAAAAAATTAGAACTCCCTGCCCCCCGCCCCCCTCCCCAAACAAGGAAAGTATACCACCAGAGAAAAAATAATTTACAATAAAGCGCTTTACGCTGTTCATTCAACTCGCAAGGCAGTTAGTGTTCCAGTGTTGTCTTTCGATTGTTTTTCTTAACTTTTTAATTTATTTTTAACTATTTTCTTTTGACTTTACACGATCTTCATTTTTTCCTGACTCTTTTTGCTTGAGTTGTGTGGGATTTGCCTTGGATTTAATAATTCCAGGTGAGTTTTTAATTTTTTGTTTTCGTTTTAATTTTATTTTCATTTTATTTTTATTTTTTAAATTTAAACGTTGAGTTGTTTTGATTTTGAGTTACTATGCGGATAATTAAATTAATCAGTAGGTCGACCTCTCGTTTTCTCCGGTAGAATGAGGTTGAGTTGAGTTGACTTGACTCAAATTGAGTTTTGATTTTTAATTTTTTTTAAAACAATTTTCTTGATTTTAAAGGATGTTAATTTTTTCTGGGTCTTCTGGCTTGAATTGTATGGGATTTGCCTTACTTGTGTAGGACTTAATAATTCCAAATGAGTTTTCAATTTTTTGTTTTTGTTTCAATTTTAGTTTTATATTACTTTTTTTTTTATTTAAATGTTGAGTTGGTTTCATTTTGAGTTACCATGCGGATAATTAAATTAATCAGTATGTCGACCTTTCGTTTTCTCCGGTTGAATGAGGTTATTTTGAGTTGAGTTGGATTTGACTCTAATTGAGTTTTGATTTTTTGAGTTTTTGCTTGTTTTAGTTTTAATTTTTAAATTTTTCATATTGTTACGAATTCAGGTTCGTTAAATTTTTTATAAAATAACGACTCCGTATACTTAATATACTAATTTATAAAAAGTTTCAATAAAACAGCCGGTTGAGTTTTAATTTTTAATTTTTTTTTAACTATTTTCTTGGCTTTAAAGGACCTTCATTATTTCTGACTCTCCTAGTTTGAGTTGTGTGGAATTGGCCTTGTGTGTTGGACTTAATTCCAAGTGAGTTTTAATTTTTTGTCTTGGTTTCAATTTTCGTTTTATTTTTTCAACTTAAATAAAATAGTTGAGTTGGTTTGACTTTGAGTTACCATGGATTAATTAAATGAATCCGTCTCTTAATCGGCGCTTCGTTTTCTCCGATAGCATGAAGTTAAGCGGAGTTGAGTTGGACCTGATTCTAAATGAGTTTTTACTTGTTTTATTTTTTTAGTTTTAATTTTTTAATTTTTCATATTGTTACAAATTTAGGGTTCCTTAAACTTAATTTAAAATGAAAGCTGGATGTGCTTAATAAACTAATTTATTGAAAACGTTACAATAAAATACTAACAGCCGGTTTCATAATCGAACCAAACGAGATTTTAAAAATTAGAGTCACAGTCAGATGCCAAAATAAACGCGCAAACATAGTTATTTACACAATGGAATGTGACTTGTGACTTGTGTATTTAACGCGAAATATAAACTAATTTATTTAAACATAAGCCGAACGATCAGTTGTAAACTCTCATGTGAACTTGTCTTTCATTTCCCCGGCCGATCGCTTAAATATGCCGGGCTGGTTTACGAGATTATTCGGTCTGGCGAAGGTTCCAGGCTCTATCGGAGTTTCTTCGCTCAGAAAATTCGTCGCGCAAAGCAGACAGACGTTCGCCGAGCCTTCAAGACTCTCACACGCCAGGCTCTGACGCATGTAGCTTCCTTCAATTTTTAATTTTTAAGTTCTTACTTTTTGGATGTCAAGTTTAAATATTTTATTATTACGAGGGTTAGGTAGAGCTTGTTTAAATTGAGTGGGGTTGATCTTGCCGACGCTGGAACCCAACTGAGCTTTTCTCTTTGTTTTATTTTTTTTTTGCATTTTAGAGATTTTTGAATTTTAATTTTATAGATTTTTGAGACTTTACTTTACTTTATTTAGTATTGGACTGTTGCTTGCGTTGAGTCGAGTGAGGCTGATAGTAAGTTGAGTTGGATCGAATTTAACTGCAATAATTGAATTTTGATTTTAATAATAATTTTTAATAATAATAATTTTCGAGTTGTTTCAGCTGTTTCGGTTTTTATTTTTCAGCTTTAAATTTTCAATTGAAGTCGACTCTTGTCCGATGAAATGTGTAAGAAAATAGTGAAACGTTGAGTGTTTTTCCCAATTCTAATAGTGTCCGGTTATTGCTTAAAAACTATTTTCTTTTAAATTTTTAGTTTCAATTTTTTTTTTATTTAATATTTTTTACTCGAGTTAGCTTGAGTTAAGTTGAATTGACTTAGACTGAGCTTGCTTGGATTGAACTTGAAAAAATCAGACAGTCGATTGGAAAATTTTGTTTTTTTTTTGAGTTTTTGAATTTTGAGGTTCTCTGAGCTCTTTTTTCTGGGTTTCTGAACTTTTAAACTTCTTAAAAGTTTTCTTTTTGCTAGAAATAACTCGAATTAGGTTGAACTGACTTAGACTGAACTTGCTTGGATTGAACCTTAAAAAAAAAATCAGACACTCGATAGCAAACTTTTAATTTTTTTGAGTTTTCGATTTTTGAGGTTCTCTGAGCTTCTTTCTTGAGTTTCTGAGTTTTTGGAATTTTTTAAAAGTTCTTTTACTAGAGTTTACTCGAGTTAACTTGAATTGACTTAGACTGACCTTGCTTGGGTTGAACTAAAAAAAATTAACACTCAACCATACCATACACACTTTTATAAGTTTTTTTAATTTTGAGGTCCTCTAAGCTTCTTTTTTGGGTTTGTGAGTTTTAAGATTTTGAACTTTTTTAAAAAGTTTGTTTTGTAGGTTGAATTGAGTTAGGTGGGACTTAATTCCAATTGAGTTTTAAGTTTTTTTCTTGCGTTGGGTACAGGTAGGTTGAAATGAGTTTGGTGGGACTTAATTCCAATTGAGTTTTAAGCTTTTTTTCAGGTAGGGTGAATTGAGTTAGATGGGAATTAATTCCAATTGAGTTTTAAGCTTTTGAACACTTTTAAGTTTTTTTGTTTTCGTTTGTTTAAGTTTTAATGCAACTTTGTTGGGTCGGGTGGAGTTAGGTTCGATCGAGTTTCGCCGACTCTCTTTGGACTAAATTCCAAGCGAGTTTTGAATTTTTTGAGTTAAATTTTTTTTTAAGATTTGAGAATTTGGAATGCACAGGACTACTTCTTTCAGTCAACATAAAAATATTTCCTCCTTAAACAAGGTCTGCGCAACAAACAAAACACAAATACCAATAAACAAAAGATATTTACTTTGTATGTACAGTTGCGAGTAATAAATTTTGATCGTCGTTGATTGACAAAGATTGGTGCTTGACTCGTACTTGATTAAAAGTAAAGAGATTGATGTCTTAATTTTGAATATTGATTAAAAGTAAAGAGGTTGATGTCTTAATTTTGAATACTATGAATAATTAAAATTAAAAATCTAATTTATTTTCGATCCTTTTCTGACAATGCAACAAATTTATAACAAAATTTTTAATTTACGGAATTGCATTTGATGTTTTGCTTGACAGTGATGACCAAAAATTAATGCTCGCGACTGTACTCAATAAAAACCAAAACTGATTTGGACAATTGCCTATTTATTGTCTTTGATTGTCAGTTTCCCGCAACTAATGTTCATTTTATACGCGAAGGTTTTTCATATTGTGCTCTCATTAGAAACATTAACATTAATATTAAATTGAGTGCTATTTTACTTTACGCCGGTGTACCCTTGTATGTTATTTAAGATCGTCTATTCTTCGCGTTCTCTTTGTCCGTCGTGAACAAAGTACCTGCCTGAGATTTCTTTTTTTTTTTCATACCTAGTCCTGTGCAAAAATATTTAACGTGCGATCGTAATCTCTGTTTATTGCGTTTTTCAGAACGCGCGGTGTGATTCACGTGGTGTGCCGCACAATTCTCACTTTGCTGTTTGCTCCTCGTTCTTCATTAATCATTTTTGTGTAAGACACTGCAGACGAGTTGTCGATGCGTAATTTTTATTATTACCAAGCTTGGTTTTTGCTGTGCAAGAGGTGGCCAGTGCGAAGTTTCGCGAACACGCGGTGTGTTTGAATATAAAAAACTGATCTGGAGTTTTGACGAAGAATTTTTTATGGCGTTCTTCTTACCAAGGTAAGATAAAGATAAGCTGCCCTTTATTATTCGCTGCAGAGCGCTGTCGTCTTTGATATTCATTTCGTCTTCTCTTTTAAAGACTGGTGAAAAGAAAAACTGAACAAAAAATTTCTAAAAATAATAGTAAAGATTCATTAACAAAGAATAAATGAATAAAATCTGTATTTGGCCTGCTTTCAAACAGAATTGTTACAGTCAAATTAAGAACAACCAAACAAATACTTATTCTTGAAATTGAAAAAAGCAAGAACAAAAAATTAAACATTTTATTGATTGTGAAAAAGAAGAAACAAATGAATGAATGTAACGAGAAAAATATATCTTTTTACAGTATGTTTTAAAATCAAATTGCACAAATAGAAAGAGATTCTTTCCATAAAGAATTTGGAAAAACAATTGAATAAAATAGAGCAAGCAAACAAACAAAATAATTTTAAAAGTTGACAAAATATTTCAATGACGAAGAACGGACAAATAAATGAAAAAAAAAAAAACAATTGAATAAATGTAACGAGGTAAATAGATCTTTTTGCAGTATGCTTTTAAAATCAAATTGCACAAACAGAAACAAAAGTGAATAAAGAACTTCGAAAAACAGTTGAACAAAATAGAGCAAACGAACAAAATAATTTTAAAAGTTGACGAAATATTTCAATGACGAAGAACGGACAAATAAATGAAACACACGGAAATAATAATTGTTAGATTGTGCTTTGAAATCAAACGAAAAACAAGTGCATAAAATATTTTCAAAAACAATTGAACACAAAACAAATAAATAAATAAAGAAAAAACAAGAAAAAATAATTGGGGCTATGTGCTTTTCTTTTCTTAAAAAATACGAACGTTACTCTTTTGTTTTATTTTAACTCTGCAGATTACTCAGCAGTTTTCTTTCAATTTTCTTCCGTCAATCGACAGTCATTTGTTTTCTTTAACTCTATTCACTTTCTTCTTGCACTTTATCCGCCGATACTTTCTTTGTAGTTCCATTAAACTTTGGGTGTGCAGTAAACGTCTTCCATTTTTATCTTTTTTTCTTTAATTATTATTTTTTGTTTCGATTGACTGTTTTTTTTTTACTTTCAGTCGCAAAAATTATTACATTCCTGTTTACTTCCAGAAGAAGGCCCATAAACGTACGTTAGTTTTACTTTTTTCAATAAATTACATAGTTCCAAATCAGTTTCGATTGCAGTGGAGCGTCACGTGGACAGCTGTTTCGGCCCTACTTGGGGCCTCCTCAGCAAGGTAGCAGCTCGAGTACTCCCACACAATTTCAGGTCAAAATTGGCCGCGCGATTTTACGCGTCCTAAACTTGTTTATTTTTTTTTATCTTAAATCATTCATAATTTTAACTTGATCAACCATCTTCCGTTTTTGTTTCGTTTTTCATTTGTTACTTGACGATTTCTTTCATTTGTTTGCGTTTCAATTATTAAGACTTGAGCATTTCGTTTTCTAAGTTCAGCTTCGGCAATCTTTTTTTCGTTTTTGTTTCTTAAGTTTAAGTTTTTTTTTTCGTTGTTCGAATGTCTTTTGTTTTTGCACTGTTTATCCACCAATTCCATCGTTTAATTTTCTCTTATCTCTTACAATAATGAATTCCTTTGTTTCTTATTAAACTGGGAATAAGTCGCTAAACTTTCTCATTTTTTATTTCGCCTTCATCGATTCGCCTCGTTTTTTTTTCAAGATTTTTTCGTTGATCTTCTGCTTTCAGATTCGTTGTTTGGCCGACTGCCTTTTGTTTTGCTAGTTCTTTCAGTTCGTAATTTCTGCTATTTATTTATTAAGGTTTTCTTTTTCCATTCTTATCTGGTTTGCAATTTTTTTAAATATTTACTTGTCCTTGAATCGACGATCTTCAGTTTTTTTAATTCTTTGTTTTACCGAATCTCATTTGTTTTTTTCTATTAGCTCATCATTTCTGCGATTTCTTTCTTAACTTTTTCCCCAAATACACATCATTTCTGCAATTTGTTTATTATTTTTTTTCCTGCATGCTTATCTGGTTTTCGATTTCATTTTTATTTTCAGCTGCCCATGAATCGACGATCTTCTGTTTTCTAATTCTTTTTTCCCCGATTGTCATTTGTTTCTTTTTTTATTAGCTCATCATTTCTACGATTTGTTTCATAACTTTTTCCCCCCAAATACATATCCAGTTTTCAGATTTTTTTTTAAATTTTTAGTTGCCCCTGAATCCTCGGCTATTTTCTGTTTTCTAATTCCATTTCTTTGTTTTACTGATTGTCAATTGTTTTTTCTTTTTTTTTTAATTGATTGATTAGTTCATCACTTGCGGATCTATTAATATTCGATTATCTTATATTTTCTTTATTTTTTTAATTTTCTTGTTCAGCTAATCAGCCGTCCTCTTAAGTACGTCCAAGCAAAATTAACAACAAACTTTGATGGTTTAACTCAAATTTCCAATTTTTTGTTTCGCCTTCGTCGATTCGCCTCTTGTTTTCTTTTTCAAGATTTTTTCGTTGAGCTCCCTTTTCTGGTTCTTTATTTCGCCGAATGTTTTTTTTTTGTATTTTACTTTGTTAGTTTATCCAGTTCATCATCGTTTCTGCTATTTATTTATTAACGTTTTCTTCTTACATTCTTATCTGATTTGTAGTTTTTTTCTTCAATATTTATTTGCCATTGAATCGCCTATCTTCGGTTTTTTAATTCTTTGTTTTACCAACTCTCATTTGTTTTTGTTTTTTTGCTATTAGCTCATCATATCTGCGATTTGCTTCTTAATTTTTTTTTAATTGTTTCATTTCATCATTTCTGCAATTTGTTTGTTTCGGTTTCATTTTTAATTTTTAGCTGCCCTTGACTCGAGGATCTTCCGTTTTTTAATTCTCTGTATTGCCGATTGTCATTTGTTTTTTTTTAAATTAGTTCATTATTTCTGCGATTTGTTTCTTAACGTTTTTTTTAACAACAGTCTCTGATGGTATAACTCAAATTTCTGAATTTTTATTTCGCCTTCGTCGATTCGCCTCTTGTTTTTTTTTCAAAGATTTTTTTTTTCGTTGAGCTCCTGTTTTCTGATTATTTGTTTAGTCCATTGCCTTTTGTTTTTTTTTTATTTTGTTAGTTCATCCAATTTATCATCGTTTCTGCTATTTATTTATTAATGTTTTCTTCTTACATTCTTACCTGATTTGCAGTTTACTTTTTAAATATTTATTTGCCTTTGAATCGACTATCTTCGGTTTTTTAATTCTTTGTTTTACCAACCAACTCTCATTTGTTTTTGCTTTTTTGCTATTAGCTCATCATATCTGCGATTTGTTTCTTAATTTTTTTTTTTTAATTATTTCATTTCATTCTTTCTGCAATTTGTTTATTATTTCTTTTCCTGCATTCTCATCTAGTTTTCGGTTTAATTTTTAATTTTTAGCTGTCCTTGACTCGACGTTCTTCCGTTTTCTAGTTCTCTGTATTGCCGATTGTCATTTGTTTTTTTTTTAATTAGTTCATTATTTCTGCGATTTGTTTCTTAATGTTTTTTTTTTAACAACGAACTTTGATGGTATAACTCAAAGTTCTGATTTTTTATTTCGCCTTCGTCGATTCGCCTCTTGTTTTTTTTTCAAGATTTTCTTTCGTTGAGCTACTGTTTTCTGATTATTTGTTTGGTCGATTGCCTTTAGTTTTTTTGTTTTGTTTTGTTAGTTCATCCAGTTTATCATCGTTTCTGCTATTTATTTAATAATGTTTTCTCTTACATTCTTATCTGGTTTGCAGTTTTTTAAATATTTATTTGCCCTTGAATCGACTATCTTCAGATTTTTAACTCTTTGCTTCACTGATTGTCATTTGTTTTTTTTATCTGTTCATAATTTTTGCAATTATGTCTTTTCTGCATGCCTATCCGGTTTTCGGTTTTAACCTAAATTTTTAGCGCCCTTGAAACTAAGGTTCTGAATCACCACACTTCGTGTTGAGATAGCGGCATTAGTAATTTTTTTTTGTCTATCCTCGTCGCACAATAAGCTCATCTAGGAATTAAAAAAAAACAAACACAGTCGAAAGTTTATTGTTGAGAGTGACGTTTCACAAATGGCAAATTGGCTGGTTTGGCTGACGGTATAATGACATAACCTAATTCCTTTTGTGATTGGACAGTCGGCCGTAAACCTTTTGTTTTGCCGATTGTCACTTGTTTCTTTTTTATTAGCTAATCATTTCTGCGATTTATTTCTTAACGTGTTTCCCTAAATACCTATCTAGTTTTCAGATTTTTTTTTAAATTTTTAGTTACTACCATCGTAGTAGACACAATTTCATAAAATTGTTTTCTTTCCTTGTTGCTCTTGCGACGTTTGTATTTGTTATCTTTGTTATACAATAAACTCGAAAAGGGAATGGGATGGGCGGTAGCGGAACACGTAAGTGTATTGAGTCAGTACCTTACATGGATCGACAATCTTTTGCTTTCTAATTCTTTGTTTTGTCGATTGTCAATTGTTTTCTTTTTTAACACCTCATCATTTCTGCGATTTATTTCCTAACATTTTTTCACTAAAATGCTTATCTAGTTTTCAGATTTTCTTTTTTTTTAATTTTTAGCTGGCCTCTGAATCATCGACTATTTTCTGTTTTCTAATTCTTTGTTTTACTGACTGTCAATTGTTTTTTATTATTGGTTCATCACTTGTCATCATCATCGCATTGCAGTTTCCTTTTACCAGCGTTTCTCGTTTGTTGTCGACTATCTTCTATTTTCTTTCTTTTTTAAAATTTTTCAGCGTTGTTTTTTCACTGTTTATCCACCAATTCCATCGTTTAATTTTCTCTTATCTCTTACAATAATGAATTCCTTTGTTTTAAACTGTTTTCTGATACTTTATTTGGCCGATTGTCTTTTGGTTTTTGTTTTGTTAGTTCATCCTGTTCATCATCATTTTTGCTATTTATTTATTGATGTTTTCTTCTTACATTCTTATCTAATTTGCAGTTTTCTTTTCAAATATTTATTTGCCCTTGAATCAACTATCTACTGTTTTTTAATTCTTTGTTTTACCAACTCTCATTTGTTTTTTTTTGCTATTAGCTCATCATTTCTGCGATTTATTTCTTAACAATATTTTTTAAATTACTTCGTTTCATCATTCTTGCAATTTGTTTATTATTTCTTTTCCTGCCTTCTCATTTAGTTTTCGGTTTCATTTTTAATTTTTAGCTGCCCTTGACTCGAGGATCTTCCGTTTTTTAATTCTCTGTATTGCCGATTGTCATTTGTTTTTTTTTTAAATTAGTTCATTATTTCTGCGATTTGTTTCTTAACGTTTTTTTTTAACAACAAACTCTGATGGTATAACTCAAATTTCTGATTTTTTATTTCGCCTTCGTCGATTCGCCTCTTGTTTTTTTTTCAAAGATTTTTTTTCGTTGAGCTCCTGTTTTCTGATTATTTGTTTAGTCCATTGCCTTTTGTTTTTTTTTTATTTTGTTAGTTCATCCAATTTATCATCGTTTCTGCTATTTATTTATTAATGTTTTCTTCTTACATTCTTACCTGATTTGCAGTTTACTTTTTAAATACTTATTTGCCTTTGAATCGACTATCTTCGGTTTTTTAATTCTTTGTTTTACCAACCAACTGTCATTTGTTTTTGTTTTTTTGCTATTAGCTCATCATATCTGCGATTTGTTTCTTAATTTTTTTTTATTATTTCATTTCATCATTTCTGCAATTTGTTTATCATTTCTTTTCCTGCCTTCTCATCTAGTTTTCGGTTTGATTTTTAATTTTTAGCTGCCCTTGACTCGAGGATCTTCCGTTTTTTAATTCTCTGTATTGCCGATTGTCATTTGTTTTTTTTTTAATTAGTTCATTATTTCTGCGATTTGTTTCTTAACTTTTTTTTAACAACAAACTTTGACGGTATAACTCAAATTTCTGATTTTTTATTTCACCTTCGTCGATTCGCCGCTTGTTTTCTTTTTCAATTTTTTTTTCATTGAGCTACTGTTTTCTGATTATTTGTTTGGTCTGTTTTTTTTTTGTTTTTTTTTGTTTTGTTAGTTCACCCAGTTCTGAGTTCAACCATTTCTGAGATTTATTTGTTAATGTTTTTTCTTACATTCTTATCTGATCGGTAGTTTTTTAATATTAATTTTCCCTTGAATTGACTATCTTCTGTATTTTTAATTATTTGTTTTGCCGATTGTCATTTGTTTTTTTTTATTAGTTCACCAATTCTGCGCTTTTCATTTTCTAACTTTTTTCTCAAATTACTTACCTAGTTTTCAGATTTTTTTTTAAAATTTTTAGTTGCCCCTGAATCATCGACTATTTTCTGTTTTCTAAATCTTTGTTTTACTGACTGTCAATTGTTTTTTAAGATTGGTTCGTCACTGGTCATCATCATCATCGCATTGCAGTTTCTTTTTACAAGCGTGTCTCGTTTGTTGTCGACTATCTTCTATTTTCTTCCTTTTTCAAAATTTTGCGTTGTAGTTTTTTTTACAAGCGTTTCTCGTTTGTTGTCGACTAACTTCTGTTTTCTTTTTCTTTTTTAATTTTTGTTTTCCGTATGTCCTCTTAAGTATATTTAATTTAAGCAAAATTAACCACAAACTTTGACAATATAAGTCAAATTTCTTCGTGAACGAAGACGGGTCGTTTTACGCATGATGGTGATAAAGTAGGCCGAGTTCCGATCAAGGTTACAGAGCAGAAGAGAAAAGAAGTAAGTAAGTAATTCAGACAGGATGACCTAGACCGGAATGAATTTTCAGCAACTCCTTCGACATTCTGATCACTTCACAATTTTTTCTTGTTTTAAATTTATTTGAACTTTCCCGCCGGTCGTTTGAACTTTTCATTTATGACCACAATAAAAAACTTATGCGCACTTAATTGTTAATAATTGCGGTAGTGAATTTCACTTAAAACAGGAAATCGTAACAGAACAAAACGCTTGTTACGTTGTTAATATACGTATACTAGGTATGTACGTATATGAAAATATTTTTTTATAGCCGGGTTAGACTATGTTACCTCGAAGTATAATGCCGCAGTTGTCATGTTAAATTCATGTTTGCTAATCACTTTCCGTCCCCCACGGAACTATGTGCACGCATTTAAATAGTAAGCGTTTCGTCTGCGAAAAGTCAGTGCTCATCAGCATAGTGCACACGCACGCATAAGTTGGGGCAGGGACGTTGTTAAAATTCCATTTTGCGCAAGTCGTAACGTAACGAACAGGTGAAATAGTATGTGGACAGGTAGATATAAACATTGTGGAACGAATATACGTGTATACAGAGCCGAAGCTACACAATGAAGGAAGGGGGGCAGTCATCCATGAATTGGTGAAGTCGAGCTCTTCTCTTCTACCACATGTTTTGCCGCCGTTGAAAAGGCAATGCCTTCGAGTAACCACAACTAGTTTACTAGTCTGCCAAAGCGGAGGTTCGTTCGTTCGTTCGTTCGTTGGTTGTTGCTTTCCGAACGCGCTTCAAGTAAAAGTTCAAGCACAAATGAAAAGTATTTGAAATGGTGCGCGGACGAGCGCGTTGCACATCCGTTTATCGATAAAACAACGAAGGAAGCGAAAACTGAGTAACTAAAAACAAAAGTGAATCGCAACTATTCCGTAGAGTGAGTGGTGAGCTTATCGAAACATTTTTGCGGTGAACAAACAAGCAAGCGCGTTTATTGATTGTTCCAAGACAGCAAAAAAAAAAAAACTTTCATTCCAAACATCATCATCATCACCACCATGCGAGGAGAAGCAGGAATTAGTTTATAGTTAGGTACACACTGCGAATCACATTCTTTGCTTGGTAAGTATGAAAAAATTCTTATTGTTAGTCACTCCCAGAGAGATAGAAAAAAATTAATTCAACAACAAATATTTGCATAATGATAAATAATAATTAATCTTAATCGCTCTCTTAATAGGCAACGCACTTGCTAACTAATTACTTTCTGTGATTAACTTGATTTAACTTTGCGAAGCTTCATATTAATTTCGATTTTAATGCAAGACCGGTATACCTGTATGTATAATACACTTCTTGTATTTCCACCGTTGAATCCTTTTTTGGTAGGACGCAGGCGCACTGGAGATACCCACTCTCGGCCATTGCAAATTGCAAGCTGCTTAGCAAATTTGTTTGCAAAATTAAACGCCAAAAAAATATTTAAATGCGACTTGATTTATTTATTAATTCGTGTTTTTTTAAAGTAAGTGACTTTCTTTAAACTGAAGCGTCCTATTATTATGAATGTTCGAATAAAAAAGGAAAGAAAATTGAAAGAACTTCCTGAAACTTAGGGATCGTTTAGAACAGGGATTCCCGACGTGGTCGATATCGATCGATCCCTTGGGGGTCGGTGAAGACTTTTGAAAGGGGTCGATGAACCTCCAGGGGTCTTCTAGGAGGTCGGAGTTATGAATTCTTGTTTAGTGGAGGTATGCAAGGCCGGAGGATGAGTAATGGGCGCCCTTGCGCGAAACAATAATTGGCACCCCGCTTCCAAAAAAAAAAAAAAAACAAAATTCACTTGAATTCAAACAGTTGTCACAAAAAAAAAAATAGTCTGCATCCTTTATAACCAGCTGACATTTGCAGTTCTTATAAAGCGTGAAATCCATTGCAGAAAAAGTATTGTAAAAGTAATTCAATAGTTGCCACATTTTTTCTTCTTTTTTTTTAATTTGATTGTGTCCATTATCCAAATCCAAATCCAATCCAAAATTTGTGTTGACAATTTTTTGCTTAATTTTGAACCAGATTAATTGCTACCCAAATTAACTCGCAACTGGAAAAATAACCATCGTAGGAAAATTTTGCGTATGATTTTAGAGTCAGACAGTATTGCCAACCGTGGCGATTTATCGCTCGCCAAATAGTAACCGTTTGGCTTACTTTTTTCCAAAATGGGGAATTAATTTTTATTTGGTTGTGACTTCGGAAAAATTAACTTTAGTATTTAATGGATTTCTCAAGGGTTTTTTTTTTTAATTTTTGTTTGTATTGAATAAAACTATTTTTTTTGTATAATTTCTCTTACAATTTTTTATTTTTATTTGCCTTAAATGAAGTTAAGTTGAGATCAGTTGGGTTGAATTGACCTTGACGTTAGTTGAATATTTTTTTTTGTTTTAATTGATTCTTAATTTTTTTTTACTTTTAATTTTTCTAGTGATTTCCATTGATGTCAGTAGGGTTTGACTTGATTGACCTTGAGAGCTTAACTTTATAATTATTATTATATTCGTTTTAGTTTCTTTTTACTTTTAATTTTTGTTAAGTATTTTTTTTTTAATTTTTAATTTGTGTAGAATGAAGTGCAATATGATATAAGTTGGGTGACTTCAGTTGACCTTGAGATTTTTTGAGGTTCATTTTAATTTATTTTAAATTTTTGACAAAATTATTATTATTAATCGTTCTTTTAATTATTTATTTTTAATTTTTTCCATTTTAAATTTTTTGCTTCATTTGAATACTGTTAGGTTTAGTTGGGTTAACCTTGAGATTTATTGAGCTTCATTTTCACTTTTTTTTCCTTTTAATTTTTTTAATATTTTTTAATTAATTCTTTTTTCTTAATTTTTTACCTGAGTTAAATGGAGTTCAGTTGGTTTGGGAATATGGGATAATTAGAAGTAAGCTCAACAAATCTCAAGGTCAACCTAACATAGGTACACAATAACTACGCCCTAGAATTAAAAAAAAAAATTAAAAACTAACCAAACAAAGCAAAAACTCAAAATTAAAAACTGTTAAATTCAATCTGAGTGCCCAACCCGAGGAAGTAATTTTAAAATAACTTACGACCGAGAAATTAAAAAATTATTCATAAAATGTTGACGATTAAGTAAAAGTAAAGTTAACAAATCTCAAGGTCAACCCAACTCCGATAGGTCCATATTAACTACGGCCAACTCAAGAGAAATTTACAAAAGATTTTTAAAAACTAAAGGGGTGACAAAATAAGAAAATAAATAAATTCAATAAAAGTCTCAACCAAAATCAAAGTCAAGCTAATTCCAACGCAAGCAAGAAATAAAAAAGTAAAATCGAAAACATTTTTAAAAATCAGTGGAAGGAAAGGAATAAAAAAAATTAAAATGACAAAAAATAAAAAGAAAAGTAAAAATCTAGCAGAAGGACGTTAAAACTAAAAATATAATAAAAATCAAGCCCAATCCAACCAAAAGAAAAACTTACAAAATAAAAACATTCTTAAATTTTAAGAAATAAAATGTTACAAATCAAGGTCAACCCATACAAATGGAAGCAAGAAATTAAGAAACAAAAAAGCAAAAGTGGAAACATTTTAAAATTCAAGGAAAGCGAATGATCTAACCCACCTCAAGGTCAATCCAACCCAAGTAAAAAGAATAAAAGAATAAATACAAAAATTACAACAAGGAAACATTACGTATAAAACTAACTTCAAGGTCATTTCAAATTTAACAAAAGGATGTGAAACTCATTGTAATAAAAATCCAAGCCCGTCTGAAGGCCAACCTAATCAAAGGAAAAACTTAAAAAAAGTTTTAAAACATTTTAAAATTTTTGGAAATAAATTAAAATGAACTTAAAAATCATGTAAAATTGTAAAGGAGACTGTGGTTTAAAAAATAATTGAAATTAATCTCCGCCCACAATAATTTTATTTTAATAATAAAAGAATTGATTAATTAATTTAATTAATTAATTAAATTATTGTGGATGGAGATTAATTTCAATTATTAAAAATCAAGGTCAACCCGACCAAATGCAAGCAAGAAATTAAAAAAAAAACAAAAGTGGAAACATTTTTAAAAAATTGATGAAAAGGTCAAATAAAGAAGAATAAAATAAAAACTACAAGGAAACGTTAGGGTATTGAACAAATTTCAAGGTTAACCTAAATCAGCTGAGCGTAATCTAAGTCTACGAAGTAAAAAATTTAAAACCGAAGTAGAAATTTTCAAGCTATAAAAACATTTTAAAGTTCAAGGAAAGCGAAAGATCCTACCCACCTCAAGGTCAACCTAACCCAAGTAAAAAGAATAAAATAATAAATACAAAAATTACAACAAGGAAACATTACGTATAAAACTAACTTCAAGGTCATTTCAAATTTAACAAAAGGATGTGAAACTCAATGTAATAAAAATCCAAGCCCATCTGAAGGCCAACCTAATCAAAGGAAAAACTTAAAAAAAGTTTTAAAACATTTTAAAATTTTAGGAAATAAATTAAAATGAACTTAAAAATCATGTAAAATTGTAAAGGAGACTGTGGTTTAAGAAATAATTGAAATTAATCTCCGCCCACAATAATTTTAGTTTAATAATAAAAAAATTGATTAATTAATTAAATTAATTAATTAAATTATTGTGGATGGAGATTAATTTCAATTATTAAAAATCAAGGTCGACCCGACCAAATGCAAGCAAGAATTTAAAAAAAAAGCAAAAGTGGAAACATTTTAAAAAAATTGATGAAAAGGTCAAATAAAGAAAAATAAAATAAAAACTACAAGGAAACGTTAGGGTATTGAACAAATTTCAAGGTTAACCTAAATCAGCTGAGCTTAATCTAAGTCTACGAAGTAAAAAATTTAAAACCGAAGTAGAAATTTTCAAGCTATAAAAACATTTTAAAGTTCAAGGAAAGCGAATGATCCTACCCACCTCAAGGTCAACCCAACCCAAGTAAAAAGAATAAAATAATAAATACAAAAATTACACGAAGGAAATATTACGTATAAAACTAACTTCAAGGTCATTTCAAATTTAACAAAAGGATGTGAAACTCAATGTAATAAAAATCCAAGCCCATCTGAAGGCCAACCTAATCAAAGGAAAAACTTAAAAAAGTTTTAAAACATTTTAAAATTTTAGGAAATAAATTAAAATGAACTTAAAAATCAAGGTCAAACCAACCAAATGCAAGCAAGAAATTAAGAAAAAAGCAACATTTAAAAAAAAAATTGATGAAAAGGTCAAATAAAGAAAAATAAAATAAAAATTACAAGGAAACGTTAGGGTATAAAACAGATTTCAAGGTTAACCTAACTCAACTGAGCTTTTATTTTATTTTTGAGCTTGATCTAACTCTACGAAGTAAAAATTTTAAAACCGAAGTAGAAATTTTCAAACTATGAAAAAGCTAAAAATTAAGAGAAATCAATCTAAGCAAATATTAAGTGCAAGATGAATTGCAAGATCAATCCGTGGAAAAGCATGATCCAACCCAGCTCAAGGTCAACCCAACACAAGTAAAAAGAAATAAAATAATAAATACAAAAATTGCAACAAGGAAGAATTAGGGTATTCAACAAAGTTCAAGGCCAACCTAGCTCAACTGAGCTTGACCTAACTGTACTCGATCGAAGTAAGAAATTTTAAAACTATATAAAAGCTAGAAATTAAAAAATCAAGATAAGGAAACATTAAATGCAAAACGAATTTCAAGATCAATCCAACTCAACTGAACTCAACCGAGCTCTATTCAACAATTTCAGACTAAGTAAAATTAAAAAAAAATTAAAACTAGAAAATAATCCTGCCTATAAGTTTTACTTATGTTCTTACTTTACGACAACGACCGGTATTAAACTTTAAACGAACGGAATTTTGGAGAAATTGTTGTGTATTGACGACGTTTTAAGAAAGATATACAGGTTGATAAAAATCTCTGCCAAGTTATTTTAAAAAAATCAAAATAAACGTGCAGGTGGGACTTCTCCTAAAATGAAAAAGTCACTGAACCACCAAACCGGACTTGTCAATGCGAGCCTTGTTTAGAAAATCCGTGACTTCTTCTCTCACAGTTCGAAAACAAACGTTTTCGTACAAAGTCAAAGGCGAACATTAAAACTAATTGGTGTTGTTCAAACAGAAAGCGATTGTTATTTGACTTCTGTTCACTTAACGCGCGTCGTTAATTGCCTGTCCTACCTGTACGTGACTATTTATATTATTCATTCCATGTTCCTATAACAGCTTATAACGTTAACGTTTCACAGGCATGTGTTAATTGAAACTTTTCCTAGAATTAATGTTATTCATAGGTGTTCATTTTAAATTCGATTTGGAATCTGCAAGGCAAAAAATCTCAAAAATCAAAAACCAATACGTGCATAGTAAAAGCAGACAAAATATTTTTTGTTTGCAAGTTGACTTAAACAAGAAGGTATTCTATTTTGTTTCGTGGAACGGGTTCGCGACAATTTAAGGCGTGACAGAAATAAAAATAAACGCCTGTTTAATTAAAGCAAGGCGAAATAATAACAGTAACCCAAAGCACAAGACAATTACAAACATTCTTGTGTGTGTGTGTGTGTGTGTGCTTGACCTCCTGTTGCAGATCGACAATGTTTCAGGTGTCGTAAAAACTGTTTAACTTGCACCGTCACAGGATAATGAACTTAGCCAAGCAAGTTCAATGTTACCGCATGCAGCAAGACGGATTGAGCAATATTTCTGAAAGAAAAAGGGGGCAAGAAACAGAAGCGGATGTCTGCGATTTAGAGCCGCGGGAAAAAGCGCCGGCAATTAAAAAAAAACAACGCTATTTCTAATAAAATAACGCAACGCATACGTAATAAAGCGTGGAAAATTTGTTGTTAATAATCGGGCTAAATTGGTGGGTTTCAGATTTCGGGTGTTTACACTAATTATAAGGCAGTTATAAAAAAATAAATAAATTATCGATTGCTCCGGTAAAAAGTTTCCGACATCCGCTCCGGGAGAGGACGGGAGGCGGAGGGGCTTTGCGTCATGTCATTTAAGTATTAAAATACGCTTTTGATATATTTAATATCCGGTGATTACAAACGGCGGAAATATTAGAGTTTATTATTTTTTAAACGACTTTCAAATGTTTCCTGCCTGTCAGGAAGGTCCTTCTAATTACTAATAAGGAAGTACATGATAATTTTAATAATTCCAGGTAATCAAAGAGGCCGACAAATATAATAATAAGCTGAAATGATTCTTAATTAGCTAAATGCAGCTTCTTCATGATTGATTGTAACCCACGTTATCACGTTGTTCCCGATGGTTAGGCAATTTCAACTCAAACGGTTGGCAAAACCGCGACAGCACTAAATTTTATTTGCTAACAATTAATTACCTAAATAGAGCTTCTTCATAATTGATTGTATCCCACGTGATCACGTTGTGCCCGATGGTTAGGCAATTCCAATACAAACGGTTGGCAAAACCGCGACAGCACTAAATTTTATTAGCTACCAATTAAGTACCTAAATACAGCTTCTTCATAATTGATTGTACCCCACGTTATCACGTTGTGCCCAATTTCAACGCAAACGGTTGGCAAAACCGCGACAGCATTAAATTTTATTAGCTACCAATTAATTACCTAAATACAGCTTCTTCTTCATTGATTGTATCCCACGTGATCAAATTGTGCCCGATGGTTAGGCAATTTCAACGCAAACGGTTGGCAAAACCGCGACAGCACTAAATTTTATTAGCTACCAATTAATTACCTAAATACAGCTTCTTCATAATTGATTGTATCCCACGTGATCACGTTGTGCCCGATGGTTAGGCAATTCCAATACAAACGGTTGGCAAAACCGCGACAGCACTAAATTTTATTAGCTACCAATTAAGTACCTAAATACAGCTTCTTCATAATTGATTGTACCGCACGTTATCACGTTGTGCCCAATGGTTAGGCAATTTCAACGCAAACGGTTGGCAAAACCGCGACAGCATTAAATTTTATTAGCTACCAATTAATTACCTAAATACAGCTTCTTCTTCATTGATTGTATCCCACGTGATCAAATTGTGCCCGATGGTTAGGCAATTTCAACGCAAACGGTTGGCAAAACCGCGACAGCACTAAATTTTATTAGCTACCAATTAATTACCTAAATACAGCTTCTTCATAATTGATTGTATCCCACGTGATCACGTTGTGCCCGATGGTTAGGCAATTCCAATACAAACGGTTGGCAAAACCGCGACAGCACTAAATTTTATTAGCTACCAATTAAGTACCTAAATACAGCTTCTTCATAATTGATTGTACCGCACGTTATCACGTTGTGCCCAATGGTTAGGCAATTTCAACGCAAACGGTTGGCAAAACCGCGACAGCATTAAATTTTATTAGCTACCAATTAATTACCTAAATACAGCTTCTTCTTCATTGATTGTATCCCACGTGATCAAATTGTGCCCAATGATTAGGCAACTTCAATACAAACGGTTGACAAAACCGCGACAGCACTAAATTTTATTAGCTACCAATTAATTACCTAAACACAGCTTCTTCGTAATTGATTGTACCCCACGTGATCACGTTGTGTCCGATGGTTAGGCAATTTCAACGCAAACGGTTGGCAAAACCGCGACAGCATTAAATTTTATTAGCTACCAATTAATTACCTAAATACAGCTTCTTCTTCATTGATTGTATCCCACGTGATCAAATTGTGCCCGATGGTTAGGCAATTTCAACGCAAACGGTTGGCAAAACCGCGACAGCACTAAATTTTATTTGCTAACAATTAATTACCTAAATACAGCTTCTTCATGATTGATTGTACCCCACGTGATCAAACTATGCCCGATGGTTAGGCAATTTAAATGCGAACGGTTGGCAGAACCGCAACAGCACTAAATTCTACTGGCTACCCAATTTTTCACAGTAGCGCCAATCGAAAACACTTGCATTTCATTGCTGTAACACTAATCATTTCGATTTTTACTTTATGCAAAAAGATGAAACCAAATTATTTACTTTAAAAAAATTATTTTTTCGATTTTTTTATTTCTTTAATTGGAGAAGTGTCATAGAGCAGTGACAATGATTTTGCGTCGTGGGCGTGGCTTAAGAAAGAAAAAGAAAGAGAGAGTAAAGGGCGTGGGCGTGTCCATAATTTTTTCAGAGATTAAAGATCAACGTTTGCAGATGTAGGCGTGCTTTAGTTGAAAAGATTATATTTTATTAATGAAAAAAGTATTTATTATTTATTTTAAGGATTAGTGAGAAATAAAATAATTTTGGCAATAATTA
The DNA here is from genome assembly GCA_036172665.1 of Prosopocoilus inquinatus. Classification (NCBI taxonomy): domain Eukaryota; kingdom Metazoa; phylum Arthropoda; class Insecta; order Coleoptera; family Lucanidae; genus Prosopocoilus; species Prosopocoilus inquinatus. The sequence goes on from CM069869.1 coordinate 72,564,745, forward strand.
TTTATTCTGGGCGTGGTTGAATGGTAAAGGGGGCGTGAGAGAGAGACAGAACGCGTGATTTCAAAAGCAAAAATGAATAGTCTCTAGAATATTTACATTTGAAGGGCATGGAGAATAAATAATAAATAAATAATAAACAGGCAATGTTCAATTTTTAGGAAACTGATTTTTTGCGCCATCTAGCAGAAAGTAACCGAAAAAAAAACGACTAGTAGAAAACTGGGTACAAAAATATAAGATGTGCGTTAAAGAAAAAATAAACAGTCGATCGCCCTCTCATATTTTTCTTTCTTCACAAAAAAGAAATTTTGTATTCGTCGATTGAAAACAGAAACAAAAAGTTAGAAAACAAAAGACTAACGACCGATAATATGCAGATAATTTTGGATATGATTCGCAGAAGACAAAGAAAAAATAAAAAATAAAATCGATTACCTTCAGCATTTTCCTCTCTTCGTGTTCGTCGAAAGGAAAACTAAAAAGAATTTCATTTTTAACGAAAGAAAGAACAAAAGTCGTACATGCAATCATACATTTAAGAATGTATGGGATTTGAAAATAAATTAAAAAAAAAAAATCAAACAAAACTTGAAACAAAAGACAATCTCTTCACAAAGAAGAAAATGTGCCTTCATCGAACGAAAACAAAAAATGGAAAACAAAAGACAATCGACCGCCAAAAGCAATTTCTCTTTCGTTTAATGATTGTGTTTCTATCTGCAATGAATGAAGAAAATGCAGGTTTTATTGGAAGAGAAAGAAAAAATAAAATAAATTTATTTTCTCCTCCTCAAGAAATAGCGAAGACCAATTTATTGTTTTTGCAAAAAAATCTAAAAGTAATAAATGAATAAATAATAATTCCAAATGTACGTTTAAGAATGCATAGATTTGTAACGAATAATGTGTTTAATAGGGGTTCCCAACGGGGGGTCGACCAAAGACCTAAAAGGAGTCGATGAACCTATGGAGGTCGACTGAGGGTCGGTGAACCTCTAGGAGTCGGAGTAAACATCGTACAGTGTCAACTCGAATAACAGAAGAAAGAGAAGGTCGGTTGATTTTGTCAAAATAAAAATAAAAATAAAATATGGTCAAATCGAATGGAAACAAAAACAAAAGACGATCGTCGTGTGGCGAGGACGAAAATAAAAATTGCGCAAAATTAACAGTCAAAGTCAAAGTCGACGTAGAGAAAATTGACGAACGCAAACAAAAATTTGATCTGCAATTACAATTAAAGAAAAGAGACGAACAGTAAATAAAAAAAAAACAAAATAAAGTTGAAGTGAAAAACTGAGAAGAAAACAAAAACGGCGGCCAGTCGACGGAAATAAAATGTGAAATAAAACGAACTCCAATCGGATAAAAGAAAAAGAAATAAACGAAAAACGATCGACTGATAGTTAAGAAATAAGATCGTGTTAAATAAATTTAAAGAAAAGAAAAAACAAAAACAAATATGAAAATAAATTTCCAGCTATGAATGATGAATTGATTAATTTAAAAATTGAAATAAAAATAACGTCGTTTAAGGAATATGTGGAAAAAACACGAAGATCCGATGGGTGATGAAAATAATACGAAAGTAAACATTCTAGAGTCGAGTCGGGGCGAATTAAGACAGAAAATTTGAAAGAAAAAAGAAAAAAATAAAAAATAAAATCGAGTCAAGAAAGAACAAAAGACAAAAGATTGGAACAAGGAGTGTCCACGAAAGTAGGAGAAAAGAACTGTCAATTTTTTCCTTTTAATTGGAAAATAAACCTGTTTAATTGTGAACATTAACAACGTTTATAAATTAAAACAAAAAAAAAACAAATTAAAATAAAAAAAATATTTTAATTTGGAAGGAGGTAGCAATTGAATCGATGAGTGCATAACCGTGTGCAGTCCAAATTTGCTGTGTTCAGAAAATAACAAATAACTTTCTAGATTTTAATTTTAAGTGCATCATTGGCTTAAAATTCTTTCAGATGAGGATATCTGAAGAGCGTCCTACTGCCAATAATTACTTAAAATTAAAATCTAGAGAAAGTTATTTGTTGTTTCCTCAACACGATATATTTGGACTGAACACGATTATGCACTCATCGATTCAATTATAGACGAATTTTTCTATGGATAGTTGGTGACAATTGGTTGTAACGAGTTGGTGACACTGTTAGAGTGGATCACGTTCATCACGATCAAGACTGGGTTAACGCGATCATGAAAAGACATAATTAAAAAAAAAAACAAAAATTAATTAAAGTCTGCCAGCCTGAATTCAGGCACCAATTAAAACTATCAAGAAATGACGTTGTAACATAACCTAATTCTCATAATTACTGACATTTTTTAATATCTGTACTGCAAATTCTAAACCCCGTTCATTATTACATTTTTTTTAAGATTAATGACAACCATTCAAACAAAAAAAAAAGATAAACTAAAGATTGATTTCTGGAAGCGATTAATGTTGAGTCGATTAGTATAACTAAAAGTTAGAATGTGACAGTCATTATGAGCTACAGCCTAGCATGTCACATTCTAATCATCAGTTAAACTAAACAGCCAATTAATCACTTCCAAAAACCGAGCCTAAGTCCCTTTATAAAGGGACTTAGGAAACAGTCGACCAATCAAAAGTGAATTGCTCTCTTTATAAAGAGAGCAATTCGCTTTTGATTGGTCGACTGTTTCTGCCATTAATCTTATTGTTCAAACTGTCACGTTGTAAAGGACTCCAACCAATTTTCATTAGCAGCGCCCTCTGTTGATTAAATGAGAAACCGTTTTTTTTTCTAGTTTTATTTCCAAAGAAACCTTTTTCTTTTTCTTTCTGCTTCGTTATCAAATGACTTGCCACAAATGTTTCTGTATGGGCGAAGGAAAATTGGCCGAATTTTGAATTTTGACCGCGTTTTATTTTTCTATTGTTATGAAGAAGTAAACAATTCTTTTTATATACTCGCGACAAGTACACCGTCGGTTTTGAATTTCCCGCCTAATTTGGAACCAAAGTGGCTGCATTCAGTCTTTTAACCATGGACGTTAACAGTGAATGAAGTCCCTAGATAATACAAAATACCGCGAATGCGCTGTCGGCGGCGACGTCATCTATTTTGGAGACAGGGAGAACTGATTGGCGCGAAGTTTAAACGAACAATCGCGTCGTGATGCTGTTTTCGCGTTCTATCAAATAAAAATTAAATTTGACACTTATACTTAGATTCGTATAATTTGACAACGATTTGACGTAATACATAAATAATAATTATTGAGTTTAGGTGATTTTGCATAAGAAATCAAGTTCACATAATTTTGTGGTATAAGATTATTCAGGAACACGTTAATTTGCACACTCAAAAGTGACGTTTATTGAACTTGCGTTAGCTCAATAGTTCAAAAGGTAATCTATATGGCATTTTCCACCGTCATTTTAAGGAGAAGAGTTTTTTTTCTTTTTCAATTTCTCACTAATCGTAAGACACGAGATTATTAAACGCGGTATTCTGCATAATCGATTGTCTTTAACAGTTGATAATTAATAAAGCCATCTGTTAGTCAATTGAAGCACATCATTTTTAACTTCTTGAAGAAAAGCCTCGATACTTACACCACAGAATAAGAATAATCTTTTGATTCGTCGGCTATTTATTCCGCCATTAATCTTATTGTTCAAACTGTCACGTTGTAAAGGTGTCCAACCAATTTTAATTAGCAGCGCCCTCTGTTGGTTAAATGAGAAACTGATTTCTCTAGTTTTATTTCCGTATTTTTTTCTTCTTTTTCTTTCTGCTTCTTTATCAAATGATTTACGAGTAACGTTTTTGTAAAGGGCGAACAAATTTTGGCTGAATTTTGAATTTTGACCGCGTTTTATTTTTCTATTGTTATGAAGAAGTAAACAAATGCCAATGTAAAATCGATTGTTTTTTTTTGCATTGACCTTTCTTTTTATATACTCGCGACAAGTACACCGTCGGTTTTGAGTTTCCCGCCTAATTTGGAACCAAGATGGCTGCATTCGATTTTTTTTAACCATGGACATTAACAGTGAATGAAGTCCCTAGATAATACAAAATATCGCGAATGCGCTGTCGGCGGCGACGTCATCTATTTTGGAGAGAGGAAGAACAGAATGGCGCGAAATTTAAACGAACAATCGCATCGTGATGCTGTTTTCACGTTCTGTCAATTAAATTTGTCACTCACACTTAGATTCCTATAGTTTGACAACGATTTGACGTAATACATAAATAATAATTATTGAGTTTAGGTGATTTTGTATAAGAAATCAAGTTCACATAATTTTGTGGTGTAGATTATTCAGGAACACGTTAATTTGCACACTCAAAAGTGACGTTTATTGAACTTGCGTTAGCTCAATAGTTCAAAAGGTAATCTATATGGCATTTTCCACCGTCATTTTGAGGAGAAGAGTTTTTTTCTTTTTCAATTTCTCACTAATCGTAAGACACGAGATTATTAATCGCGGCATTCTGTATAATCGATTGTCTTTAACAGTTGATAATTAATAACGCCATCTGTTAGTCAATTGAAGCACATCATTTTTAACTTCTTGACGAAAAGCCTCGATACTAACACCACAGAATAAGAATAACCTTCTGATTGGTCGACTATTTATTCCGCCATTAATCTTATTGTTCAAACTGTCACGTTGTAAAAGTGCCCAACCAATTTTAATTAGCAGCGCCCTCTGTTGGTTAAATGAGAAACTGATTTCTCTAGTTTTATTTCCGTATTTTTTCTTCTTTTTCTTTCTGCTTCTTTATCAAATGATTTACGAGTAACGTTTTTGTAAAGGGCGAACAAAATTCGGCCGAATTTTGAATTTTGACCGCGTTTTATTTTACTATTGTTATGAAGAAGTAAACAAATGCCAAAGTAAAATCGATTGTCTTTTTTTGCATTGACCTTTCTTTTTATATACTCGCGACAAGTACACCGTCGGTTTTGAGTTTCCCGCCTAATTTGGTACCAAGATGGCTGCATTCGATTTTATTTAACCATGGACGTTAACAGTGAATGAAGTCCCTAGATAATACAAAATATCGCGAATGCGCTGTCGGCGGCGACGTCATCTATTTTGGAGAGAGGAAGAACAGAATGGCGCGAAATTTAAACGAACAATCGCATCGTGATGCTGTTTTCACGTTCTGTCAATTAAATTTGTCACTCACACTTAGATTCCTATAGTTTGACAACGATTTGACGTAATACATAAATAATAATTATTGAGTTTAGGTGATTTTGTATAAGAAATCAAGTTCACATAATTTTGTGGTGTAGATTATTCAGGAACACGTTAATTTGCACACTCAAAAGTGACGTTTATTGAACTTGCGTTAGCTCAATAGTTCAAAAGGTAATCTATATGGCATTTTCCACCGTCATTTTGAGGAGAAGAGTTTTTTTTTTTTTTCAATTTCTCACTAATCGTAAGACACGAGATTATTAAACGCGGTATTCTGTGTAATCGATTGTCTTTAACAGTTGATAATTAATAACGCCATCTGTTAGTCAATTGAAGCACCTCGGTTTTGAATTTCCCGCCTAATTTGGAACCAGAATGGCTGCATTCGATCTTTTAACCATGGACGTTAAAAGTGAATGAAGTCCCTAGATAATACAAAATACCGCAAATGCGCTGTCGACGGCGACGTCATATATGTTGGAGAGAGGGAGAACTGAATGGCGCGAAATTTAAACGAACAATGGCGTCGTGATGCTGTTTTCACGTTCTGTCAAATAAAAATTGAATTTGACACTCACACTTAGATTCGTATAGTTTGACAACGATTTGACGTAATACATAAATAATAATTATTGAGTTTAGGCGATTTTGCATAAGAAATCAAGTTCATATAATTTTTCATCACATCATTTTTAATTTCTTAAGGAAGAGCCTCGATACTTACACATATATATTACATACATAAATACCTACGTTGATTGGGAAAATAATTTTGATTGTAATGATTGTATTGATTAAGTTGGCATTTAAAAAATTAATCGACTATTACGTGTATGGTATTTATTAATTTGCAATTAAAATTGCAGCCTAAAAAACAATCTGCCAACTTGTTGGCCCTGTTGAAAACGAAGTCTGCGACTTCGTTCCTTTCAATTATAATTCAATCGAAACGGAATGTAATGCGCTAGAGCAGGAATTTCAGTCGTGGCATTTGCATTTTTGTCGCCTGGCTGGAAGCTTTTTAATTAACCGCAATCCGGAGGCGTACACCAGAACTAGATATGAAATTAAAACAAGGAAACATATTTTACATGGCAATAATGAATATCGCACGCCGCGCCGCGCCGCGCCGCCATTGCATTCCGAACTAAGCGAGTTAGTAGTTTTCAGCGCGCGAAAAAATCCCCGGCGGATTTATGCGACGCCCTTTGTAATAATCATAGTTGGTCGAGTCATTGAATGCGTTTAATTTTGCCCACCAACCGTGATATACGTCCATTTTATTGCTGCAATCTCCAGGTGTATCAGTGTGTGCGTAGACTCGATTATAAATATGTGTACATACAACTTTTTCGCAAGGAGGTGCCAGGACCTCCTGAGTAATGTAATAAAAGAAGAACGGACATTTTTATTTCATTGCACAATAAACACTTTTGCGACTTGACAATTCATGTGGGGCAGGAGGTATTTTTTTTTTTTTTGCAAATCGTAAACCCACACCTCAATAAACAATGAGTACCTACGAGTATATATAACATGAGTTGTCGGTTGACGCCGCCTAATATAGGAGGACTTCTTTTCCTCCTTCCAGAAGAAGGTTTTATCTTGGGCAAGAAACAGGAAATATACGAGGCGTAGTACGTATCGTTTCATGTAAATTAAGGCAGCGCAGAGCAAAGTAAATGCGGTGGTAGGATGTGTAATGCAATGTAATAATTCATTTCGGATTGTGCGAGCTGAGCAGATTTTAGTTTATTTATGGCCTGTCGAGGTTAGCTAATAATTTCCGCGCAGATTTTGTAACGTACTCCATAAATCAATATTAACCTGTCTGTACATATTTTTCTTTTAATTTAAATTCAATTTTTTAATTTTAAATTGAGTAAGTAATATAATAAAAGTAATATAATAAAAGTTACAGTTGAAACCAAAAAAAAACATAACAAAAACAGTTTCCTGTAAAAAAGATACGGATAGCGTAATCTCAAGGTCAACTAATCTCGACCCAAGAACGGAACTCAACTAGACAAAAAATGTTAAAAAAGAATTTCAATGTCCACTTAATTCAGCTAAACCCAACCTAACCCCGTTCAACCCAAATAGAAAGTTAGCAGTAAAAAATAATATTAAAATTTAAAGAAACATAAATCAATATTAATCAATAATAATATTAAATTCAATTTTAAATTGAGTGAACGGTATGTAAGTTACAGTTGAAAGCAAAAAAGCGTAACAAAAACGGTTTCCTGTAAAAAAATTATTGAAGCGTAGCTCAACAATCTCAAGGTCAACCAATCTCGAGCCAACAACGGAACTCAACTAGACAGAAAATGTTAAAAAAGAATTTCAATCTCCACTTAATTCAACTGAACCCAACCTAACCCCGTTCAATCCAAATAAAAAGTTAGCTAGTAAAAAAAGAAATTAAAAAGTTAGTAAAAAAAAAAGAAATTAAAATTTAAAGAAACGTTAAAATGAAGCCCTGCAAATCTGAAGGTCAACCCAACTCAATTGAACTCAACCTAACTGTATTCAATCAAAGCAAAAATTAAAGCAAAAAGAATAAATGGATCTGAAGGTCAACCCAACTCATCTGAACTTAACCTAACTGTATTCAATCAAAGCAAAAGGAATAAATGGGAAAGATTTTTATTGCCAACCCAATCTAACTGTACTCAACCTAACTCCATTGAATCCAACTTAGAAATGTAAAACAAACATTAAAAAAAATCAAAATTTATACATGGATTAAAGTTAACCTCAATAATTCTCAAGATCAATCGAACTCAACTAACATCAACTTCTCCTAGCATAGGTGGAAGATTAAGCCCTAGTTTTACAAAAATTATTTAATCACTGATTATTTTAACAGCGTAATTAAGGACTGTGATTGAACCCAAGTTAAAAAAGGTAAAACAAACATTTAAAAAAAATTTAAAATTTATACATGAATTAAAGTTAACCTCAATAAATCTCAAGATCAATCGAACCCCGAACTAACATCAACTTCTCGTAGCACAAGTAAAAGAGTAACCCCCTTATTCTATAACTCGTAACGACATTGTTAGATAACGAAAATCATTAAGTGATATTTTCTGACCAATAAATGCTTAGAAATGCGTTGTATCTAAGATCCGATTGGTCAAAATACGTCACTTAACGATTTTCGTTGTTTAACGATGTTTAACGAGTTATAGAATAGAGGGGTAAGCCCCAGTTTCGCAAAAATTATTTAACCACTGATTAATTTAACAGCGTGATTAAGAACTGCGATTGGTTAGGTGAAACAATTTAATTGGTTGTTTCAAATCCATTGTTAACTTCGTCCAATGACGTTCCTTAATCAGAGAATTAAATTATTCGCTGATTAACATTTCTTTTTTGTGAAACCCACAGTAAAAATCAAAGGTAAATTAAAAAAGAAAAAAAATTAGAAATCATTCAAAACGAAGTGCAACTACGGTCAAGCTCAATGCAACCCTACTGATCGCAACTTAACTCAATTTAACACAAATAAATATTACAAGAAAAATTAAAAATATAGAAATTGTTAAGAATTAAAAATCAATAAACATGAAGCTCAACCAATCTCAATGTCAAAGTAACTCAGTCTAGTTCTATTCAACCCAAGCAAAAATTAAAAAAAAAAACTAACAACCCGTTTAATAATAAACTTAATTTTTCCGTATATTAGAATATTATTACTCACAGCCACATAAAAAATAATTCGCCATTGCGGAAAAAAGTGAGTCAAACGGTTGCTGCGGTTTATCACCTATTTGGCCATAAATCCCTACGATTGGCAGCACTGTATGACTCTAAAATCACACACAAAATTTTCCCATGATGGTTATTTTTTAAGTTACGAGTTAATTTCGACAGCAGCAATCATTTAAATTGTAAAGTTAAGCAAAAGTTTGTCAAAATTAATTTTTAAACACACATTTTTGAGAAATAATGGATATATTCCAATTTTAAAAAATCTGGCAATTATGGAATTGCTTACATTACCTCTTTTTTCAATAGGTTTCACACTCTATTTAAAATAACTAAAAATGCACATTACTTTCTTGTGGCAATTATATAACTCAGCTGAATTTGTTTCTTTTTTTTTTTGAAAGAGGGGCGCCAATTACTGGTTTGCATAAGAGCACCGACCCTGATCACAAATTAATTAATTATGACAAACGTTGATAAAAAATTAATAAATATAACAAAATTAGTAATTAAATGATTATTATTAAATCACTAGATGTGTTACCAAACCGGCTACAAAATCACTATATTTATTCAAATTTGTCCGAAATTTTCACTGAAAGAAAATCATCAGATCTACTGATATAATCACTAAATTGGCAACAGTGTTTAGTTGAATTTGCTTTCTCTGAACATTCAACTCTAGTTTTCTTAATTTTTCCGTTATCTTTTGTTGTTTTTTCAATGTTCTCCTTCTATTATTGCAATTTATCCTTACACCTATTTTTCTTTAATTTTTCTTTAGTTCTTTAATAAATAAACAAATGAAATAAAAATAAATAAAAACAAAATTTGTTAATGATCTGTTTTCTACCGATTTTTTATACCGTTTATTATTTTTATTTTTCATTTTTTATTATTTTTTTATTTGATGTTTCATTGTTTTTGCGTATTTCCTTTCATTCAATCAAATTATTGCAAAAGATTCCGTTTACCTACTTTGTTTCTTTTTTTTTATTTCCGCCATTTCTTCCCTCTTGCGATGCATAAATATTTTATTTTATTTTACGCTCGATTTTATTTTAATTTATCCTCGATTTTATTTTATTTTAGGTATTTAACAGTTTTGTTTCCCGTGGAAAAATTTTGCTCGATGATTGATTGTCTTTTGTTTCTTGGTCGACTTTTGCAGTTAAAAATTCGAACTGAAAAATTCAAACCTGTTCATCTATGATTTTAAAAATCATTTTTAAATATGCCAAATGCAGATTAAAAAAAAACAAAAACGAGAAAACTCTCCTCAATATCTTGAACTTATTTTCTGCCTCTGTTTCCTTCGTTTGTCAATTGTTTTCTTTTATTTTCCGTGTTCATTTTCCTCTTCCTCATTTTTATTCTGTTTCAATTATTTTATTGAAACTGAAGTTTTATTGTATTTTTTTTTCTTATTTCTATTTTTGAAAATCACGAAGATCACTGACATTTCATGACTTCGCAATATGAGGACCGGTGAATGCACAATATTCATTGGTCATCACATTGCATCGTGCTTTGTTTAGAAATCGACGAGAACTCTTCTCAATACCTTGAACTTATCTTCTGTCTCTGTTTCCTTTCGTTTGTCAATTGTTTTTTTTTATTTTCCGTGTTCATTTTCCTCTTCCTCATTTTTATTCTGTTTCAATTATTTTATTGAAACTGAAGTTTTATTGTATTTTTTTTTCTTATTTCTATTTTTGAAAATCACGAAGATCACTGACATTTCATGACTTCGCAATATGAGGACCGGTGAATGCACAATATTCATTGGTCATCACATTGCATCGTGCTTTGTTTAGAAATCGACGAGAACTCTTCTCAATACCTTGAACTTATCTTCTGTCTCTGTTTCCTTTCGTTTGTCAATTGTTTTTTTTTCCGTGTCCATTTTCATCTTCCTCATTTTTATTTTGTTTCAATTATTTAACTGAAACTGAAGTTTTACTGTATTTTTTTCTTACCTCTATTTTTGAACTTCACGAACATCGCGGACATTTTAGGCGTTGCCATGACTACGTAATACAAGGACCGGACACAATATTTTTCTTTCTTGGTTTTACTTTTAATTATCAGTTGATCATGTGTTTGTCTTTTTTTTGTTGTTGTTTCGTTTACTCGATGTAAGTTATTTTATATTTAAATCCCGTCGACTGATTGCCGTTTTGTTTCCTCTTTCATTCGATTTGAAAAATAATAATAATAAAGAACATTCAAGATTCGGATAATTCGAACTTCACAATAACCAAAACAAACAAAGACAAATTTCTTCTGCTTCTAAACAGTGTCGCCAACCTTAAAATTATAGAGACTTTAAAAAAAGAAGTAATATTCTGATGTATACAAATGACTATGTTTTCTCATCTTTTTTGACATATGACTGTGACTGTGCAAGCCCAAGGTCAACCAAACCCAACTGTTCTCTATTCCAAGCTACATAAAAAGAAAGTAAAAAAAAGGTTCAGATTTATAAATCATTAAAATTTTAGCTGTATCAAATCAATCCCGTGGCTCACCCAACTCAACCTAAGCGAATAAATTTAAGAAAAATAGAAGTAAGAAGTAAAACTAAGCAAAAATTTTAAAAATTGGAAGTAAACAAATTTAAACCAGAACTAAATACCAATACCAATAAAAATTCAGCAATTATCCGAGCAATCTCAAGGTCAGTCCAATTTAATTCAGTATAATCATGTTCAGCCAAGTAAATTATAAAAAAATAACGTAATTTAAAAAAATATTCATTGGTCATCATATTGTATCGTGTTCTATTTAGAAATCGTTTCATTTATTCATAACGTTGATAATTTTTTAAGTTGTAATGTGAAAGAGAACATGTAGGTACTTTTTAGTAATGCGAAGGCCACTATAATAGGTACAGTTACGTCTAGTATCACCCATTTGACAGAAGATACGCACCAATATGGCGGAACGGAGGTCGTTTTTTTTTTAATACGTAATAGCCACACCCCAAATATAAATCGAGGAAAAAATTACTGTTTTCTTTTGTTTTTTTTTTCTATTTTTAACCTACACTCGACACTTATGTATATACTATACACAAAAGTAAATAACGAATGAATTTGAAACCTTTGAAAAGTCGAGTTTTGCTAAAACTAAGGTCTGTATTCAATTAATTTTAATTACGTCCATTGTCGTCGCGAATTTAATTTTTTACATTACACTAATTAATTATTATAACAATACGCGGATGGTTATGAAACTGAGCGATGAAGAAGCGGCGTGAGCTGGCTTCTCCTTTCATATGAAATAGTGAAATAGTACAAACAATGCGCACAATTAAATGTTTCAAAATTTTGCCAGCCGGTTCCCTGATTTCGTTGGTTTCACGCCGCCACGAAACCCCCTCATTGTTTGAAGATGAGAGAAGGTGTGCGAAGATAAACGGCATTTCGCAACGCGTTGTCTAATTCACATCATCATAATAAATAAAATCGACGCCTTTAATTACAAAGAGTATTAATTACACTTTCATCTTTCATTGCAAACAAACATTTTTTTTTAGTGTGCTTCGAATTTAAAACGAAATTATTTTCTTATTTTGTAAAATAAAAATTATTTGGTATACCGGTTGTTGAATCAAATTAAGATCATAGGCATTCAAAGAAGGACTGGACATATTGCCTGTTTTCTCATTCTCACTTTACGACAACGATCAGTATACTGATCTGGTAATGAAATCGCGACGTACATGCAGAAAACTGTGAAAGTAGTCACTTATGCAGAAAAACGAGTCTCAAATACTATACTCTTATTTATGGCAGGCGAATGCAAATACTATGTACATACATATCCACTATGGATGTACTTACATACACGTGACACATTTTCATATTTATTCATAGATCGGAGGGATTAATGTTAATTAGCGAAGTAAATAGTTGTTGAGAAGTTGCGCGTTATTTTTTTTTTTTTTCTCCTGCGTGTGATTTATAATTATTATTAGCGTTTCACGTTGTGCGTGCGTACACACGATGAAGGGAAGTGGAGCAAAAATATTTATATTGTACCGATTTCTCTCACATCAGTGAGTTAATTAATGTATCAACAGTGAAATTGACTTTGTGTTTCGCAAGTTGGAATGAAATTGTTATTTAAAGGACCCCCCCGCGCCTCTTGTCGCCCCCCAGTAAAATACTACCCTTTGGACCATTATAACGAGGAGCAGGCGGCCAAACATTTCCGTAAGTTTTCCGTATTGGGCTGCATCCTACTAATAATCAGGGAACGGAATTATATATTTTGTTCGATTAAATACAAACGAAGCGGCAAACGTATAACGTTGCAGCAACGCGTCAATGCGCAGACGCTCCTTGCCGCCTCGTTCCAAAGAAACCGAACAAAATATATAATTCCGTCCTGTACTAATAATGTATGGTGACTCCGCGATTATTTCCACCCTAACTTTTTTTTTATTTTTGAACTTGGAAAAGAATGTTTAATACAAACCTTGTACAGGCTAATTCAAATTTTATCGAAAAACAAATGCACATCGGATAACCGAGATATAAACTGACATTTTGTTTTCTTAAATGGAACACTCGGTATGTTTGTACATACATACTTGGATCCCAAATTAAATTCTGATAACAATTTCTCTAAATAATTTTATTCTATCTATTTTTTAATCATAAGTCGATCGTCTTGTTTCTTTTCTCGATTCGATTGGACTTTATTTCATGTTTGAATTGTCAGTTCGATTCTCTTTTATTCCAACTTTCAATTAAAAATTCGCCAGTAATCTTGATTCGATCAGATTTTATGTTAGAATTTTTATTTTAGTCTTATCTTCGTCAACGACCATCTTTTGTTTTTCTTTTTTCTTTTTTAATTTCACATTGTATTTTACTTAATTTTTAACATAATCAATTGATCATGCTTTATTTTTTCTTTCTTGGTTTTACTTTTAATTATCAGTTGATCACGTTTTTGATTTTTTTTGTTGTTTCGTTTACTCAAAAATACTTCGAACAAATGAAGTTACGACAAAGCTGTCACTGAAGCAAATAAAATTATGTTATAAAGGAGACTTTAAAATAAAATTTAACACATTCTGATGTATAAGCAACTATGTTTTCTCATCTTTTCTGACATATGACTGTGACTTTCATTTTAAAGTCTCCTTTATTTCGATTATGAAATCGAGCCTAAGTTAAATATTAATTAACACAGACTGCATTAGCAACTGTCAAAAATTACTTTGGACGGGCGAAAAAATTTGAAACAATCGAAATGATGTCTTTATTAACTCTATCAATCCCAAGGTCAATCCATCCCGTTCTCTATTCCAAGCTACATAAAAGAAATAAAAGTAAAAAAAAATATTCAGATTTATAAATCATTAAAATTTAAGCTCTATCTATTCATGGCTCATCCAACTCAACCTAATTGTGCCCAACTCAAGCAAGAAATTTAAAGGAAAATAGAAGTAAAAAGTAAAACGTAAAGAACAAAAATTTAAAAAATTGGAAGTAAACAAATTAAAAAAAAAAAAAAAACTAAATAGCAATAAAAATTCAGCAATTATCCGAGCAATCGTCAAGGTCAGTCCAATTTAATTCAGTATAATCATGTTCAGCCAAGTAAATTATTAAAAAAAAATTAACGTAATTTAAAAAAAATATTGAAAATTAGTCCCAGTTCGCCTCAAGGTCAAACCGGCTCGAGCGAAAAAATTAAAAACAATAAATTAGAATTAAGCTTAAGCAATCAAGAGATCAACCTAACCCAACTGAGCTAGAACCATTCAACTAACTCCATTCAACCCAGATGCAAAATTAGGAACTGAAGAAATTAAAAGTAAAAATTTAATTTAAAACTTAAAGTAAACAAATTAAGTCAAATACCAATTTTATGTACAACCCAGCTCAACTGAATTCAACCTAATTGTATGCAGCCCAAGCAAATTATTTAAAAAATAAACAAAATAAAAGTGAAAATATGTTAAATTTCAATTACAAGGTTTACCGATCCCAAGGTCAAGCCAATCAAACTGAACTCAACTCAACCTAATTCTATGCAACCTAAGAAAATTAAAAAAATAAATAAATCGAAATTAAGCCCTACCGGGGCTGAATTGAACTCAACTCAACCTAATTCTACTCAATCTAAGCAACAACCTAAGCAAATTATTAAAAAAAAATTAAATCGAAATTGAGCTGTACCGGCCTCGAGGTCTACCCAACCGAACTGACTCAACTCAACCTAATTTTACGCAACCTAAGCAAATTATTTAAAAATATATCGAAATTAAGCTCTGCCGATCTCACGGTCAACCCAACCCAAGCAGATTGAAACTAGCAAAAATTAAAAAAATTCAAGCAAAAATAACAAGCCAATAACAAGCCAATCCGACCCAACTGGATTCAATCTAATTCTGTTTAAAAATTAAAAATTAAAAAAACAGATGTAAAAAAATGAAAATTTAAAAACAACCAACTTTAATTTAAAAAAAAAGAGTCAAGGTCAACTCGTCGCAACTGAACTCAACTCTATTAAGGCCCAGCAAAAATTAGAAATTAAACAAATTAAAAACAATTAAGAAATGAAAACTATGAAGCAGTAAAAATTTTAAGTCTGATTAAAAGCAAGTCAAAAAAAGGCAAAAACAGATGGGATTTTCCAAAATAATTAAAACGAAAGTTAACACCTTAAATATGTAGGCACACATTTCTCCAAAATCTCAAAAAAAATAATTTTTCCAAAATAACCACCTTATCTGTTAGGGGACGGAGCTCAGGAAGGGGGCTCTAGTTAATTTCATATCAAAATATTTGTCTTCTAATTTTACTAATTATATTTTTTATCGGTGGAATGTACAAGGTGCGTTTTAATTTAATTGAAAGTCGTAAATGTGTTAATATTATTAATTTAGATTCAGACCTACATGACAAATACAATTTTTTTTTACAAACGCAGTTGTGTAATAAATGATTGATTGATTGATTGGTTGCGTTTATGATTGCGATTCATAAGCGTAATCAATTCGTAATAATCTTAATAACTTTACAAGCAATGTTCTCGCACTCTAAAAGCTTTAAAAATGTTTTAAAAATCACCTTGCTCTCGAGTATTAAACTAAAGCATTAAATTTCTGAGGAAAACATGTTAAATTAACCTTTATAAGGGCCGGTTTTTCAAATCACAAGTTAACTTTAACATTCAGTTTATTGCGGTGGAAACAATTATCTTCGTACTTGTTACCACGGAAATAAACCGAGAGTTAGGGTGAACTTGTGATTGAAAAACCGGGCCTAAAGGAATCAATGAGACTGATAAGTTCTTAAAGCTTTTTAAATATGAAAATTCCGATTATAAAGTTATTAAGAATATTACCGCTCGGGACCGTAATAATGCATCGATTATTTTACAACTTTCAATTATATTGAAACGCACCATACACACACTGTATATTTTTTTATTCGCTTCATCACAAAGTTATTATTAATTATTATAAATCCTAACATTTTCTTGAATGCGGTAGTTGTAAACCACGCATCATCAATTACGCTGGCATTTGTTTGCTCATTAACTAAAATAAAACTTTGAGTAATTAATTTAAACGCTCTTCCTTTTTGATGCCTTCGACGCGCTTTGCCTAGGCTAAGTAATTAGGCGCTCTTGTTTATGCGCTAATAAACTTTGCACTGTAGGTGAGATAATCCGGGGAATTACTCAACGCGCGCTTATTTCGTCTTTTACGTGTAGGTACATACATTTGAAAATCTTTACAGACGTTTGTTTATACTATGTATGCATGTGTGGTATGCAATCGACGACGGAGGGTCTCTAGGTCACTGACATAGATAAATATATTTATGAGATTGGCAATGGATGAGATGAAAAAGAAACGCTGAAAGTCTATTGTTCGACTTGAGTGGTGTGGTGACACTTTGTGGTCGTAAAAACAAAAAGAAAAAAAAAAACAGGAAAATGAAAATCGTTTTTGTTCTATTTTCACACACGCGTTAGCGCTCCAATGGTTTATTTGGAATTTCTTTTCTCGGTATAGTAACATGTATTTTACCAAGACGCTGTTTATACTGCGATTTAAAATTCGAGTCGAGAAGCTGAGTCGCCCTGATAAAATACACGTCCTATGAACATCGCAGTTTAAGTTGGTCTACGAGGTTCGACTGAAAAGAAACGGGGCAAGACATAAAAATCATAAATCTTTAGTTTTTTTTTTCTGTGTCAATCCCGTTACCTACTGCATTGTATATGTGTTTGTATACACGTAAGTACATTGTCGGCGAGCTTTGTAGGCGTGCTTGTTCTTGCATTCAGTCGCATGGTATTAAAAGAATACATACATACAATCTCCGGTCATATCAAAAATAAAAGGGGAAGAATGTTAATGCGTTCATTCACGAAATGAGAAGTCGCAGAACTCGCAGATCGAATGTCAAGGGCGACACCCGTGGCATTTCGATTGTTCCTTCTTCTTCTTCTTGCTATTGTGATTTCACGTGCGAAGGTGCAGTGGTTATTGTTATTTTTCATTCAGGGTCGCAACAGGGTAGTGATTGCGATTAGTATGTGGGTGGGTCAATAAATTTTATGTGGCAACAAATTGCTTTTGTAGTAGTTTACAAAAAAATCAGCACCTCTTGATAGGTGTATACCGGCTGTTTCAAATTGGGTGTGCACTGAAGGGATCTCCTAAACCGTAAGAGATACAAATTCGGTTAAATGGAAGAAAAGTTGCACGAATCAATGCCTTATTCATAAAATATACATATAAGGTGTTCCATTTACATAAAAATTGAGTTCTGGACGGCAATTAAAGACAAACAAATAGTGAAGTTTGACATCGTACTGTGGCCGCCCTGTGAATGCATCGGGGATAATTAAATATTTAAATACATTTGAAAATACCCAAAAATCAGTTACATTTAAGTAAAGGGATGACTTAATATTTTATATTTAGAATAATGTACTACAGAATCAGAATTTGCAAAATACAAAAAAAGGGTATCATTCTATCATCCGACATAACCGGATATTTTGATCTCAAATGTCACTTTCTAATAATTTTCAGAATTTTACCGAAAACTAATTTAATAGGCCAATCAACTTGGGATACCCTGTATAGGTATGTTTTTTGTAAACCGTCTTCAATAGTATACCGGCTGTTTCAAATTGGGTATGCACTGAAGGGATCTCCTAAACCGTGAGAGATACCAATTCGGTTAAATGGAAGAAAAGTTGTACGAATTATTCATAAAATATACATATAAGGTGTTCCATTTACATAAAAAATGAGTTTTGGACGGCAATTAAAGACAAACAAATAATGAGGTTCGACATCGTACTGCGGCCATCCTGTTAATGAATGGATCGGGAATAATTAAATATTTAAATACATTTGAAGATACCCAAAAATCAGTTATATTTAAGTAAAGGGATGACTTAATATTTTATATTTAGAATAATATACTATAGAATCAGAATTTGCAAAATACAAAAAAAGGGTATCATTCTATTATCTGGCATAACCGGATATTCTGATCACAAATGTCACATTCTAATAATTTTCAGAATTTTACCAAAAACTAATTTAATAGGCCAATCAACTTGGGATACCCTGTATAGGTATGTTTTTTTGTAAACCGTCTTCAATAGTATACCGGCTGTTTCAAATTGACTGTGCACTGAAGGGATCTCCTAAACCGTAAGAGATACAAATTCGGTTAAATGAAAGAAAAGTTGTACGAATTATTCATAAAATATACATATAAGGTGTTCCATTTACATAGAAAATGAGTTTTGGACGGCAATTAAAGACAAACAAATAATGAGGTTTGACATCGTACTGCGGCCATCCTGTTAATGAATGCATCGGGAATAATTAAATATTTAAATACATTTGAAGATACCCAAAAATCAGTTATATTTAAGTAAAGGGATGACTTAATATTTTATATTTAGAATAATATACTATAGAATCAGAATTTGCAAAATACAAAAAAAGGGTATCATTCTATCATCCGACATAACCGGATATTCTGATCTCAAATGTCACTTTCTAATAATTTTCAGAATTTTACCGAAAACTAATTTAATAGGCCAATCAACTTGGGATACCCTGTATAGGTATGTTTTTTGTAAACCGTCTTCAATAGTATACCGGCTGTTTCAAATTGGGTGTGCACTGAAGGGATCTCCTAAACCGTGAGAGATACAAATTCGGTTAAATGGAAGAAAAGTTGTAGGAATTATTCATAAAATATACATATAAGGTGTTCCATTTACATAAAAATTGAGTTCTGGACGGCAATTAAAGACAAACAAATAGTGAAGTTTGACATCGTACTGTGGCCATGCCATCCTGTTAATGAATGCATCGGGAATAATTAAATATTTAAATACAATTGAAGATACCCAAAAATCAGTTACATTTAAGTAAAGGGTTGACTTAATATTTTATATTTAGAATAATGTACTACAGAATCAGAATTTGCAAAATACAAAAAAAGGGTATCATTCTATCATCCGACATAACCGGATATTCTGATCTCAAATGTCACTCTCTGATAATTTTCAGAATTTTACCGAAAACTAATTTAATAGGCCAATCAACTTGGGATACCCTGTATAGGTATGTTTTTTGTAAACCGTCTTCAATAGTATACCGGCTGTTTCAAATTGAGTGTGCATTGAAAAGGATCTCCTAAACCTTAAGAAATACAAATTCGGTTAAATGGAAGAAAAGTTGCACGAATCAATGCCTTATTCGCATCCACAGACAGAATGATTTTTTTCTTATTTCTTCTTGAGATATTAATTAACATGTAAAAAGGTCGATTTTCTTTTTTCTTCTGTATCTCTTTTATTATAAATAATTTTGAAATTCTGATTTAACTTTCTACAGGCACTTTTAGATTCTGCTTCGAATAGGGGTGGCAGAATTGGAGTCAAACGTTTTGGCTTCCCACGACCATCATCAGTTTCGATCTTTTAAATACAACGTATATCTTTTTATTATTCTATTCGCTAGCATTTTTTCTCCTGATTGTATTGATATATCACACTTAATAGTTGATATTAATTTGAAGCTTAAATAATATAGACTTTTGTATGAAAATTTTGTTTAATACGTAATTTAAATTTTTAGTTCATTTTTTATTTTTTTATTATTAACATTTTTTTTCTGGTGATTTCAATTATGTATAATACTTAATCCTTTTTTCAAGTGAAATTAAAATATAACAAGTAAAACTGATACAGTTTCGTCATGATTTGCTTAATAAATAAATTTATTCCTAAGTTTTTTTTTTATTTGTTTAACAGTCAATTATCGGAAGACTTGTTATTCTATTCGACAGCATTTTTTCTCCTGATTGTAATGATGACACTTAACAGTTGATATTAATTTGAAGCTTAAATAATATAGACTTTTGTATGAAGATTTTGTTTAATACGTAATTTAAATTTTTCGTTCATTTTCTTAGCTATAGTGTAAATTACAATAAATTATGTAATATTTTTCTGTATCGCTATTGTAATAATGCATTGCACTATTGCAATTTTTGCCGACAAATAACGGGTGGTCCTAATATAACGTGCCACATAAGCATCTCAGCTTTAGTAAAGAAATGAAAAAGCCTAATTTTGTATTTTTGACTCACGCTATTGGCATAAAAGAAAAAGTGAATACTAATTATACTAAAAATGTTTTTGTGTACATTTCTACAATTTAATTTTTTTTAATTTCTTCAGCATTTAACGGCTCTCAACGTTTTACCATCTTTAATTTTTTTGAGCACGGTTGATTCTAAAAATGGTACTAGATTTCATCACTCATTCTGACGAGGTGAATTACCAGTTGGAGTTTGGCGTGTTACATCAGGACCACCCTGCATTATTTTGAACAGGATAAAGTAAGTTTTGGATTTCGGATATTGAAACAGTGACTAGCGTTAAGAAAAATAATGAAGAACTAAGAAGGAAAACATTAAATTCTTGCAGAAATGTTTCGCGAATTCATATTCGATATGCTAGGCAACACATAAGATTAAGAACAAATGTACATCCTGAACGGTAGAGGACATTTCGAGAATTTACTTTAACTTATTATTTTCACTTTATTTATTTCACAAATTCATGTTCTTCTTTTGTGATTTTTGTTCATGTTATTGTTTATCTTTTTCTGGTAATTTGATATGTTTATACTGCTGCTTATGTGTGCGTTATCCATCTAATATAACTTAATTAATTAAGTTTTCGTCTTCCGATAATTGACTGTTAAACAAATAAAAAGAGTACTTAGGAATAAATTTATTTATTAAGCAAATCATGAGGAAACTGTATCAGTTTTACTTGTTATATTTTAATTTCACTTGAAAAAAGGAGTAAGTATTATACATCAATGAATTCACAAGAAAAAATGTCATCGAATAGAATAATAAAAAGATAAAAAATGAACCAAAAATTTGAAATTATAAATTAAACAAAATTTTCATTCAAAAATATATATTATTTAAGCTTCAAATTAATATCAACTATTAAGTCTGATATATCATTATAATCAGGAGAAAAAATGCTATCTAATAGAATAATAAAAAGATGTACGTTGTATTTAAAAGATCGAAACAGATGATGGTCGTGGGAAGCCAAAACGTTTGACTCCAATTCTGTCACCCCTATTCGAAGCAGAATCTAAAAGTGCCTGTGGAAGAAAGTTAAATCAGAATTTCAAAATTATTTATAATAAAAGAGATACAGAAGAAAAAAGAAAATCGACCATTTTACATTTTAATTAATATCTCAAGAAATAAGA
Source organism: Prosopocoilus inquinatus (assembly GCA_036172665.1). Lineage (NCBI taxonomy): Eukaryota > Metazoa > Arthropoda > Insecta > Coleoptera > Lucanidae > Prosopocoilus > Prosopocoilus inquinatus. The sequence goes on from CM069869.1 coordinate 72,586,482, forward strand.
AAAAAATCATTCTGTCAATGGATGCGAATAAGGCATTGATTCGTGCAACTTTTCTTCCATTTAACCGAATTTGTATCTCTTACGGTTTAGGAGATCCCTTCAGTGCACACTCAATTTGAAACAGTCGGTATACTATTGAAGACGGTTTACAAAAAAGCATACCTATACAGGGTATCCCAAGTCGATTGGCCTATGAAATTAGTTTTCGGTAAAATTCTGAAAATTATTAGAAAGTGACATTTGAGATCAGAATATCCGGTTATGTCGGATGATAGAATGATACCCTTTTTTTGTATTTTGCAAATTCTGATTCTATAGTATATTATTCTAAATATAAAATATTAAGTCATCCCTATACTTAAATGTAACTGATTTTTGGGTATCTTCAAATGTATTTAAATATTTAATTATCCCCGATGCATTCATTAACAGGATGGCCGCAGTACGATGTCAAACCTCATTATTTGTTTGTCTTTAATTGCCGTCCAAAACTCAATTTTTATGTAAACGGAACACCTATATGTATATTAAAAAAAAAAAAAAAAGGTTTAAAGGTGCGCAAAGAGACCCAAGTCGTTTAAACAACAAACATTTTATTTATGTTTTAAGACCAAAATAGAAAGCGATTAAATTAGCATGGTTATATTAGAGAGAGTAAGCGAAGAAGCTCGCATTCAAAATTGGTACGGATTTAATTTACATACACTCCTCAATTATTAAATTGGACATTGACTTTTGACCAACGAGTTTTCACTCTTTAGTCACCTGCTTACAATTATTTATTTATCTATGGATCACGCATAAAATAATATTTTACTTCTAGTGTTCAACTAAAACATGTTTTGAGTCAAAAAAATCTATGTATGACAATGCTAATCCACTTGACGTTACTTGACTTATGACAGTTGTCGTTTGTCAAACAGTTGCACATGTAGTTTTACCAACCTAACAAAACGTAAAATGACATTTAGCGTTGATCACATCAATTCAAAGGCTTCTGGACGAACCTTTTCATTTAAAAACTAGATGCGTTCGTAACGCTGATGATATTTGAAAACAAACAGTTCATTTCGAGCGGACTATTCACGCGGAGATTGGAATTTAACCCAATTCGGTCCGTATTCTTCCTATAATACATTCTTTGTGCCCCTTCACTTTCTTCGCGGCCGGCGCTCAACGCCGTAACTCGTAATAAACACAAACGTTTCGGTAAACGCCTTCGATGAACTTTTTTCTTTTTTTTTTTTTCATAATACCGAATTGGCTTTATGCAGTGTTGCCAATTAACTCGATCAAAAATTCCTATTTCGGCGTACGGTATTTCCCTAGAATTCCCAAAGTTTAGGCCCGACTTCATAATCGAACTAAGGGAGACTTTAAAATAAAAGTCACAATCTGATGTGTAATTAACCACGTTTTCACATTTTTCTTGACATATGACTGTGACTTTTATTCTAAAGTCTCCTTTAGTTCGATTATGAAATCGGGCCTTAATCTGGCAAATTTGAAATGAAAGGTTAAAGTAAAAACACGATTACAAAAAAAAATAATAATAATAAAAATTATTTATTAGCATACCTACGCAGGCCAATTTATAAAAAAAAAGTGTAATTAATTGTTAAAATAAATGAAATAAAAATAAATATTCAAACAATCTAACCTTGCACTTTGCAACAAGTAGAAGCAGTATTGCCAACTCATCAAATTTCGAAGTTCGTAGTGCTTACCTTTTTTTTGACAGAAAAAATCGATTTTGACGTTACAAATCGTATTATCCCGAGATGACGGTTAATAATGGTAAGAAAAATAAGAAAAAGAAATTTGAATAAAAAATTATTATTAAATAGGAAAAGTTTAGGTTAGATTTAAAAAAAAAAATTGTTTTTTGAATGTAAAGCGATCGTCACTTGTTTACGAATTATTGTTTTTAAGTTTGAAATTCGTTCTGAGCCATTTCCGTTCCTTTTTGATTTTTTTTTAGCAGCGCTTCGGTTAGATTAAAAAAAATGTTTGCAGTTTTATTTTTCGAATGTATAGCGATCGTCACTTGTTTACGAATTATTGTTTTTAAGTTTGAAATTCGTTTTGAGCCATTTCCGTCCCTTTTTAATTTTTTTCTAGCAGCACTTCGGTTAGATTTAAAAGAAAAAATTGTTTGCAGTTTTGTTTTTCAAATGTAAAGCGATCGTCATTTTTTTACGAATTATTGTTTTTAACTTTGAAATTCGTTTTAAGCTATTTCCGTCCCTTTTTTTATTTTTTTTTAGCAGCACTTCGTTTAGATAAAAAAAAAATTGTTTGCAGTTTTGTTTTTCAAATGTAAAGCGATCGTCACTTGTTTACGAATTATTGTTTTTCAATTTGAAATTCGTTCTGAGCCATTTCCGTCCCTTTTTGATTCTTTTTTTCGCAGCTCTTCGTTTAGATTTAAAAAAATGTTTGCAGTTTTGTTTTTTCGAATGTAGCGCGATCGTTGTTTGTCGTTTGTTTATGAATTATTGTGTTATGTTTGAAATTCGTTCTCCGACATTTGCGTCCCTTTTCGATTTTTTTCTTGCGATCGTCCTTTGAAGACGTCGCGCCGTCATTTTAAATTAACACAATTTGTCTTTTTCTTGTCTTTTTTCTTTGTTGATCTGAAATTATTTCGTTTCGTTTCGTATGTCTTTGTGATTTTCCGCGGTGAAATTTTCTTTCTCATTCTGAAATTAATTAATCACGATTTTTTTTTATTTGTACTTCTTTTTCCTCCGCGAATAATCAGTTGTCATTTTTTTTTTCCTGTTTTCTTCAGAAGTTCATTCATTTCGTGAATAAGTACTATGACAGTGATTTGTTTATATTAGCCATGAATGTTTTGTTATTTATATAATTTTATAAGTCTACAGTTCGTTTTGGGTTTTTTTTTTCTTCTGTATGTACGATCGTCATTTGTTTTTCTTAGGTTTTTTTGTTTTTTATTTAGCTGCATGCAATTTTTTAGAAATCGAATTTCCTTCGAATTTTAATTTTTCCGCTTTCCGATCCTGCTTCTAGATTATCAATAATGTTTTTGTTTTGTTTTTTTTTAAATTTTTTTGAGAAATTTTAAAGCTGATTTTTTTTTAACTTTAATTTTAAATTTACGAATTATTATATTAGCCATGAATGTTTGTTATTCATATAATTTTATAAGTCTACAGTTCGTTTTGGGTTTTTTTTCTTCTGTATGTACGATCGTCATTTGTTTTTCTTACGTTTTTTTGTTTTTCATTTAGCTGCATGCAACTTTTTAGAAATCGAATTTCTTTCGAATTTAATTTTTCCGCTTTCCGATCCTGCTTCTAGATTATCAATAATGTTCTTGTTTTGTTTTTTTTTTTTAATTTTTTTGAGAAATTTTAAAGCTGATTTTTATTTTTTTGAACTTTAATTTTAAATTTACGAATTATTATATTAGCCATGAATGTTTGTTATTCATATAATTTTATAAGTCTACAGTTCGTTTTGGGTTTTTTTTTCTTCTGTATGTACGATCGTCATTTGTTTTTCTTACGTTTTTTTGTTTTTTATTTAGCTGCATGCAATTTTTTAGAAATCGAATTTCCTTCGAATTTTAATTTTTCCGCTTTCCGATCCTGTTTCTAGATTATCAATAATGTTTTTGTTTTGTTTTTTTTTAAATTTTTTTGAGAAATTTTAAAGCTGATTTTTTTTTAACTTTAATTTTAAATTTACGAATTATTATATTAGCCATGAATGTTTGTTATTCATATAATTTTATAAGTCTACAGTTCGTTTTGGGTTTTTTTTTCTTCTGTATGTACGATCGTCATTTGTTTTTCTTACGTTTTTTTGTTTTTTATTTAGCTGCATGCAATTTTTTAGAAATCGAATTTCTTTCGAATTTAATTTTTCCGCTTTCCGATCCTGCTTCTAGATTATCAATAATGTTTTTGTTTTGTTTTTTTTTAAATTTTTTTGAGAAATTTTAAAGCTGATTTTTTTTTAACTTTAATTTTAAATTTACGAATTATTATATTAGCCATGAATGTTCGTTATTCATATAATTTTATAAGTCTACAGTTCGTTTTGGGTTTTTTTCTTCTTCTGTATGTACGATCGTCATTTGTTTTTCTTACGTTTTTTTGTTTTTCATTTAGCTGCATGCAACTTTTTAGAAATCGAATTTCTTTCGAATATAATTTTTCCGCTTTCCGATCCTGCTTCTAGATTATCAATAATGTTCTTGTTTTGCTTTTTTTTTTAATTTTTTTGAGAAATTTTAAAGCTGATTTTTTTTTTAACTTTAATTTTAAATTTACGAATTATTATATTAGCCATGAATGTTTGTTATTCATATAATTTTATGTCTACAGTTCGTTTTGGGTTTTTTTTCTTCTGTATGTACGATCGTCATTTGTTTTTCTTACGTTTTTTTGTTTTTTATTTAGCTGCATGCAATTTTTTAGAAATCGAATTTCTATCGAATTTTAATTTTTCCGCTTTCCAATCGTGCTTCTTGATTATCAATAATGTTCTTGTTTTTTCTTCAAACTTTTTGAGAAATTTTAAAGCTGATTTTTTTTTAACTTTAAATTTATTTTCGTCCGAAACACTCAACGTTTCCCCTACAGCTTGATGGCTTCGTCAGGAGTAAAAAAAATAAATAAATGAAAAACTATTTACTAAAATAAATTTTATCGGACCAGGTTTGACTTCAATTCTAAAAATAACGTTTTATTTATTTTAGGATTCCTTTATTTATTGTGCAATAAACAAATCACGCACAAAAATAATTGGCAAACCAGTGTTGCGTGTCTGCAAACACCGTTTCGTTTTCTTCAAGAAGTCACTCGCTACAACTCGTTTCGTTTTCTGATGCGGTCGATTACCTGTGCGAACTTGACCCCTTATTATTATTATTAATATTATTAAGTTGGTATTTTCGATTTTACCAACCGAGATTGTTTAAACAAACAAGGTGAGGTGAGATAAACACGACGGAAATAATTTCTAAAAGATAATGCACTTTCCCAGACGGGGGGGCCTACTTTTATGCAGCCGGGGGCGATGTGTCCCGTCCCCCTCCCACTTCTCATAGATAAAATCGCGGCTTACCTTGACCATCACATCATGTAGGACTCTTACTAAACTGGTCATAGAAATTGATTCATTGAGAGTCGCATGTGTTTGCTTCTGTTGTTATTATTAATCCTCCACATGAATTTAATCGAGCGGAATTTAATTTAATTTAATTTATTCTCTGCAATTTTCTTGTGTGTTTTTGTTTCGAAGAGAAGATGATTTATGTTTAATATTGCAAAAAAAAAGTCTCGACGTCTTAAATCGATCAATTAAGTTTTAAGTCAATTCAATACTTATGCTAATTTTGAAAGATTATTCCTTTAAATATTTCATTATTAATCTAGGTAGGTAGGTATATTAAATTAAAATTAAAATTGTTTGTGTATTAGTTACGGTTTGACTATACCTTATTTTTTAAATCGGAGGAGTACTTTGAAATTGTGGCGCTAAAAACGAGCTTTGTCATTGGTAGCTGGCCGGAATTGACCAATGACTAAGCAGCTCGTTTGACCAATATCAAAGTTCGTTTTTAGCGCCAAAATTTCAAAGTACTCCTCCGAATTAAAAAAAAAAATAAGGTATAGTTACGAAACTGCACGCTGATTGGTTCAGTTGCGGATTGATTTCTTTTCGAGCTCAGTCCGTGTGTTAAACAAAACTCATTCATTGGCTTTTAAATTATATAGCTTCACACTGGCCCTTTTAGACCTCGGTGCGAGTAATGATAAAATAATTTGATAGGTTTACGACTGCAGTGCATTAAATTAGCTGCTTCATCCCCTAAAATACAAGGAAGTGAGTGAAACAAAAAAAAGCAAAGATGATTTTTTCTTCTTCTACTCTTAGTCCATTTAAATAGGGCAGGTAAACGTACTGGGCATATTACAATACCTAATTTCACTTATATTTAAATACCTACGAGAATGGTCGCCGTTAAGCTGGTGATTTGAACACGGCGAAAAATTAAAAATGAAAAACTTAATGCACCGCGTCATTCTGTTTAGCATGCACGTTAAGAAAATACAATGAAGCTATTACTGAAACAATATTGTGATTTCTTATCGCCGACTGAGTGTACCTGCATACATGAAAATGGGTACATATGCCTGTTGTCAGCAAGGCACGTTCATGTTAGTTACATAAAACATAATTACCAGGCATCATCATCTTTGTTTCGGCTTTAGGCGCACGAAGCGAGGAAGAAGTCTTAATAAAATTTGCTAATGCGATGGGAAAGTTGGCGGAAAAGCATGTACGGCGCTGTGCAATTTCGTAAGTACTTACACACAACTTACAATATACGTATTACTTGCCTGCTCATCAAGAAATTGTGCATTCATACTATCTTAATCATTTTTAAATACGCATAACTTGAATGAGTTTCACCTGTCGGTAAGCCTTTATTAATTTTATTTCCATCTTTTTAGTAAATGAAATTTTACAAGTCAATTTTGTTGTTTGTGGTAACCAAATAAACGGTAAATTACCGGAACAGACCTGTAATATTTTACGGGCTTGCATGAAAGACCTGTAAAATTTTACAGGCTTGTAAAAAAGTAGATTGTCCGCTTACAGCACCATGACTACGTCTAGCTATAAACAACGCCTTCGATAACAAAAAAACGTTTCCATAAAAAAAATTAAAGTAAATTAATTAAAAATCGCCATTTGAAGGTGTAACAAATTAAAGTTTGTACGCGACACGCTTTGCAATTAATTTTTACTAGGCTCACTGGATTGATTACACTTCCAGCTCGCCCGTAAAATGAGGAAGTTGATGGCAATTTCCGGTATAAGCGAAAGTGTCCGAAAGTTGAAAATATTATATTTCGATAGATCCTTATCGTTAAACTTTATAACTGCAAAATATGAAACAGAAATTCAAAGGACAAATCCGTACACTTTTAATAAATGAGTTGCCTGAATATCGCTGTATTTTTATTTAAAAGTGTGTCTTAACTTTTTAAAAAGATAAAGAAATGTATAACATTGTTTGACAGATTAATTATAAATTTTACTTCTATTATTTTAAAAAGTTAAGACGGACTTTCAAATTAAAATACCTGACCATTTTTAACATCAGACTTGAGAGAGGATAATCCTAATAATCAAATTCAAATTTTACTTGGTACAATGTGACCAATTTGGAATGTAAAATGTATTGGTTTGCTGATTTGAACTGATTATATTTTCTTGCAAGGTAGAGCTCCCAGAAATTTACTACTTACTACCAAATACATAAAAAATTTCTAAAAATAATAAATTAGATTAATTTAAGACGTCTTTCATTTATTTTTTCTTCTTGCAAGGTAGAGCTCCAAGAAATTTATTACTTACTATCAAATACCTACAAAATTTCTAAAAATAATAGATTAATTTAAACCGTCTTTCATTTATTTTTTTCAAGGACTTTTAATTTTTCAAGAAAATAACAGATACTGATAATTACTCAAACATTGATTATTACAAATCAGATGATAAACATATTCTTTTCAGGAGTGTGTCCATTCAAAATGTGTCGCACTGTACCAATAGTATTAAGTCACCCGGTTTTAGGTTGATGGTCGTCTTTTTTAAATAGGACGCTCTGTATATGGTAATCCGTTCTGATGCACCAGCAGCAAACATTAAATTTAAGTTATCCCAAAAGATCTTTCGCACATTGACATCTTCAATTTTAGAAAGGAATACTCAATTATCCAGAAATTTTAATGTCACATCGAAAAACACTTCTCAAAATCTTTAATAAATAAGTATCCCCGCTTTATTTAAAAAAAAAATTGACAGAATGACAAAAAATCGTCCAAAAAAAATAAATAATAGTGACAAATTTTATCAAGTGGAAAAATCTAAATAACAGTGACATTGAATATTGTGGCATGCAAGAAAGCAAAGAAACAGTACAAGTTGGAACATCAAATGTAAAAGAACACACAAACCTCATTTTTAAAACCTATTAGCTGCATCTGTGTATAAACCTGAACTTAAGGCATCGCAATTTATATTCCTAAATGTACAAATAAAATCAGAAAACAAAGCAAACTGAAAACTAGTAATTCAACTGAGTAAAAACTCAAGCTCAAAATTGTTTAAAAAAATATATATTATTTTACGATCTGAAAGTATTATTGCAAAACAAATTACTAAAGGGTAAATAATATAAGTCATTTATTTATTACAAATTATTTTAAGTACTCTTATAGCTGTGCTTTACACTATCTGATTTTCCATTTGAATTTGAATATGACTGAGAATATACAGTGTCCTTCAAAAAGTGTGCTGCACAAATAGGGATTTGTTGTATTATGGATTTTTATTTAAATTTTGTGAGTTCCAACACTTCTGCATTTCCTAAAATCAAAGTAGCAAATGTCAGATTAAATTTATCTAGAATGGTATACAACGTGGACATTATGAAATGAATACCGCTTAAAAGTACCCTTACTTTACAAGATACAGGAAAATGTCATAAGAGCAAGTCGTTCAGAATTAAAAGTTAGAGATAGATATAAAATTATAGCTTCTTATAAACAAAAGAAATACAATTTATTGTAAACCACTCTTTATACACACACTACATTGAGTAGTATTGGAGGGATGAAAGTGTCCGCCAAAATAAGATGAATAGGAAAACAAGAAATTCGTTTGTATTTCTCAATTACTTCATTTGGTTCAGAGTTATTATTACAATGAATTTCTATCGTGCTACAAAAAAAGTATAAAGTTTTGGAATGCATTGAAATAACCACTAAGGAGAAAATCAAATAATTGAAAAATAAGAACGAATTTCGTGTTTTCCTATTCATATTATGTTAGCGGAGACTTTAACCCCACCTGTACTTCCTAATGTAGTATGTATAAACAGTGATTCACAATAAAGTGTGATTTTTTTTCATTTTTGAGATGGGAGGCTATAATTATTTCATATCTAGCCATAACTTTTTATTCTGAACAACTTATTCTTATGACATTTTCCTGTATCTTATATAAAATAAGGGCGCATCACTCTTAAGTGGTCTTCATTTCTCGGTGTCCATGCTGTATATCGCTCAAGAAAAATTTCACTTGACATTTACCAATTCGATTTTAAGAGATGCAGAAGCTTCCTGCATCAAAAATTTTTTATATAAATTGATTAAAAAAAAATCCCATTTGTAGCACACTTTTTGAAAGACAGTACATGGTGTCCTCGACAGTGAGTTCTCGGGCTACGTCTCAATACCTACAAAAATCTCTATCTGTACCTGTCAAAAGTTGAAAGTTAAAAATGGATACCGTGATTTTAACATGAAACATTTCTGTTCATGTTACTACAGAAACAAATCCCAATTTCTAAAAATATTGTTGCATGATCATAGTCGTTAAATTTTCAATTTTATTTTGGAACATCTGTCACAAAAAGACAGGAAAACTTTTTAAAATTTGTTACAATGTTTATATATAATTAATAATAATAATAATAATTTACGTAACCAGAGAACGTACTGTCGGGTCAGGCCAGCCTATATTTATCACAAAACATAGAAGTCGACATTTTCTATGATGCCAGAGTTGGAAGATTTTCAAAAGCAGAAACACTTTTTCAAAGCATGCGTGAGAGTAAATTCTCCAGATAAGAACTCCTAAAAAGAAATCTTGAAAAGTTGGGAAGAATTTCTACTAAATTCAATTGTTAATCGTTAATTTTGGTATTTTGATTAAATTACTCTCGCCAAGTTAAATTTGTCATTGGTGAAAGTTAAAACTGAACTAAAAAAAGATTTACCCTTTGCTCATCACCAAAGGCCCGTTATTTAGAAGACAGAAAATATTTCCCTGAAAGTGATCCCCTCGTAAAATTAACTTGTCTTTGATAAATCAGTAACACATTTTAATACAATCTATTTTAAAAAGGCAAATAATCAAGAAAACCTGTAAACGAAGTTAATAAAATTATAAAGTCAAAATATTTCGTCACATATTGAGAACCCCCTCTTTCCAAGTTATATTATCCCCAACAGATGTAACTTGCAATGAAAACATTTTATGTAATAATTCTTTCGGCAAATTTAAACAAACCTAACTTTAAAAAAAAAATAATTACAGTTAAAGAAAAGCTGTAATAAATATCCACTTTCTTCCAACCCTGGAAATCTATAGCTTGTTTGATATATCCAACTCGTCCGTAACTACACATAATTGAATGGCAATCATGACTTACTACTTGTCGATGTTTGGCGGCTCCATCGGCAACCATGGAACCAAGTGATGCCGATGTTTCGTTTCATCGGCAGCCGTTGAACCAAGTGATGCTCCGATGTGTCTCGGGTCCGGAACGAACAAATTCTCGAGTTCAGAGTCACATGTTGTCTCACTGTACAAGCCTGAGAATGAGAAAGATATTAGTCTAGAGACAGATAACACAAAATATTTCTCACCTTAGACTGAAGACTTGTATTCAGCAGTCTCTGGAGATTGACTAAGAGCTTAAATTCTTCGATGTAAATGTGAGACGAACACCAAATGGAAGCAGTTCAGCCTAATCTCGTTGTAGTAGCAGATAGTAAAACGAATAAAACATCTCCAAAGCCTAAAAAAAAAAATAATTACTTAGAAAAAAAAAAAATTTTTTTCATAATTAGTAATTACCTGGGATATTTCAGAATCAAGAGTACTGCTTTTTGTGGAAGTTCACTGGCCCCAAGTAGCCCTCGTTCGATATACCTTGGTCGGCGTTGGTGAACGGGCGATCAAATGCAAAGATGTCTGCAAGGAAGAGTCTATTCCTATAAATGACTGAGAAACCCTGTAAAACCATCAAAAATGGACCACACTGTACTTCTGATTACATGTTAATTATTGGCAAAAACTTTTTTTCATTTTTCTTATTGCTTTCTTCGCTTCTACTCCAACGATTTTTAACGTTAACCTTCAATAGCTATTTTTGTATTAAGGGCGTGAAGGAGGCGATTTGGCAGGATTTTTATAAGACGCCAAAGGGCCAAAATCGTCGTTAAAAAAAATATTGACCTATTTCACTAAGAAGTTCAATTTATAATAAAAATATGTCCGAAAATGGAAAACAAGAAGAATAAGCTATTTTAGCCTAAGAAGCGAAAGCTGTAACACTTGAGTTATTGCCATGAAAATCGAGAGAAATCTATGAAAAAAAATTTCAATGAATCTTTACTATGCTGCACCCAGAAAAACATCGCTGATTATTGAAATTTTGCCCATCTATCTTAATGTAAAAGTATTTCGTAAGTGCTGCCATCTCTTGGCTTCGGTAAAAGTGTTTGAATTAATTTTTGTACTAAATTTAAGATTGGTACACGTTTCTGATATGATGATTTTTTTGTCTGTCAAGTTGTTAACTATGTCATCATTGCAATTTTTCCGCATAATGTGAAGCTTTCAAAATGATCAGAAGAATGTGATAGACGGGGAATACGTCTGTTATGTTCAATGTCTCGCAAATTTAATTGAGTTTCCATTGGCATGTTCTTGAATTATTAGTTTTGTTCCATATCTATTTCTTCTAAAACATTGGAAATGATTACGTTTTAGTTATTTGGCAATTTCTTTGTTCACGATTAGCATAAAATCCCTGAATATGATCGTTCTTGAATTTCTTTTTTTCTTTCTTTCATTATAATACATTTTTTGAATAGCTTAAACATCGACATCCTACGACCGCTTTTTGACCAAACATTTCATTAGGACTGACAAATTGAAGTCAGTTCGCTACATAATAAGTCATCCCAGAAACGATTTGCAATAAAAATTCTTAATATCTACATTTTTTATTGTCTAACAATCGTCAATTACACATTTAAATTCAATAAAAATTATTTTTATTTAAAAACGATTGCATTTGAAACGCGATAAAAACGGTGATTGAGAAAGACCCGATTGTACCCTCGAAGATAGTTTCCGAACGTACCCCTGTTAAACGGATGGCGTGACGTCACACAAGATGGACGGCTAACGTTTCCCGGTGGATTACTTTTATTAATTTATTAAAATATCTTTTCTTTTGTCACAGAAAGTTAGTTTAACGCTTTACAGAGTTTGAGTTTATCGATTTTTTTTCAGTTAAAAACATCGATTACTTTTTCGATCTTCTTTCATCTCGATTGAATCGATTTTATTTTTTACGAAATCGAAGCGATTTTATTATTTACGAAATCGAAGCGTTCAAGCTGTTTTTTGATTTTTTTAAAATTACACTTCATGATTTCCTAATTTTTAAAAAGTATACATATATTTTTTTAATATGATTTCTAATTTTCAGAGAAGGTTATTTACGTTCTTTTCCATTTAAATAGTTGATTTTACATTTTGAGAAACAGGTTTTGATTTTGTAATATATTTTTAAAATAGTTTACATTTTCGTTTCTCTAAAATAATTTAAATTTGACTTCGTGTTTAATTTTTAAAAAAGTACAGGATGATTTATAAGCTCTGCCGTATGAAAGCTCACGTTATTTTAAGAAAAAAATGTTACTAAAATTAGAAATCTAGCAAATGAAGCACACGGAAAACAAAAGAAAGGACTGAAATAAAAAAAATAATGTAATAAACAAGAAACAAAAAAATATCGACGATTTGGGGACTTAACCCTAATATTTTTTATTTTTAAAAGATTTTCCTTGGTTTTAACATTTTGCTTCGGCGGGAGTTGACCTTAAAGCGGGTTGGTCCTAATTTTCGATAATTTTTTAAAGTTTTTTTCGTGGTTGGGTTAGACTGTGCTAATCTCGAGATTACCTGGGCTTAATTATTGATTAAAAAAATTGCGTTGGTCGTTGGGTTGGTCCTAATATTCATTTTTAAAAACGTCCGGTTTTCATTTTTTCTTGTTTAAGTTTGATTGCGTTGACCTTGAGATTGGTTGGGCTTAATTTTGATTGATTTTGATACTCGACAAAAAAATAGTAGAAACTAAAGAGACGACAAAAGACTGAAAAAAAGTTGAAATACTTAGAACATAAGACACACTATATTTATGTATATTGTGTATACTTATATTGTATTTATGTATTCTGTGAAAAACTCTAGTTTGACCTTGTAAAGCGTGCACTGAAGCGGGAGGATGACATGATTTTGAATGTTGAGCATTAAAATAATTAAAATCAGAACTTTGAAGTCTTCTATTTCCTTATATATGTATAAATGAAACCGGACCAAGGATTTTTTTTTTAATTATTAGCTTTCATATGGTAAAGCTTATCGCTGAGCAAATAAATTACTCTTTGTATAGATCGATCTTGGATAAATCGATCCTTTTTTACTCGATTTTTACTCGAATCGATATTTAAAGTACACGTTCTGAATCGATTCAAAAATCGATGCTTTTGACAAAAAAAAATCGGCAGATTTGAAACAGAATTATAGTCAATTAAAGCATCGCTAAGTATAAAAGCAAAGTATGTGTCTCAAAGTACTATTTAATAACATAATAATACAAAAAGGACTAATAGAGTGCATACAGGGTCCGCCATTCAAAGTAGGCGTACGATCTGCATCATCGGCAGAACAATATGAATTGGCTTGACGTTACTTCGTGCCTACTTTCAACGCACACCCGGTATAATCGGCACTCTCAAATGATAAACATCATCCTCACCGTTTAAATTCCCGTATAAGTATAAATTACAAAAGTAAGTGCAGAATTAACGCAGTTTAATTTTTTTCTCGTTCTAGTTCGCCTTATTTATTAATTATATTTATTCTTACTTTCGCGGAAGCGACAAAGACGTGAAAGTAACGCGTAAACGCTCACCAATCATAAACTTGCGACTTTGAATAAATTTATTTCTACGTTTTGTTATGCAAGCGCAAGCAAGAAGGTGTTTGCGCTACCGTTTACATTGTTGCAACGAGGCAAAAACTAACCGACTTTGTTGCTAATTAAAGCGACAAAATAGTCGCAAAGCCGTCGGTCTTCGTTTTGTTTAATATAATTATTAGAGAGAGAGAGAGAGAGAGAGAGAGAGATTGAGGACATCGGAGTTTAATTGCGCTCACTCAATAACATACACATCTTCTAACAAACATTTAAAAATGAAAAAAGGAAGTTTCTTCGTAACTAATCGTATTCCACGTGGCCAAGTTCTGCCTGCTGATGATAGCCAATCGTTGCTAATAATCAGATTTCGGATGTTTCGGGCGTTGCCTTGGCTACACAATGCGCGGTTGGCGATTGTTTCGGCGTTTTCGATTCGCTTGCCCTGGCTGCACTCAGAGTATCTCCATCCCTTGTTGTTACATGCGGTTAAAACAAGATGCAAATACTCCGAGTGCAATCAGTGCAGGCGAATCGAAAACGCAGTTTGTCAGTCATTGGACTTCGATGCACACTTCGATTGGTCCTCCTCATATGGTGTAACCATGACGACGCCCAAACAATCCTGAGATTGCTAATAATTCAGGCGAATCGGAAACGCTGTTTGTAATTCATTGGTCTTCGATGCACACTTCGATTGGTCCTCCTCGTATGGTGTAACCATGACGGCGCCTAAACAGTCCTGAGACTGCTAATAATTCAGGCGAATCGGAAACGCTGTTTGTCATTCCTTGGTCTTCGATACACACTTCGATTAGTCCTCCTTGTATGGTGTAACCATGACGGCGCCTAAACAATCCTAAGACTGCTAATAATTCAGGTGAACGCTGTTTGTCATTCATTGGTCTTCGATGTACATTTCGATTGGTCCTCCTTGTATGGTGTAACCATGACGGCGCCTAAACAATCCTAAGACTGCTAATAACTCAGGTGAATCGAAAACGCTGTTTGTCATTCATTGATCTTCGATGCACACTTCGATTGGTCTTCCTCGTATGGTGTAACCATGACGACGCCTAAACAATCCTGAGATTGCTAACAATTTAGGCGAATCGAAAACGCTGTTTGTCATTCATTGGTCTTCGATGCACACTAATCATTGGTCCTCCTCGTACGGTGTAACCATGACGACGCCTAAACAATCCTAAGACTGCTAATAATTCACACGATAGTTTTAGAGGTAATTGGTTTGGTATGGAATACAGGATTATACGAAGAACCACTATAAAATAGTGTCGTATCACTTTCTTCAATAGTAGTGTGGTGGCCGATCTTTCTTCTGCATGCTGCTGGAATTTATTTAAATAAATAAAGTAAAATTGAGGAAACACTGTCACTTTAAGTAGGTAATCGATGTGATGAAAAAAAAAAATAGAATTGATCCGTTAAGCTCGAGTGTATTAATTGCCCTGAAAGTCGATTAAGACAAAATCTATTTAGCAGCAGCTTTCAGTTCTGATTCGATTAATTTAATCGCGGTTTCTCTAAACTAAACGTTCCATCCAACCGCTGGCAGGTAGATTATGGTGGAAATGAATTGGCATTTTGTTTTGTTTTTTGTTCCATTTTTTTTTTACCTGCCGTAGCAGCTTCGTTTTCCTTATTTATTTTATTTCTCATTACAATCGAACTGCGGATCTCAAGAAGAGAGTTCTAGTTGTTCTATAGGCTTCAGTTAGAGCTGGCTCGTCATGGTCGCTTAATTTACGAACTTGCAAATTGCTGGCCGGCCAAGAAGAAACTCTCACGGTTTATGAGTTACGGTATCTTTCATTAGCAGCTTGCGTTTGTTGTTGTTGCTGTTGTAAGAAGCTATTGTTGGGAATCGCTTGTAACAGGAAAGAAAAAAAGAGATTCTTTATCGTAATTTAATTAACGATTATTTCACGAAGCGAACTCGTCGGCGAGTAGAATTCTTTACTGCCGCTTACCTTTAAAGACTTCTTAAAAGTCGACAATTACGATCGTCACTTTCAACGCCTGTAGGGTTTAACGATGTACCGGTCGTTGTCGTAAAGTGTGAGCGCAGGCAATACGAGAGACGGTTAAAAGAGATCTCTGTATATTTTCTAGAAGGAAGCAGATAAAAGAAGTCGCCTACGTATATTTTCTAGAAGGAAGCAGATAGCTTATATTTTCTAGAAGAAGAGTTAAAAGTGTAGGTGATTATAACAGTTGGAAAAAATTAGCAGCAGAAGACAAGTAGAGGACCGCTTGGCATATTGGTTTGGATAAGAAAGCACCCCTTAGATAATTCATATCGAAAACAAGAGAAAACAGACGAAAAAGAAAAATTTGGGAATGGAAGGGCAGAGAGATCATCTTCTTGAAGACTTCTGTCCAATCTGTCTTTCTTCATTTGGTTTTCGGTTTTCTTTTTTTTTTGTAAGAGATGGAGTACTGCAGCTGATGTTCTTCGTCGTTGCTACTGCTTCGTAGTAACAAAACGTCAGCAAAAGGAAAAGATTGCCTCTGCGTTACTCCGGTACCCAAAAAGGAAAAACTGTTAAAATGTAAAACAATGTAAACAGATAAAGAAGACAAAGAGAAAAATGGATGACAAGGGAATAGGACGTTTAAATTGCATAGAAAACGAACCCCAAGATGTACAATTACCTAAGCAATTACGGATTACCATTTCTTCAATGCATGGCGTGCATTATCTATTCATAAACAGCAAGTCTTACCATCGCTCCCTAGAAGTAGAATCAGAAAAAAAAAGAATGCCTTAGATGATACGATCAAGAACAAGAGAAAAGTAATGAAATAGACAATAGGAGGCAATAGAGAGAAATAACAAGCAAGGAGATGTTGAACCCACAGTAAGGTAGACAAATGAGGAAGAGAGGAATCTAGACTTAGAAGACAAAAAAAAATTTAGAAGTCTAAACACATTTTAGATTGGGTTGGAAACTTTCCTTAAGGCGTTTATTTGCTAAGCAGTTACAGATTACCATGTATTCCAACCATTACGTAAGCATAGGCAGTCAATGTCACCTTCGCCAAATCAACACCATCGCCAAATTCGATTGGAAAGGGAAAGGAAGAAAGGATGTCTTAGATGATTGGCTCGTTGGCTCGGAAACAAGAGAAACTGAAGATGAAGAAGAAAAATCTATCTAGAAATGAAAGGGAATGGAGACACCTTAGAAGATAGTTTAAATTGACGAGAAAAAAAGTCAACACGTAGCTTTTGATAAAGCGTAAGTATACCATCAAAGATGTATGAACCAAAGCTGGAGGAGACACTCCGAAGAAGAAATACCTACCACCAGAAGTTAAACTAAGTGTACATCGAAGGGAAGTATACAAGAACGCATCTTTTAAATGAAGATTTAGTTTGAGAAAAGTTAAAATTCATCGTACTTTCACAGAACCCGAAGAAATGTTCGGTAGAATCCCACGAAAAGTAGTGGATCAGTTGTTAAGAGTAAAGTAAAAAAAAAGAATCAAAATCTAAGACAACTTTTTTCGTTAAAAAAATAAATATATTAAAAGAAAATCAAATAAATTTTGATAAGAAATACGAAGCAGGAATAGAGACTATTTATGTGCGAATTGTTAATTGAGGAAATGAGGAAGTACCGCAAGGGTAAATTCTTGGGACACTCCTCTTTCTTTTATACATTAAAGATGTTTCTTTTCTCTTCTGATATGACTCCGACTTTTTAATTAAAAAAAGTAAATTAAGTTGAATGGGAATGTTTTGTTGCAAGATGTTACGTAAAAGGTCCTACCTCCTTACCTTGATCCTACGTATATTTTTTTCCCTGAAAAATAAATCAGGCGGAACATTTAATTAATTTGCTTAGAGCAAAAAGTTAAGGCTTGTTGGCTTCCCAGCTAATGTTACACAGAAAGACGTCAGTGAAGACAAGTGAAGAATTTTTGAGAGAGAAAAATGCAAATACTAGGAAAGCAGAGACAGAAGGGAGAGAAAAAAAATAAGAAAAAACTGCCAAAGAGAAAATTTTTTTTGTCGAAAAAATTTCACTCGGCAAGCCAATAAAAACAAAATGGAGCGGAAATTGAAAAATGTTGAACGTTGGAAAAATTGAAAATACTAGAAGGGGCCACTGTCAGAGGGAGAGAAAGAAGCAAAAATAAAAAAAAGGAAATTATAATAAGAAAGGAAGAACAAAAGTACATTGCTAAGGAGAGAAACAAAATTTGTGACGATGTGAATTTGAAATACAAACGAAAAAAATTATATATTTTCATATAGTTCTTGCACGTGAGGAATTGCAGGAAGAATATGAAACAAATAAAACACTTTAGAATCCAGCTAAAATTATTATTTTATTATTTTCGTTTCGCAAACAGGGTTGTTTGATTTTTCAAAAGTGAATGAATTTTCATTAATTTTTATTACATACTCACTTGACGTTTCGCAAACATTTTTGCTATTCATTCACTTTTGCAAAAGCAAACAATCCTGTCAGCGAAACGTCAATTAAGTTTCATATCCTTTCTGAAAAAATAACAGCACATGATAAACGCAGAAGAAAATTATTCTGCATAAAATAACATAGAAAGAAATGTTAGCACTTCAAGATCGGAAATGATTCGACAAGAGAGATTCGAAAGAAAAAATTAAAAATACATATAAAAGTGACAACCGAGAGAAAAAAAATTATAAAGCAGAAAAAATTATTATTTCAAACTTAAAATGCGTCATCAATATAACATGCAATGGTTTCATGTTATATATTTTGATAAATCTGGATTAAATCAAAGACGTCTGTCTTGTCGTTCAGTTCTTAGTCATGGTGTCCCACAAGGGTCCATTTTAAGGCCACTACTTTTTAACATTTTTATTAACGATTTTCCTTAACAAATGACCATGTATGCTGATGACACCTGCATTTATGTTTGCACTTAATAGATATAGATCATTTAATCAACCGTGTTTCCATCTAAATAAACTTATTTAAAACACACTATACTCTATTTTTTATTGATGCGCGGAATTTTTCCAATTGACATAACGTATTACCTAACTAATAGACGACAAAAAATTCGAAGTCGACCTCAATCGTTACTAACTAGCTGCTGTTTTAATAGAATAAAAAAAAGAACACAAATAACTGACTGATAGGAGAGCCACATTCGTTTACAACTTCGCGTTTACCGCCTATCAAAAAAAAAAAGATAGACTATGGTCAACGCAAGATCACAGTTGTTCTCAGCTGTCCTGGAACTGTCACATAATAAACCAAAACCCTCCAAGTCAACTTATGCTATGAGAAAAGTAATGCGAATGTCAGATATCGGCTATGTTCAAATCGTATATCTAAATAGTCATTTTGAATCTATAATAAGACACGGCATAATCTTCTGGAGTCGATCTAATCTCCTCCAAAAAATGTAAAAAAGCAACAGGAACAAGTTATTCGGATTATTGCTAATCTCTACCGCCAATTTACATGCAGAGTCATCTGCAGGGAAGCTTTTAAAACCATTTCGTATAATGACCGTAATCAATCTGTACTTATACGAAACCATTTTCGATATTTTAAAAATAAAAGTACGTTTCAAAGCAATAACGAAACTCATGACTATAACACAAGATACCCGATTGCAAGTAAGTTATTCAATCACGTAATTGTCTGCACTTATAAAGCCTTGATGTGGTGTGGGGGGGGGGGGGGGGGGTCAAATTGCCAACAGAAGAAAAAAAACAACAAAAGAATCTGCACGAACTGTGAAAAGTGATTGAAAAATTAACTCAATAAGAACCAAGAGAATGCTCGAATAATGAAAAAAATGAAAAAATGAATGAAGAATGAAAAAATAACAAAATAAGAAAAAGAAGGAGAAGAAGAAGGAGGAAGAGATGAAGAAAAGTAGAAGTCGGATTGTTCAAATATCAAAATTGACAAGAAAATTTAAGAAAAAACAAAAAAAAACTGAATAAAAAAAACCAGAAACAAAAGAAGATCGCCGCTTCTGTGAAATTGTCAAGAAGAAGAAGAAGAAGAAGAAAAAGGAAAAGTAGAAGTCTGATTGTTCAAATATCAAAACTAACAAGAAAATTAAAGAAAAACACCGAAAAAAGAAGAAAGAAGTCCAGAAAAAACCAGAAACAAAAGAAGATCGGCGCTTCTGTGGAATCGTCAAAGAAAAACAAAAGAAGAAACTGCACGAAGCGTTTTTGCAACGCGGAAATTGAACGCCACGAAAGGAAATTAAAAAAAAATAATTATTGTCATTAGAAAGAAACTTGATTTAATTTTCGAAAACTTCGCGCGCCGGAAATCGTTCATCTTTCATTTGTTATCTTCTTCTGCTTACGAGTAGTAATAAAGAAATATAAAGAAACAAATAAAAGTTTGTTTTATTTTTTCTTTGCTTGTAAAAAGGAATCAAACTAATAATAATAATAAAATAATGAAATTTAAAAAAAAAAAAAACAAGTGAATACTCTATTTGATTTTGAAAGGTTTTCGAAGGAAGTCGTCTATTGTTTTGCTCGCAAAAAGAAGAAGAAGCTGTTTACTATATCGGTTGTTCATTGGCTAAAGAGAATCGACGATCGTATTTTGTTTTCCCTTTATTCCCATCTGCGTTTTGCCGTCATTTGTTTCAGTTCTTCGTTTCTTCTTCTTCTTGCTTAATTTAAACTTTTGATTTACATGAGCTCCGCGCCGGAAATCGATTTTTCATTTGTTCTCAGCTTTTTGCTGTTTACTATTTCGGAGAAAAAAAAAACGACGATCGTATTTTGTTTTCCGTTCGTCACCTTCTACATTTTGCCGTCATTTGTTCCAGTTCTTCTTTTTTCTTCTTGTTTAATTAATTTTTGTTTTCGTAAGCTCTGCGTTGGAAATCATTTGTTCTCGCCTTTTCTTCTGTTTCACTATTTCAGTTCGGCGAACGAAAATCGACGATCGCATTTTGTTTCCCGTTCATCGCTTTCTGTATTTTGCCGTCATTTGTTTCAGATTTTTTTTTTTCTTATCTAATTAATTTTTGTATTATATCGGCGTCTCTGTGTACGTAGCACTTTTTTTAAATTTTTATTTTATTTTTATGTCATTTTCTTTTTATAAGAAAAAATTCTTAATTCGTTTGCAGAAAACAATTATATTTGAAGGAACCGTCGCCATTCGCGCCTGCGCATTGCTCGCAACAGTGTTGCCAGGTGTTGAAAAATAATTGCAATAGATCTAAACTAAAAGGCGGTAAAATTTCAAACAGTTATTAAATTAGAATTTTTTTGGTTAAAACAATAGCCTTGGTATTCTCACCTTGTCTTTAATGTAGTAATTAAATTCTCTCTCACTCTCTTACTCATGAGAAAATTCGCATGAAGCTATATCGTTTATATTTATTTTAATCATGAGATGAGAATGCGACCCGATGTTTTTAAATCTTTGTTGATTATAAAATAATTTCATAAACGAGAACAAAAAAAATCTTTAATGCAAAAAAAAATATATAAAATGAAGACAACCATCGAAAGTGACAAGTGACATTCGTGTGGCGCCATCTACCCATCGAATATCACAAAAGATCTTTTTAGTGAGTGAATCGCTCTTCAATTTTGTAACAAGCAAATGCCAAAAGATTTTAGATTATTTACTAATAAGTAAAATGCCAAAAGATTTTATTGTTCACCCGAAGCGAAACTTTCGTGGCACGATAATTTTCACTCTTGCAAAATTTTAGAGAGAAATCCGCGCGCCCGCCGCCGTTTACCAACAACAATTATTGCACAGTTCGAATTAAGATTGCGAAAAACAAATTAATTAATACAACGCGGCAAAGTTTGAAGCACAAAGAAGTTTCCTCGTCCTCTTGGATCTATCAAAAAAAAAAACAAAAAAAGCACGTGCCACGTTTATTTACAGCAATCTATAATCTATGCATATCTATGGATAATAAAAAATTAAATTAAATAAATTCCACAGATATGAAAAACAAGAAGGAATAAATGCATAGATTTAAAACAAAAAATAAATAAATTCTGCCCCAGAACATAACAGTTTTATATGCCTTGGCTTTTTACGTCATTAATTAATGCAATCAATGCGTTAGAGTTAGAAAAAAAAATGCTTTATAAAATTCCTTCAAAGAACAATAATAATAATAATTAAAACCAATGTGTAGAAAAACCATCCATCTCCTTAGGCTTCCGAAAAACTGCATTTATTCTTCTACTGCCAACGTCTTTCTTTAAAGACAAAACGTCAGAGCAACAGAAGAAACGTCGTTTCGTCTTTCTCGAAGACGTTTCTTCTTTTACCGACGTTTCGTTTTCAAAGAAAGACGAAACTTTGGCGGCAATACAAGAATCAACGCAGTTCTCTCCAGAAAAATCTAAGAAGAAGATAACGAATATGTTTTCTTTTTTTTTAAATTTATGATTATGTTTTTTTGTTCCAGATTGAAGATGATGATGATGATGGACTATAGCTCCCAGTACACGGGCTCGTCGTTTGGTTCTGATACGCTATCGGGTAGCATGGGCAGTCGTCAGCCACGTATCAGAACCATCAGGTTGGTCAGACCCAGCCATGGGACTCTGCCACCACCTGGTCTGACGTGTCGTCACGGACCTACCCTTGGCTTTAGCATACGCGGGGGGCGAGAGCACGGGACCGGCTTCTTCGTTTCAGTCGTCGAGCCAGGCTCAGAAGCCCAAAGACAAGGCCTCAAGGTAAAAGAAAAAAGATTTTCCTTTGATGATTCGTTAGTCTTAAATCAATTATTATTGTTAACCTCTGCCTTATGTAATTAGTACAATTGCCCTCCCTTGATTGTTTCATTTTAGCGATGATGACGCCTTAAATTTGACAAACTAGGCAACCCATTCTACTTCGATGTGATTAAAAGCACGTGCCTCTAGTCGTTTCTGAATTGTTTGGTGGGTTGCCTATTCGAAATCTCTTCAGGGGTCACCCGTTTTATAACGGGTATTTCCCTCCCTCTAATTTGCATATTGCATTCGTTGTTTGAATGGAGGTTGTTTTAAAAAAGAATCTCAAAACGGGAAGAAGGAAAGCCGCCGCTAAACTGAAACGTTTCAGCGCCGTACACGCCAATTACCATTAAATTCCTCATGCTTGCCGGAAATAATCGCTTTATGTAATTTACAAAGCGCGCGCGCTGTCCGATGATGGTTTTTTTTCCGGGCGGCGGTTTTTGCCGGATCGCCGCCGCTGGAATGGGAATGGGAATGGGAATGGGAATGGTAATGGTTTCCTTGTTCCTACGCACGTGTCCTGCAACGCTGCAACCGACTCAATTAAATAAACTAATGATATCCGTATTATGCTCGTTGCTAACATGTAAGTTATGTAAGTTTTCTTTTTCCTCGAGACTTATAAATGCTTAATTAGTTTCAGAAGGAAAGAAATTGATTAGCGCTGATTTCAATGTGCAGGAATTTGTCTTGAACTGTAATAACCGCGGGGAATTTCTTAATTAAAAGAAAGCTGAATGTTTTCTGTAATTAAAATAAAAATTTGCAACGCGATAGTTTTGTTTGTTGAGTGAAATTAATAACGGCCGATGTTAAAGGGGGCTGCCGCAAAGGTCTATTCGTGGACCGATCTTCTTTCTTATTTATTGACCTGATAGAAGAACTTAAAAAATATTGCTGATAAATGTGAAGTATCTCTTCTCTTGTTTCGGTTGACAAAGTCATTAATAAACGTCATCAGACAAGAAAGTTGTTTATTGTTTGGAGAGGATGTTACGCAGAAAGACAGCAAAACCAAATGGAATAAGCTTGAGAAAAGAAGAATGTTTGAGGAAAAAATGTAAATACCGAGCGAACGTAGACAGGAAGTGAGAGAGAAAGAAAATGAAAAAAGTAAGAAAAACTTGCCGAAGAGAAAAAATTGTTGGGATGTGAAATAGAAATCAAAAATATAACGCCATCTGTGAACTGAACTACTCCACCAGTCCAAGAAAAGAAAATGGAGCGGAGTTTGCAAATTGAAGAACAAAAATGATAATACTAGAGGGGGGTGGCTGACAAAGAAGGAGAAAAATGCAAATATATGTAGAATTATTACGAAACAGAAAGAACAAAGATACACTGCTAAAGAGAAACAAAGTTTGTGATGATGTGAAATTAAAATGAAAACGAGAAAATATTAGAAGTGAAAAATTAAAAAAATATATATTCAGCATAAAATAACATAGAAAGAAATGGAGAGTACAAATTGGAAATAAATCGACAGAGAAGAAAAAAAAATTAAAACACTGGAAAGGATAATCGAGAGAAAGAAGGTATAAAACAGAGAACAACAACAACAACAAAATTTAAGGCAAGGTTTAGAAGTGATTAATATTACGCACTATAGTAATAGAAAATTAAAAAAAAATATATTTGTGATTTTTTTTATAGTATCGATTCAATAACACAGAAAATAGATTCAAATTTGAAGCAATTTTCAATTTTCCAAACATTTTTTGAAAGCATGCATCGTTTTGAACTAAATAAATTAAAAAAACAAAAAGAAAATTAACACCCAATGCTAGAACGGATAATTACTATTTTTTTGTTTTGCGATCGTCGTCTGTTTATCAACCGCTTTTTGTTAAAGTTTTTCCTCGAATATTCCCGTCACTTTCTATAATATTCTTTCAGTTGTTTTATTTATTAAAAAAAATATATTTGGTTTAAATTATATAAAATAAATAATAAATATAAATTTCTGCCTTCTTGGGTTCAGTTCGCTTCAGTAGGGTTACCTTGACCATAGATTGATTTTGTATTGATTCTTAATATTTTTAAATAATTTTTTAATTAATTTATTTTCAAAAAAAAAATTTCCGGTGGGGCGAATATGCATCGAGTTCAGTTGGGTTAGGTGAAATTAAAATGGGCTCTTGATTCTTGTGTTGGACAGAACTAGCTGGAGCTTACTTGGGTTGGGTTGGCCTTGAAAATGCGTGCTAGTCTTGAACACTTTTTTAAATTTTTGATTTAAAAAATTGTTTTAAAATTCCTTACTTGGGTTGGGTCCGCTTCGGTAGAGATCAGTTGTATTGGGGTGACCTTGAGGTGAGTTGAGCTTGACCTTTATTGGGCTTCATTTTTTCCTCAATTATTAATTACGTAAATTCTTTTTTTTTCTGAATTTTTGGTTTAGATTAATTAAATTGTTTTAAAATCCCTTTATTTTTTGTGAATCTTTTTCTTGGGTTGGCCTTGTTTTGGTTGAGTTCAGATGGTTTGACCTTGAGTTGAGAGAATTTTATTGAATATTTTAATTTTTTTTTAAAGTAATCTATTTTTAAATTTTTTGTTTTGGTTTAAATTATTTTGAAATTGTTTTCTTAAATTGGGATTTTAGTATTTTTAGTTATTTGGTTTCTTTTTTTTCTTAAACTCCAATTTTTTCTTTTTTCTTTTGATTGAAATTATTTTAAAATTGTTTTCTTGTATTGGGCTCACCTTAGTTGGGTTGGGTTGACCTTGAATTGATTTCCTATTGAATTTTAGTATTTTTTAATTCCATAATTTGAATTTTTAGAATTGCTTCCTCGGATTGGACACGTATGCGTCGAATTTACTTGGGCTGGTTGGCCTTGAGAAGAGTTGGACTTAATTTTTGTTAAAATTACTTTTTTTTATTTCGTTCTTCTTAATTTTTCCTCGAGTTGGGCTACTAGATTGAGCTTAGAAGTATTTCACGTATACGTACGTATTCGAATTCACTTGGGTTGGATTGACCTTGAGATGATTTGAGCTTGATTTTTATTGAAATTGTTTTTTTTTTATTTTATTCTTTTTAATTTTTTCCCGAGTTAGACTGTTAGGTTAAGCTTAGAAGAAGTAAGAAAATAGTTTAACCAAGAACAGTAGTAAATTATTGAAAATTACAAAATTACTGCCGGGGGGGTTCCCTGATTTTATTGTTGGCACGAAATTGACATCTTCACACCTCTACATTAACAATTAATAAAAAAAATTATCGAAAATTATTTTGCACAGTTCACAGTTCTTCATTTCTCAGTCTCCGCTCTTTTTTTTTCTTTTTCTTTTTTTTTTGAAGACTTGCCGAATACATAATTCAATCCACAGATGGTGTTATTAATTTTTATTTCGTGTTGCACATTTTTCTTTAGTTTTTTTTTCTTATTTTTCTTTTGCGTTTTTTTTTCTCTCTTCTGCACTATCTCTCGCTCCTAGTATTTACAATTTTTTTTTCTCAAAAATTTCTCTTAATTTCTCAAATTTGTTCCTTTTCTCTCTCCTGTCCTATCTCTCACTCCTAGTATTTACATTTTTTTTTCTTAAAAATTCCTCTTAATTTCTCAAATTTGTTCCTTTTCTCTCTCCTGCCCTATCTCTCACTCCTAGTACTTACAATTTTTTTTTTTTCAAAAATTCCTCTTCGTTTTTCAAATTTCTTCCATTCGTTTTTTTTTGTTATCTTTCTGCGTAATTTCCTCTCCAAACATTTTTGATTTTTTTAATTTGCAGTTAATTTTCACATCGCTACAAATACTAGAGCAATTCATCCAATTTTTTTTCCTTCACGATTTTTTTTTTTTTTTCAAACCCATAATCTGGGAAACTTTCTAAAACACGGACGGTATCCAGCTGCTACCTAAATAATTTACTCGATCACGTTCCCGATTAGAAGAAGAAATACGACGCGCAATAACATTGATGAACGCCTGTAAATTGCAGATTTTACCATACGTGTGACGCCGTGGGAAGCCCCCGAGCAGAAAATAAATTTCGTTCGCCGCACAAACTAATTTATCATCGGCGTTATTATTATTATTTACGAATGCGCGGCGGCAGTTATTTTTGATAATAAAAATTTATGTTTTGAAGAACGCCACGGATTCTTCAGAGAGCGCGCCGAGCAACAATTTAAAATTTAATTAAACTGGTTTGTAATATATTTTCTTGGCATGTAATTATTACAGAGAGAGAGTGTAATGTCTCGTGTGAGCCTTTTTTCGAAACGTGCATACGTAACAGATTATCGCAGACTTAACAATCAAGCTCAATGAGAATATTTCTTTTGGTAAGAGGACAAGGTGGCATGTGTTCTTATGTGTTTATTAAAAAAGAAAAAAGACAAAAGAAAAAAAAAACGAAAGTGAACAAATTAAATTTTATTTTGATTTTTTTTAAAAACTGCTGCGGTTCTCCTTGCGCCCTTATTGCTGCAGCAACAGCGAGCACACCGACCGACCGTGCAGGTGTTAGTTATCATCTCTTCTTGGGTTTGCAGTTGGTTGTTGCAAAAATGCTTTTAACGGTTATTGTTAAGCACGAAATCTTAGACAGGCATGGTTACAATACATCATCGTTCAAGTTCAACGTGCTTTGCTTCGGTGCAGTTGTATTTGCACCTTTATCTATTGCAGACAAACAGCGTTTCTGATTTGTCGTGTTGTGCAGTTTGCAAGAAGAGATGGATGGGCAAGTGCATCCTTGCGTAAAAACTCAACATTGTTGCTCTCTTTCATTTTAACCAACTCTAAATCTCTTGATTTTTTTTCTTTACACCATTAAAAACAGATAAGGGCCAAGAGGTATTATAGTTCATAAAACATGAAATTGAAAAAAATTATTTAAGCGAATTACTAAAAAGGTGATGGTCTGATAAGTAAGAGTAAGGGGGAAGGGATGTAATAAACCGGAAGTCTCCACACCAAATTTAATATTTCAAGTTGAAAGCGTGTCTTTTCTATTTCCTGCTTCGTCTTCCTTATAACGCTTACAACCCGTACTCTCTCTGGATTAGCAAAAAAAAATGTAGGTTAATACGAATTCTTCTAAGCAAACTGATTGCTTCTAAGGTGAATTGGAAGCGATTAAGCCTCGCAGTTGGATGATTCGCCGCGGTGAAATGATGATGGTGATGTAAGAGCAGAAAATCCGCTCAATTAAACGGCGACTTCTGGAGACGATTTCCGGCAAATAAGAAATAAAAAGGAAAGTCGATTGCTTCCCATTTTTTAATGAGGAAAGTGCATGAGTTCGTTCGTTCGTTCGCAATTGCCTGCCTGGCTGCCTCAGTAGAAAACGTTGATTAAACCTTGCCGGTCTTCATAATTGATTGTATCCCACGTGACCAAGTTTTACCCAATAATTATTAGACAGTTAACGTTACGGATGGTTGGCAGAACTGCAAAAGCACAGAACGTACGTAAGTACTCATTATTTTCTCACAGTGGCGTCGATCGAGGAGAGTTTTACGAACGTTAGCCAACTTTTAGGTAATTGGTTTTGTACATAGTAGGTCACGTGGTACGTAGGATTAAATGAAGACCCGATACTTACGATTAATTAAAAAAATTGCCGGAATTGTCCTTAGTTTGAGCTGACCAATAAACAGGCAAATCATTTTTGATTGATTGTCAATTTGCCATTAATTAAATAAGTACAAAGTTTTCTTAATCTCGAACCGGACAGAAATATGAAGGGAAACACACTCAACGTTTCGCTTCCTGACGAAGCTATAAATCTATAGCGAAACGTTGAGTGTTTTCCCTTCATATTTCTGCCCGGTTCGAGATTCAAAAAAAACTTTGTACTTACGATTTTCGTCGGACAAGAACCAACTTCAAATTAATTAAATAATTTTATGGTTGAAAGAAATTAATATATTGGCAACAGTGGCGGCTTCCCTTGCTCCCTCCCAGTTTTCCAATTAATTTTCCTATTAGTCTTCTCTCTAGAGACCCCCTAGGAAGAGTAGGAATAGTTTAGCTGAATCAATTTTATTATTTTTTTTTTTAGTATAAGGCGTTATTGACTTTTTTACGGAACGAGACTGCTGGCTGCAAACATTAAAATTTTTAGAAGCATAACCTCACATTTTTTTTATTCTGAAACGAGGAACTTCTACCTACCAACCCCCAAAATGTTTTCACTAAATCCCTATCGAGTGATCAACTGAGTTTTATCTCTGGTGGGCTTTGAAAACAAAACTTACAGCATTTTCAATTCATTGTTCTAGACGGTGGCGCCCACCGGTGGGCGCTGAAGCGTTCTAGGGGGCGGTAATGAGTTCATGGGGAATTGGTTGGCGAAGTTAAAAATAAATTTTGAAATCAGAAAGTCATTGAAAAGTTAAGTTCTGCATTATTGATGGAATGAGAGGCGTTAAGCTATTTTTGTCTTGCAAAGTGGGCGGCGACCGCAAAAAGTTTGAGAACCTATGGTCTAGAGCAACGAGATGGAAATATTTCGAGAGTGCGCCAGAGTGGTTAATTGAAAACGCCGTTCTCAGAGATTAATACCATTGTATGCGAATTTTCAAGTGTACCTCAGCCATGACAGTGCCACTGTACGCGAATCTTGAAACATACCTCAGCCACGGTATGCGAATTTTGAAATGTACCTCAGCCACGGCATAAACATCGCCTTAGGATTCCGAATTCTTTGAATCTTATGAAAGCTTCGTGGATTATCGTAAATGCCAGTTTTTATGCCATAATTTTTGTGCCGAAATTTGCTACTTCACCACCAGAGGCGGACTTAATAGTTGTGAGGCCGCGGGCGAGAAATTTTTGCGGAGCCCTTTCGGGTAGAGAAAAAAGTTTGCCTTCTTTGCATTATAAAAAGCAGAAAGTATTAAACACATTAAAAAAAGAAGGTGAAATAATTTAAAGTGACATGTTCCAATTTTTTAAAATTTATTTATTATTTGAAAGTGTGAAATAAAAATGGTACAAAGACACAAAGAAATAAAACTGTGAAATAAAAGAAAAAGGCAACTATAAAATAAAGATTTATAAACAAAACAAAAAAAAAACAAAAGACGATCGTGGATGAAAATAAAAATATGTAAAACTGAGAGTAAGTCAAATCAAGTCAAAACAAAAATTCTGTCTGTGAATATAAAGATTAAAATGAAATAAACTCAAATTGAGTAAATGAAAGAAGAAAGAAAAAAAAACAATAATAAAAAAAATAAACAATCGTATCAAATAAAGTCAAACAAATGATAAAACAAAAAACAAAAGATGAGAGGCGAAAATAAAAACTAAATAATAAAATTTATTCGTTAAATGTTGAAAAAATATAATTAAAAAAAATAAAATCAAATCGCATAAAAGAGAAAACAAGGGATTGGAATGTAAAATAAACTCAAATCGAATAGATAAAACAAAAAAACAAAAGGCGATCGATTAATAATCAATAAATCAAATCAAATCGCATGAAAGAGAAAACAAAAATGAAAATCGTTCGATGGAATTAAAATGTGAAATAATTTCAAATCAAGTAAATTAAAGAAAAAATACTAAAGCAAAAGACGATCAATTGTTAATCAATAAATAAAATTAAATCATATAAAAGAGAAAGTAAAAATGGCAATCGATGGAAAGGATTAAAATGTAAAATAAACTCAAATCGAATAAGTTAAGGGAGAAACAAAACCGAAGTCAATTGATAATAAAAAGCATTAAAATATTAAATTATTAATTAAAACATGAAATCGCGTCGGATACAAGATAATAATTAAAAAATAAAAATAAAATTCCAAAGAAAGGCAAAAAATTATTGAAGATCGTAAAATCGAGTCCTCAAACAACAGATGTTGTTCTAGAAATAAGACCTGGTCGAAAATGGTATTTCGAAAATATTGTTCCTCTGAAAGTGCGATTTGCCAAGAGAGTATTAAGGACAATCATTTGTTTGTATGTAAGATTTTTATTTTTCTTTTTGACTAAATAAAGCTTCTAATATGTTATTTATTTTATACAGATCCGCAAATATTTTCGTATTTATATTCGATACTCGATAATCTTCATTCTGACTGAACTATCGTGAGTTAAAATACTAAAAAATTCAAACCTAATCTAACTCTAACAAGTAAAATTCAGTTGAACGCCCGATATCTATTTTTTCTAATAATTTGAAGAAAAAAACGATCTATGATTCTCCAATCTAAAAAAAAAAAATACCATGCGATCAACAGAATTTATAATTAGAGCAGGCTAAAATATTTTCCAAAAAGTTGGCAATGCAGGCTTACAGTTTGACGTTAAAAATTGTAAGTGTCAGAATTGTGACGTTTATTTTTTTTATACAAAGAAGTTCTTCAAAAAGATTTGCAAAGTAATGAAAGAAGATATATCTTACAAAAAAGAAATATCAAATATAAATTAAAAATGACATTAAAAAAAAAATAAGCACACAACAGAAAATTAAACCTGCGGGGCTAACTTGAAAGCCTCCAATCTGTATATACGAGCATTAGAAAAAAAAAAAAAACTGTTTAACTTCTGGAACTTCAGAACCTCGTGTCATTGAAATTGCAACTACGTATTAGATACATTTTCTAAACAAACGAATAAATATTTAAAGCTACCAACTCATCATGAAACTTAACTTAACTTAAATAAATTGAAATATAAATATAAAGAGTTAAAAAAACGAAACAATACATATTAGAACAAGTAATTAAAACTAATTGAAGAAGCCCATCAAGAATTCAATTACCTCAACCTCCGGTGATTGGTCTAAATAAATGCCGGATATCTTCACCTCTTGATAAATTTATCTGCCAGGTATTATCATTGGAAACCATTGTATCGATAATAGTTTTCGAGGACATTATCTGGTGGATAAATTTATCAAGAGATGAAAAAATCAGGCCTAAGTTAGCCAATAATACGTACTGTTTCAGTCAGGTTTAGTAATCTAAGTAATGCTTATACTAATGGATGAGAAATAAAGACAAGAAAATCAATTTGCACTGAAAACTATACACAGTCAAGGTAACCAACCACAGGTAAAAAAAAATAATAATAATATTCGATTATAAAACGAACAGCTGTGTCAAAAAAAGTCAAGCAGGTAATAAAGTCGTTTCTCGATTAAACAACAAACAAGTTTTAAAAACCGAATTACCCAACACAATCGTTTTATAAATACGTTTATATAACACTGTGCGTTTCGTAAAATAAAATAATAATTAATAAGTCTTACGCAAGCGAAACGATTGGATGCATAAATTATGATAACGTAAACAAAGGTGTATTTTTTTTTTAATTAAAAGAAATTAAGTGCCTCGTAATTATTATTATTATTCATCCGAAAATGATCGATCTTACGTAAGTTGTTTTGTGTTGTGAGTTATGCAACCGTTAAGGAAGAAGGATCAAAATTAAAACAGTGTGGAACAGAATACATTAAAGAATGAATAATCGTTATGCCGAGGACAAGAACAAAAGGAGATTGAATTTAATTGCGTACTCGACCTTCACCACACAAGTTCACTGCTGAAATGATTGACATAGCAAAAGAGGTATACAGGTGTGAACTCGCTGAATTTAAAATTATGATTACATTTTTCGATAAAAAATGAGTCAAAGTCGTTTTTTTTTAACAGACATGATTCTTTGGAGTTTCACTGAATTCAAATCTTCGGTGAAGTGCAGGGTCTTCACAAAAGATTGCAACCCACGTGACCACGTTTTGCATGACGATGTCCTGTCATGTGTCATGCACATGTGTAAAATAATTATTAAAAGAAATTGTGAACTGGGAAAAAGGAACAGAAGCAGAAGTGAATCGGTAATGATGTATAAAATTGAAATGAAAAAAAAATTAATTAAAACTACCTGAAGAGGAAGTTACTCCGAAAGGCAAACACGAAGAAAATTAAAAAATTTCAAATATGAAGGGCTTTTAAGAAATAATGCAAAAACAGTTGCATTAACTTTGGAAAATACTATAAGTACAGTTGGGGAAATTCCGGACATTCCTGGCAAGTGAAAGAAAATTAAAAAAATGAGGAGCTTCGAAAAAAAAATTAAACTACAATAGATGTAACGGAAATGCAAAATTGAAATGGAAATGAAGAAAAAATTAATTAAAACTAACTGGAGAGGAACTTACTCCAAAAGGCAAACAAGAAGAAAATTTAAAAAATTAAAATATGAAGAGCTTTTAAGAAATAACGCAAAAACGGTTGCATTAACTTTGAAAAATACTATAAATACAGTTGGGGAAATTCCGGACATTCCTGGCAAGTGAAAGAAAATTAAAAAAATGAGGAGCTTCGAAAGAAAAAAATTAAATTACAATAACTGTAACAGAAACGAAGAAAAAATTAATTAAAAAGACCTGGAGAGGAAGTTACTCCGAAAGACAAACGCGAAGAAAATTAAAAAATTTGAAATATAAACAGCTTTTAAGAAATAACAATAAAAAATGTAGCTAAAGCTGAAATTGAACTGTTTCATTAAAAGTTTTGCCAAATTATAGTGATGTATGGCCAAATAAATAAATAAATAAAAATAATTTAATTTTTTGTAGCTTATTTTCATCATCTTAATTTATATTTAGCTAAACGAAAAAAAATGCACTTGTATGTAAAGTTAAAAAAAGAAGATAAAATGGAGAGAAGTGGAATGTGAATCGGCGGATGCGAAGAAAAAAATAAAATTAAAAATACCCGAAGAGAAAAAAGAAATTGTGAACTGGGGAAAAGAAACAGAAGCAGAAGTGAATCGGTAATGATGTATGAAATTGAAATGAAAAAAAAATAATAATTAAAACTACCTGAAGAGGAAGTTACACCGAAAGGCAAGTGAAGGAAAATAGAAAAAAAAAAACTGAGTAGCTTCGAAAGAAAAAAATTAAATTACAATAACTGTAACGGAAATCCAAAATTGAAATGAAAATAAAGAAAAAAATAATTAAAACTACCTGGAGAGGAAGTTACTCCGAAAGGCAAACGCGAAGAAAATTAAAAAAATTGAAATATGAAGAGCTTTTAAGAAATAACGCAAAAACAGTTGCATTAACATTGGAAAATACTATAAGTACAGTTGGGGAAATTCCGGACATTCCTGGCAAGTGAAAGAAAATAAAAAAAAAATGAGGAGCTTCGAAAGAAAAAAATTAAACTACAATAACTGTAACGGAAGTGCAAAATTGAAATGAAAATGAAGAAAAAATTAATTAAAACTGCCCGGAGAGGAAGAAAAAATTAATTAAAACTACCCGGAGAGGAAGTTACTCCGAAAGGCAAACACGAAGAAAATTAAAAAATTTGAAATATGAAGAGCTTTTAAGAAATAACGCAAAAACAGTTGCATTCACTTGGAAAATACTATAAGTACAGTTGGGGAAATTCCGGACATTCCTGGCAAGTGAAAGAAAATAAAAAAAATGAGGAGCTTCGAAAGAAAAAATTAAACTACAATAACTGTAACGGAAATGCAAAATTGGAAGGCAAACACGAAGAAAATTAAAAAAATTGAAATATAAACAGCTTTTAAGAAATAACAATAAAAATGTAGCTAAAGCTGAAATTGAACTGTTTCATTAAAAGTTTTGCCAAATTATAGTGATGTATGGCCAAATAAATAAATAAATAAAAATCATTTAATTTTTTGTAGCTTATTTTCATCATCTTAATTTATATTTAGCTAAACGAAAAAAAAATGCACTTGTATGTAAAGTTAAAAAAAGAAGATAAAATGGAGAGAAGTGGAATGTGAATCGGCGGATGCGAAGAAAAAAATAAAATTAAAAATACCCGAAGAAAAAAAAGAAATTGTGAACTGGGGAAAAGAAACAGAAGCAGAAGTGAATCGGTAATGATGTATGAAATTGAAATGAAAAAAAAAATAATTAAAACTACCTGAAGAGGAAGTTACACCGAAAGGCAAGTGAAGGAAAATAGAAAAAAAAAACTGAGTAGCTTCGAAAGAAAAAAATTAAATTACAATAACTGTAACAGAAATGTAAAATTGAAATGAAAATGAAGAAAAAATTAATTAAAACTACCTGGAGAGGAAGTTACTCCGAAAGGCAAACGCGAAGAAAATTAAAAAAATTGAAATATAAAGAGCTTTTAAGAAATAACGCAAAAACAGTTGCATTAACATTGGAAAATACTATAAGTACAGTTGGGGAAGTTCCGAACATTCCTGGCAAGTGAAAGAAAATTAAAAAAAATGAGGAGCTTCGAAAGAAAAAAATCAAACTACAATAACTGTAACGGAAATGCAAAATTGAAATGAAAATGAAGAAAAAAATAATTAAAACTACCTGGAGAGGAAGCTACTTCGAAAGGCAAACACGAAGAAAATTAAAAAATTTGAAATATGAAGAGCTTTTAAGAAATAACGCAAAAACAGTTGCATTCACTTTGGAAAATACTATAAGTACAGTTGGGGAAATTCCGGACATTCCTGGCAAGTGAAAGAAAATAAAAAAAATGAGGAGCTTCGAAAGAAAAAAATTAAACTACAATAACTGTAACGGAAATCCAAAATTGAAATGAAAATGAAGAAAAAATTAATTAAAACTACCCGGAGAGGAAGTTACTCCGAAACGCAAACGCGAAGAAAATTAAAAAAATTGAAATATGAAGAGCTTTTAAGAAATAACGCAAAAAAAGTTGCATTAACTTTGGAAAATACTATAAGTACAGTTGGGGAAATTCCGGACATTCCTGGCAAGTGAAAGAAATTTAAAAAAATGAGGAGCATCGAAAGAAAAAAATTAAACTACAATAACTGTAACGGAAATGCAAAATTGAAATGAAAATGAAGAAAAAATTAATTAAAACTACCTGGAGAGGAAGTTACTCCGAAAGGCAAACACGAAAAAAATTAAAAAAATTGAAATATAAACAGCTTTTAAGAAATAACAATAAAAAATGTAGCTAAAGCTGAAATTGAACTGTTTCATTAAAAGTTTTGCCAAATTATAGTGATGTATGGCCAAATAAATAAATAAATAAAAATAATTTAATTTTTTGTAGCTTATTTTCATCATCTTAATTTATATTTAGCTAAACGAAAAAAAATGCACTTGTATGTAAAGTTAAAAAAAGAAGATAAAATGGAGAGAAGTGGAATGTGAATCGGCGGATGCGAAGAAAAAAATAAAATTAAAAATACCCGAAGAGAAAAAAGAAATTGTGAACTGGGGAAAAGAAACAGAAGCAGAAGTGAATCGGTAATGATGTATAAAATTGAAATGAAAAAAAAATTAATTAAAACTACCTGAAGAGGAAGTTACACCGAAAGGCAAGTGAAGGAAAACCGAAAAAAAAACTGAGTAGCTTCGAAAGAAAAAAATTAAATTACAATGACTGTAACGGAAATGTAAAATTGAAATGAAAATGAAGAAAAAAATAATTAAAACTACCTGGAGAGGAAGTTACTCCGAAAGGCAAACGCGAAGAAAATTAAAAAATTTGAAATATGAAGAGCTTTTAAGAAATAACGCAAAAACAGTTGCATTAACATTGGAAAATACTATAAGTACAGTTGGGGAAGTTCCGGACATTTCTGGCAAGTGAAAGAAAATTTAAAAAAATGAGGAGCATCGAAAGAAAAAAATTAAACTACAATAACTGTAACGGAAATGCAAAATTGAAATGAAAATGAAGAAAAAATTAATTAAAACTACCTGGAGAGGAAGTTACTCCGAAAGGCAAACACGAAAAAAATTTAAAAAATTGAAATATAAACAGCTTTTAAGAAATAACAATAAAAAATGTAGCTAAAGCTGAAATTGAACTGTTTCATTAGAAGTTTTGCCAAATTATAGCGATGTATGACCAAATATATAAATAAATAAAAATCATTTACTTTTTTGTAGCTTATTTTCATCATCTTCATTTATATTTATAGCTAAACGAAAAAAAAATGCACTTGTATGTAAAGTTAAAAAAAGAAGATAAAATGGAGAGAAGTGGAATGTGAATCGGCGGATGCGAAGAAAAAAATAAAATTAAAAATACCCGAAGAAAAAAAAGAAATTGTGAACTGGGGAAAAGAAACAGAAGCAGAAGTGAATCGGTAATGATGTATGAAATTGAAATGAAAAAAAAAATAATTAAAACTACCTGAAGAGGAAGTTACACCGAAAGGCAGGTGAAGGAAAATAGAAAAAAAAAACTGAGTAGCTTCGAAAGAAAAAAATTAAATTACAATAATTGTAACAGAAATGTAAAATTGAAAAGAAAATGAAGAAAAAAATTAATTAAAACTACCTGGAAAGGAAGTTACTCCGAAAGGAAAACACGAAGAAAATTAAAAAATTTGATATATGAAGAGCTTTTAAGAAATAACGCAAAAACAGTTGCATTAACTTTGGAAAATACTATAAGTACAGTTGGGGAAATTCCGGACATTCCTGGCAAGTGAAAGAAAATTAAAAAAATGAGGAGCTTCGAAAGAAAAAAATTAAACTACAATAACTGTAACGGAAGTGCAAAATTGAAATGAAAATGAAGAAAAAATTAATTAAAACTACCCGGAGAGGAAGTTACTCCGAAAGGAAAACACGAAGAAAATTAAAAAAATTGAAATATGAACAGCTTTTAAGAAATAACGTAAAAAATGTAACTAAAACTGAAATTGAACGGTTGCGTTAGAAGTTTTGCCAAATTATAGTGATGTATGACGAAATAAATAAATAAATAAATAAAAATCATTTACTTTTTTGTAGCTTATTTTCATCGTCTTAATTTATATTTAGCTAAATGAAAAAAGCAAGCAAAAGAAAAATGCAAACATATTCAATTTCATTTAAATTCAAAAGCCGTATGCATGACACAA
This sequence comes from Prosopocoilus inquinatus, assembly GCA_036172665.1. Classification (NCBI taxonomy): domain Eukaryota; kingdom Metazoa; phylum Arthropoda; class Insecta; order Coleoptera; family Lucanidae; genus Prosopocoilus; species Prosopocoilus inquinatus. Next base: position 72,623,899 of record CM069869.1, read on the forward strand.
AATAAAATGCAATAGTTCACACTGCAAAGTAATTTTCGATATATATATATTTTTAGTAACTGTTAATTCAGAGGCGTGCAGTTGGGGGCAACTCGATTTCGTACCAACCATAAAATCAAGGAACCCCCGCACTAGTTTTGTAATTTTTAAATAATTTATCGTTCTTGGTTCTCGGCACTTTCTTACTTCATCTTCAAATCTTCTTTATAAATTCTTTATTAATTTGAGTTCTTCAGCTAAAGCGTCGGCGAACAACAAGGAAAGAACGCAACGCTAACTTTCAGCAAGAAGAAGAGTGGTCCAAGAATAGATCCGTAGGGCACTCCCGTTAGTATTCAAAGTATAGAATTCCATGTATTGTTATGAATTTGGGGCGTGGGGGTAGGAAAAAACGATCGATTATTTTAAATTAAAAACGCTTGTCCGCGGTCGCTTAACACTACAGAAAAATATATGTATAATGAGCTGGAGCAGCTTTCTATCAAAACACACTTCTATTATTCGTCCGTTTTACTATTGGCTGTTAATTTTTGTACGCTTTTAATTTATTTAGTTCAAAACCGTGTTCATAAAAAAAATGATATTAATATTAATGATTTGTGAACCTCCCCTTAAATTTGCCATGAACGTCTTTCCATTTTATACTTCCTCTTCACTTGATTATCCTTTCTAGTATTTTTAATTTTCATGTCAGATTTGAAATTAATTATTGGCAAAGACAGGTAATTCGGCAAATTACAAATTGTGTGTAATTGCGTGTACAATTAACGGAATTAAAAAAGTGCCAACACAGCAAAAATCGTAAGATGAGATGAGCCGAGGTGTTCTGCAACGTAGCAAAAAAAGAAACAGTCTGCGAATTGCGCCACAAAACTAGATCGAGGCGTGGGACAATTTGTGTTATAAATACGCAATTACTCTGCGACGAAGATGTGAATGTAAAACTCGACGTAATAAAGGCAGACGAGAAAATATAACCACCCCCACACGTCTCCGGATAATTAATTATTTTACCACCGGAAATAAATGCGATTTAAAATTTAAAGTACTGTTGCGAATTTGGGGGTTCACAAATTATAGTCGTTAAATTTCAGAACACTTTCATTATAAGCTGTCGATTTGCACAACTAACAACACAGTTGTAATGAGCTTGTCTATCAAATAACACTTTTACAAAATGTACTTTCTATTTATTTGAGGTACGAACCCTTCGCTGGCTATCTTAACAACTAACTACTCCGGACGGATCGTACGGCTTATGTAGCAGAGCCCTCTGTTGCTCGCACATACTAGAATGATCGAGTAGTCTTCGGTCATGTTCTGTGACGCAAGGTCGCGTACTGATGCTAAAAATAGATGTGTTTGCGCATCACGGTTGTAACAATACACTTTTGCAAAGCTATTTTTCAAACCATGACACTCTGCTTCGTTTTATTTGTCTTGACATGCCAAATAATTCTTCAATCCGCAGATGGCTAGTTCACATCATAACAAATTTAATTTAATTTTTCTTTTTAACATTTTTTTCTTTCATTTACGCGTTCCTATCGTTTTCTTACTCTCTCTATTTCTCTTGTCCTGGTGCATTTTCAACAGATGGCGTTGTAATTTTTATTTCTATTTCACAATCACAATTTTTCAAACTTTTCAAAAAAAAAATTCCAAATATAAAATTTTATGGTATACGTACATCACTTTCATTAATGGCACTGTCGCTCATCTCAGAGTAAATTGTTTTTTAATAAATCAAGCAATTAAAAAACAACTTTTCTTTTTTTTTAGGTAAGTTCCTTACGTCCGTTTTTGGATTACGTAGGATTCTTTTATTTTTATGTGCAGTTCTTATTTTCCTCTTAGTTCTCGAAGTTCCTTTTAGGTTTTCGAATTTATCAGGATTTTTTTTTCTTTCGCATGGCCCTTCATTTTATTTGTGTGTTTAAAAGCGAATAATTTCAGGTTGAGAAACCAGAGATGGTAATTTTGGATTACAGTTTCGAGCTGTATTGATTCTCTTCAGCAAAATGCAGCTCGAGGAATATATGCATTAATAAAGCACAGGATTTGTTTCGTTTTTCTTTTTTTTTTTTGAAGAACAGAACGCACAAAATAAATAAAATGCCATGTCGTTATCTAAAACAAATATCAGCATTGTTTCATTCTCTTTATCTATTGTGTAACGTATGAATCACTTAAACATATTGTACAAACGGTAATAAAAATCGATCGTATAGGGAAATTAGTACTTATTATTAGTCTTCTAAGTGCTACGCAATAACATATTTGTTGAAATGCCCGGCTGGTTTAAGTTCGTTGTACTATCTCCTACTCAAACAAAGAAAAAGAAAATCGGAAAAATAGTAAAGTATGAGGAAATTAAATAAAATAAAGGTTCCTGCGTTTATAAACTTTGAACGGATGGATAATCTGAGAAGTCGGAACGCTTTCAGTCTGTGAAAACAAATTGTTTTTATCGCAATCAGATAACAACGTCCTGCGCAGTTCTTAGAGAGTTTTAACTTTCCATACATACCATCTTTGCCAGAAGCAATAAAAAGAATTACGCGGCGAGAGATTTTCGAATCTCACCGTTGTAAAATACTATAAGTACAGTCGGGGAAATTCCGGACGTTCCTGGAACGTACACAATTTTTTGCAAATCGAACAAAATTCATCGGTGTTGTTAAATCCACATACATATCCAAAAAAATTTATGAAGCAAATACAAATATTTGTAACTATAGTATATTTAAAATTCCATTACGCCACAGATTTTTCAAAATTCATGTACCTACAGTAGGATGCCCATGCAAGCCCGTCTGGAATGTCACTAGCTTCGATTATGGCTTTCATTTTACACAACTAAAACTTATTTATAATACGAAGACAACAAACTATAGTACGAGTATAAAGAAGCGCTTAAGTTAAGAATGTAACAGCACACAAAGTTAGCCTTGAAAATTTTAATTCCAGCGTTCGGGTTCAATGAAATTTAGTGTGCACTAAAGAGTCTTAATTAGCGTGGCATTCGCGTTATAAGCGTAACTCGTTACCGACAACTGAAAGAAAATTGCATACTTTTGCAGATCGGCGACCAAATCATCCGAGTCAATGGTTTCACCGTAGAGGATGCCGTCCACAAAGAAGTCCTGCAGCTGATGTCGAACCACACACACCTGACCCTGAAAGTCAGAAGTAAGTGCCTCGTTTTCTTCGACGTTTTATTCTCTCTCTCTCTCTGTTTTCTCGAGCGACTCACTCGATTTAGAGGCATTCCTGTTAAATGCCAATTAAAATATACGGGGCAGAATGTAACAACGTAACGTATGTGCATACAACGAAATCAAATTCGTCGTGTTTAAAAGTTACTTTTAACTGCTCTCAGATGCTCACATTAACGCGCATAAAAAACTCAACGGCAACAAAAAAGTTTCACTTCATTATCGTTTACCAGTCACTTTTTAATTATTACTTAAGGATAAGATAAATCAATTTTCTTAACATTTACTTGTTTCTCTTAAGATGCTAGGTAAGCGAAAGTAGGAAAAATATTTGTCTTTGTTCTACCGCCAGGAGATATTATTATTTTTTTCTGGATAGAGGTCACGCAGCGTGAGAAGGACCCATGGGCGGAGCTTATCTGCTTGCGCAGGCGCACCTGGGTGTGGCATGTCCTTTTCGCATTGCAAAAAAAGCAAATGTATCAAAAAAAAAACAGAAAAGAAGAATAAAAGTATTTTGAAAAAGAGAGCACAAAATTTGTGATAGCATGAAATTCGAAAACAAAACAAAAATAGACATGAGACATGAGATGACAGTTTGGAAGATTCATGGCGGAACCGTTGAACAACCAAATGAATTACTTCATCGTTGTTTCCTTGACTGGTTAACTGTTTTCTCCACCACGAATCTTCCAAATTCTCGCCTTATGTATATTATTATTTTTTTTTTAATATCGTGCCATCACCTCATGCAACACCATTTTCAAAAACAGGCCCGAGTCAACGCGTAAGAATATCAGATCTCAGGGTGTTGTCAAATTTTCGAACCGGACTGCGACGCAACAAGCCCTTCGCTGTTGAACTGTAAAAACCTTTGCGCTCCGTTTATATTAATAAGAACGGATAGAAAACTTGAAAACTTTGCAATAAACGGAGAAAATCATTTATACAACACGAGAAAACGAACAGCACTGCAGATCCCACTTCATCGATTAACGCGCACTCAGCAAAGCATGGATTATTGGGGACCAAAATTGTATAATGCATTGCCGCTACATATAAAGCAAAAAAATAGTAACCAGTTTAATATATACATCAAAGATTTTTTGTTAAAAAGCTCGTTTTACTCCGTAAATGAATTTTTGTCAGCTACTGAAAGTACACACTTTATATAATTTCCGCCAATGATTTTGTTATTCTTGTTATATATTGTCCATTGTTATTTACACTTATATGTTATACTCTGTTGACGATTACTATTATTATATATATATATATATATATATATATATATATGTATATGTGATCAGATGATGATTTGACGTTTATTGTAATCTTTATTGCAATTAAAGGTTGATTGATTGATTGATTGATTGATTGAAAAAATGGTGAATTTTTGTGACACGTTTCAGATCAGAATCAGAATTAATTGGGGGTATTCTCCCACCTAATGAATCAGGCCTGTATGAAGTGGGCGTTGCCTCATGTCTAAGTTATAAAAAAAACTAACGGTCGTTTTCATAATCAGACTTTAAGGAAGCTTTAATTTAAAGCCACTTTAAGAATAGGAAAACAAATGTAATTTTTTAGAGAATATGAAACAAATAAAGAAGCTTCTTAAAACGAGCTAAAAGAGTAATTTATTGACTTACTTGACGTTTCGCAAATATAATTATTTGCTTTGTCAAAAGTGAATAAGGGAAAATATAAACAATTTAGCCTTCTAATTTTTTTTAAATTTAATTGTTTCATATTCTCTGCAATTCTCACAAGCAAGAACTACCCAAAAAAAAGTAATTTTTTGGATTAAAGTAAATTTAAATTTATCCAATTTTCGAACCGGACTGCACGCAACAAGCCATTCGCTGTTGAACTGTGGAAATCTTTGCGCTTCGTTTATATTAATAAGAACGGATAGAAAACTTGAAGAAATGGTGAATTTTTGTGACACGTTTCAGATTAGAATCAGAATTAATTCGAGGAATTCTCCCACCTAATGAATCAGGCCTGTATGAAGTGGGCGTTGCCTCATGTCTAAGTTATAAAAAAAACTAATGCTCGTTTTCGTAATCAGACTTTAAGGATGCTTTAATTTAAAGCCACTTTAAGAATAGGAAAACAAATATAATTTTTTAGAGAATATGAAACAAATAAAAAAGCTTTTTAAAACGAACTAAAAGAGTAATTTATTGACTTATTTGACGTTTCGCAAATATAATTATTTGCTTTATCAAAAGTGAAAAACGGAAAATGTAAACAATTTAGCCCACTAACTTTTTTTTTTAATTAATTGTTTCATATTCTCTGCAATTCTCACGAGCAAGAACTACCCAAAAAAAATAATTTTTTAGATTAAAGTAACTTTAAATTTATCCAATTTTCGAACCGGACTGCACGCAACAAGCCCTTCGCTGTTGAACTGTGGAAATCTTTGCGCTCCGTTTATTTATTAATAAGAACGGATAGAAAACTTGAAAAAATGGTGAATTTTTGTGACACGTTTCAGATCAGAATCAGAATTAATTCGGAGGATTCTCCCACCTAATAAATCAGGCCTGTATGAAGTGGGCGTTGCCTCATGTCTAAGTTATAAAAAGAAAACTAATGGTCGTTTTCATAATCAGACTTTAAGGAAGCTTTAATTTAAAACCACTTTAAAAATAGGAAAACAAATGTAATTTTTTAGAGAATATGAAACAAATAAAAAAGCTTTTTAAAACGAGCTGAAAGAGTAATTTATTGACTTACTTGACGTTTCGCAAATATAATTATTTGCTTCATCAAAAGTGAATAACGGAAAATACAAACAATTTAGCCTACTAATTTTTTTTTTAAATTAATTGTTTCATATTCTCTGCAATTCTCACGAGCAAGAACTACCCAAAAAAAAGGAATTTTTTAGGTTAAAGTAACTTTAAATTTATCCAATTTTCGAACCGGTCTGCGACGCAACAAGCCCTTCGCTGTTGAACTGTAAAAATCTTTGCGCTCCATTTATATTAATAAGAACGGATAGAAAACTTGAAAAAATGGTGAATTTTTGTGACACGTTTCAGATCAGAATCAGAATTAATATGGGTGATTCTCCCACCTAATGAATCAGGCCTGTATGAAGTGGGCGTTGCCTCATGTCTAAGTTATAAAAAAAACTAATGCTCGTTTTCGTAATCAGACTTTAAGGAAGCTTTAATTTAAAGCCACTTTAAGAATAGGAAAACAAATGTAATTTTTTAGAGAATATGAAACAAATAAAGAAGCTGTTTAAAACGAGCTAAAAGAGTAATTTATTGACTTACTTGACGTTTCGCAAATATAATTATTTGCTTTAACAAAAGTGAATAACGGAAAATATAAACAATTTAGCCTACTAATTTTTTTTTTAATTAATTGTTTCATATTCTCTGCAGTAGTAGCTTTAAATTTAAAGTCCTATTATGAATTCGGCCCTAAAAAAATCAGAGACCCTCTAATAAGAGTTTGGACAACACCGCCATCTCTTGATTTGTGACGTAACACGGCGGCGCCAATCAAAACTTAGTTACGAACTGTCCAGACTCTTACTAAAGGGTCTCTAAAAAAAATGAAATAATAATGGCACCTATTGGAAATAGAACGGGTTTGAGAAATGATGCATTTTTGAGAAGAAGAGGAAAAAAAAATGCAAGTACTAGGAAAAGGCGGATAAAAAATTGGAAAAAGGCGTAAGAAAAAATTGCCAAAGAGAAAAATAAAATGAAATTTGTTAATTGCCAAAGAGAAAAATGAAATGAAATTTGTTAGGCTGAGAAGTGGAAATAAAAATTAATAACGCCATCTGTGCCTTGAATTATTTGGCAAGTTGATAAAAAGTAAATAGGGCGAAGATTGAGATTCATTTTTCTATTTTGTAGTTTTTTATTCTCTAAATTGTCCCTTGTGGTAGTTTTAATTTCTTTCTTCCAAAGCTCCTCTGTCGATTCATTTTTAACCTGCACGCCATCTCTGTATTTAATTTTTTTTTTGTAATTTGCTTCATCTATAGTTCAGTTCATCTATTTATGTGCATAGGTACTTAATATGTTTAATTTTTTTGGATTGTGGGGAAACGAAAAACACCATCATTGTCTCTGTCAGTATGATTGTCACAATATTAAAAGTTCAAGGAGACTCAACGAAACCATGAGCTTTCGGTAGTAAACAACACAACCGGCCACCAGTTTTAAAAAGCCTGTGACGTCACGAGAAAATTACCAATTGCTTATGTGGGGCCGGTCACGTGACAAGTCCTTCTCGCATTGCGAGATCTCTACTCAATGAATTTTCTTTCATTCCTTTTTCTTCTGTTTCTTTACAGCGAAATTAAAAATTAATTTCTGGTTTCGCCGTGCTTTAAATTTCATTTTATTTTCAATTGATTTAAATAGTCATTAAAAATATTAAGTAAACTAGAAAAAAAAAACTAAAGCAATATTTTTCTAAAAGCGTTTCTTTTTTATGAGGCGACCTTGTTTTTATTTTTATTTAACTTCTTTCAGACGACCATTTTAAGCTATTTTTTCTTCTGAACAGAAATCTCGCGAAGTGAGAAGGGCGCATGGGCTTACGCAGCGTTAGTCACGTGACAGGTCCTTCTCGCTTTGTGAGATCTCTACTCGATGAATTTTTTTTTTTTTCTATTTGTGTTTCTTTACAGCGAAATTAGAAATTAGTTTCTGGTTCCGACGTGTTTAATTTTTTTTCAATCGCTTTATTAAACAGTCGTTAAAAATTTTAAGGAAATTTAGTAAAAAAAAAACTAAAGTGAAAGCTTTTTTTTTGGAGGCGACCTTGTTTTTATTTTTATTTAGCTTCTTTCATATGGCCACTTTAATATATTTTTTCGTGGATAGAGATCTCGCAACGTGAAAAGGACGCATGGGCGGAGCTTATCTACTTATAATGCTTACATACCGCTAGTCACGTGACAGGTCCTTCTGGCATTGCAAGACCTCTAAACTCATCGTGAAGTTATAATTAAGTTTATTTCGACGTCTATTAAATTCTATTTTTTCTTCAATCACCTTATTAAATAGTCGTTAAAAATTATAATCTTTAAGTAAACTCGATGAAAAGAAAGTAAAAAGACGAACTTTTTAAATGCATTTTTGTTTTCTGAGAAGACTTAATTTTTTTTAACTTCTGTCGGCTGACCACTGTAATACTCCTATTATTTTTTTCCTGGATAGAGATCTCACGACATGAGAAGGACGCACGGGTGGAGCTCATCTGCTTATAATGCTTTTATGGCGCTGGTCACGTGACAGGTCCTTCTTGCATTGTCAGACCTCTACTAAACGTGAAATCGTAATCCCTTTTGTTTCCGTTCTCTTTCTTTTTTGCTTCGGCGTGTATTAAATTCTATTTTTTCTTCATCAATCAACCTATTCTAACTCTTAAGTAAACTCAATAAAAAAGAAAAGAAAAAGTAAAGAATCGATCTTTTTAAAGGATTTCTTATCTGAGACGACTTTATTTTTCGAACTTATTTCAGTTAACTGCTTTAATAGGATTATTTTTTTTTTCTGGATAGAGATCTCGCAACTTGAGAAGGACGTATGGGCGGAGCTTATCTGTTTATATTGCGTGTTTAAGATTGGTCACGTGACGGATCCTCGTCGCGTTGTCAGACCTCTACTCAACGTAAAGCTATAATTTCTTTTGTTTCTGTTTCTTTGAATAGAAATTAAAAAAAATAATTTTCGTTTGGGTGTGACACATTAAATTATATATATATATTTTAATCACCTTATTAATTAGCTAATGTTTGTATAATTCTTGCTCGTGAGAATTGCAGGATATAAAACAAATAAAAACACTTTAGAAAACGAGCTAAAAATGGATTTAAAATTAAATTTATTACCTTACTTAACGTTTTGCAAATATTATTATTCGCTTTATCAAAAATGAATAATAACAATAATAATTGAAGTTTGTTCTTGTCCGATGAAAATAGTAAGTAGAAAGTTTTTTTAATCTCAAACCGGACAGAAAAATGAAGGGAAACACACTCAACGTTTCGCTATAGATTTATAGCTTCGTCAGGAGTGAAAAAAAGTAAATAAACAAGTTGTCAAGAGAAACAAGTCGTCAAGAGAAACGAAAAGGTAACATGATTTTTAAACTAAACTACGAGTTGTTCGGAATAAAAGTAACGAGAACTAATTAAAGCTACTTTTTTTTTTTTTTTTTTTTTTTTTTTTTTTTTTTTTTTTTTTTCTTTTATATATATATATATAATTAATTAATTGACAGATCTATATCTTGTTTAAAGAGTCCAGAAAACTACAAAATATGTCATTTAAATTTTCAAAGTCCGTACGTTTATTAATAGAATTTCCAGACATTTTAATTTTACACATTTCTATGAAACGTCTTTTAAAAATATTAGATTCACTGTACAAAATATCAGTATTATCAAAATCAAAATTATGATTATTTACTAATGAATGCTCTACAAGCATTGAATGATTTTGATTATTTTTTTGAATATGATATTTATGTTGGTCTAAACGTTTTTTTAAATTTTGGCTCGTTTCACCTATATAAACAGAATTACAATTTGAACATTTGATTTCATAAACCACGTTAGGTTGTTTTAATTTCGGTATTTTGGTTTTTAAATTCGAAAAAATTAAATTTAAATTTAAAAACCAAAATACCGAAATTAAAACAACCTAACGTGGTTTATGAAATCAAATGTTCAAATTGTAATTCTGTTTATATAGGTGAAACGAGCCAAAATTTAAAAAAACGTTTAGACCAACATAAATATCATATTCAAAAAAATAATCAAAATCATTCAATGCTTGTAGAGCATTCATTAGTAAATAATCATAATTTTGATTTTGATAATACTGATATTTTGTACAGTGAATCTAATATTTTTAAAAGACGTTTCATAGAAATGTGTAAAATTAAAATGTCTGGAAATTCTATTAATAAACGTACGGACTTTGAAAATTTAAATGACATATTTTGTAGTTTTCTGGACTCTTTAAACAAGATATAGATCTGTCAATTAATTAATTATATATATATATAAAAGAAAAAAAAAAAAAAAAAAAAAAAAAAAAAGTAGCTTTAATTAGTTCTCGTTACTTTTATTCCGAACAACTCGTAGTTTAGTTTAAAAATCATGTTACCTTTTCGTTTCTCTTGACGACTTGTTTCTCTTGACAACTTGTTTATTTACTTTTTTTCACTCCTGACGAAGCTATAAATCTATAGCGAAACGTTGAGTGTGTTTCCCTTCATTTTTCTGTCCGGTTTGAGATTAAAAAAACTTTCTACTTAATAACAATAATATTCGCGAAACGTCAAGTTTTCTAAAGTGTTTTCTTTAATTTGTTTTTTTTTAAATAGCCGTTAAAAATTCGAACTCCCAAGGCATTTTTAAAGTAATATTTGTGTCCGTTTCTAGATGTTTGAAAATTAAATGAGCAATAAATCACGATAGAAACAAAAAAAAAACGATGAGTGTTTTAAATCCTAAACAGTAAAAACAAACGTTAAAATAAAACGAGAGGCGAACAAGAAGTTGCAATTAAGAACTTGGCCGTTTAATTACGCCAATAAAACGCCATTCACCTAAGTTCTTCTCCGTGTTATTCCGCAGTTAATTCCACAGGAGGAAGTGATAAAGTGAATAAAGTAAACTCTCCTCGTTAATTTCGTAATACGAAACTCACTTTGGAATTAAATTCGAGAGAGATTTTAATAACAACTATAAAAATGTTATATCTACATTTTATTCCTACACCATGGGCATTTCTAATAAAAAACGAGCGACAATGATCAGAAAAGTCTTTCCGCCATCATATTTTCACATGAACGACTCCATTTCGGTAATGTCCTGTATAAACAAAATTTATTACATTTTTGTTCCAATCAAAATTAGCATTATTTTTCATGTACTTATGCAACAAATATTTTAGAAAATATAATAATTTATACTGAAACTGGAGAATTTCTTTTTTTAATTAAAAAACGTCATACGGAAGAAAAAACAGACATGGCTGCATTTATAAATAATTCAATTTTCTTGACCTTAAAGCCCCTCTCCCCCCTCCTTCTCGAATTACAGGTCTGAATTTCCCCCTGTTTAGTTGTTTAGTGCTAATGCTTCCGTCCAAGAAAGATAGTTTCACGTGAATGACTCAGTTTCGGTAAGACCCTGTGTAAAGAAAATTTATTTATGTATTCCAAACAAAATTAGTAATGATATTCATTTACTTATATAATAAGAGTTAGGAAGAGAAGAAGAAGAAGAACTGCTTCTGTCCAAGAAAAAATCGCGTAATTAATATTTTGACGTAAACTACTGTATTTCGGTAACACCCTGTATAAACAAAATTTATTACATTTTTATACACACACGATGGACATTTTTAATAAAGAACGAACGACAATAATCAAAAATCACGTGGTCTTTCCGTCATGCATGCAACTACAGTGGCATACACGATTAAAAATTTCATTTAAATTTCCAATATGTAAGTAAAATAGAATGCCAAATAATATTTTAGAAAATATGTTCTACCACGTACAGTGTTGCCAGGCGATCAAAATTTAAGTCACCAGATTGGCTGATAAAAAGTAACCAGTTACCAACTGAAAATCACCAGTTTATTTCTTTGTACTAATTTGTTGTTCATTTAAATTTTTGATCGTTCATTTAAATTTTTGATCGTTCATTTAAATTTTTGACGTTATTATATTGACGCTTCAAAATTATTTTATTAAATTTAGGTACAAAATGATAAAAAAACAAAAACTTCAAATACTTTTCCTAATTAGCTTTAGGCGAATGTACAGTCGAACGTAAAAATCGATAGCAGACAATTACAGTTTCCTGTAATTTTTCTTTCTCAAAATAATTTCTCTTTCTCGAAATGGTATTATTTAAATGAGATAAATTTCACAGATTTTACAAAAGTTGTGAACTTGTCAAATCCGAAAGCATAGAAGTGTCACCTGTGAAATCGTGTTTAAAAAATTACAGGAAACTATAGTTTAAAAAAATTACAGGAAACTTAATCGCCTACTAGGAGTACTTTTTTGCTTTCGATTGTAAAATGTCTGTCGTTTAAATTTTCCAATTCCGACACAACTAAAAACATATGAATGTGTACAAGAGTTTACAGTTTACGAAGAAAAAGTGCCTTCTTGCAAATATTTTTAAATTGGCGGGAAAACAGTGACGATTGACAGTGTTGACAGTTGCTCGATATTAAATATCGCAAAAATATGCGATAATAAAATAAAATAACTTTTATCATTGAAACTTATAGCGTTTTCCAGTGGCTGCACCAGTGCGCACTGAGTGTATCTCCATCTCGGTTCAGCTTTATGTAATAAAACGAGATAGAGTTACACTCAGTACACACTGGTGCAGCAAAAAACGCTATTAAAATCATTTTAATGTTATAATTTTTTTCTTATTTATATTTTATGAAAAAGCACCAGATAATCCCGAGTTTTTAAAAATAATCACCAGGTAATTAACAAATAACAAAAATCTCCAGATCTGGTGATAAATCACCACCTCTGGCAACACTGACCACGTAACACAACATGCGAGTTAACCCCTCTTTGCCGCTGTCTTTGTCTTTAAAACGCTTGATACAATATGTTTGTCTTCTTCACAATCCAATCGATTGACAAACAATATACACTCACACGTATTTTTTGTTTTTTTTTTTTTGTTTTAACTTGTCCGAATTATTTTATTTAACAGCGCCTTCCTGTTTTTCTAATCTTCTCGTTTACAAATGCATAAATTCTCTTGTCAAGTGAACCGAAGCAATAAGGAAAAAAAATTCGAAAATACTTCGAGAGATCATTATCTAGGACATAAATTTACTCTGAACGTAAATGTCTCACACGTACGTTATAAACAACTAATTAAATGTTTAAAGCCCCATTTATCTGTTCACCTTTCTAAGTATAATACAATAATTAAGCAGGAACAATCGAAGCAATTCCGATGCTGCTAACCTATCCCATAACCTTCACTTTCCTCTTCTCTATTAGGCGAATAGCGCAGTAGTTCCATCAAGTATGTTGGTTGTAATTTTCTCATCTTTTGAGGCGTCCGTCTCATTATGTCCTTTCTGGGAAGCGAATGTCTTTGATTGGAAGCAGAAGAAATATAATTAAGTCTTAATAAAACATAATTCGGTTTCGCTTGCGCAATGCAAGCAGATCTGACTGTAAATGAAAGAAAAAAAAATGCACGTGTTTCTTCTGTACATTATGTGATTACAACGACCTTCATTGTTTTGTTTATTCTGATTCTCTTGGCTTTACACGCTCATTCTAATAGGATTTCATCAACGGAGAGCGACAATTGCTTCAAGTCGAAGAAAAATTTTTCTGTCAATTCCTTCACACCATTGCTGAAAACCTGAAAACATTTCGTAACCGCGTAAGCACAACAGAATGCAAGGGTAAGGGCACCTTCTTTCACAGAGAATTTTGTAAGACCCGTCCACAATCAGGAGAAAGTAAAACCGATGATGTTATGGTAAACGAAAGTGATTAAAACGAAAAAAAAAAAGATTAACTTACCAAAACAATCCGAAAAAGTTTACTGCATCAAAAAAGAACGACGAACAGTGTTTAGAGTAGACCTCCTCGGTTCCGAGGTTAAGACTTTAGAAGGTACAACAAAATACGAGGAACCTGACTTCAGTCCTCAGAATGAAGAATAAACGAAAGGAATTAAAACAAGTTTCAAATGAAAAGAAAACGGAAATTAACTTACCAAAACAATCCGACGAAATTTACTACAAAACAAAAAGGACCACAAACGAAGCGATTGGCATTTAAAACGCATAAACATAAATAAATAAATATTTAGAGTTAACCTCCACAGTGTTGTCTTGACAAGTAAATGCAATAAAATACGTGAACGTGGGGCTTCAGTGTTCAAAATGAGAACGGTTCAAAAAATTTGAGAATTCTAGTAAAATTCCTATAAAAGCAACGAACAGAGATGAATTCAGATCAAGTCCGGGGCCTTAGTGCGAGATGGGCCAGTAACAACATTGTTTCTTTTTCTTATTTATTTGAAGTCGTTTATTTTTTATCATCAGAAAATGTGTTTCAAAATCTATTGAAACTGAAGAAACTTTTTTTTTTCTTATTAATTATATGAGTCACGAAGGAATAAAAACTTAAAACTTTTAATGCCCCCTCCCCCTCTCGAATTACAGTTTCAATACCCCTCCCTTTATATGGAATTAAAGCAATTTAGAAACTGCTTGCATTAAATAAAAATTCGTAATTAATATTTTGACGTGAATGACTCAGTTTCGGTAAGGTCCTGTATAAACAAAATTTATTACATTTTTTTTTCAAACAGGATTAGTACCTACGAAGCAAGAGTTAAATATTATTAAAAATATAATATTTTATACTAAAATTAAATAATTTCTAATTGTCGCGTCGTACGGAAGTAAAAAAATATATTTTTTTTTAAATTACTGGAACAAGACTTGCCTGCGTTTATAAACCAATTTACCTTGACTTTAAAACCCCCCGCCCCTTCCTCTTGACCTACACAATTTGAACTACCCCCCCCCCCCTTCAGATATACTCGTAATTGAAGCACTTTAGAAACAGGTTCTATCCAAAAAAAAAATCTAATAATTAATATTTTGATAATTTTGATAATTTCCTGTATAAACAAAATTCATTACATTTTTCTTCCAACCCCCTTCCCCCTTCCTCTCAAACTACAGTATCAGAACTACCCCCTGTTCAGAAATACTCTTAAAGCACTTTAAAAACAGGTTCAATCCAAAAAGAATCGCTTAATTAATATTTTCACCTGAACGACATTATTTCGGTAACATCCTGTATAAACAAAATTTATTATATTTTTGTTCCAATCAAAATTAGCATTATTTCTCATTATTTCTGTAGCAAGAATTAAATATTTTAAAAAATATAATAATTTACAGATACTGAAACTGGAGAATTTCTTCTTTTGATTAAAAACACCAAAAGGAAGAAAAAAAGACATTGCTGCATTTAAAAATAATTCCAATTTCTTGACTTTAAAGTCCCCCTCTACCGCTTCTTCTCGAAGTACAGTCTGAATTTACCCCTGTTTTGTTATTTAGATATAATTAAAGCAATTTAGAAACTGATTCTGTCCAAGGAAAAATCGCATAATTAATGTTTTGACTTAGACGACTCTATTTCGGTAACATCCTGTATAAACAAAATTTATTACATTTTTGTTCCAATCAAAATTAGCATTATTTCTCATGTGCTTATGCAGCAAGAATTATATAAACTGAAACTGAAGTATTTCTTTTTTTAATTAAAAAACGTCATACGGAAGAAATATAATTCAATTTTCTTGACTTTAAAGCCCCCCTCCCCCCTCCTTCTCGAATTACAGGTCTGAATTTCCCCCTGTTTAGTTGTTTACATATAATTAAAGCAAGAAAGATTCGCTAAATTAATAGAATTAATAGTTTCACGTGAATGACTCGGTTTCGGTAAGACCCTGTATAAAGAGAATTTATTTATGTATTCCAAACGAAATCAGTAATGATATTCATTTCCTTATGTAACAAGAGTTAGGATATATTTTTTTTTAAATCATTTTTTTTTGCCTCCGATCGATAAAAGAGAAAAAAAGTAGTGTTATCAGTACCTTTAAGGGGATCGCTAAACGCAGCGGCATGTGCGTGAACATCCATACAGAACCAAAAAAATTCAACAGTCAATTTGTTTAACTTCCGAACCGGAAAGAGAGACAAAACATTTGTGCCAAGTTCGTCATAAATAAAAATAAACACAAACATGTACGTGGACATTTGAGGAAGTCTGGAAACGAAGCGGATCGAACCGAACCAAGACAAGAACAAGATTTTGTGCGATAAGCTTGGCAAGGTTAATAAAATGCGCATTTATAAGTACATGTATTTTGTTATGGCATGAATGTTGTGTAATTTTAGCATACTTGGCAACGTCGACTTTACGTCAAATATTTGACGTTTTCACAGAAACGCTCACTTTTTCTTCTTCTTTGTCGATTAAACCCGAAACGATTCCTCTCGCAAACTTTTCTCTATGTTTTAATCGCTTATAATAGATAAAAAAGTTTCATATTTTGTTTCTCAATGGTAGGAATATGGCGTATACGTACAAGCTCGCGAACATGTACGGGCATCTGGATGCTCCCTTAACATTAAGTACCCACTCATAATAAATGATAAAAAAAAAGGCACTTTTATACTTTTTTTAATCAAGAGTACGATGCGCATTATTTATAAATAAATGAAATGAATGCACTTTTCACATTAAAATAAGTAGTCCGTTTAATGTGCGCGCGTATCCGGGACGTTATTAACATAGCGACAAGCAAAAGGAATTTAATTCCGACGTCTTGGAATTTATGCCAATTTCACTATTAAATTAGTATACAGCATGCGCTACGTGTGAAATTATAGACGGCCCGAACGGCTCATTACATAACATTATAGTAACGGTGAACTTCCTAAAATTAACAATATTGCCCATCTATGGATGCGTGGAAGTACGTAGTTATTAAGCGTCATTAAGCCGCGCCATCTATCAACCTTACTTGCAGAACTTAATCTCATTTCAGAAACACACATCCCTAGCAACGGGTTACAGTCATGCGTCTTGAAAATGAATCACTTTTTGCCTTGCACGTTCAATAAGGCATTCCAAGACGAACGTCACGATTATGATGACTCGAGAGTAAACAAACCAATTTGATCGTTTTTTTTTATTTTCAATTGTTTGCGTCGAGTTAGGTTTAAAGATGTTTCTCTATCTGTTAAACTGATATTAACTACAAACTTTAATAGCCCCGTACAACTACATAACATATATTAATAATCTTAACCTCCAAAAATAAAATATCGGCGGCTAAAAGCTTCAGTCGGTTGTGAGCCGCCAGTGTTGCCAGATCTACCATAAGCGCTGTAGACCTACCATTTTTGGTTTACATTTACCGTTCTACCGAAAAGGCACTGAAATCTACCGTAATTTCACATCCATTTGGTGATCTGGTGACGGTTACTTTTGCTTAAAAGTAACTTATTCCGGCAAAAATACGTGTAATTCCAAGAATAAACGTTGATTTTTTTTAACACGGGTCCATAACATTGATTGAAAGTAGTTTCCTGTTATAATTTTGGAACACGAAGTTTAATTTGCGATTGGTAGATGGCGCCACTTGAATGTCACTTGTCACTTTCAATGGCTTTCTTCATTTTATACATTTTTTTTGCATTATAGTTTTTTTTTTGTTCTTGTTTATGAAATTATTTTATAATCAACAAAGATTTAAAAACATCGGGTCGTGTTCTCTTCTCATGATTAAAATAAGTATAAACGATGTAGCTTTGTGCGAATTTTTTCATGAGTAAGAGAGTGAGAGAGAATTTAATTACTACATTAAAGACAAGGTGGGAATACCAAGGTCATTGTTTTAACCAAAAAAATCCTAATTTAATAACTTGAAATTTTACCACCTTTTAGTTCAGATCAATCGCATTTGTTATGTCCAATCTATCGCAATTATTTCTCAACACCTGGCAACACTGTTGCGAGCAATGGTGGCAATTCCCAGGCGCGAATGGCGATGTTTCCTTTCAATTTAATTGTTTTCTACAAACGAATTAAGAACTCCTTCTTATATGACGAGCACTGGACGTTTTTCAAAAAGCAACAACCTGCTTGCTATATTTGTTTAGAAAAATAAAAACGAACGAAAACATTACCTAAAAAATGTAAAAGTTAAAAAAAATATTGCGTATACAGAAACGCCGATCTAATACAAAAATACAAAAATTAAGTCGACAAGAAGAAGAAGAAAAAAACATCTGAAGCAAATGACGGCAAAATACAGAAGGCGATGAACGGGAAACAAAATGCGATCGTCGATTTTCGTTCGCCGTTGAACAACTGAAATAGTGAAACAGAAAAAAAGGCGAGAACAAATGAAAAATCGACGATTTCCTACGCAGAGCTTATGAAAACAAAAATTAATTAAACAAGAAGAAAAAACAAGAACTGAAACAATTAACGGCAAAATGTAAAAGGTGACGACCGGGAAACAAAATACGATCGTCGATTGTGTTTTTCTACGAAATAGTAAAGAGCAGAAAGCTGAGAACAAATGAAAAGTCGATTTCCGGCGCGGAGCTCGTGTAAATCAAAAGTTTAAATTAGGCAAGAAGAAGGAGAAACCAAGAACTGAAACAAATGACAGCTAAACGCAGATGGGAATAAAGGGAAAACAAAATACGATCGTCGATTCTCTTTCGCCAATGAACAACCGATATAATAAACACTTTCTTCTTCTTTTTAATTTCATTATTATTTGTATTAATAAAGTATGGCGGACAAGTTGAAAGCAACAGTGCAAACATCCAGTGAAAAATCATGCATAAGATGTAAAAAGATGCCTGAAAATGGAATCCAGTGCATAAAATGTAATTCCTACAGTCACCCTAGCTGTTTAAAGTATGTAAAACATGTCAAAATTATCAACGACCAAAGTATAGTGTGTTGTGATACAAATAACCTAACACCGGAAGAATCAATCGAAAATAACCGTAATGACGGTCCCGAATATTTGGTGAATGAAGCAAGCGAAGACCCAAACGTAAGGTATTTAAAATGTATTATCGATAATAAGGATATAGTAATAACGACGCTCAATGAAGAAATTACTCTGTTAAAAGAAAAAATTCATTTTCTCGAGATACTAAATGATAATAATATTTATCGAAATCAAACTACCTCTGTTAACGATAAGCCGAAACAGAAAACCATGCATACCCAAAGTAAAATTATCGGAAACAAATTTAATCCTGCATCGAAGCAGAACGCTGTGTCTAGTGGAGAAACAAATAAACCTGCCTTAAAAGTGTCGGTCCAAACTGATAAGAGTACAAGGGAAAAAAGTGATGAACGTACACAAACATACGCTCAAGTTTTGGAAAAAAAGCAAAAGAATGTTATGGAAGAAATAATAAACTTAGACCGGGAAGATTCTACTGTTAATTACCCTAACACTGCGAACGATAAAAATTTGACTTACAACACTACAGATTTCACAATGATTTCGCGTGGAAATAAGAACAAACGTTTTAAGCCAATCATGGTAGGTACGGGAACTTCGACGAATTTTCGAGCTTCAGAAAAAAAAGTAAAATTATTTATCTCAAAAATAGAGAGAGATACATCCGTGGAAAAAGTCAAAGAACATATTAGGGGAATACTAAACCATGACAAATTTGAATGCAACCAAGTTAATTCACGATTGGGTAATATCAATTACATACTAACTATAAACTCCAAAGAATATGAGCGTGTAAATAATCCCGAATATTGGCCTCAGGGAGTTGAGATTAGTAAATATATTTTCCCTCGCTATCAAGCACCGCAAAATTCTCGAAATCATCAAAATTTTCAAATAACTCACACCCCGACCGGAGGAGAGTAGCTTACAATTTAGCTACGGATAAAATATTTAACATATTACACTTGAATATACAAAGTATCACAAATAAAATCGGGGCTATGGAAGTCTTGGCTCGAGAAAAAAATATATCTGTCATCTGTCTCAGCGAACATTGGCTTCAAAAAGAAAATTACACAATGTATGCAATTATAGGATACGATCAAGCGGCTTGTTATTTCAGAAATACTGCCAAACATGGAGGCGTTTGCATATACATCCGTAATAATGTAAAATTCAAACATATTGAATTTATAAAAAAACAATCAGTCGAATTCGCTTGTGAATTAATAGGCGTATATCTCCTTGAAATGAATCTAATCGTTATCACAACATATCGAACAAACGATTCAAATGTAAACACATATGTATCAATTATGCATACTATTTTAGAGCACATTGATCACAACTATAGTAAAGATGTCAAAATAGTAATATCCGGCGATTTCAACGCAGATCTTAAAAAGGAAGGTAAAGATTTTGTAGAAATTCGTAATACTTACCTAGCATACGGACTTCATTATACCATAGATACTTACACAAGATACGGACAAAACTCCAAATCTTCCATCGACAACATATACACAAATATTCATGATTCTAAGGCGGTCTCATTTCCTGCAGGGCTCTCAGATCATGACGCACAGATGCTGTCAATACGTTATTACAAGGAGGACCATTTACCATCAAAAAGACGACTCTTCTCGCAACATGCATATGACAAATTCAGCCAACTACTTTCAGAAGAAACCTGGCCAACTGTATACACCGAATTAGACCCTAATCTGAAATACGACAACTTCATTCAGACATTCAAAAACTATTTCGAATCATCTTTTCCCGTCAAGGTCATCAAGAGAAGTAATAAATACAATCATACGTCTTACGAACTGCAGCAGATTCGTAATACTTACCATTTTATCCATGAGGTATACCAAAAAACTCGTGACGATGACACCAGAAACATACTGAACAACTGTAGAAAGTTTTACCTAAAATATGCAGAGAGTGAAAAGAAAAGAAACAATTTAAAAGAGATTCATGAGGCAAATAATAAACAGAAAGGTGTCTGGAAAGTTATCAGGAGAGAACTGAAT
The DNA here is from genome assembly GCA_036172665.1 of Prosopocoilus inquinatus. Lineage (NCBI taxonomy): Eukaryota > Metazoa > Arthropoda > Insecta > Coleoptera > Lucanidae > Prosopocoilus > Prosopocoilus inquinatus. The sequence continues at coordinate 72,644,748 of CM069869.1, forward strand.
CAGAATAAAGTCAACTGTACAGCAGCAGGACCTTCCAGTGAAGAACTTAATAATTTATTCTGTAACGTTGGTCCCGAAATAGTCAAGACACTACCAGAATCCAATTCAACTTCCCTGAAGAACGCCCTAAGTCAAAAAACACCCGGTAGCTCACTCTTTTTTGCTCCTGTTACAAGAGAGGAAACGGAAAAAATTATTAACGGACTCAATGCATCAGCAACACCGGACGTTGACGGCCTGAACGTTAAACTAATTAAAAGAGTTAACGAACATATCTCGCTACCACTTAATGACATCATAAATACCTGTATTGTCAAAGGAGTATATCCGCAGAAATTGAAAACAGCCAGAGTTATACCAATCTTGAAAAAAGGGAACCCTCTTTCTTGTGATAATTACAGACCAATATCCATATTGCCTGTCTTTTCTAAAATATTCGAAGCTGTTCTCGCAAAGCGAATATTACAATTTTTGGACAAATATGACTCCATCTGCGAAAACCAATACGGATTCCGAATAGGAAAAAGTACTACTAACGCTGCCGTTTCCATAGTAAATTTTGTATGCGAAGCATTGGAAAATCACGAAATTTGCGAGGCTATTTTATGCGATCTAACCAAAGCCTTCGATTGCATGAATCATGACGCTTTCCTAAAAAAGATTAACCATTACCGTATTAGAGGCGTTGCTTTAAAATTAATAGAATCTTATTTCACCAACAGAGAACAACTGGTAGATTTCAGAGGCGAACAATCACAATTGCGTAAAATCAAGTGCGGAGTTGCCCAAGGCTCACTTTTGGGTCCTCTGTTTTTCACAATTTTTATAAATGATCTTCCCGCGAAGATATCAGGATACACTATATTATATGCTGACGATACAACCTTGTTAGTTAGAGACAAAAATAAGGAAATCCTGAAACAAAAAGCTCATCTTGCTTTCAAAGAAGCACATGATTGGTTCTCAGAAAATCACTTGGTTTTAAATCAAAATAAAACCGTAAAAATTAATTTCACAAGTGATAGATGGTGTGAAACTGAAAATTTAGGAAACGCGTCTTTCTTGGGGCTAACTCTAGATAGCAGGATGACTTGGAAAGCCCACATCAATCTGTTGTCATCCAAATTATGCCAAGCTATATTCGCAATCAAAAGAATAAAACAACTGATAAATACCGAAGCCGCAATTACAACTTATTATGCGACCTTCCACTCAAGGATGATTTATGGGCTTCAAGTATGGGGAAGATCCGCTCACGCTAAACAAATTTTTATCTTACAAAAGAAAGCTGTGAGAGCAATAGCAGGCGTTAGCTGGGATACACACTGCAGACCTTTCTTCAAACAGTTCAGAATTCCGACTCTCCCAAGTGCATACATTCTAACTCAACTGATGGCAGCAAAAAACCAAAGTTCTACTCTGAAACACAGAAGAGATGAAGTCAACTACACCTTGAGAGGAAATCAAGATATCAGCATCCCATATCACCGGATGCAACCACGGAAGCTCAACACTTCCACCTGAAACTGTACAACAAAATTCCAATAAGCTGGAGAGAGCAACCGTTACCCTCCTTCAAAAAACATTTGAAAACCCTCCTAGAAGAGCAATGCTTCTATAATGTAGAAGAATACTTGAATTGTAAAGTTTTGTAAATTAATATTTTTGACCTTACTGTACTGGAACTATTTTCTTTGTGTGGTACAATAAAAATTATTATTATTATTATTATTATTATTATTATTTTGCGAGCGAAACAATAGACGACTTCCTTCTAAAACCTTTCAAAATCAAATCGGTTCTTCATTTGTTTTTTTTTTCTTTGCATTTCATTATTTTATTATTATTATTAATTTGGTTTCTTTTTACAAGCAAAAAAAAAATCGCCTTTGAAAATCTAATAAAACAAACTTTCATTTGTTTCTTTATTGCTTCTTGTAAGCAGAAGAAGATAACAAATGAAAGATGAACGATTTCCGGCGCGCGAAATTTTCGAAAATTATATCAAGTTTTTGTTTCTTTGTCTTTAATTACTATTATTATTTTTTAAATTTCCTTTCGTCGCATTAAATTTCCGCGTTGCAAAAGCGCCTCGTGCGGCTTCTTCTTTTGTTTTCCGTTGACGACTTCACAGAAGCGCCGATCTTCTTTTGTTTCTGTTTCTTTTTTTAGACTTTTCAGTTCTTTTTTTGGTCTTTTTCTTAAATTTTCTCGTCAATTTTGATATTTGAGCAATCCGACTTCTGCTTTTCTTCTTCTTGAAAATTTCACAGAAGCGCAATCTTCTTTTGTTTCTGTTCTTTTTTGACTTTTCAGTTCTTTTTTGGTCTTTTTCTTAAATTTTCTCGTCAATTTTGATATTTGAGCAATCCGACTTCTGCTTTTCTTCATCTTTCCTTTCTTCTTCTTGAAAATTTCACAGAGGCGGCGATCTTCTTTTGTTTCTGTTTTTTTCTTGACTCTTCAGTTCATTTTTGGTCTTTTTCTCATTTTTTTTTGTCAATTTTGATATTTGGTCATTCGACTTTTACTTTTCATCTTTTCCTTCTTCTTCTTCTTCTTCTTCTCGATAATTTCAAAGAAGCGGCGATCTTCTTTTGTTTCTGTTTTTTGTTACTCTTCAGTTCTTTTTTGGTCTTTTTCTTAATTTCTTTTATCAACTTTGATATTTGAACAATCCGACTTCTGCTTTTCTTCTCTTTTCCTTCTTCTTCTTCTTCTTCTTCTTCTTCTTCTTGACAATTTCACAGAAGCGGCGATCTTCTTTTGTTTCTGTTCTTTTTTGACTTTTCAGTTCTCTTTTGGTCTTTCTCTTAAATTTTTTGTCTATTTTGATATTTGTTCAACCCGACTTTTACTTTTCTTCATCTTTTTCTTCTTCTTCTTCTTGACAATTTCAAAGAAGCGGCGATCTTCTTTTGTTTCTGTTTTTTTTTTGACTTTTCGGTTCTTTTTTTTTCTTAAATTTTTTTATCAATTTTGATATTTGAACAGTCCGACTTCTACTTTACTTCATCTTTTCCTTCTTGACAACTTCGCAGAAGTGCCGATCTTCTTTTGTTCTGTTTTTTATTTTCAGTTTTTCTTAAATTTTCTTATCAGTTTTGATATTTGAACAATCCGGCTTCTTCTTCTTTTGTTCATCTTTTCCTTCTTCTTCTTCTTCTTCTTCTTCTTCTTTTTCTTATTTCGTTATTTCTTCATTACTCGAGCATTCTGTTGTTTCTAAATTGAATTAATTTTTCAATCACTTTGCACAGTTCGTGCAGATTCTTTTGTTGTTTCTTTTTTTCTTCTGTTGGCAATTTGAAAACCCGCCACATCATAGGAGTACTATCGACGTTCTTTTGTTTTACAAATTAAAATAACCGCCACGCCAATGTTAAGCATCCGCGTCTGCGCAGTGTTCGCATCCGTTTATAAGTTTTAGCTGCAGTGTTGCCAGATTGGAAGAAATTTCGCCATTTAGGCTATTTTTTAAAGTCCCTTTGCGATAGAAAAAATCGATTTGGCGCGGTTCACTTAAAATTTGGGACACTTTTTATTATTACATTTAAACGTCAAAAAAGTCTTAAAACTAGACATGGAAACTAGAACACAATTTTTCTTGCATCTAGGGGGACATTTTTTTAAAACGAAAGTCACACTGTCAGTCTCCTAAAATTGACATTTGACATTTCCAAATTTAAGGGGAAGAAGAAGACATAACTTAACCACTGTTTATATTATGACATTTAAAAACTGAAATTGGGAAAATGTCAAATGGAATTAAATCAATCGATTAATTTTAAACCGCATTTTTGCTTGTGAATGTTAAAACATATTTAACTTGTCTGCGACATAACCAAAAAGTTGTAAATTTTGGTCAACGTCGACTGTCAAAAATTTGTGTCCGATTTCCTTTTTTTCTAAAAATAAGGATTGATATTAAATAGGAGTATTTAACTTGCTTTCGAAACCTTTTGTTTTTTGGGTGATATTTATAATTTTTAATTTCTAGAATCATGGCGACTGGGAACAGGTGGTCCAGAAAAAAATATTCTACTTTATAACATGTGTCCCGATTGAAGAGTAAATTTGGAGAGTAAACAAGCTCTCCAAATTTACTCTTCAATCGGGACACATGTTATAAAGTAGAATATTTTTTTCTGGACCACCTGTTCAAAATTCATACGACATAAATAATGTGCTAATGCTTGGGAAAAAGCAGAACACATACACACAAAAAAAAAGAAACAGAATCAATAACGAATCGTTTCGAAATACTTTCGTAATTGACGACGGACGGCGCGGCGGCGAGATGAGTTATTGTGATGGGAAAATTTCGACAGAGTGAGATTTGCATGGCTTCAAATTTCTGTTCGTAAAAGTAGGACGTCGTCATCGGAGTTTATTAAACCTTTAATTTTAATCGAGGAGTAAACGGCTCGAATCTACGTTACTATTACGTTACGTTGTGTTTGGTACGCCGAATTGCGTTGCTAATAATAATAATAAGAAATCCGAATGAGCAATTATGTTCGCGCTTCAGGGCCTCTGACACACTTTGTGAATTAGGGCGTGACAAAGACGGCAAATGCGAATAATTTTTCGTTTTGCTATTGCGCGGAGAGATAAGAAAACAGGTTAGTTTTGAATAAAATTTCGATTATTAAAGTGAAGGTTTCAAACTAATCGACCTAATCTCTGAATGGGTATGATTGAAGGTTCCAGTGTTTTTTTTTGCACTGTAACACAACAAAAAAAAACTCTGAAATTTTATTTACTTGTTATTATGTATTATCAGTATCATTCATTGAGATGAGAAACCAAAAAGCAGACGGCGCAGCATCACGTAACCAAAGACGGTTTGACGTCACAATGTGTCGCCTCCTTCTATACTATCTCGATGGTATCAATTAAAAAAAAAATCTGTAACTTCTTTCTGCGTGTATAAAAAAACAAAGAAATTACGTAAATTCATTCCGAAACGATGGTAAATTAAGTTCATCACCAAAATCTACTTTAATTTCGATTTATTTTTTGTGTGTTTAATTAATAGCGATTTGAATGCTGCTTGCTTAATCAGCTGAGGCAAAATTCCGGCAATCTCCTTTAGTGTTAATTTCTCGTCTGGAACGACGCAGTTTGAGGATTTGTCTTGAGCAGACTGTGGTGCCCTCGGCCGTATAGAAAACCGCTCATTATGAACTTTCTCTGCGCGTGCAATTAATCATCCTACGTCGGAAGGCTTGACGAGTTGAGGTTTAATAAGTGATTAATAAGTTGGGGTTTTTTGTTTTCGCTTTAATCGGTTCTTATTTGAATCGGGGAATGAAGAAAATCCGTGTGGGAGGTAGAAGTCTTACAACTGGAGAGGAATCTGTGGGCGGAGCTTATCTGTTTGTACTGCTGTTACGTAGCAGGGGTCACGTGACAGGTCCTTCTCGAATTGCAAGACCTCTACAACCATTTTTATTTTATTTTTAAATTACAAAAAAATGCCGGGTGAGTGAAATTTATTCTGTCAAAACAAAAAAAAAAAAAAACATAAAAATTCAATGTCCATATTTTATTTCATTTGAATTTATAACGCAGATTTTTTAAAATTTTTTCTTATTATGTGTGATTTCGATTCTCTTTGAGTTGGGCTCAAACTCAATGTTAATTAATTTTTGTTATTTCGAGTAACACAGTTTTGGTCCTTTTGTTGAGTAGAGTTAGGTAGTGTTTGGGCTAGGTTGATTTGACCTTGAGATGGATTGTACATAATTTTAATTCAATTTTATTGCTTTTTAATTTGTTTTTTCTTTTAATTTGTAATAATTTACTTAATTGAGCTTTGATATTAAAGCTTTAATTTAGTTTTGATTTTATAAATTTTTTGCTTATGTTGGGCCGAAGTTGGAGTGGTTTGACCTTGGGATGGGTTAGTTAGACTAAATTTTATTTGATTTAATTTTTATTTAGGTCGAGTTTACCGGTTGGCTTGACCTTGAGATGAGATTTTGGCCTTAAATTCAATTGTGTAAATTTTTTTTATTAAAAAAACAGTTTTGACTTATTTCATTTTTAATTTTTTGCTTTTGTTTGCGGTTGAGTTTAGTTGCGTTGGATTTGCCTCTGAGGTGGGTTGAACTCAATTTTAATTATTTTCTTTATTATTTCGAGTAACTCAGTTTTGGTGTTAAATTTTATGCTTTTGTTGAGTAGACTTAGATAGTGTTTGGGCTGGGTTGATTTAACCTTATTTAACTTAATTTTAATCGAATTTTATTGCTTTTTTATTTATTTTTTTAATTTGTAATAATTTAATTGAGTTTTGATATTGATAATATAATTTAATTATGGTTTTATAAATTTTTTGCTTATGTTGGGTTGAAGTTGGAGTGGTTTGATCTTGGGATGGTTTAGTTAGACTAAATTTTATTTGAGTTTTATATTTTTTAATTTGTCATAACTGTTATAATTTTAATTTTATTTTTTGCTCGGGTCGGACGGAGTTTGCTTGAGTTATCATGAGACGGGTTGAACTTACTTCTAATTGTTTTAGTTTTTTCATTTAAAAAATAGCCTTTGTGCTGAAGTTAATTTCCCCGGCACAGCATCTTGTTGATGAGCTTTTATTTTGGTGGTCATTTTTTTTTATTCGCCCTCTATGTATAACGTCTAAAACTAAATTTTGTTGTGACAATATTTTAAAATACGGTCGCTTAAGTCTGTTAAAACAAAAAAATAATAATAATTTGATTGACACCGAAACGAGCTCATTGTATACGTATTTAAAATTTTTAAAAACTAAGGTATTTCCCCACTCCCCGCCCGAAATCAATAATTAATTTAACCTAATTTAGAGAAAACTTGTCAGTAACACAGTTGCTCTGAAGAAGTTGTTAAAATGTAAAACGAAACGTCGATTTTTAAATTAATTATACAAATCCAGAATAAAAAATGTGTGAAACTTGTCAGCGAAAAGAAAATACTTAATTTTCTTCAATTTTTCTACGTAGCAAAGTGGATGCGTCAATTTGACCTCCTGTCAATTTATTCTGTCAAAGTTGCACGTTGTTTTCATTAATTTTTAATAATTCCGGTACAATCTTTTGTCAAACTGCATTTCGACAGTTCTATCCTTCATCTCGTCCGCAAAGTTGGTTTCGATTTAAAACATGTCAGCACAAAATCTCTGTGTTGTTTCAGATTTGTTTGTTTGCCTGTCAAAGTCAAGAAAGACATCAGGGCCAGAATTAAAAAACAAATAAAAAAACAATGAAGACAATTCCGACGTGTCCCTTTTTTGTTCAATTTTCTGCGTTTCTCTCAAGATCAAATGTCATTCTATACCTACCTGTCAAAGTGGTTGGCATTTTTTCATCTGTCCGATGTAGGATAAATCGGTTTGCTGGTTTCCTCTCTGACTTTAGTTTGTCATTTCTGTCAATATTTGAACGAATTTTGTTTTTTTTTTATTTTCACCTGTCAAATGTTTAGAGTTCTGTTATCCATATCGTTTGTCGATTGTTTTTTTTATGTTTCTTCTATTGATTCTGTTTTTTTTCCTTTTGCCGCATATCTACTCATTTTACTTTTTTAAATTCTTCTTGCATCTGTCAGAGTTGGTTGTCATTTAGTTGTCAAAGTTGCTTTGTCTGTTCTTATCCATCGAAAAGGACAAATAAATAGGTTTGAATTTCTTATTGATTTCGTCCGGTCAGCTCAATTTCACCTGTCAAACTTGTCATCTTTTTGCTCATCTGTCATATTTTCCTTACCATTATTTTATTTTTTAAATAACTTCCTTGCATTGCATTTCATTTTTGACCCATCTTTTTACTTTTCTTTGCTTCTGTCAAATTTAGGTGTCATTTTTTGCTTGTCAAAGTTTTGTAATCTGTCGAAAACACTCTGACTGATTGATTGATTGATTTGATGTTTGCCGGTTTCATGTCTGGTTTTGTTTCTATTTGCAAGTCTATTCCTTTTCATTTATTTTATTTTTTTCTATGTGTCAAAATCGAATGTCACTTTTTATTTGTCTAACTTTTAGTGTTAAATCTGTCAAAATCGCATGTTTTGTTTAGTTTTAACTCCGACCTTTGTTTGTTTTTTTAGTTTTGATTTTGTTTTTCGAGAAACAAAATGCGATCGTCGATTTTGTTCGCTGATGACCAACTGAAATAGTAAACAAAAGATGCGCTGAGAACAAATGAAAAATCGACGATTGCTGCATTTAATCACTTCGTTCTTGCAATATATTTCCTATACTTGTATGTCGCCTATTTTCGTTTGTTTTTTTAAATATTTTTTCTTGCGTTTCTCAAATTTAGGTGTCATTCTTGTCAAAATTTTGTCATCTGTCAGAAACGCTGATTAATTGATTAATTTGATGTCTGCCGTTCTCATGAGGTCTGGTTTTAATTTCGACGAAATTCTTTGGTTTTGTTTCTTCATTTGAGTTTTAATTTCATTTATTAATTCCTACATTTGTCCGGCATTTATTTTTAATTTTTTTCCCCGTCTGTTAAAATCGAATTTTTTACTTGTCAAAGTTTTAGTATTGAATCTGTCAAAAATGCAATTTTGTTTGGTTTTGCTCTGGTTTTCGTTTGTTTTTTTTTTTCATATTTTATTTTTCGTGTGTTAAATTTGTTACTTTTTTGACTTCTTTACCCGCCCAAATGTTTTGTGTTGTCCTTTTTCAGCGTCCTTTGCCATCGAACGTAATCTTTTTTACCTGGCAAAGTTGCGGTCTTTCCTTATCTGCCCAGAATTGGTTTCATTTTTTAATTGGTCAATTCAATGTCACCTGTCAAACTTGTCAATTTTTTCCATGTGTTATTCTAACGATTATTTCAGTTTTAAATATTTTTTTGTTGTATTTAATCTCTTCTTTCTTGCAGTGCATTTCCTACACTTGCCCGTCCTGTACCTTTTTATTTTTTTTTTTCTTCTCGCATCTCTCAGATTTATATGTCCTTGTTTACTTGTCAAAGTTTCGTTGTCTGTCGAAAACGCTGACTGATTGATTGATTTTGGCATTTATAAGTAAGTTTAAACGGTTTGGATTTCATTTTTCAGCATGGAATTCTATTAAAACATTAATTTTGCGTATTCCATTGACCGAAAGGAAGTTTGATCTGCGAGCTAAGCGGACATCAGCAATTCATGCTAGACAGTATCCGCGGCGATTAAACCGTAAAAATACGCGCCATAATTTTTGTGTAAATCCAGAAGTAAAAAATGCATTTAGAAAATAACTTTCCAAACGTGACAATATGTTGAAAGCATTCTACCTAAAGAAAACTTTATTGTATAATATTGCGTCCGTGAGTAACAATGCTGATTTGCTGAGCTAAACTAAAGCACCAAACTACAGATTTATTATCAAAATTTCAATTTCAATTAATTATGCTTGAAGCACTAAACTCAAAAGCGAAGCTAATAGCTGGATTAAATCAGAAAGTGGCTTGACATGTACACGGACTTGAATGCAAGCTGACAACTAAAAAATAAATCGTCTCGTCAACTAGGAACATTCATCCCATTTTTGCTTGAACAGAAAGTCTCATCCAGACCGTTATGTACGAACCTTACAACAGAGAGAGATTTCAATGTAGAACAAATTTTGTGGATCAGTCCATCAATTTTTGACACTAATCATCAACCTAAAAGACTAATTGCCTCTAATATTCTTGATTGTGGTTTACGAGTCTAATTGAAGGCAATCACGTTCAGCTCGAACGCTTCGAGCAAAACCTACGTATAAAGTACCCATTTTGCCAACAATCTGAAACATTTTAAAACGAAATCAATCAGGTGCACTCGAGCGGAAAGCGATTAATTTTTTTCCCAGTGGTCGGCCGACCTTCGTACGAATTTGTAGCAGACAATTTTCTCCAAATTTGCGTTTCGACTTCCAACATTTCCAAACCGTACCATTCTCCATTCCCATTCCGCATGCCATATAAGGCAAAGTGTCAATGCACCGGATGGATGCAATATTCTCGAACCGAGTTCAAAACAGCTGTGCTTCGCCTATCTAACCTATCTTAAGTGCACAGGATTCAATGAACGTAACCGTATCAGGGATAATTACGTTTGGACGTAGTCGAAAGAATGCGCACAGTAATGTGGAGTTTATTATATACTTCAATGTTCGGCTTTATTATTAAATTAATTATTATATTTATTAATTATAATTAATATTCTGAAGAAACGAATTTATTAAATTTGGCGAATTAATTGGTAGTATAAAAAAAGTTGTGGTCCTTGCTGGAAATCGTATTGTCACGTTTGAAAAATTATACATCTTCTGAAATTCGTTTATTACTTTTGGTTTTACACAAAACTTAACATGTGTATTTTTGTTTTCAATTGACAAAATTGTTTAGTTAGCGTTTCGCAAGTACGGTCAGCGACACGGGCTTTATTTCTGTGCGGAAACTGTCCGCATGATTTACCGACGTTTGCTTTGCTCGCAGAACAAAGTCCTTTTCGGAACGTTAAATGAGGGGATTCCATGCTGACAACTGAAACTCAAGTTGTTGAACTTACTTGAAATGCTGCGCCGGCAGATCATATTTCATTCACGACAAATAACGCGCGCTCGCTCATTAATTATGTTATGCGGAGATGGCGGTTTTGATACATCGAATTTTGGACCTGGACTTCTTTTTTACACACTGTACAGGGTGGCCCAACGATGCGTATTTCTTCTGTGAGGCTTATAGGAAAAAAATTAGGAAAAAAATCGATAAAGAATTTTATATTAGACAATACGCGGCATATTGTAAAATTATTTTGAAGTATACAGAGTGATCAGAAAAGTTTTGGTTCGCGGAAACTAATTTTTTTTTAATGGAACACCCTGACTATTTTTAGATATTTGGATGCGCCGCAATGAGCAGATTACAGCGGTATAAAGATATATTGATTTCATTGAATAACTGTTGTAAAATAATTTTTTTTTCTTGAAGAATTTTGCAAAAATTCAGTCAGTTTGAATATGAATTTCTGATTAATGAGATAACACAGACGAACAAAAATCTAACACGATATTTTTGGGACTTTGGCCTTTATGAAAATGTGAACAAAATTAAGATGTCTTTTTGCATTATACCGAGCGATCGATACTTACGAAACATTCGGTATCTTATTTTTTTTTAATGCAACGGCCTACTTTTTATTTCAGAAATGGATAGCACTTAAATGTAGCTTTCTGCTGATATAAGGTTATATACCTTTATTTTTAATAATTTCGTCATTAAAAAATTTCTTTTTACATTTAAAATTCAATGGTCTGTTTTTAAATTATTTTTGGTAAAATAAATCCTGTCGCGGGGGTATTCAAATTAGAGATCTTTGAAAGTAGAATCGAATGATCGAAAAATGACTTCGAATGATTGAATTTAGGTAGGAAAGCAGCAATACTGGGTGTCTAGTTTTAAACGCCGACCATTGAAATACTTATGAAAAGAAAATTTCTAGAGACGATATTATTTAAAAAAAAGGTATATAACTTTACATCAGCAGAAAGCTGCATTTAAGTGCTATCCATTTCTGAAATAAAAAGTAGGCCGTTCCATTAAAAAAAAAATAAGATACCGAATGTTCCGTAAGTATCGATCGCTCGGTATAATGCAAAAAGACATCTTAATTTTGTTCACATTTTCATAAAGGCCAAAGTCCTAAAAATATCGTGTTAGATTTTCGTTCGTCTGTGTTACCTCAGTAATCAGAAATTCATATTCAAACTGACAGAATTTTTGAAAAATTCTTCAAGAAAAAAAAATTATTTTACGAAAGTTATTCAATGAAATCAATGTATCTTTGTACCGTTGTAATCAGCTCACTGTGGGGCATCCAAATATGTAAAAATATACAGGGTGTTCCATTAAAAAAAAATAAGTTCCTACGAACCAACATTTTTCTGATCAATCTGTATAGTTCAAAATAATTTTACAATATGTCGCGTATTGTCTAGTATAAAAAATTCTTTATAGATTTCTTTCCTAATTTTTTTCTTATAAGCCTCACAGAAGAAATACGCATCGTTGGGCCACCCTGTACAGATAGTTTGAAAAGGAAAATTTATAAATCAATTATTCATTATTGTTAGAAAGATTCAGTATTAGAGAGTGATTAGTAGAAATGAGTACCTCGCAGTGAGTTAGTGAATTCGCGATTGTTGGCTTCGGATGAAGAGTCAAAGTACTTTAAGGGTAAAACATAAAACATTAATTATTTTTGTGTTCGGTTTTGCGAAGCAGGCAGGTGACTCTGCGACGAAAATTTTTTTATGTTTCGGGAAGTAACAACTTAATTTGAATTCATGACAGGATTTTAATCCTAACTTAATTTTAATTCTATTTTAATTTCATTTCATTTTATGTTTTAAGTTATTTAAGTTTTATTAAACTCCCGCAAACGAACAGACCGTTTTCTTCTCATCCCCGCTTAAGTTCTGAATCCTTTTTTCCCATTCGTGACAATATTATCCGGCGCTGTTTAATGAATGCACCAATCGAGGATCGAACGGTGGTTGGTTATCAAAGAGAAAGTGAAATAAGCAATCTGCGGTATAAAGCCTGGGTGTAATAAGGAGTTTCTTTATTCGTCGAAATAAGAAACCTGCGAGTTGATAAATCGAAATGAGACGGCTTCTGATAAATTCTATTACGTTTCAATGTTACGACGTCCGTCATGTTTCAATGCTGCAATAATTGAATTTATTTGTGCTGAAGAAATTCGCGCTGATAAATTAACGTTTTTATTCGCCTATTTTACTTTGTTAATTCGTACGGCTCGTGATTATGCTCTTTTCGATGGAAAACTGCAGATTTTTTATTCATTGGATTGACTAAAAATTTTCCAATTTGAAAAGAAAAAAAAAGAAAAAAAGAAATCACAAATAACAATAAATAGGTAGCAGTTGGCAAAACTGCAGCACCACCGAAAATTATTAATTTTCAGGACTTTGCCATATAATTGCATCCTACAGCTAAATTACTGTTTATTTGGAGCATTACTTACTTTCTGGTTTATTAAAGTTTTGAATCAACGTAATTAAACGATATTTTCCGTTTCATCCAGTGATGCCAAACCTATTGTTCTAATGGCAGTGTTGCCAACTGCCACAAAATTAATCCGCCAAATAAAGCTTGAAATTCCGGCAAATTTTTAAAAATAAGCCGTTAAGACTATGAACAAATTTATTTAATGAAAAAATTTCAAAAGCGACAAGTAGCGACATCCTGCGTTCGATTTTTGACCTGAAACAGCTATACAGAAGATGCTCGAGGGATTCACTGTAACTAAAAAAGATTTTCAGCAAAATTTTGAAAAAATTTCAATTCGACAAAATTCTCGGTCCAGTTTTGTAAACAGCTGCACTTCACACGTGTCTGATTTAACGTAATCGATTAAATCGATACTTTTTAAGATAAATTCGCCAAGATGGCAACACTGGCTGTGAATCTTGATGTAAATATCTACAATTACAGCGTCTAACTTGTCTAGTTTCTAATATATTAGGATAGTTTCTAATTTTCCCGCATAGTCTCTAACGTTCTAGGATAGTTTCAAATTTTCTGGAATAGTCTGTAACGCTCTAGGATAGTTTCTAATCTTCTGTGATAGTCTTTAACGTTCTAAGATAGCTTCTACACTTGTAGGATATCGTAGTTTAAATTAGATAGCTCATCGCAAGTCAATTCTAACTTCGTTACTATCTTTCGATTATTTTTTACAAATTTCATAAACTTTTTTTTACAAATTTCCGCTGTACAAAATGCGTAAATAAAATCCCCTAGCAGTTAGATGGAAATTTCTGTCTCCAGACGTAATTTCAACTAAACTAGAAATGGCGGGAAATCCACTAAGTTGGCAACACTATTTAACTGCTTTTTCAGGTCTACTGCTTTTTCAAATTTGTGGCAGATTTCAACTTAATTTCAAATTTACTGTTTTTTTTTTGACACAAAACGCTTTTGAGCACCATTCATTTTTATTCATGACATTTTAGTTTCGCAAATTGAAACAATTATGAAATTCTATGTACTTCTTAAATTATACGTATAGATGGTTCTCGGCTGAGTACGATGACTATACTTAGGGTAGTTTTATCATATTTTCTACTTTTTATTGAATTTTGTTTAATTTTTCAAGGTCGTCCCGTTTTTGCATGAAAAATAAAAGATCACTTTATTTATACTTATTGTTTTGATAGTAGTAGATACATTAAGAAGCAAGTTTCATAAGAAATTTTATTTTGGCACGCGAGCGTCAAGTGTTTTTCGACGGAAAACAAGTTACTAGTTCGCGCTTGAAATAATTTCTAATGTCAATTTGGAGGTTATGTTTATAATTATATTTCGTGTGTTTACAGAATGTTCTTGTTATGTTTAAAATTTACGATGACAACAAATAAAGATATTTTCAAAGTGTGTCACGTATTACCGCCAAGGATGATGTATAAATAAGTATTGACACAAGGTTTGTGGTGTTATACTATTATAAATGCATTACAGAAAAGTAAGTCTTAGTGAGAGTATTAATATAGTAATTTACTCTTATAAAGGTTGCAATGTTTCGCGTAATAAACAGCTTTAAAAAAACCTGTTAGGATTGCAGCTTTTTATAGGTTTTATAATTCCTTATAGGCCGTTTCTATTAGCGGCCATATTTTTTTAAATGTTATTATAAAAAAAGGAAAAAATCGTTCTCAGATCTACCCCATTTCGCTTCTCACTCTCACTCAATAAAAATTCCGTTTCCCGTATAGTGATTTTAGAAATCTAAGCCCGGCGTTGTGCAAATTCGGACGTAATTGCGCCGGGCAGAACGAGAATCCAGAAAGAATTCAGCAATAATTGCACAACGACCAATTTCATCTTAATCCTTCTTTTCCTGCCGTCAAGGTAACTCAGGTACGAATGACCAACGAACCATAGAGAAAATTATCTAACCTACGCCTCCTTTCTACTACTAATACGCCGGCATTCCGCGTACGCCTTTTTTTTCTGGCTCTCTTTTGTGTTGGAAGTGTTAGATAAGGCGTAATGATACAAGTTTATCGCACGAGAAGCAATTTGTTACTGGCTGGGAAGTTGACGTATCTTTGTCTCTCTTAATACATACACACACATACATAATTGAGTCTGATTAGAATAATATGTACTTACCTACTATTTGAAGTAATCAAGTCATTTCTTCCTGGATTGATTAAGATGTATGGGGAATCAACTTCTTTTTTACTTTTATGCATTGAAAGGTTCAATTTTATTTTTATAAAGGTGGTAGTACTTGCAATGAAGTAAAGGTGGTAGTACTTGCAATGAAAATTGAACGAACCGGTTTTTCATAAATTGTTCATACGGTCGAAAGCAAAAAATAGTAGACTTTTACAGTTTCCTGTAATCTTTCTTTCTCCAAAAGTGTACTGTTTCCATCCGAACGACTTCACGAATTACACACAAAAGTGCTAAGCTTATCAAATTTGAAACTTCTCCAAAAATTGTCTCGTGTGAAGTTGAAATTATTAATTTGTTACAGTCGATTTTGTTATTACGCATTTATTTCCGATTCGGCTAAGAACTGGCAACGTTGCTACTGGACGCCTACCGGCAACGCTCGGCGTTGTGTCATCTGGCAACGCTGTAACATTCGCGGCAGGAAGCGATTCTTTCAAATTAATAATTTCTTATTGGTGTTTAATCTCCGTCTTCTGACGTCATAATTTTCCCATTGGATTGGCCATTTTGTGTAGTCTATAAAACGGAAATCATCTTCTTCAGCGGCCATTGTGTATTACGGGCATTCATTCTTCTGACTCGTGCGAGAGTAGACGCATATTCAGTGCTATCGACGGTTTGTGTTTGTTTAAACAAAACCACTTTTCTACGGATTTTCCGGAAGCAAATATCTCTCCCGAGTCTTGTGGAACGTTTATACGTTCACGTCCAACGAGTTTGCTAAGTAGCAGGTATGTTTAATTAATTCGTTCGTTACACGTGGTTAATGGTTGTTCTTTCCGTCCCCTTTCAGAGTCGTTTGTTTGTTGTTGGTTATTGTTACTGATTGCATTAGTATTAGTACTGAGCGTTGGTATCAGTTCCCGAATGGGTATGTGAACATTTCGAATACGAAACGCACCTGTGTTTGAATCGCTGGACTCCGTTGCGACATTAGAGCGAGACAGACATCTGGAGTTGGACCGCCGTTGGCAGCATTGCTGATTGAAAATCGTCTTGGAACGAAGCGGCGCCTACCAACTAGTGACATCTTACGCTTCTCGCAGGAACTGGAGCTCAGCTGAGCGACAAAGAGTGACGTATACCATTATTATTTTGATTCGAATTGCATGCCGACTATTTTACCGAACACGAAAGCAACTTACGTATTTAATAGTTCGTAACTTAGTTTAATATTTAAGTAACGTCTACGTAAATTTCGTGGTGTCTTTGGAGCACCGATTGTGAGGTCAGATCTGTCCATCCCGCGTATTATGGTTATCATTTAAAGTTTTGATAGGTTACAATTTAAACATTGTTAAATTTTGTTCAACTAGTGTATGTGTGTGTTAATAAACACCGTATCACTGAACGTGTTTTGCTTATGTTAATCTCCTACTTTGAACGCATCAAGAGAGGAAAAATCTCCTGGAGAAAATTGAGAATACTTCAAGCGCGCACATTGAGGCCTTGGGAAAGCATCAAAGTGTGTTTGACAATTGGGAAGGTAATTCCCTGGCGCCCTATTTGTTTATATTTAGTTACCCCGCCCATTCTCCACCAAGTTCAGCCGTGGCAACCAGTTGTCCAAAGACAACGCTATCTGTTACCAGTATTACGATGTTGGAATCCAGGAGTATTAGCTTTTAAATCTTTTGGTGGTAACAAATTAGCACCGTTTTTGTAGAAAAAAAAAATTACAGGAAACTGTAACTGTCCTATTTTTTTTTTTTGCTTTCGACTGTAGTTCTACATTGGCAGCAAAACTTTGCGCAGCTTCATTGTCAGATTCAAACGACGTCTCAGGGGAATTAGAAAAGCTCAACGACTTTTATCACTATTTGTAAATTATTGAACTTCACCTTCGAAGAACATGCTCACCTTCTCAAGGACTTCATTTGAAAATTGACGCCCATTCTGTAACCCCATTTTACACCACCAATAATTTTAGAGACAACGAAATCCTAAATAGAACAAACAGAAATTCTTAAATGCTTTAAACAACCTTAATACAAAATCGTTTTGCTGAAATGACCGAACGAAATTCCTGTCAATTTTCTGAACGCAGCCTCTCACTTCCTGTATTACCGACACAATTTTCGCTTTAAGCGGTGTTGCCAACCGAACGATTACGATCGTCTTCGCGCAATTATTTAGGAGTTTGTAGCCCTGCACGGTTTCATCTTCAATGGAATTCAAAATCGTACGCAGAAATATGATTATTTTTAAATAAATAATTGAACAAAAATAATTTTTTTCAAATTACGCCAAAAACTCGTTAAGTTCATCGGTTTTTGCCCCGACGAGATTCAAAGTGCGTAATTTAAATAAGAAAATGAAAGAAAGGGAAAGAAGAGAAAAACAAGCGACGATCGCAACGTTTTGTGCAAAAGAAAGGCGACACACAAAAAGAGAAAACGGATCAATGGGAAACGAAACAAAACAAGAAAACATTTCCGCCGACACCGTCGAAACGCAAAAAATTTAAAGAAATTCTGAAAAAGTTATAATTTCGAAAAAAAAATGACAAACAATTAAAAACAAAGAAGAAACAAATGACGATCGCAACGTTTTGCGCAAAAAAAGGAGACGACACAAAGAGAGAAAATAAATCAACCGGAAACAAAACAAAAGAAAAACATTTCCGCCGTCACCGTCGAAATGGACAAGATTTTAAAAAAATTCTGAAGAAGTTATAATTTAAGAAAAAAATGACAAACTATTAAAAACAAAGAAAAAACACATGACGATCGCTACGTTTTGCGCAAAAAAAGTGACGACACAAAGAGAGAAAATAAATCAACCGGAAACAAAACAAAAGAAAAACATTTCCGCCGTCACGAAATGGACAAGATTTAAAAAAAATTCTGAAGTAGTTATAATTTAAAAAAAAATGACAAACAATTAAAAACAAAGAAAAAACAAATGACGATCGCAACGTTTTGCGCAAAGAAAAGTGACGACACAAAGAGAGAAAATAAATCAACCGGAAACAAAACAAAAGAAAAACATTTCCGCCGTCACGAAATGGACAAGATTTAAAAAAAATTCTGAAGTAGTTATAATTTAAAAAAAAAATGACAAACAATTAAAAACAGAAAAAACAAATGAGGATCGCAACGTTTTGCGCAAAGAAAAGTGACGACACAAAGAGAGAAAATAAATCAACCGGAAACAAAACAAAAGAAAAACATTTCCGCCGTCACCGTCGAAATGGACAAGATTTTAAAAAAATTCTGAAGAAGTTATAATTTAAAAAAAAATGACAAACTATTAAAAACAAAGAAAAAACACATGACGATCGTAACGTTTTGCGCAAAAAAAGAGACGACATAAAAAGAAAAAATAAATCAACCGGAAACAAAACAAAAGAAAAACATTTCCGCCGTCACCGTCGAAATGGACAAGATTTTTAAAAAATTGTGAAAAAGTTATAATTAAAAAAAAATGACAAACTATTAAAAACAAAGAAAAAGCACATGACGATCGTAACGTTTTGCGCAAAAAAGAGACGACATAAAAAGAAAAACTAAATCAACCGGAAACAAAACAAAAGAAAAACATTTCCGCCGTCACGGTCGAAATGGACAAGATTTAAAAAAAAAATTCTCAAGAAGTTATAATTTCGAAAAAAATGGCAAACAATTAAAAACAAATTAAAAAGACTGAAGGGGTGGGCTTTTAATGACAATCAAGCAGCCCAATCCAGATTTCTGATTGTTTTCGAGTGTAAAATTCGTTCTCAAAAATCCGTCCTCAAATATTTCTCTCAACTTCACTTTAAGAAATTTTAAATCCACCAAGATTCATTTCAAGTTTTCATTTTTTAATTTTTTTTTTAGTTATACGATCATCATTTGTTTTTCTCATTTCTTTCACCAATCTGTATCGGTCTTCTCGTTTGTTTTTAATTGTTTACTATTTTTTCAGAAATGACGATGATTTCCATTGCCATGGTGATGGTAGAATCGTTTTGATACTTTTTTTGTTTCTGATTGATTTGTTTTCTCTTCTTGGTCTTTGTTTCCGAGAGCAAAAAGTTACGATCGTCATTTGTTTTTCTTTCTTTCTCTTTTTTTGAGGAATTTAGAATGGTCGGTCTTCTCCATAGTTGAAAGCTTGTCCAGTTCGTCTTTTTTTTCTTTTTAATTGTTTACTGCTTTTTTGAGAAATTATAATGATTTCCATGGTGATGGTGGAATCGGTTTGATATGTTTGTTTTTTTGTTTCTGATTTGTTTTCTCTTCTTGTCTTTGTTTTGATAGCGAGACGTTGCGATCATCATCTGTTTTTCGTTCTTTCTTTCTTTCTTTTTTTGGAGGAATCTAAAACGGTCTACTTGTTTGTTTGAAAGCTTCTTCAGTTTGTCCTTCTTTCTTTTTGTTTGCAATTTTTTCGGAAATTATAGTGATTTCCGTTTCCATGGTGATGGTGAAATCGTTTTGACGTTTTTGCGTTGCAATCGTCATTTGTCTTTCGTTCTTTCTCATTTTGTTCTTCTTCTTTTGAAGCTCGCATCATGTTTTCTCTTTTTCCTGTACTGATTGCGTTTTGTTAAATATCTACGCGTTTTTCTTTTGTTTTTATTTATCACATTTACGGTGGGTTTCACAAAAAAATGTCATTCAGGGATTAATTTAATATTCTCTGATTAAGGAACGTCATTGGACGAAGTTAACAATAGATTTGAAACAACCAATCGCAGGCTTTAATCACGCTGTTAAATTAATCAATGATTAAATAATTTTTGTGAAACTAGGGGGTGAATGTTTTTCGATTTTTTGCCGTTTCTGTTATGCCTTTGAACGTTGTTATTACCTTTTAATTAGAGTACTTTCTTCAAGAAATTTGAAATCTACCAAGTTTTTTTTTTCTTTCTTTTTAATTACGATCGTCATTTGTTTTTCTTGTTTTTTCCGGGAATTTGGACAGAGTTTCTCGATTGTTAAAAACTTTTCAATTTTTTTCTTTCTAATTGTTTCTGCCATTCTTCAGAAATTACAATCTCTTCATCAATTTTTAATTTTTTCCATTTCGATGGTAATGGATAGCGGTGGAAATGTTATGATATTTTTGTTTCTTTCTTTTTGATTCGTTTTCTGTTTTCTTGTCTTGATTTCGGGCCGCAAAACCTCGCGATCGTTTTTTGTTTTTCTTATTCCCTTTTCCATTTTTAGGAATTTGTTTGGAATCTGGAACACAAAAAAAAACAACGACGAATTTGACGAATATTAGGGCGTAATTTGAATATTTTTTTTTCCATTTCGATTATGACGGTGAAAATGTTTAGATTTTTTTTTGTTCGTGATTAATTTGTTTGCTCTTTCTGTGTCTTTTCTTTCTCCCGTAAAACGTCGCGATTGTCATTTGTTTTTCTTATTGCCGTCCTTTCCTTTTCCTCCTTTTTTTTTAGAAATTTGAAATCTGCTGTTCGTTTCGAGTCTTACATTTATTAATATACGAGTACTTGCATCTGGCGGTGCAAAATTACGCAACAGCGGATAATCAGTAATTAAGAAAAAATGATGTGTTTTTTCCTTTACTTCAATCACACTGGGTGATGAATTATTCATGAAAGGACGTCGACGTTTAAAAACCAGAACAGAATGCGTTGTTGCATTATCCTCCGCGTGCATTTATTTCCGTTTTGTAATAAAAATGGAAATTCATCTCGCCTTGACGCAAACCGTAAATAAATTACATCGTCTCGTTCGTCTCGCAATCTGGAAATTTTTCCTTCCGTAAAAAATCGCCGCCAACCCATTTTGCCCATTTCTTCTTTTGATTTCATCGCGCAAAATAAATCGCAGTTTTTTTTTTTGATAATAATTTGGTACGCCTTGTTACAGGTGTCGGGATGATCCCCGTTAAAGAGTAAGTATTTTCCTTTCCGCTCTTATTTCGCCTCCCTATCACACTTGACTTCTTTGAAATTCAAGCAAGAAGACCGACCCCCTCAGCTGGCAGATAATGTCCGACTACAACTCTTCAACCAGGTCCTCTCCTCAACTCGGCGAAAAAATCCACGACGTACGAATCAGCATAATGGTCGCCCCAAGGACTAAACTAGGATGCGGGTAATAATCCTCCCTTCTTCCCCCCAGCTCCCCCCAACTATATTTTGCTTCCAGCATCTGCAAAGGCCCCGAATGGAAACCAGGGATTTTCATCCAATTCACCAAGGAAGGTGGAATCGCCAGGGAAGCAGGACTAAGACCCGGCGACCAAATCCTCTACTGCAACAACGTAGATTTCAGCGACATCCCCTTTAACGAAGTAAACTCTTCCCCCTCGTATACAATCAAAAACGATTCACACACCATTTTTTCGTGCAGGCCGTCAACCTAATGAAGACCTCACGCCAACTTGATTTGATCGTTCGGAAATCGGCGGGTTCCGAGCTATTCCCAGGTGAATCCAGCGGTTACAACAGTTCGGCGAGCTCCGTGACCGGCGATCAAAGCCCCTCGTGGTCCGACTCGAAGCGACTCTCCATAGTGAAAGAGGAATCGCTGGATTTGGAGGACCGCCTGACTCACTTGGATCGCCTCAAGACGAAAAAATGGGAGAAGATCGAATGGGACGATGAGATGAGGGACGAGAAGCCGTACCACTTCAAGCCGACCATCATAAACCTGTCGGAGAGTGGGACGACCATTAAGAACAACGGACCGGACGAGTGCCAAAATTCGGAGGTCCCCAACACGAACACGCTGGGAAAAGCCAAGCCGAATAAGATCGCCGATATTTGCTTGGTCTCGCACCAGCATGAAATGAAGACCGTCGTGGTTGAGGTGCACAGGAGCGACGTGCAGGAGAAGTTGGAGAAGAACGTCCTCACGAAGAGTCCTTCCATCAGCAGCTTTAATAGTTTGGCTAGCAGGAGTAGTCATACTTCAAGTAGCCTGTCCAGTGCAATTTGTGAAGAAATTCAAAGACGTAGCGAGGTAAGAATCTCTCACTTCTTCTCATTCATTCTTCTTCTTCTTGTTTTTCTTCTTGTAGTTGCTTTTCCTCTTGTTGTTCTTCTTATTCTCCTTGTTCTTTTTCTTCTTGTTATTGTTGTTGTTGTTCTTCTTCTTCTTCTTCTTTTATCATTGCTACTTACATTCGCCCAAGGACACGTTCGTTGTTAGAAGAGCATTTTTTTCTGCTTCGTCTCCAAAACATTTCCAGACCGCTTTAACACCACTGTCAAAAATTGGTCTGGTCTTAAAGATGATGGTGGAGGTAATTAAAAACCTTTGCGTTCGTTTTTTGACCAACATACCAAGTGGAAATTCTTCAAATAAAAACCAGGCCCACATCTAAATTGCTACGAGACGACTTCAAAACATTTCCAATCCATTTTAGCACGACAGTCAAAAATTGATCCGGCCATAAAGATGACAGTGGTGGTAACTAAAAATCTTTGCGTTCGTTATTTTGATCAACATACCACGTGGAGAGTTTTCAAATGAAAACTAGGTCCAGGTCTAAATCCGCAATAAATTCCCCAAATGAAGTCCGTAATGTTCAATCAAGTATCGAAGTCTTGATTTTAACGACCTCGAAAGGTGACCGTCGCACTGAAGACCATTTTGATTTGTAGTTGTTCGAACCGTTAGTAGTGGATAAGGAGCTTGATAACTTTTTCAAAATTGACAAACCTTATGGAAAGGATGGCCTTATTAAAATCCAAGCAAACTCTTAATTTTAATTTAATTTAATTGAAGAAACTTAACCACCGCTTAAGGCCGGTCAGAACCTTATTCTCAATCATTCAAAAAAATCTTATTAAAAAACGATGCCTGGAATGTTGGAATGTTCAATTCAAGCAAACCCTTAACTTTGATTCGAAAAACTGCTTCTTAAGATGGTCTTGATTTAGGACCACTCATGACCAAGTCGTCGAGTTGCTTAATCAAAATTAAACACCTAATTAAAACAACGCCTTATTAAAATTCGGCAATTCTTAGGAAAGGTTTGGAATGTTCATTTGAAGCAGATTCTTAATTTTCATTGAAGAAGTTGGTTCCTAAGATGAACATCACTCAAGACCATATAGGATCAACTGGTAAGATTGCTTAATCCATAATTTTTCGCCTTCATGATTTTATCTCCCATATTTAATCGAGTTCCTAAAATAAGAATTAAGCATCCATGTCTATTCTGGAATACAAAATCAAGCACAATTTCTAATCAAGAACTCATCTCCATTTTGACTCGACTCGGAATACTTACAATTCCAGTTTTTGATGGAATAGATTGCCCTTAAGGCTTGCCTTAATTAAACAAGCTTCCGGCTTTCTTTCATCTATTAAGGTTTTATTTGCAGCGATTTGCAATGTAGCATTGAATTCAGATCCAAATCCAAATCGAAATCTTCTCGTCATTCTTCAATTTACCAAGCTCTCTGGCACTAATTCAAGTCCAAATCGAAAATCGAAATCTTTTTTTAAATACCAAGCTCACAGGCACCCAATTATCTCCAAAGCCCAAACAAGATGTTAAGGTCAAATACTCATCTTCACTTGGGTTAGCATTATTGTTTTTGTCGGCGGTCTTAATAGTCGAGTGATTAATCAACGCAAGTCCCAATTATCTGAACTCCAATTTGGCTTGCTCAAGATTTCGCGTGGAAACCGAGAATGTCATGCGAAGTCAAAATGTGCAAGGCCAAGCAAAAATCCTCATCCCCATTCGGCTTTACGTTGTGAATTGAGCTCATTTCATCGCCAAACTGAGAAGTTCAGTCCATAAATCAGTCAAGTCGAACACAAATACCAAATCCCTCCGATGTTATTTGTTAGGGCTTTTGGTTTATAGTTGCAATTGGAATCTTGAAATCCAAATGAACACTTTAAAAACCAAGAACAAACACTATTCCACTCCAATTTGATTGATTAGGCCTAGCAAGTCAACTGCAAATACGAAATCCCTCCAGTACGATTTGTTAGTGCGGTTTTATAATTGTAATTGTGATTGGAATCTTCAAATCAAAATGCATCCTTTGAAGGCCAAGGACGAACACTGTTCTCCATTTCGATTGGTTAGGTTTTCCATTCCCGATTCACTCAAATCCAAATACGAAATCACTCCATTAAGCTTTGTTAGTAAGTAGGCTTTTCGTTTGTAATTGTAATTGAAATCTTCAAATCGAGATATGTACATCCTTTGAAGGCCAATGACAAACACTGTCCTCCATTTTGATTGATTAGGCTTTCCATTCCCTTTCAACTCCAATCCAAATAATACGAAATCTCTCCAATATGCTTTGTTAGTAAATAGGCTTTTCGTTTGTAATTGTAATTGAAATCTTCAAATCGTGATATGTACTTTCTTTGAGGGCCAATGACAAACACTGTCCTCCATTTTGATTGATTAGGCTTTCCATTCCCTTTCAACTCCAATCCAAATAATACGAAATCCCTCCAATATGCTTTGTTAGTGAATAGGCTTTTGGTTTGTAATTGCAATTGGAATCTTCAAATTCAAGTGCATCCTCTGAAGGCCAAGGACAAACACTGCCCTATATCTTGATTGGTTAGGCTTTCCATTCCCGGGGGTCGAAATCTTTACATCCACTTAGAATTTTCTTTCTAATTAGGAGGTCTTCGTACTTTGTAAGTCAAAAAAGAGCAGTTGGTGCTTTTCTTTTGCAGAGGAGTAAACGAATTGAGAAGCCGACGATAGACGAGCAGCTCCAGATGAAGAAGATCCTGAAGAGCGTCGACTCGGAGAAGCAGCAGCAACACACGCAGCTCATGGACGAATTCCGCAAGGCCCACCGGAAGATGTTCAAGTCGATAAGCGAGGACGACAAAGAAGAAGCAGGGGCATCACCGAACGAACCATCGGACAACGATATTACGACGGTGGTAAGTGCTGTCTCTCTCTCTCTCTCTCCACGTTAACTTTCTCCATACGCAGATATTACGCAAGGTGAAGCTCACTGTTTGCGAAACCGCAATAAATACGCACAGCACACGCCTTGCAATTATGTATCGTGGATTATTGAAATGGCATTATGTAAAAGGTAATCATCAATTTGGCCGATGATAGGTGACGTCATTTCTCCTTATAAGAATATGTGTGTGTTTGGAGATAAACGGCTTCTTCTTACTTGATAGATGTGCAATTTGCTTATGATTTATTAGATGAATATATTTCTTGACGTTATTACATTTATTACAACACCCAGGCGTATACTGGAACGTCATGTTCCTCGATTCTTATCGGTTAAAAAAATTCAGGTAAAAGTTGCGCAATCGCAGCAGACCTTGTTACACCCACTTGTGCCAAAAAAAAATTATAAATAAAAATGATGCGCCGGATTTGCAGTTTTTTTTGTTTAGGTATCGTTTCTAAAGAACGCGATTTTTTTTTTGCTTGACGAACATATGGCAAAAAATAACAGCTAATGAAAAAAATCTAAAAGAAAATCGCAGAGTGGCTGCCATCTAGCGGAAGTTTTCTGAAGGACCCTATAATAGGAAAAAGATTGAAATTATGGTTTTTTAACCTATAAAAAGCTTTAAATTGAAATGTTTGTTTATGAGTTCTGTGACGCTTTCGTGCTTTTAGCGTAACATACACATAATAATAAAACTAACAAAAACATCAAACAAAACAGGTTATACAGGATAACACAACATTAATGACAATGACAGCCATAGATCGCAGTGTTGCCAACCATCGGTAATCGTTTTACACTAGATTTTCTATAAAATTACACTAAAATTCCATCAGATCCTATTTTCAAAACCTATGCACAGTGTGATTTTAATGAATATTTTATTAAAATCACCAAGTGCTTGTTAAATACATCAAATCTGAAGTGAATTGCACCACATTGGCAACACCGGCCGGGCCTGCACCATTGTTGAAATTAGAGTTCTTAAAGTCATCTCGTAGAAATGCCGAAAATTTAAAATTCATTGTTTTTTTTTTAAATGTCTTCAAGTTGCTTTTTCTTATTTACTTTATTTTATTTCATTTTTATGATTAATTAAATCAGTAATGGAAGTTTGAAGTATTTTAAGGTTAAGTTCCTCTCCAGTCGATCGTCTTTTGTTTTTCATTAATTATATAATATTTATAATATTTTTTCGGACATAATTTAAATTCTTTATTCCTTTGAAATCGTTTCTTATTTCTTAATTTATTCAAGTTGCTTCCTTTCGTTTTATTTAATTTAATTATTTTTGTCGTTAATGAAATCAATAATGAAAACTTGAACTACTTAGCTTGCTTCTTCTTTAAAGTCGATTTTCTTTTGTATGTGTAATTATCGCCTTTGATTATCATTTTCAATATTAATTTTCGGTTTCTAGTAGATGTTCAAATTGTATTTTGTTCTTGGTTTTTTTTAAATAATCAAAATGAGGCATTTTGAGGTTAAGTAAACTTCTTATTTCCTTAGATTCTCTTTCTTTTGTTCTTTGTTCTTGATAATCGATCGTCTTTTGCTCTTTGTTCTTGATAATCGATCGTCTTTTGTTTTTCGTCGGTTAGTTACTATTTTTCCGACGATTAATTTTCCCGAAAACTGATAATTTCCGTTATTATTCAAGTAATTCAAGCTCGCTGAGATTTATTTGTTCAATTCAAATTGTCCTCGAACACTATTAAAGATTCGAGCTCGGCGTTAACGATTGAAGACGGTTTGAATTTGGCGCCATAATTTTGACAAATGTGATTACGACGAGGAAGGTGTGAGTGAAGGTGAAGGTGAGTGGCAGCACCGTGTATTGCCAACGTAATAA
This sequence comes from Prosopocoilus inquinatus, assembly GCA_036172665.1. Taxonomy (NCBI): domain Eukaryota; kingdom Metazoa; phylum Arthropoda; class Insecta; order Coleoptera; family Lucanidae; genus Prosopocoilus; species Prosopocoilus inquinatus. Next base: position 72,671,704 of record CM069869.1, read on the forward strand.
CGATTTAATACGTCATCAAAAATCACACTCTCCACCCTCACTTTTTTAAATATTTGGTGAGTTCCTGTTACGAAACGTCACTTTTTTATTATAGAATAAATTATGTAATTTTATTTTCACGGACGCTTTGTGAAATTGATTTAAATGTCATTTTTCTTCAGTGAGTAAGTTCACATAACCTCAAGGACCTTATTCTCGAATCGAGGAAGCAAACTCGCAAAAGAACGTGACGTCAAAATGACCTCACGTTCTCCTACGATTTGCACAGGTTAAGTTGAGAGCCTACGTCATTTTGACGTCACGTTCTCTGGCGAATACACTCCCTCGATTCGAGAATAAGGCCCCAAGTGTCTTCTTTAAGGAGCGCATTCAACGAAAATAGGGTAGCAGCGGATAGCAGAAGATAATCAACTAATTACTATTATGTTTGATTTAGATAGATGGCGTCACTAAATTTCGAACTGATTTTTTTTAAGTAGGTAATTTTTTTGTTACAAAAATAAAAGAAAAATAAATTTCGCCCTCGAAAATTACATTTATAAAAATTATTTCAGATGGTGCCATTGAAGTTTTTTGATCTGCTTAAACCATTTAAAGAATTGCACAGAAAAAATATCAAAACGTCAAAAAAATAAAATTTTCCTCATTTTTTTTTTAATATATGGGATATTCGATTTAAGAGAATTAGAATTGGCAATACTGGCTTAACCAAGAAATTGCAAAGACGTTGGCCATTCAAGCGTCAAAAAACAATGTAAGAGTGACGATAACAAAAGACACTCGAAGACGTTTTGTTCGAACGAAGGACTAATCGAAAGTTGTTCTCTTTTGTATCATCGTAGATCGTCGATTTGTTTCTTTATTTTTAGTTTGTCATTCGAGGAAGAAAAATACTTCTCACCCACTCTGGGTACTCTGTACGATCGTCTTATTTAGGTTCTTGCGTTTGTAATCAATAGAAGAGTGATTTTTTTTTTTTTCAATGGAAAAATACTTAATAATTTTGGTTTATTTAAATTTAGGTAGCTTTCAGCTTTCCAAGCTGTACGTACAATCGAAAGCAACAAAACAGACAATTACAGTTTTCTGTAATTTTTCTTTCTCCAAAATGGCACTGTTTCAATGTTATTTTACAAACAAAAGTTTCGAACTTGTTAAAACTGAAAGCTTTCAAATGTTTTTTTTAAGCGTCACCTGCGAAGTCATGTTTACACAGTAACGATTTGGAGAAAGAAAAATTACAGGAAACTGTAATTGTCTGTTTTGTTGGTTTCGATTGTACGTACAGCTTGGAAAGCTGAAAGCTACCTAAATTTAAATAAACCAAAGTTATTAAGTATTTTTCCATTGGAAAAAAAAAAATCACTCTTCTATTGATTACAAACGCAAGAACCTAAATAAGACGATCACACAGGGTACCCAGAGTGGGTGAGAACGTGCAAGAAGTTCACAGCAAACAATAAAAATTATAGAATACTTAGTTTAATGATGAACGCTCTAAACGAAATAGAAATTCCTTCTTGCAGGAAACCTTTACTTTCGCTGATGTTCATCATCATTAAGCAAACGCAGACAGACAACAATTTAGATCACGGCGAAAACACAATGACTTATTCTATTATTACTGTTAGTGTTATTATTAAAAGCGAAAAGTGCTCCGACCAAGACTAAAATCGCCCATTCTCACGAAAAAAAAAACGCAACTTCAATTATCCAAGTCGAGTGTATAATTAAATTTGAGTTCACCTTGCGAGCGATTATACATACTTGCAAAATACTCTAAAGGCTGCAACACATTTGAAATATTTGCGTTCGCGGTTAGACTTGATGCGATGACTTTAATTATCCGAGTCGAGTGTATAATTAAATTTGAGTTCACCTTGCAAAATACTGTAAAGGCTGAAACACGTTTGACTTATTTGCGGCTAGACTTGATGCGATCGAGATCTTTCGTATTATCTTGAATTCGATTCTTCCTTGTAATATCTGCAGTTTGTGCGCAGGACATGTTGGCGATATCTGGGATAACAAATGTGCCGCATAAGATCAAGTTCAGACAGCTCCGAGCGCAAACCTCAAACGTGTTTCATCCTTAACACTTACTTGGCTTTGAGCAAGCAAACAATTTAATGATTTTGCGTTTCTTATTTTATTGAATTATCGATGGAACGCTTTGAGAACGTGCATGCAACACGCTAGAGATTTGTTTACCTGAAAGTGAAATTTAACACGAATTTATTTGCTTAGGTTCAACGAGAAAGAAAATATCAGTTTACTCTGTAGCTATAGAGATGGGCACCGTGCGTGTGCTTTCATAATTTGCGTGGTAAATATGCAAAGGACCTTATAAGCTGCTATAAGCATGCAATTTGATATATTATCTTGAATTATTTATTTATTGCATTGCATTCTTAACTTCAACACAACACAATAGCCACAATCTTAAAAACAACACTTTTGATAAATTATTTATTAGTTAAAATAAAGAAGACAGAATATATTGCCAGGTTAATGCAAGTTTAAAATTAAAAAGAAAACTGCGAGGATGAATCTTGTAAAATTTAATTATTCAGAGAGAGGGATTTTTAGTTATCTGATAATGTTTTGCTCTTAATTTATTTTATTTCAATCAAACGTCAGAGAGAAAGAAAATTGCACGTTTTATTATTATCTTTACATAATATACAATGATTGTGAAACTCTGAGTTGATTTTAAATAAGTAAAAAAAAACTGTCTAATGTGACCCAAAATGGTCCTAATTTTGGATATACAGAGTGATACATACACTTAGACATTGTCGCAGCACGTAATGATGTTGTGGAGGTTGTCATTTCCAATGTATTTTTTTTTTCATGCGTTTCACCTGTCTTTGTATGCACATCAAGTTTCAAAATTGCATAATCTCAGTGAATCCTGAAAAAAGTTATCATTCTAATTTAGTTAAAAGTTGTTTAATTATAAAACGTGCTCTTAAGCATTTGTATGGGGAGACCCTGTATATAGTTCTTTTTTGTATCTAAATACACTGAAATTCACTTGAGATTAAAAAAAATAATGATATTAATGAGTGTAAAATGAAGAGTGAAAAAGCTAGACATAAATAAATTACCTGTTAAAAGAAAAGACGGGGAGATTACAAACATAATTAAAAAAAAAAGAAAACTGCTTTAACTCCAACACGTTTTTACATATGATTATAATATTACCGGTTTAATTATTTTTGCTGAAGTGGAAAAGAGGAGGCACCTTGCACGTCCAGTTTTAGCGAAAAGTAATTTTGCAAAATTTGAAATTGGATTGCAACGAAACGAATTACTAGCTTTCAAAATATCCTGTCAGAATACCCAAATTATCATTTCAATAATTATTATTTATAATTAGGTAATAATCTGTTCTTAAACGTGAGAGATTCGTTTAAAATTTACCGCGAAAAGTTCGCAAAGGCTATTGGTTGTCGGAAAGCCAACTTCACACAAGTCCCCATTTTGAAAAATCCTAGCGTAATTTATTTTGAAACGTTATTAAAACCTGTTAATTAATAAATTGCAGTATCTAGAAGAATAAGTAATTGAAATAAATTTAGAAATCTCTTATCGACGACGGCGGCGTTATAAAATTCCATTCATTTTCTCGTTCCGACTCCGAATTTTTATTTTCAAGTTGCCTTTTAATTTAATTTAATACTCTATGCGTTGAAACATAACCTAGATTGCCCAGTTTAAATCATTTTAAATGAAAATAAAATAAAATTGAAAGCCGTTGTTTTCGGAAGCCCTTTTTACAACTTACTTTTTATTTGAAAAAAAAAAAAAAATAGATATTCTGAGCCCTGAGTATAGGCAACCACGCAAACGACTAAGTTGATTTGGTTGCCTACACGTTCTTATTTTTCTTTTTGAAAACTGAAAAGTTATTCTTTTTTAAACGTTTATTAATTGTTCATAATTTTGAGTTTGATTTTGATTTATTTTATTTAATATTATTGTGAATCCAATATTTACGTTAAGTTTCTCGCCTAAAATGGAAGTAACACTCTTTGCTGTCGTTACAGCATATTAACTCTAAAATGAAACGAAGTAACATTATTTGCTGTCGTTATAATACATTAACTCTAAAATGAAACTTTATTTTTTTTTATAGATCGAGCTTATCAAACGCACAACGTGCCAAAAATAACAAATAAAATAAGCTCGGTTTAATAAGAACAAAGGAATTTCTTATCGCATTTAAAATTAATTAAATTAATTTCAGAGCACATTTAATTTTATTATTATAATTATTGTTATGAACATTTAAACGTCAAAATCTATGCCCCTGCGCCCCCCGCCCTTCTTGTAACTCGAACTTCTTTTATATTAAAATTTTTCGACTCAGAATCAACTGATTTTCGTTATTGAAAATCGACGGTCCTTTCTCTCACAAATTGATCGATCTCGGTCGAAATCGATGCCGTTATTATTTCATCATAATCGATCGTCTTTTGTTGTAAAATCTTCCGTACAGAATAGACTAATCGATCGCCTTTTGTTTTAAAATCTTCCCTTTCAGAACAGACCCTGTCTTTTTTTATTATTTTGTTTCAAACGTTCGACGTTTCTTTTCGGTTCCAGAATCTTTTTACAACTAACTTTTTATTTGAAAAAAAAAATAAAATAGATATTCTGAGCCCTGCGTATAGGCAACCACGCAAACGACTAAGTTGATTTGGTTGCCTACACGTTCTTATTTTTTTTTGAAGATTGAAAAGTTATTCTTTTTTAAACGTTTATTAATTGTTCATAATTTTGAGTTTGATTTTGATTTATTTTATTTAATATTATTGTGAATCCAATATTTACGTTAAGTTTCTCGCCTAAAATGGAAGTAACACTCTTTGCTGTCGTTAAAGCATATTAACTCTAAAATGAAACTCTTTTTTTATAGATCGAGCTTATCAAACGTGCAACGTGCCAAAAATAACAAATAAAATAAGCTCGGTTTAATAAGAACAAAGGAATTTCTTATCGCAAGTTTTTTTTGTGTGTGGAATGTCGATTAAACTATCAATATTTTTTTTTTTATTTTAAGATACAAACTGCATGTCACACTTTTTGTCCCGTCTTAATTTTGCTAAGATTTTTTTTAACCAATTTTATAATAAATATTGGAAATATGAGAGTTTGTTTTTCTATAAAAAATACTCTACTGCATTTTTTTTAAATCTAATAATAAATCTAATATTACTTAGGTATGTAAGTACCTATCCTGTTCGACAATTTTAAAATCGACTAACAAAAAGAAAATAGGTATTATAAGTATTAAAAATACAAAGACATGGTTTGAAGAGCATGACAACGTTCTTTACTCAAAATATTCTTTTAATAATTTAATAAATTTTAAATACTGCTTTGCCAATTATTATTAAACAAAATTTTCTTAACAAAATCCACCTGGGAAAGCGTGTATGATTCATTCTACATACATGTAACTATTACCTGCACTGATTAACGCGCTTAAAATAAAATGTCCCAAGTTTGCACAACCAATCTCCAGCATTATCTAATTTCACTGAAACGAAATGAGCCATTGTAATCTCCAGTATATGACCTGTACCTTCGTCGACCGGATTAAATTGAAAAAGAAAGTGTAATAATTTATAAGCCATGCTAATTTAATAAACATCTTCGAGGAAGTAATTGTATTATTGCCCTAATCACCTGAACATTTTTGGATCGCGCGGTATAATGTGTTATAGTATAAAGAATGCCAGAGATAAGACTTAACTCTAATACCCAAAAAATGAAAAGCAACTTTATATTACCTGCTCATAATAATAAATGATGAATGATAATAAAAAAAAAAAAGATAAATTGCGGCAGAAAAGTGCGTATAGTATAACGTTTCTGTCAGGGATTGAAATTACGTGGGCAAGAGAAAAAGATATATGTGTGGCAAAAAGGAGGGCCGCACTTTGTTGTCAGGAGTTGTTGGAAATGTGTGACAGCGTAATCCTGCGTTCCGACCAGAAAAAAAGAACAATTTCATTTTTATCCGGCCCTGTAATCTCCTCCTAAAAACGAAATTCTCTGTTGAACAGGCGAGGACGATTAATCAATGAAATGAAACGAAAAATACATGACTATGAGGTGGTAGGCAGGGGTTAACTTAAATTATGCAAAAACCCAACCATTTTTTTTTCGATTCCCTTAAATTCAAATTTAAGAAATATATATTTTTTTTAATTCTTAAATGAAAGAGTGACAGGATTCAGAAATGCACTTTAAAGTTGCACAACTTCATTGCAACTTTAAATAAATCGTGAGCAAAATTCTAATGATAATAATTATGAGTGACTTAAACTGTGCCAAAATGCACACAAAAATGTGCACCCTAAGCTTTATGGAAGAGTCGAATTATTTATTTCTAGAGAGCTGACAATAAGTAAACGAAATTCATTTGCAAAGCCGAGGCATTACACGTATTAAAACTTAATTGTGCGAATTCTATTTTTAAACTCGGTTTCTCACATACTCATGCTAACCTTCACCGACAAGGCGCGATTGATGGTTTAGGAGCGAACTAAAACGTGAGCGAAATTAAAGAAAACTAAAATAAATTAAAAAAAAAAAAACAAAACATTCAAAATGTATTAAATTTACAAATCGACAGAAAATTTGCTTGAATCTTTTTGAGAGCTTTCAAGAATGTTTATAGCTAAAGTTCAATCAAAATTAAAGAAATAAAAATATTTTTTTTTTGTTTTGGATGAGGGAGGATTTACTTTAATTTATTTAATACAATATAATATAATTAATTTGTTAGAGAACAGTTTATGATCAAAGTTTTTATTTTCATTATTATTGTTCATATTTTCATGATTATTATGTTTTTTGCTTGGTTTTGCTTTTGGTACTTTGGTATATCAATAAGCAAAAAAAAAAACAAATTAATTAAATCTAAAACACTTAATTTGCGAGTCCCAAACCGAGTTAGGCTTCTTACAAGATCTTGTGACCAACACTGTTTTTACAATACTTTTATTTTGTTTCATTTTTTTCCTAACCTCAACTATCTCCTTCCTAACCTCACTGTCTCGTCTGCCGTATTCAAATTATTGACATTGAAAGTACGTATTTACTCAATCATATACGCAATTAAAATTTTATTTAAATTTAAGGAAATTGTTTTTACGCCGAGTTAAAATGTTATTTTGGATAAAAAAAATTGCAATTTTTTTGTAAATCACGTTCGAGTTTTATTAGAAAAGTAAGGGGCCCTCTGGAGTCGCCGTCTCCCCGCACAACGGGGTCTGCGCTGGCCTTATTGCCGCCACTGACTTTTTAGACACATCACACACGTTAAAAAAATTCCAGAAAATCAAACGAATATTAAACAAGGCCCCCAAAATATTAAATAATTTTTCGGACGGATTAAATGAAAAAAAAAATAACAAGAAATAAAACAAAGGATGAATAACGTCGTTTTTGTTTTTTAATAAACATCAACATCGATCGTCTTTTGTTTTAAAATCGGTTTCGCCGCGTTTATTTGATTTAAATCCGAAAACCGTGAAAAGTGAAAATCGATGTCGCTTTTTATTTTAGAGTCGGTCGTCTTTCGTTGAAGAAAAAAAATTCTCTTGGTTTTAAAATCGACGGAATCGATTAATTTTTACCATAATTAAAATCGACACGTTATATTTCCGAAGCGGTCGCCTTTTGTCTTTTTTGTTTTTTCTTCTTTTTTCGTGAGATTCGATCGCTTTTATTTCCGCTGACACTTTTATTAATTTGAACTGAAATGCGAATAATAGACGCCGCTTTTTATTCCTGACTGCACCGTCGTCTTTTGTTTTAAGACCTTTCGTTTTAGGATCGATCGTCTTTTGTTTTAAGTCGTCAGGTGTTTTTTTTTTAAATTAAAATCTTGTTTTGTTTTGAAAATCAAAATCGTGTTTTGTTTTAAAATTAATTTCAGAGCACATTTAATTTTATTGTTATAATTATTATTGTTATGAAAATTTAAACGTCGATATCTATGCACCCCCGCGCCCTCCGCCCTTCTTTTAGACTTGAACTTCTTTTATTTTAAAATTTTTCGACTCAAAATCAACTGATTTTCGTCGTTGAAAATCGACGGTCCTTTCTCTCACAAATCGATCGATCTCAGTCGAAATCGATGCCGTTATTATTTCATCATAATCGATCGTCTTTTGTTGTAAAATCTTCCGTACAGAAGAGACTAATCGAACGTCTTTTGTTTTAAAATTTTTCCCTTTCAGATGTCTTTTTTTATTATTTTGTTTCAAACTCGACGTTTCTTTTCGTTTCCAGAATCGATGGTGTTCCCATTTCAAAGTCGACAGCTTTTCGTTTTAAAAACGTCAAAATTGTCTTTTTAAAAACGTCCAAATCGATTGTCTTTTGGTTTAAAGACGAGATTAACTTGAGCTGCGTCGTTTCGAAGTCGTCATCACCTTTTGCAGTTTATTTTTAAAATACGAAACAAAAGCCAGAAACAACGCCGGTTTTTGTTTGAGAATCGATGGCGCCCCATCTTTTGGAACCGATCGTTTTTTGTTTAAAAGCGTCGACTGTTTTGACGTTTGTTTGTTTTTATTTTTGTTCCAGAATCCATTGTGTTTTGTTTCACACACAATTAGTGACTTTTTCATTTCAAAAACGCGACAGAAATATTTTTTCAAAAATGTCAGAATCGATTGTCTTTTGTTTTAAGTTTCAAGCGTTTGGTCCAATGTAAAAAAAAAATGAATTTTCTTGTTCTAAACACTATTTTTATGTTCTGTGCTTTTATTTTTCTTTCGTTTCCTTCCTTATCCTCTGTATCTCGTTTGCTGCTTTTCTTGCTTTCTTTTTCTTTTGTTTCTCTTTTCCCTCTCGTTTCTTTTTTTTTGCCTACAAGTGCTGAATCTTTATTTGATTTGTTTTATTTAATGGGTTAGGTAATTCAAGCTAATTCAGTAATAAGTAATAAGAAATAACTTTATCCGTTCATAATTCGAATTGAAAAAAAAAAACTGCCCGGTAAAATTAAATGCGGTTCAATAAGAACTAAGAGAGCTCTTAATTTGAGCAACTAACTGGATTAAAATTAAAACAGAAATAAAAAAAAATCTTTATACATATAAGGTCTTATCGAAATTCATAAAAAAAATAATTTTGTTATACGAGGTGTTATTAAACTTTCGGGTTTATTAATACTCGCAGAGGTAGCAAGAAATAACTTATAATTTGAAATTTCCCAGTTCCCCTTTTTTATTCATTGCCTGTTCTTTTGATTCCGCTGAGGCTTTCGCCGATTCACATTTCTATTTTATTGATTTCTTCTATTTTTTATGTTCTATTATCATCAGTACTGCAAGATTGGGGGCAAAAGGATGAAGCAGACCTTAATTACTAACAAAATATTTTTTTTTTGCTCAATCCCTCTTCACAAAATAAAACTCAATTAGTGATCATTTAAGGAATGACTTGCTCGAAACTTGCTGGGCTTTTATTTCATCAGATAAGTTATTTTATCAGATAAGCAAGTCACTCATTCATTAATTTGAAAATAGTAATCGAAACTATGTACTTAATAGACCGGTCGGAACCTTTTATTATTTCAAAAGTGATAACTTTCTTAAAACTAATTTGGAACCTGGAATTCTATCATCATCATCACAGAGTCTATATTTTATGCAATACAACAACGCGCTACCGATTCTGCGCAGTGTTGACAGATGAAAATTTGTTGTGATTCTACGTAAAACGGCGGTAGATGACGCTACTTTATTGGCACTTCATGTTTTCCCAATAATATATGATTATGCTTTCAGACATGCTAGCCTACCAAAAAAAGGGGGGGCTTTTCAACATTTTAGCATATTTCAAGGTCAAATGGTCTGATGTAAATTTATTTTATTTTAAAAATACACCAAGAAACTCTTAATAATTTTTTTGAATAAAATTCAAGGAAACCTCAAAAAAAATGTATTAAAAAAAAAATTTAACTAGTCACTAATCTCATGGATGGATTCTTAATAAGTAAATAAAAATCCTGCGTTCGACTTTGAACCTCTGTGTTACTGGCAATATTATTTAACTTCATGAAAAATGTCCTTTAATAAGTGCTACGGTGGTGCGCTAAGAGAGGGCAGCACATACAATTAGGAATCTGAAATATTTTAATAAAAAGAAATGCTTAAGTAGCGACATCCTGCGATCGCAACGAAATTTTTTGTAATATTTTAGTTATAAGAAATCTATGCGGCTATTAAATGGAATTATTAAAATTTGTAAGTAATAAATGAAATGAAGAAAGTCATTCTTGGTTGTCAGCGACGTTGCCAACTCAGTGATTTTGTCTCACTAGTTCCGATGAACTCTCAGACAACATCCAGCCGAAATTTCTGTGATTCGACGACCAGTTCGGTGCCAAATCTAGTGATTTAATTTGAAAATAATTCTAACGACAGCATGCAGAGGTCAACAGACCTCATAAAACAATTGATTGTTTCATTATGTCATTTTCGGGTTTTACTGTTATAAAACAATTAAGCAACGAACGAATGATATTGGCTTTAGCAGTTTGCAGAAAACGAAGAACCAATGAATGGACGTCCTTTTGGACAAACAAAAAAAAACGTAAAAAATAACAAGACAAAAGACAATCGATTGTTTCAGAATGCAAGAAACAAAAAGCGATCAGCAACAAAGGAAGCTTTTGTTTGTACTTTTGCGCCGTGGATTAAACTATTAACAGTTAAAGATGACAAATGATGATGACGTATGATTTTCAACATTTTTTTTAATCTTTATTTAAAAAAATAACAAAATACAATAAACCCGCGAAATAATTTTGGAATAATCGCGTTTTCTTCCTAGGAAGACAAATTAGAAATAAAGAAATAATCGACGATGATGAAAAAGAGAAGCTTCGGTTAGTCGTTTGTTCGATCGAAAGGTCTTCGAGTGTCTTTTGTTACCGTCGCTCTTATTTTGTTTCCTGATGCTTGTTAAACTATCAGTCGTCTTTGCAATTTTTTGGTTAAAGCCAGTGTTGCCAGTTCTAATATTTACTCTTAAATCGAATATTTCATGTATTAAAAAATAAAGAAAAATTGATTTTTTTGACGTTTTGATGACTTTTTTTTCTAAAAATTGATTAATTGATTCGAGCAGTTTAAAATACGTCAACGGCGCCATGCCACCATCTGTAATAATTTTTATACATTAAATTTTCGACTACGAAATTTAATTTCGTCTTTTCTAGTAACCAAACCTTTAAAAAAATCAGTGGCGCCATCTATCTAAATAATATAATAGTAATTAGCTGATTGTCTTCTCCTACATGATTTTTTGACTTTTTGCTAAATTTAAGCTAAATGTTCAAAGTTTTAGCGAAGTTTATTGCCAAGTAACAAATATACTAACTACTCCTTGCAACTAAAAAAAAAACTATTTATTTGGAACATTAAGTACTTTTTCGATTTATTAAAATTTTTAGTAAATTAAAAATGCTTACAGAACGATTTGGAGGAGGATCGTTTGAGTTGTGTTACACTGTTATAAATGCCTCACATAACAGTAAGTCTCAGTGAGAGTATCAATATAGTAATTTACTCTTATAAAGGTTGCAACGTTCGTATAATAAGTAGCTTAAAAAATCTGTTGGTATTGCAGCTTTTTATAGGCTTTATAATTGCTTATAGATTTCTTGATGGGATCCAGCAGCCATTGTTTTAAATCACGTATAGAATAATCTAATTATTATTATTTTACAAAAAAAATATAAAACTATCGGTCTGAAATACGAATTCGTTAACTGCATAAAATATAGACCCTCCGGTCATCACGTAATTAAAGCACGGTGTTCTTTCCTCGTTTTTTTTTTTCTAGCACGTGAAATTCAGCTGCCACGCAATTACTCTCTTATGCATTCAAGGAATGTAAGCGTTAATTAGGACAACGCGAAAACAAGCGCTGATTACATCAACTAGACAAAATTCTTCTTCAACAACAATACCTCCGTATCGATCGACTCGATGATTGTTGGGCGGCGGCACTGATTAAAAAAAAAAGAAGAAGAAAACATAATCTTTAATTAAATCTTATCGGCGTGAAACCTAATTGATTTTTAGCACGTACATAAATCTTTTCGCCTTACAAACAAGTTTATTAAACTCATCATCAATGATATGACCTATTACTGGAAAACGTCATAATTTTTGCGTAACTAGCTTTTCTTGCAGTTCGATTGCGCATTTGCTTCCTTTCAAATTTAATTAAGATTTTCGCCGAAATTCTTAAAACGAATGCAACGCTGAATACTTTGCAAAGTGATAATGTTGATGATGATCATGATGATGGAATGCCTTAATTAAATCCCTCTTTATTGCGACTTTCTCTGCGAAACGTATTTCGTGAGATTTTGATGGAGATAGGGGGATTTTATGTCATGCCAACAATCGGCAAAAGAATACTTTCAGTTTTCCAAAATAAGCTGAAGCTCAAAAGGCACTTTACACCAATCAAAAAGATTCAAAAAGGATGATCAAAAAGATTTATTTCAAAAACTTGAGAATTGTGGTGTAGCAGTAGATTGGGTGAAGTCGTACTTTTCAGAAAGTATTCTTCACAAATGATCCTGGAATCCGAAGATAAGTCAGGAGTTTGAAAAAATATTGAAATGAGTATCCTCCAGGGCAGCATCTTGGGTCCTCTTCTTTTCAGTATCAGTGTCTAATTGATAAACAAGATGACATTTCATTGTCGTCACCAAATTAAAATCTCCGAAGAATCAAAGTAAAGAAGAAGAAAAAAGTATATCATCACTCATCAGTGGTGTAATTGAATCTAACCATACAGTTTAGAGTTAGGGCAACAGAAAATATGAAATGATTCAAAAAAGCGCAAATCTCTTTGGAAACAGAGCTTTGTATTTTATTTTTCCTTCTAAATTAGAGTTTGTAAGCAACACGTTTGAATTAGAGAACGGCAGATTTTAAAGATGTTCATCGAACAAAAAAAAACTACACAAATATCGCTATCGTTTACATTTTTTCGACTTTAGATTTCAATTAGGCACTTAAAAGGCACTTTGTTTGCTTGTTCGGCCCGAGATTAACGCACTTAGGACAGGCGGCCGCATGTCGCCGCCTGATAACCGGAAAGAGAATGAAAAGTGGAGATAGCGGCAAATTTTAATTAGCGCCAGACGTACGAGGGGGGGGAGGAAGTAATTAGAACGCGTCACTGAAAAATTTTAGGAAAAAAAAACTTACGAAATGCTAAAGGAATGCTTCTCTAATTATACCTGATTGTTTTGATGTGCCCAACAACAGAATATTTTTTTCCAGGTAAAATAAATAAGTAGTTTTGTATATCTCTTCGATGATAATAATAATAAATAAAAAATCCAAAATAGGTGATAAGAATACGTGTTGTAATCCTTTTTGATTTTCAAACACACCGCCTGAGATGGTCTTTTTTGTTTTGTTCTTTTTTTTATAGACCTTTGTATTTCGTTGTTTTTTTAATTGTTGTTCTTATTTGAATTATTATTTTTGTTTTGTCATCGAATAAGTCGTTTGCGCTTCTTGAAATATTTTGTTTTCCGTTAAAACTTTTCATTTTCATCAAATTTCATTTCATTTCAACCCTGTAAGCGTTGTCTAGACATCAAAAGTTAATACAATTTAATTCCAGACTTAGCTGGTAATCTCATCTGCGAAAGTTTTAAGTTTGTGAGAGTCGTTTAGTTTCGATAAAGTTCTAAAAATATCGATTTTCTTCTTCTAATCTTAACCTGCCGCTTTAAATTTTCAACACAAATGCATTCCCGTGTCTGACTTAAATTATTATGATTCTTTTTTTAATCGAGAAATTAATTACAAAAATACAGGGAGTTTCAGAATAAGTTCACGAGTTTATAAAAGTGCTTACCGAATTAAAGAAAAAAGTATAAACTATAGCGTAGCTTTGCCTTTTTATAATAATTACCAAAGGGAGGATCTAAGAAAGTGAACTGCTCGAAACCAGTTTGAGACAGCGGCAGTCCGACTCGACGCGGGCGTCTAAATCGAAGCGTTAAACGTTCCGCCCACTTATACGTGATTTTTAATCAATCTAATTGTTAATATGTTGAGGCGTGTACACAATCTATTTATAACATCACACCGGTTCGTTGCAATAATAAAGTTTTACACTTTTTTCTATCCACCATGTGATAATTACGCATCGAGAAAATTAAAAATTACAAAAACACAGGGTGCTTCAAGTAAACAGAATAATTCAGTAATTTAACTGTAATAAGCAATATTCGTGTTACTATTCTATTTCTATTCTTCTATTTCATATCTGCATACTTGAAAATTTCTTTTGTTCTCGTCGAAAATAATTAATTACTAAGTAAATCAAATAAAGTTAAAAGATTAGGAGATGAGAGTGACGTCGGTGACGTAACCGTTTTAAAATTCGATGAAAATAGTTTTCCATTTCGATCAATAGATGGCGCTCTAAAAGATGATGATGGTGATTGATAATGACGCTGCTTGCTTTAAGCGTCCTTTAGTATTCCTTTAAAATATTTATTCACAAAAAAAGGCATGTTTTTTAAGCTTTTGATATTTAAAGTTGAGAAACATTTTTAATAATTACGTCATAATCATTTTTGTTAATTTATTTACGCATTATTTAAACGCAATTTGAGAATCGCATCTTTTCATTGATTGGTAGGATCGGCCTTGAACATATTTTTTTTTTTTGTCGATTTTTAATTCAAACGGTTTTTAACTCATTCGAAACCAGACAGTAAATACGTCCGTGACAGAAGGAAACTGAAAGCAACTTAAACTTGAAAACCTTTGAATCTAGAAGAGTTCCGCAGGGGTCTGTTATAGGGCCATCACGGTTTATTATACTATATTTACAAGTAACAATACAAATTTTCCTCCTTCTTTCTTTCAAATCAAATCAAAGTGTCATAGAAAGTGTAAATTTATTTTCGCTTGAATCGAAACCCAATTGGCGCTGCCAAAACGAATTAAAACAGATCTGCGTGCATTTCTTTTCTATAGTACATAATTCGATTTGTACTGTACACACTTTTTCATATCTGCGAGCTGCAAGCCTCCGATTGTGAGACCAAACGAAACAAATTGTTTATAAAGAAATTATCTCATCGCAACCTGCAAAAAAAAAACAATGCGGCAATTAAATTTCAGAAGCAGAACGTGAACGGAATGGAATGGTGGAATCGTTTCGGCTCGGTTTCGTTTCTTTTTTCCTTTTTAATTAAAAGCCCAACTTTTACTGCCGTTTTTTAATTAGCGTTCTCGCGATAGCCACACTCAAAGCTGCGTACCTGTATGTTATCGCAATTAATTGTTATCGGTCGACGCGAGTTAATAAATAATTCGGTTCCACCACAGTGTACCGGGAACCTACATGTGCAACGAACGCGTTCCAGGTAAACACCGGAATTATTTTTTACCGCGCGCAAGAAACCTTTATTTTATTTTTTTTTAACTATAATTTAGCGTCGTTGTTGTTGTGTAATACAGGTAAACGCTCCTCATTCTTATTTAAAAACCAAAGTTCCGTCAGTTGTTTTTGTTCAGTGCTCGGTGCGCGATGATGTGATCGATGTAATAAAGTGCGATTTTAAATTCACGCGTTCGGTTTCGCAGCCATGGATAAACCCAAGTTCAAACCGCTGGTCATCATTCGAACTTACGAAGTAAGTGTTTGTAATTATTTTTTTTCTTGACGTTAATTATGTCTGTGAGTGTACACCGACGATCGTACCTGTTCCAATGTTGTTTTCATGGCGGCGTGACGCACACTATTTTATAGTTATTTACTGTGACGTTTTCTGTTCTTTAATAATTGTACGTCATATTTTTAATTTCATTACTTACAAGAAGTATTACGTATACAGGAGACTATTTTTACAAAAATGAATTATTGCTAATTATGTTTTGCATGGAGACGATAATCAAAACATTAATTTGCATACGTTGCGTTGCACGTAGACGTTTAACAAATAAAATTAACTTGACGTCAAGATAGAGAATTAAAATATACAGGTTGTGCATGCTATGGTCATGAAGGCTACAGCGATAAGTGCGAGAGAGAACAAGCCTCTCTTTTTATACAGGCGTGTACGCTTGGTATTAAGGCCGCTCTGTTCCGATAACTCTCGCTTGGTTGACAAGTGTTGCCAACTAGCTGCACTTTACACCAGATTTACAGTATTTAACAAGCACTTAGACCCGATTTCATAACCGGACTACAGAAGACTTTAAAATAAAAGTCACAGTCATATGGCCAAAAAGATACGAAAACGTAATTACTTATACATCAGAATGTGACTTTTATTTTAAAATCTCCTATAGTTCGATCATGAAATCGGCCCTAAGTGGTAAAAATAAAGTTTATAATATACATATAATGTAAATTCTGATGCCTTTATACGATAGTTGAAATCCTACGTTTTTTTCTTTACGTTTCTCATCCTCTGTAGAAAAAAAAAAAACAATGCTCCATTGTTTCTACTAACTTTACATTGTGTTGTTTATTTTTTTTTATTAAAGAAAAGACTTGTGGTTACGTACTGAAAGTTATTCACTAAAAAAGAGTGATGTTTAATTAAATTTAAATGTAACAGTGGCGTAGCTGCAGGAGTGTTGCAGGGATTGCAAAGCAAACAGGTTCATATTCGATGTCTAAAGTGAAAATGTTTGCCTGCAGCTCTACAGGTAAACGCGGGGGGGGGGGGTGAAAGCTTATTTGAAAATCATTGTTCAGAGATTTCAGAAAAATGTATACTTTCAAACAGAGAATAAATAGTCTGAAATAAGTAAAAAAAAAGAAAGAAGACGAACTAAGAGAATTAATTTTTGGAGATATTATTGCCGAAAACAATTTCAAAACAGCTGGAAATGGCTAAAAAAAAACTACAGTTTAAGCATCAATTTCGAATGAACGACGTTTGTTACGCAGAGCCATAAAAATTTGCCAAAACGACTGAAAATGTTAGAAACGTTCAAGGACAATAACGGCCTGAGCGTTCAAGGTCAATAATGTCCTGAACGTTCAAAGACAGTATCGAATAAATAAAACTTTATTCTTAAATAATTAATTAAAGCGATAGAATTTACATGCACATGTGGCGCCATCTGTTGTTACCCTGAGTTATAACCCTGTACTCTTTATTTACCGAAAAACAACGGAAAAACATTCAAGAACATTGAAACGACTTTGAATAATAAAAAAACATTTGTGGCGCCATCTGCTGTTACCTTGAGCCATAACACTGTACTCTTTGTTTACCGAAAAGCTGAACTAAAAAAACATTCAAGAACATTGAAACGTCTTTGAATTAAAAAAAAAAAACATTGTAGCGCTATCTGTTGCCATGAGTCGTAACTTTGTTCTCTTTATTGGTTTCAAAGAAATTTGAAACATCCGTAAGTAGCGCCATCTGTTAATCTGTAACCGCAGTTAATTTTGTATCCTCTAAATCCGACAATTTCAAAACAGCTGAAGAAATATTTGAGAACGTTCAAGTACAATGTTCTTGTAAATGTGGGTAGCCTGTACATCAAGGGTTAATCTAAGCAAATTCTTCCGGGCGGACAAACCGTATCTGCATTAAAAATGAGAGGTAATTATGTAAAACATTTTGCTTCGTTGATAAAATTAAAAATGGTGGTGCTAATGGAGTAAAAAGTAGTGATACGAAATGGAGAAACAAAAAAAAATTTAAATTATATGAGTTTATTATTAACAGGCAACGGAATTATATATTTTGTTCGATTAAATTAATACAAACGAGGCGGCAAACGTATACCGCTGCAGCGACGTATGAAAGCACACACACGCTCGTTGCCGCCTCATTCGAATTAAACCGAACAAAATATAAAATTCCGTCCTCTAATTATTAATATTATAGAATGCTAATTATTGTTGCTGTGAACGGTCGTACACGCAAAAGATGATTTGGTTTTTTTTATTTGGGTGTTTTCAAAACACTGCAATTTAATCAGTATGTTTAAAGGAATTTTACAACAATTAACAGCGAGGTAATTACGTCAGAAACAAATCAGTGAAATTATCTGCCCCGTCTGCCAGACTAATTATTTTACTTTAATTAGCGTGGCAACTATTGTATTAGGAGTATTAAACAAATTAAGAAAATTGGAATCTCCCAAAATTATAAATGCTACAGCGCAATACTTTCACTATAACTCGCAGTAATAATTATTTTTCTTCTCTGAAGACCATACCTCATGTGAACCGTTAGAAAAAAAAAATGTATTTCTTTTACAGTTTTTGGCAAATTCTCTTAAAATGTGTTTGATTTTGAAGTTGTTTTGCACTGAACGTTTTCTAATTTAATCATTTTCCCCTGTTATTGCAGGATCGAAATTCCGGAAAAGAATTCACCCAGAAAATAGCCGAAAGACTATCATCGAGCACTCCACAAAAGGAAACCCCACAAGAAAAGTCAACGACACCACCGAGGCAAAACAACCCCAGCCCCGCAGTCGTCGCAAGCCCTCCTCCACCACCCCCGCCGGTACATTATTTACCACCCCCGTCTAACAACTGCAAAGACGTTTTAATCATATCGATTATTTGCAGTTACCTAAAGAAGAACCGCAAGACAATGTAATAGACTTACCCTCCCCAATCACGACAACGACGGCGAGTGTTTCCCAAGCCAAAACGAAAAGTAAAGCTCCGCCGCCGCCTGTTCCAACGAAAGCCTCCCCCCAACCACCACCGTGTCCACCACCCGACTACGACACGATGAGCATCAACTCCACGTCGACGCTTCCCAAAAAAATCCACGCCAACGGCCTGCCCAAGATAATGAAGGACGTCGTCCTCAAAACTAGTCAGCAAAGCAGCAACGACTCGGTTGAAATGGAATCTCTAGAATCGTTCAAGTTGAACGGCCCCGCCGAATCGAAGCCAAAACCACCCAATACTTATTTCAATCATCGGCCCAAAAGCGGCGGCCAGGTGATGAACGGGTCTGCGACGTTGACGAAGCAGCGCCCGGTGAGCGTCACCATAGGGGAATACCCGTCGGGGACGAGCAGGAAGCAACCGGGGAAGCTGGGCTTCTTGCAGAACGGACACGACAGCGTGTATCGGAGTCCCAGTGATTCCATAAGCAGCCAATTCGCGTCGGAATTGGCGCAGACACTCAGCAGATCAAATTTGAAGAAAAGGACTGAATCTATGGTAAGACTTTTTTTTATTGAACTTTGCGCAGATGTAAGGTGTAACTTTTTCAAATTTATCGTCTGCACAATAAGTATAAGTATCATATTGTCACATCACATGAACACCAGCTGACACCAGCATTCATGCTTATTGTTATCGATTTATTTGTTTGTTATATCACTTTGCTCTTGCTGTTGTGGTTATCACCATTGCCAATCATTGGCGGCGATTGTTTGCTAAAACTTTTTCTTATAAATGTTTATAAAACGTTTTTGGCTACTTAGGCTGTTTATTGGTCAATTGAAACCAAGGACCATTCTGGCAATTCTTCTAATTAATCGAGACGAAAGATAGAATAAAATAAACAACTTTCACTGCGTTACGTATTAAATAATTTTGCGTGAGCATGACCGGACAGACAAAGCTGGAATTTTTCTTCTTATAAGTAGCTAATTAAATGACTACTTAAATGAGACGAGACGTGTTGGCTACGTTTGGCTTCGCAAAAAATTAGTTGTAAAAAAATGCTTAGAATTAACCAATACCTTTGAATTACTCGAACAAATTCACAATCATTCGATAAAAATGTTTTTTTTTTTTTAATTAAGTTTAAGTAATGAACATTAATTTTGACTTAAAAACTCTAATCAAAACAGAATAATAAAAAAAACGTGTTGATAAATAAGTTGTTATTTTTTATTTGTTTAGGCGAGTCCACTTAATTTTGATTAATCAAAAAAAAAACTTGTTTGGTTTGTCAAATAATAAGATTACTTATCTGGTGTCCTTATTGTCGGATGATATGATCTTTAATATCCGGAATTGATGGGCGCGTTCGTTCTTGGGAACCCCCAAAATCAGTCAGCTCACTGTTTTAGTTATTTTATCTACAATCTATATGTTCGTAAATGACAGTCAATGGCCGCAATTATAAACAATTAATGAATCATTTTTCTGTAAACAATAGATTTTTTTTCTCTGTGGTAAAAAATGTGTAGCAGTAAACTTAAATAAATAATTATACTTATGAGTTAATCGACGCCATCAAATACGAAAAAAATGAATGAATGAAAAATGTGAAAAAAATGAACGAATGAAAAATGTGAAGTGCTTTTATAAGAATAGTAAAATACTGTCGTCGCCAAAAAAAAAAACGTGCACTAGTGTACACTGAATGTATTTCCATCTCGCTTCAGCTTTATATAATAAAACGAGATGGAGTTACACTTAGTGCACACTGGTGCAGCCAGTGGAAAATGCTATCAAACTTTTCCTGAGTAGCTGCAATTATGAACTGTAATCTAGAAATGACAAACAACAAAATTTTTTGCATTATTAAATTTATGTCAGAAAAAGTGTCAACTTTTTTTGGCGGCGACAGTACAGGTGCTTTCTTTCGCTCGCAATATCGTGATCCAAACGTGTTTTGATTCAAAAACAGGCATTATTTTCTTTTAATCTCTCTATTTTTAAAACTTGTTTAGATTGAATTGTGGTTATTTACAAATTAACTGTTAATCAAAAATTCAAGTCAGGTGTTTTGTTGCAACAATTGCGAAATTCAGGTCCAAACTATTCGAAACATGATTCAAACTTTTAAACGAAAGAATGCACCTTATATTTTTCATCAAAAGTTACGCGTAGGTAGGGTAGTTACAGTTGGCAACAATTTCAAATAAATGTGAAACTTTGAAATTTAACATTCCACAAACTGAGACATGATTACCTACGATTTTCGATTTCAAATACCGACAGTGTTTTGTTAAAATCAAGAAATCTTGGTTAAACGAGGGAAATGATACTGGAAATGATTCATAATTTATCATAATTCAACAATAGTCAAAGTTTTAAAGTCGCTGTCGCTTGGTTACAGTTACAGCAGAAAAAATCAGTTTTACTTACATTTTACACGGATGGTCGTTCTTTTAATAATATCTAATATTTATGTTTGTAGATTTCAAAGGTAATACACAATGATTTTCTAAAACTAAATTACTATTTTCTGACACGTATTGTTTCGTTTCTGAAATCAGGAAGAATTAGAAAATTGTTTCTGAACATTCTTAAATTAAGAAAATTGCGTAATCGTAATTGCAAGCATAAAACTTAAAAAAAATCGACAAGAAATTATTCACATCGCCTTTAGGGTAGGCAACCAAGCAAACGCGCGTTCATTAATTTTGCCTACAGTAAGGATTTTCTTTGAAGAATGTAATTTATTTATTTTTAGGCAAACTGGCGTTCCTATTAAAATTAATTGTTGTTTGTCAGAAATATCAGTTTAAGACTACACAATTTCAAAATATTTCC
The DNA here is from genome assembly GCA_036172665.1 of Prosopocoilus inquinatus. Lineage (NCBI taxonomy): Eukaryota > Metazoa > Arthropoda > Insecta > Coleoptera > Lucanidae > Prosopocoilus > Prosopocoilus inquinatus. The sequence goes on from CM069869.1 coordinate 72,693,235, forward strand.
GCATCCGAATCGACTTTCGAAAGCAGTTTGCGTCTTGAAAGCGGTGGGGTCGTGACGTCACGTTCAATCGCAAGAATCTTATCGCTTCAAAAAATCTTCAACACTGCAACGGCAAGGCACGATTTAAATCAAGACATAATTTCTTTTATAACTATAGCTACACGGAAACGAATGCGCGTTTAATGTTGATATTTTTTAAATGAGGAAGCTTACCTTCATTAATTGTATCATTTAACCGCATCACCTGAGTCTGAGACTGCCTGTTCCTGCCACTTGTTCAACATCGACGCGGTTCTTTCACAAACGCGATGGCACTAAATACTCGAGTTTCTTGCACCTATTCACCTCTAACAAACGAACGCACAATTACCGTTTTAATAATCATCACAATTACAAAGAGAGCAATGAATTAACAACGACCGACGCGACGACGCGCGCTTTTGACAGGGCGAATGCATTCCGGAAAAATTGACGATCGCATTTGTTTTTCTCGCCAACCTTAAAATTGTTTGTTACTGTTGAGGTTGGTGTCTCTATTAACAAGTACAATTTCAATTTTCATCTTTAATATGTCGATTATTATTAAAAATTACTTTGAAATTGCATAAAATAACTTACCAGCGACATCGGTTATTAATTCGTATTAGCAAAACTGTTTTACCGACTCACGTCTAACGTCAGATGATCAGATGGATGATGTAAATATTAACGTGTTTTTTTTATCAGCGATGAGTTAATTGATGCTGTTGAATTCTGCCGAAAATAATTTATTATTTAAATTTAGAGCGCAAACCGAGAGCCATCATCGTATTCTGTTTTAATATGTCCACAGGGAATTGCAAATGGCTAGAAGGACGTAGTTCGTTGAGAGGGTGAATGTTTGATGGAAGTGATTAATTCATCGATGATAACAGGAGCAGGAGTTATGTCACCGCCCGTTCTTTTTATAAATAAAAATAAAAATCGTGGTTAATTACCAAATAATTTACTAATTTCACATTAACATCTCGTTCTTTTCATTATTATTGTTTGTCGATTATTTGTTTTTAGCTAGCGCTATCTTTAGGTGTATATTTGTAATACGCGACTGATGTCACTTATTCCTTCTCTAGAACAAAAAAAAATAGAAAACGGAAACAAATAAATCAAAAATAGTTTATCAATTCATTTTAAAGAATTTTCAAGTTCGCTGTTAAAGCATTTTTTGATTGCTTTGGGTGGGACAGGCTTATTATATTAAGGCAGCAAACGAGTTGTCATTCCCGCACAATTTTAGTTCAAGAAATAGCCGCGCGATGTCGCGCTACCTAACTTATCTGTAATCTGTCAAATTTTTCTTTTTTTAGGAAACCTTTCTCCTTGTAACTTACAAACCAATCGTGACCATATTATTTTTTCAGGAAAACCTGCTAGGTCACCCGCAAATAAAACCGGAAAGCAACGGTTCCGTTCGCATTTCGGTCAGTAATAGTTTAAGTAAGCATTTCGCCAAATCGACGAGCGATTTGACCTCGCTGGACACCTTTTCAAAGACCCTAGCGAACCGCGTTACTATAAACATATCATCCAACGATAAAAAAGCAGCAGACGCCGCCGCCGCGCCGAACGGCATTTTGAAAAACGGCGCTGGAAATCATAGCATACCATCATCTCATAGACAGATGGTACACCAAAAAAGTATAACGTTCGGAGAGATGTAAGAAAAGAATCAGATCACTTGTTTTTTTTGCTAACCAATTTTTTTTCTTACCTACATAATTTTATTATACTCTACCGTCTCTATCAACTCAACTAACTGATTGCATGTTGTACATAGTTTACTTTTTCTCTTCTGCTTTTTTGTTGTTGTTTTTTTTTTTAATTTTATATTTTCTTATTAGTAAATAATGGATTTTACAATTTAAAAATGACAACAATTTTCTTCTTGAATGTTACAGGCCAACGGTGATTAACGACCATCCCCTGCGCGTGACGTGATCACCCATATCACATGCATGCATGTTCTCCACCGGTGAATAAATAATATTAATGTCATAAGCAGGGAAGAGAATTTGGGCCACTTGTTCCGCGAACAATGCGAAGGGGCGGAGCCCACAATAATCTCTGCTAAATGAGAACGCTCGCATTACACTCCTTCCCCTCCTACTCAATAGCAATTCAATGAATGTATCGGAGCCGTGGAAGGAAACAAATGGTACATTCGGCGTAAAAAGCATCCAACACTAAGTGGCCTGAATTCTTTACCCTGGTCATAAGCATTTGCAAGCAATAGAACGTGTTTAATTTATTATTACATTATATAAAGTGCAAATCTACGAGTATATTATGTATTTTTAAATAAAAAAATACTAGTGTATAGGTACTTGAATTTAAGAATTTTTGTAATATTGTGATGATTTATTTTACATTATTATAACATTACACCTAGGTAACTATTATTATACTAGTTATTAGATTATAATCAAGGATGTATTTACGTTTAGCCGACATTCGTCATTTTTTAGTACTTGTCACGCGAGTGTCTTTTTTTTATTATGTAATAAAGTCAAAAATACAGCAGCAGCATACAGAAATTTTATCATGATGTTTTATTACCCGAAATTTAAGTCATGTCTATTAATCGTATACAGAAACTGTTGTTTTCTGAGTACTGCGACTTCGAGGATATGGTGCTAGTCGAGAGTCCGTTCGCCCAAACTACCAGGGAAGGAATCGGACTCAAGCAAGTGCACTTAGGTGAGTCTTTTACCCTCTTCGCTTTTTTTAATCCTAGAAATTTTGCCGCGCTCGAACAACCAAGTTTTATCAAATCAATCACGGGCGCTGACAGATCTTGTCAAAATTTAAAAATAAAACCCAAATTTTCTTTCGTATTTCAAACTCTGCGGTTTCTTTTTTTTTTTTTTCAATTGAAAAATCAACGTTTATTTTTGCGATTTGGCTGCGTAAATCTAATAAGATTTTCAATTTTAAATTGCAAGCCCGCGGAAAATTTTGAAATAAATAGGCAACCCATTAATCGCATAAAAACGCAACATACCTACGCGGAAGTAGAATGGGTTGCCTACCTCCCGATTTTAAGGCGTTGTAATTTAATACGGACTCGTTTAACTTTTTTATTTCTTGTGTACTCTCAAGTCACGCACGTCATTTTTAATTACTAGTTACACAAAAAATTTTATATTTCCGAATATTAAAAAAAAGTGTCAAAAATAGGCACGGTGCGTGTTCCTGACTTATTGATTCCATCCCTAGATTTAGTACCGAATTGTTATATTTCGTAATCTTTGTTATTCTAGAATTAGAGTCAACAAATCAGTTCTGGTCGCTTTGTGTTATGTTGTTAGGTATGTTTTTTTATGATTTTCCAAATAAAACATTTTTCTTACATAATAACACTTGTAAGTACATACGACCTTGTGGCCAAATCAACATTAATTTTGGACGCTGAAAAACAATTTTCGCCGAGAATAATGGATAAGAAAACACTTTCGCAACAAACAAATTGTTTGATTATTCTTTTGTTTGTTGTTGGTTGTCACACGTTGGGCGTCCTTTGCTTGATTATTAACCTTTGTTAATAAATAACACGTGCACTTTGTTTCTACGTTTTTTTATTCGATCGCCACGTTGTTACATACATCTGATTTTGCATCTGATGTTGGTTGCGGAACGCTACTCAAAACAATGGTACCAACTTTGAAAATACTAAATGTACATTTTATGAATCTCAAACACAAATAAAAATCGAAAATGTAAAATTCTACGAAAAACAAACAAAAGAAACGGAAAGTTATTTTTATCTTCAGTTCAGAAGAAAAAAAAAATACAGAGAAAAATCGGGGAAAAATTGAAAAGAATCGAACAAAATTCCAAAAATTAGGGAAACGGATTTTTTAAGTTTTCCAACTTTCTTAAAACATTTTTTGTCACTTTTTCTAACATTTTTCTTCACTCTTTTCTGAAAATTGTTCAAGGTCAACCCAACCGACGCCAACCTAAGCAAGGCCAACCCAGATGACAGAAAAAAATTAAAAGAATTAAGGGAACCAGAAAACTGAAAAAATTAGAGAAAAAAATTAAAGATTTCGGTAAAGAAATTTAAAAAAATCGAAGAAAATTTCAAAAATTCCAAAAGTTTTCCAACATTTTTAAAATATTTTTCGTCACTTTCTCTTACATTTTACAGATTTCAGGAAAAAAATTTAAAAAATCGAGAAAAATTCCAAAAATTACAAAAATTAGGGAAAGAGTTTTTTCGTCACTTTCTCTTACATTTTCCATTATTTTTTTTTTTAATTGTTCAAGGTCAACCCAACCGACGCCTACCTAAGCAAGGCCAACCCAGATGACAGAAAAAATTAAAAAATTAAGGGAACGAAAAAATTGAAAAAATTAGGGAAAAAAGAGAAAAATATTAAAAATTTCGGAAAAAAATTAAAGAAATCGAAAAAAATTCCAAAAATTAGAGAAACAGTTTTATTAAGTTTTCCAAAACTTTTAAAACATTTTTCGTCACTTTTTCTTAAATTTTCCTTAACATTTTTTTGAAAATTGTTCAAGGTCAACCTAAGCAAGGTCAACCCAGATAACAAAAAAAAATTAAAAGAATTAAGGGAACCAAAAAACTGAAAAAATTAGAGAAAAAAATTAAAGATTTCAGGAAAAAATTTTAAAAAATCGAAAAAAATTCCAATAATTCCAAAAATTAGGGAAACAGTTTTTTTTAAGTTTTCCAACATATTTAAAATAGTTTTCGTCACTTTCTCTTAAGTTTTCCAACATTTTTAAAATAGTTTTCGTCACTTTCTCTTAAATTTTCCAACATTTTTAAAATAGTTTTCGTCACTTTCTCTTAAAGTGTCCATCACTTTTTTTTAATTGTTCAAGGTCAACCCTACCGACGCCAACCTAAGCAAGGACGACCTAGATAACAAAAAAAAATCTAAGGGAACAAAATTGGAGATAAAAATTTTAAAAAAATTGAAAAAAATCGAAAAAAATTTCAAAAAATTCTAAAAATTTGGAAAATCAATTTTTAAAGTTCTCCAAGGTTTTTTCAAGCCCCTCGCTTCCGCGAGCCCCCAAAGGCGAGCGGCCCAAACAGCGCGAAGCGCTTTCTTCACCTCTTCTCCGCGGCGGAGACCGACGAGTGTCACGCGAGAAAATTATTCCGTCGGCGTTCAGTCTTAAGTTAACTAAGGCATTAAAGTACAGAGTAAATTTATTTGACGTTTATAATACCGGGCGTAAAAGTAGCAAATTTATTTAGGCTACAGACTCCTTAGATTACTCCCGGCGTAAATTCTGCGTGTTGTAAAAGGCGACTGAAAGTCTCTCGGTTTCCTCCTCAAATTTTCGTAACACAAAGCGACAAAGAAAGAAACTTTGAATTTGGTTGGTAAATTTGGGATAAAAAAATACATCTACCAGGATTTTATCCATGCGGAAAGATTAGAAAATTAGGCGTTCTTTGAAGGGAAAATTTTCATCAGAAAAAATTGCTTTTTCTGGTACGAGAAATTCATTCTTTTGTTATTACAATAAAATGCAAAGGACACATGAGTAAATGAAAAGAAAAAAATATAACAAATAACTGATATTGTCGCTAATTCAATAAAATAGTCTATAAGTAGGGCTCCTCTTCCGAACACTCCCGACGTGGAAACCTGAGTGTGGTAAGAAGCGACTGAAACTATCATGATTTTTGCCGTCCTAATAACGTCCAGAACACTCTTTCAAAAAGAAAAACAAAAAAAACTCAATCTGCGAAGAGAGTTACGCAGAATACTCTCGTCATAAATTCAGCGTGTCGTAGAAAGCGACTCTAAGGCTTCATAGTACAAAAAAGAAGTAATATTTAGTTTTTAATTTTTTATAGGATTAACCCCGTCGAAATTAGTATTAGCCACGGACATTTTGCATTCGGCAGAGCAAGCCAGCATCACGTACATCCCCGGATTGGATCCCGAAATTGAAACCTTCGAGCTGGTGGCGGTTTATCCTTTGGAGTGCGTAAACCTCACAATCTACCACAGACGGAAAAGGCAATCGCTAAAGGCACACTTCTGCAACAACCGCGTCTTATACTTCGAACTGGGAGGGTTCGAGAAGCGTAATGTATTTCCCCGGATCGCTCCCCTGGCCCTCGGAACTTTCTCCATCACCTCATCTTTTCAGATGTTCTGGAATTTATGGTGCGAGAAGGTACGATTTTTAAGTCCGGAGGAGCCGGGATCCTCTAACTCGGAAAGTTCAGTCGCCACCTCTAATACGAACAGTACTTTATACTTAGTTTCTAGTAGGCAGTTAGTGAGTGACACTGGTGCGACGCAGCTCTGGTGTAAATTCGGGGCGGGGGATTACACAACGGTATCCACTTGGATCTTGATCGAACCAAAAAAAAAATACAAAAGCAATTCTTGCAGAATAGCAACGCGCGTTGGACCGACAGGTACCTCTTCCTGGGGTCCAAAGAAGAAAATCCGTTGAATTACACCCCGTGCAACCAAACTCCGACTTTTGAAGAATTTATTCACCATGACAAGTTATCAGAAGGGTATGTATGGACGGTTGTGAGGGAACGTCAATATTTTCTAACATGTCGTTATTCGTATGTTCGTATTTTCTTAAAACACCTATTTTGACATGTGTCAAAAATGATATGTGTCAAAAATGCTCCTCCAAGGAAAGAGATGCAGCGCTTTCGATTGGGGTGCACTATTGCACTCAGTGTGTCTTCATCTCACTTTACTCTCTGAGGTTAAAACGACATGAGAATACATTCAGGGCTATTCTGTAACATTGATATGTATTTCAATTGATATGGTCTTCAATAATAGGGTACATGACAATAAATTAAAATTATTAATTAAAGCTCTCTAAAAGAGACTATAGACTATAATCACGTGGTTTCGAAAGGCTTCCCATTCGTTGTGACGTCAGTGTTCATAGATTGTCCTTGACGTTTATGTTGTATGCAGACAGTTGTCAAATAGTTTGTACGTTTGCTCTTAATATGTGCTGAAAAATATAGTTTTAATTTAAGCAACAATTACGAAGTGAATATCTTAAAGAAATTATTAAATTTTTTTACTTTGTTGGTGAGAAATTTGTGGTGGAAACGGGAACTTTTCGCCGTTGAGAAGTAAGGTTGGTGACACTAAATTTTGTGAAACGCTTATAAATAATTTATTCGGAGTTCTTGCACAGGTATTGTTACATTATAGCACAGCACAATACTGATAATATGTTTTACTATTTATTGTAATAAGTTTTATGTGTTCGTATTGATATTCACTTATTACGGTTTGACAACATATGAACATTGACGTCACACGGTCAGAATATGCGTTTTGGCGGGAATTTAATCGATTCAAATTTCTTTAATTTTTTACGACTTTAATATTCATTTATCAAAAAAAAAATATATATCTAAATTATCGTATTTTTACCTACTTTCAAATAAAATCTTTAAAAAAAATGTTCATGTACCCTATTCTCTTCAATAGGGTACACGAACCTTTTTTTTGATAAATGAATATTAAATCATTTGTACAGAGCTCTATTACTGACGCGGGCTTGTCTGATCACTACACAATAAAAATAACTTTCAACTTACAAATCCCGACTACGAATCGGTACTCCTATGAACGGATTTATAATTATAATAATACTGAACATATAAAATAGCGACATCTTACTATCGCTTTTTGACCTAACATTGCGAATAAATTGGGCAAGTCGTTTTTGGTCTGCAGTGGGAATGTCGAGCTACGTTTCTGCTGAAGAAGCCCCAAGCAGGGCTGAAACAGCTGTCCAGAGGCTGCTCGAGGTTCTCACTGCAATCAAAAACGATTTGCACAAAATTTTTCTATAATAATACTAAACATTTTTTACATTATCTTAAAACTGAGTCATGGAATGAAGTCTTTAATGAATGTACCGTAGATGCAAAATATGAAATGTTCATAAATACATTTACGTACTATTGTAATATGGCATTCCCTTTAATAAAAATAAATTTACACAAACCTCAAAAAAAAATTTTAAACACGAAAGTCAATACCATCTGGAATGAAGTTCGTAATTTATATTCTTTATACAAAACCACAAAAGATCCAAATTTACTGCAGTTTTACAAAACAAGGAAAAAAGAAGCAGTTAAATATACAAATAATTACACAAAAAAATAAAAATGATTTGAAAATTCTAGGATCCCAAAATAAATCAAAAGCGATGTGGGAAATATTAAAACATAGAACAAAAAATATTTCAAATATATCGCTTCGAAATAATAATGAAAAAATTAGCAAGCCTTATTTGGTGACGTCATTATTTAATACCCATTTTACCGAAGGTTTACCGGCTTCCCATTATAATATAAATGCCTCAAAAAACTTACCTAGTGTTCAATCAACTAATTTTTTGAAGCCCTGCGATAGTGCCGAAGTCTATAACATAATAAACAATATCCAGCCAAAGTCTTCATCAGGTATCCAGCCAAAGTCTTCATCAGGTCTCGATCAAATACCTAGTAAAATTGTTGAGATATATGCTCGATATATAGCTGAGCCTCTTGCAAATATTATAAATACAATCTTCAAAATTTCCATCTAGACTAAAAGAGGCTAAAGTGATACCACTCTATAAACAAGGCGATCGTTGTAGTATTAATAATTACCGCCCCATCTCTCTGTTATCATCGTTTTCAAAAATATTTGAAAAGGCCTTTGATACTATAAACCATAGAATCTTATTAGACAAAATGTTTTCATACGGTATACGCGGCAAGGCATTAGAATTACTTGCGTCTTACTTATCAGAACGAACACAAAGAACTTGTATCAATACTGTTTCGGAAAATGAAAGAAAGGAAATATTCTCTAATTATGGAAAAATCAACCAAGGAATTCCACAGGGTTCAATCCTAGGACCTACACTTTTTTTAATATATGTCAATGATTTGCCTGACTGCTTATGAATAAAATCTTTGTACCAATTTGCTGACGATACATCCTGCATCATCAGTGTATGTAACATTCCTACCCTTTCGTCAAGCATTAATACACTCATTGATAAAATGATTAATTGGTGTAATCTAAATTCCTTACGTATAAACGCACAAAAGACTAGCCTATTACATTATCAGACCAGGTTATCGCGAATCGAATCACTTTACGTTAAAATAAACGGAAAATCAGTTGCGGAAAAGGAAAATGTAAAATTCTTGGGTGTAGATGTCGATAATCTCCTCAAATGGGAACGTCATACTAATAGCGTATGTAATAAACTAAGAAGAGCTTTCTATGTAATTTACCACTTGCGTGAAACAGTTAGTGTCGATGTACTTAGGGTATTCTATTGCGCATATGTTCAGAGTTATTTATCTTACGGTATTTTATTTTGGGGGTCATCTGTAAGCTCTCAAACAGTATTCTTATTGCAAAAGAAAATAATAAGATGTATATTAAGATTATCGCCTCAGACAAGTTGTAGAATTTTTTTAAAAAAAAATTAAATATTATGCCTTTACCTTGTCTTTACGTCTATAAATTGTTAACTTTTCACCATCAAAACAGTTGTAAATTAAAAAAAAATTGTGACGTGTCGTATAGTATGACAACAAGACATGGGAACGATTTGTCAGTTCTTAAACATAATTCGCGACGATATGAGCAAAGTCCAAATTATAAAATAATTCTATATAGCGTATAATGCCCAACCAAACCACTTAAAGCATATCGTAAATTATAAGAGATATTGCAATGAATTAGAAAGATATTTAATTAATCAGAGCTTCTACAGTTTTCATGAGTATACCAGTGCCGTAAAACTAGCCCCGCAGCTTGTAATGTGACGTTATATTATTTTATTTTATTTTCATTTTTATCTACCTTTGTGTTGTTATTTCAATGTGTATATTGACAATGTCAAATGTCTCTCAGGGCAAAATTGACAATAAAACATTATTATTATTATTATTATAAAGTCGTAAAAAATTAAAGAAATTTGAATTGATTAAATTCCCGCCAAAACGCACATTTTGACCGTGTGACGTCAATGTTCACATGTTGTCAAATCGCAATAAGTGAATATCAATACGAACACATAAAACTTATTACAATAAATAGTAAAACATATTATCAGTATTGTGCTGTGCTATAATGTAAAAATACCTGTGCAAGAACTCCGAATAAATTATTTATAAGCGTTTCACAAAATTTAGTGTTACCAACCTTACTTCTCAACGGCGAAAAGTTCCCGTTTCCACCACAAATTTCTCACCAACAAAGTAAAAAAATATAATAATTTCTTTAAGATATTCACTTCGTAATTGTTGCTTAAATTAAAACTATATTTTTCAGCACATATTAAGAGCAAACGTACAAACTATTTGACAATGGTCTGCATACAACATAAACGTCAAAGACAATGTATGAACACTGACGTCACAACGAATGGGAAGCCTTTCGAAACCACGTGATTTATATTTGAATATATTCGACTTTATTTATTAATTTAAGAGAATAATAAATAGAAACAGCGTATAAATTTGGTGTTTTCGCGTGTGTTATTTACTATAGTCTCGATTAGAGAGCTTTAATTAATAATTTTATATTATTGTCATGTACCCTATTTGTTACGATTTTATAGCAATTCACGTCGATTGCCGACCGCAAATTGAAGAGAGTCGCAACATAGCAATATCAAGTCCATATCAATGTTACAGAATAGACCCCATTGAGTGCACAAAATGCATCTCAAACGAAAACGCTAATAGCTATTTACACTTCCAAGGCCTACTAGGGTGACGGGATTTTATAATCACATGTCATTTACATGCAGCCTGGACGTCTCAAGGACGACTTCCAAACTGTCAAAACGCAGCAGCCAGGTCAACCGTTTCGGCAATGGAGTGCCAGAGAACTGCACTTCGAGTCTGTTCCTTCCGGCAGAGAACTACATCGTCAACAGTAAATTCAGCGAAATATCAACGCAGGTATTTTGTTGAGCTGTGAGGGGAAAAACCGAATGTTGAACGCTTACCTAACGTGTTACAGTCTGCAGACCTCTTCACCATGTACAAGACCCTGCATCAGAACGTGAACTTTCAAAAGGTTTCTGAAAACTGCGTCAAACTCTGGGAGTTCTACAAGGACAGCCTGCCCGAGAGGACCGCGCGGGGGCGTCACAGGAGACGGTACGGCTTCTCGCCCCAATCTTATTTCCTGCACGGCCTCGGTCCTTGGAATTTACCACCTGGGGCACGTTATTCTGTTCAGGTACGTGAACCTAATACGGTACGCTACTGTTTCTATTTTGGTAGCTGCTTGAAGGTAAAAAAGAATTAAAAACGTTTTAATTAAAAAAAAAAAAAATTGGCCGCCTTGTATGGGGTGGCTTATTATGTAGCAAATCCGCTTCAATTTGTCTATCCTACTGCAATGTCAGGTCAAAAAGCGATCGCAGGATGTCGCTGTTTTATCTACTCGTTTTCATTTAAATTTAGGAATATTCTGTTTTTGTTATGTTGCAGTTGGCAACATTGGTTAGCACTTAAAACTAAGATAAGAAAGGGGATAGCGGACAAGAGAAGAAAACTGTTACCAGTTGTTAACAGTTACTCATTTGTTTGATTGTTTCGTTATTTTCTATTGTATCTTTTTTGGGTCTTTCAACATAAAATCGATTGAGTTTTGTTTTATCGTTTAAGTTCTCCTTTCTACTTATTTTCTTTAATTTTCCTGTGATATTTTTTTTTTTGATGTTTTTTTTTTTGATGACTTCATGGCGATCTCCCAACAGAAAACACGTAAGTTTTAAAGTTTTCGAAACGTTGTTGGTGAATTTGAAGGAAAGCGCGGGAATCTTAACCAAAGTGTGACGTTGAAATGCACGCGATGCGCCACACGACAGTTTCCCTCGGAAGGCGACCGCCTTTATTCCAAACTGGCGGCGGGCGTGACGGTGGAATTCCCCACGTCCCTCGTCGAGACGTTTCATTTGACTTGTCACACGACTTTCTTTATGCGGACATCTTCCTCGATCGCGACGTCGCCATGTTGGGTTCCAACATGGCGTCGACATCACGGTAGACTTCCTTTGTTTTGTCCTCAGGAGTTCGAAGTTTTGTGTAAATTAAAGTGTGACACTCGAACTCTGTTCGCGATGCGCTTTCATTTGATACGTCGCAGATCATACTTCTTCTTCTAACTTTTTCCGCCGCTTCAATTTCCTTCGAAAGGCGGCCATCTTGATTCCAAGATGGTGTCGCCGTACTGGATTCCAAGATGGCGTCGGCATCACGGTAAACTTCCTTTGTAGACATATTTGGCGCTTAAAAATATTATTTGACGCCTGGCACCTGATTGGGTTACTTTTGTTGTCCAGACATGACAACAAAGAAAAAATGTACGATGTGATCAACAATGACTTTCATTACTTTAATTAATTTTGTAAGCGTCAAATGATGAAAATACTTAGAGCATCGTTTTATTTGTTTTTTGTTCATTTTTTCCCTTCTTTTCGTTCTTTGTTGTTTAAATTTTGTTTGGTTATTTGATTGTTGATGTTTTGCATTTTATTCACGGTTCATTTATTTTGTTTCCTGCCAGTTTCTTGAATGTTTCGGTAAGATTTACCATTTTTTCATTTGTTTATTTTTTGTCTGTCCATTCTTCGTATTTTTTCCATGTTTTTCGCATTTTCTTTTCATTTAATCGAATTAGTTTTTGCGACTTTCGTAAACTTCATTTATTTTTTTTTTCATTTTATTATCCTGGTATTTCTGTTTTTTTTTTAAATTCATTTGACGCTGTCGGATTTCTTTTTTTTTATCAAATTAATTTTTCACATTTGTTTTCTATTAGTTTTTTTTTTTTTTTAATCTTCAGTCCGGAATGTTTTTCTTGTTTTTGTTCTTCTTTTGTTTTGTTTTGGTTGTTCTTCTTTTGTCATAGTCGTCGATCTTCTTTGTTATGATTATGTTGTTATCATTTGTTTTATGTTTCAGTTGCGATCTTCTTTTGTTTTGCGTACTCTGCATTTCGTTCCTTTGTTTTTTTTTATTGACTTTTTTTACAGTTTGCTTTAATTTATGATTTTTCTTAATTCGTCCGGAAAACTGTTGTTTTTCGTTCAGCTTGGTGTTGTCGATCTTCCTTTGTTTTTCTTGTTCACTTCGTGCCTTGTATTTTGTATATACTGTTGCGTCTTTTGTTTCTGTGTTTTTTTTTAAATAGTTTTCTTTTGTTTTTCATTCGTTCCGATTTTTGATATCCCAAGTCGGCCATTTTTTGTTTTTTTTTTGTCTTCAACTTTAGGGAAAAAATTGGCGCATTTTGGCTGCATGTCGATTTTGTTTTGTTTTGTCGATCTTCCTTTGTTTTTTTTTGTTCACTTCGTGCCTTGTATTTTGTATATATTGTTGCGTCTTTTGTTTCTGTTTTTTTTTAATAGTTTTCTTTTGTTTTCCATTCGTTCCGACTTTTGATATCCCAAGTCGGCCATTTTTTGTTTTTTTTGTCTTCAACTTTAGGAAAAAAATGGCGCATTATGGCTACATGTCGATTTTGTTTTGTTTTGTCGATCTTCCTTTGTTTTTTTGTTCACTTCGTGCCTTGTATTTTGTATATACTGTTGCGTCTTTTGTTTCTGTTTTTTTTTTTAATAGTTTCCTTTTGTTTTTCATTAGTTCCGATTTTTGATATCCCAAGTCGGCCATTTTTTGTTTTTTTTTGTCTTCAACTTTAGGAAAAAAAAATGGCGCATTTTGGCTACATTTTGTCAATAAATTGTCGACATGCCTGTAAAAAATTTTGCAACCCTGTTTTGAACGAAATTTGTTTTGAGGTTATATTCGTATTTCTATTAGCAGTGACATGACTATATATGATTTTAACAATGAACGGCAAGGTTGGTAAAACTGATACTGCAGTTCAGCTCTACCAACCTTGGAAAACAACAGATAAAACAGGGACATCCTACGATCGCTTTTTGACCTGAAATTGCAATAGGATGATTTTAACAAAAAATTAAACCTGAAACTTTTTCCATTCTATTTTTTACAATTTGGAAGTAATAAATACACAGCCTCGCCGCCATTTTGCCTCCAAACTGTCAATCAGTAATATAAAAAAAGTAACCTACAGAGATTTTCAAATTTGGAAAAGTGAAAATGTTTCGCCAGTTGGCACAAATCTAAGCCATTTACTATTTTCCTCCAATAAAATTTCAGATGAAACGAGCCGTATCTTTAGTTGGAATCAGAAGGCAACCCAACGAACCCGAGCTCCGTCTACCGGTTTCAAAACGCCAGCTGGTCGCGTCCGTTTCCTACGAAGACCTCTGCCTGGACGACAAGTTATTTCCGAACAACAACATCTTAAAGTAAACCCCAAAACCAATCATTTTTCCCCCGCTTCACTTACCCAAAACCGAAAAAAAAAACATTGCAGGTCCGCCAACAAAACTCCGGTGATTTTCTTTTGGACGCCGGAATATTGGTACCGACCCAGATCAGCGAGGGACGCTTACTTGGAACTACAAGAACACCTGTCGAAGATAAGAAATTATCATCAGAGGAAGGACACGCGAAAAAGTATCTTCTAAATACCTGTCGCCATATCATTTAATCCTGTATTCCACGTATTCCACTGTATTGTTAATAATTGTCGAATCTGAATGTCATGCAGAACTTGGTCACGTGGGACGCAATCACTTGTGCCATTTATTGCCTGTTTACTGTCGAAAGAAAAAAGTAGACAGTTACAGTTTTCTGTAAATATTCTTTCTCAAGGTAGTATCGATTAAAGACGGCTTCAAAGAAAACATTTAAAAAAATTGTAAGCTTTCAGATTTAACAAGCTTGAAATTTATGAATTCGTCCATTTTGAGGAAGAATAATTACAGGAAACTGTAATTGTCTACTATTTTTTGCTTTCAACGGTGCGTTAAATTTGTTTATGATTGGTTGTTACCATAGCAACAGACCGTTTAAATTTAACGCACTCGATACAGAATAGCCCCTAACTGTAGGTAACAAGAAGCGACTGTTCCGGATGAAGAAAAGGAAGGAGCGCGAGTCCATGCTGTCAGAATCGGATGACATTTCAGAAGATTTGTCCGCCAGGAGTAAGCCGCGCAGGCAAGCCAAGCACGTCAACGCCTTCGTCAGTAAAATCCAGGAAATCGCCAAAGGTATAAAAGCACACTATGGAAATCTTAATTCCTTATAGTCCTGTCGATTTGCGTCCGCGCAGGGAGCGACAGGACGCCGGAAGAAACCTCGCTGCAGTTCTTGAAGAGGATCTTGCGCATGGAGGTCTCGCTGAGTGCGTGGGATTTCGATTCGAGCACTTTGGCCTACCAGTTGACCCTCATCGACAAGGATTTGTTTTTGAAGATTCCCTCCGCCGAACTGGGGGTGTTGATTTGGCAGCAGTCATCCAAGAACGCCCCCAATATAGGCGCGTTGATTGCTTTCTCGCATCGAATTAGCTGCTTGGTTGCTACCGAAGTCTTAAGGGATGATTCTGAAAAGGTAATTAATTTTTATTTATTTTTATTTTTTTGTAAAACATGCAATCACATGCAATAATTGGAAGTGAGTAATCAAATAAACGGCGTTCATCGAAAAATCGGTGGAATTGGCACCATTAAATAGCGAATCTTGAAATGTACCTCAGCCACAGCATAAGCGGCGCCTCGGGCTTCTCTGCAGGGTCGCGTTCAGAAATTTTTCGGCTACTTTTACTCAAGATTGACTTTTACTGATGTTTTCACATGATAAACCGCTCAACAAAACGCTGCATCTAATTTATAATCCATCGATTATCCACCGACCAAAAACTTGAAATCGCTGCAAATGCAAAGAAAAAATATACGTTTGTTTAATTGTGTTCTTTTGTTTCCTGTCCGTTTCTTGAGTTTCTTGACTTTCAAAAACTTTCGACCAAATAATCGCCATTTTATTTTCATATATTTCTTGTCTATCCTTTCTTTTTTGTTTTTTTTTCTTTTCATAATCATTTCATACTCTTGTATTTTTCTTTGGTTTACTTTTATCAAATTGGATTTTGACATTTTGTTAACCGACGCTTTTTTACAGTTATCTTTTGTTTTTTTTATGGAGGTTCATTTGTTTTTCGTTGACCTTAGTCATCAATTTTCTTTTGTTTCGTCTTTCCGTCCAATTTATTACCGTGCTATTCCTGTTTTTTTTTTTAATTCATTTTATGCTTCCGTATTTATCTTTTGTTTATTTTTATCAAATTGACTTTTCACATTTTGTCGATTGATGCTTTCTTTACTGTTGTTTTATGTTTTTTACTGTTTTTTTTTTGTCTGGAGTTTAATTTATTTTTTGTCATCTTTTGCTTTTTCTGTTCTATACGCTTTCGTACTATGTATTTTTCTTTTGCTTTTCGCTCTTCTTATCGAATTGACTTTCCGCATTTTGTCAACGCTTTTTTGTAGTTCATCGTTTTTTTATTTGTTTTACGTCCGTCCTTGTTGTGATCTTCTTTTGTTTTGCATATCGTGTTCCGTCAATCATTTATTTCTTTTTTGCTTTCATCGCATTATAGATTTTTTTACGGTTTGCTTCTAGTTTTATTTTCTACGAATTTTTTCATTCTCTCGGAAAAACGTTTTTTTTTCCGTCCAGCCTAGTATCGTCAATGTTCTTTTGTTTTGTTTTGATAGTTCTTCTCTATTGTTTTTTTTTTTTTGCAGATTTCATTCGGTTTTCTTTTTGTTTGTTCTGATTTTGGATGTCCCAAATCGGTAACTTTTTGATTTTTTTCGTCGCTGTTTTTTGCTTGAAATTTCTTGTTTCTTTTAGAAGAAATTATCGCCTTTTGGCTACAATTTATTAACAAGTTGCCGTAAACCCATCGTGCGGGATATCAAATGAAACGTGCTCGCGAAGGCAATTTGGTATTCGTGATGACGCCATCTTGAAATCCAAGATGGCGGTGCTACGATGCATGAAAGTGTGGAGGTAAATCCATCATGTGAGGAGTTAGCGAGTTGTTTATTTTTTTTTTTGTTTTAAATTATATAAAAATTATTCTTTTCTTGGACTAAGCTTGTTTAGGTTAAGATCAGTTAAGTTTAGGTTGACCTTCAGTTTTTTTTTTTATTGAACTTAATACTTTAATTTTTTTTTAAGTTTCAACTTTTTTTCTTAATTTCCTCCTGGGGTTCAGACACATGAACATTGAGTTCAGTTGCTTCGGGTTGACCTTGGCCTTTTCCATTGATAATCCACAAGATCAGTTTTGTTTTGTTTTTTCTTAGTATACGTAATTAACACTATGTCATAGTTTTTCTGCCGACGTTCTTTTGTTTCGTAAAAGAAAAGCACAAAGTTGCAAAAAAATGTTTTTTTTTTGTTTCCCACTAATTAATAACACAGAGTTGTAACATCTCGTTTGGAAAACTTCTTTAATTTTTAATTGGGTTGGGTTGATCTTGACATTTGTGAAATTCTATTTAAATTTTTAATCTTTGATTTTTATTTCTTAATTTTTAATTTTCTGCTCTGAAATTATCTAAGGTTCTTTTCTTGGGTTGACCTTGACTGAAGTAAAGGTTATGTTTATGAAATCTGTGTATTTTGTTCGAAACGTAAAATAACGTTTTAGATTCACCTGCATCGGAGTACTTACGTCTTGTTTTATCCTCTTGTAATAATACGAGATGAAGATAAGAAAATCGAAAACGCATAATCACTGACCTACGTTAACCTATCTTAACATGACGTCATATTCTGTCATAGTTGTCACTTGTCAGAGTCTATTCAACTTCCTTTTCGCCCTCGGATGACGAATTGGTTTTTTTTTTTTAGATTCGAGCCAGATTAGTAGCCCGCTTCATAAACACAGCGGAAAAATGCAACAAGATCGCCAACTTTCAATCGTGCAGGAGCGTCCTTTGCGGCCTCCAGAGCCCCCCCATCTACAGGCTGTACTCCACCTGGACGTACGTCCGGAAAAAACACGCCACCAAGTATCAGTAAGTGTACAAGTGGACGGGCGCATATTTTTGGCAGTAATGAAGAAGGTTTAAGGGTTTTCGAGAAACTGTGCAGGCTGTACCGCGACCCGAGGCTCCCCGCCTACCAAAAAGCCGCCTACAGGGCCTCCAACAACACGCCCTACTTGCCCTACATCGGAGACGTAATCGCCAGATTGCTCGACAAGATTCCCGAATACGGAGATAACGTCTTGATTAATTCAGTGCCTTCAATCAGTAAGTTTTTTTCGAAAATTACTTCGGGTGGCGCGTTCAGAAATGATTGAAAGGAGTTTGAATTTAGCGCGCTGTCATCTGTCATATTAATAATTCTCTTCGTCTTACAGCGTTGGTATCCCTGCTGAGTATTTTGAATTCGACTTACCTGTTGGTTTCATTTTGATTTTCACGCTTTACTATTATTATTATATGTTATTGTTACGAATTTGGGGGTTCACAAATTATAGACGTTAAATTTCAGAACAATTTAATTACAAGCTGTTGCTTTACACAATTAACAACACATTGGTAAAGAGCTTATCTAACAAATAACACTTTTACAAAATGTACTTTCTATTTATTCGAGGTACGAACCCTTCGCTTGCTAACTTAATAACTAAACTCCTGGCGGAGCGTACGGTACTTTTGCTCGAACTTACTAGAATGAACGCGTAGCTTCGGTAACGTTCTGTGACGCAAGGTGGCGTGACTGATGCTAAAAATAGATCTGTTTGCGCGTCACGGCTGTAACATTATTAAGAAAATTAGTCCCACCTTTACCAAGTCAATGAAAAAAAGATAAATTATATAGTATAGCCCATGGTAAAGCAGTGCCAACATTAAAAAAAAATATCTAACCAGCGACAAATCGATCATTTCTGAACACGCTGTATTTCCTTAGGTAAAAAAAAGCGTGACCAAAAGACTGCCTCCGCCGACACGAATAAAATCACCGAGCAAGAAGGAGTGCCGAACATCCTGAAGAAGATCCTGTCCGGCCTGAAGGTTTGGAACACCGAAGATAAGAGCGAGACGCGAGACAAAGGCGATTATTTCGTCCAAGAAAAGGGGGATTCACAGCGTAGAAAGTACAAGGGCCTCACGGATTACTACAAGCCTCTCCACTGTCACGAGGACAACAGGCTCGAAAGGCTGAACGAGACCATCGAGTTGCTGGCGAAGTATCAGAGGGCGGCTACCAATTACATTTTTAGCAGGAACGAACTGGCCATGGAGTATTTGCTGAAGGCAAGGTACAGGGAGGACAGGGAGAATTTTCTTAATTCGTTTAACATAGAGCCTCCTATAACATAGCGCCGGCGTTTATTTTTTTTTTCTGTAATTTTTATTGTTACTATAAATAAATGAATAAAATATTAACTTAAGGTTATAGTAATATAGAAAGAGATTGTTGCTTTTGTTCAAATTTCAAAATGTTTTAAGAAAATAATGTTGCCAAATAAACATTAAGAGCGAGAAAAAAACACCAAAAACGAAGCTAAAAGAGCACTTTGTCGATTATACCAGGTGGCTATAAACGATTGAAACAGACTTAGTAGGTTGGGCACATTGGGGAATAGTTATTTTCACCTGCTGATCGCTTACTTAAATTTTTAGGTAATAGCTGACGTTTTTATGATGAAACTAATCAATTAATTAAGTGTTGCCAATAAAATAAATCTCAAGTCATTGATAGTCACTCTGCACGATCTGGTCATTTACAAAACAAAACAGAAATTTCTGTTTTAGGTTCGAGTTTTTTTTTTTTTTTTGGTGTTTAATAAAACGTTTTGTTTTCTCTTGTTTGACATTAATTTAATAAACTGACAAATGTCCGTCTCGAGTTCAAAAAAAAAAAAAAATCCGAGACCTCACATTCTGCTTTCTGATTTCTTGTTCTCTTTAAGCGTGCTCAGATTGGTAACACTGCATAACAAAAAAGAAAAACAAAAAAAAACACGAATTAAAGGGGCTTCCGTAAAAACAGAGAAAAAACGATCGTGCGCAAACAACTCGAAGATTTTTCAGTTTTTGCGTCGAATTTAAGTTAAGAAGCGATGAAACATTATTATTAACAAAAGACGATTGTTTAATAAAAAAAAATGGAAGGGACGCGAAAATGTTGACCCTAGAAGTATCTTTCGTTTTCACGTTGGCGAAGTTATTGACCAGTACGAAAAAGATTGTTCGTTCAGTAGTATACCAGACAAGGATTTGAAGTACTTTCCAAAATCGTATCTATGTACCAGACTCACAGCCGTAGATCTAGAATATATCTGGCCTAAATTACCTATTCATTATCAAAGGGATAAATATCTACAAAGCCAGAGACTGTGTCACCAACATTGGAATCAAACCGAATTTTCTTTGGATGAAATAGATGGTCCACCTCCACGGAAGAAGAATTGCTATTTGTGTACTTATTCTTAAATATGATTATTAAAATATTAATTATTAAATATTGTTATTAATATATTATTATACAATAAACTATAATCAGAAAGGAGTCGTTATTTTATTCTTTATTAATTTTAATAAATTTAAGGATTTAAGAATATAAGTTTAAGAGAGAATTTAGAAATACATTGCGTTATTAAATTATTTAGATTAATTCTTGCTGTGCAATTTAGCTTGACAGATTTTAATATTGTCTTTGAAAGTATCGCTTTATTCGATTGAACTTTCAAACGTGTCAATCTTGCGAATTTTTTACGACATAAAAGTCGCAAAAATGCTTTTCACCGTTATTGTTACATATTATTTTTTTTCTTCGTAGTTTTTCATTATTTTTTTTCTATTCGTTCGTCTTTTATTGTTTCTTTTCTTTTCGCATTTATCTTCTTTTTAATCCAATTGGTCGACCGCATTTTATTAACTCGTTTTCACAGTTCTTTTTGTTTCCCATGATATTGTGTTTATTTGCAAATATCATCGATTTTCATTTTTTTGCCCAACATCGTGGTACTTCTGTTTTTTTTTTTAATTCATTTTATACTTTGCATTTCTCTTTTGTTTAATTTTTTCTCAAATTGATTCTTCGCATTTTATTGATTCTACCAGATTTTTTCGTGTGGAGATTCATTTGTCTTTAGTTCATTTAAGCGGTCGATCTTCTTTTGTTTTTCTTTTTTGTACTTTATGCCTTTGCACCATGTATATTTTTTTTTGTTTCTAACTCCTTTTTACAGTCCTCTTTTGTTTCACACGAGTAAATTTTCCTTTTATTTTTGATTCCTTTTCACAGTTCTCTTTTGTCTCCTCACAGTTTCTTTTTATTTGTAAAAGCTTTCGACGATTTTCATTTTTCTTGTTAATCTTAGTATGCTGGTACTGCTGTTTTGTTTAATTCATTTTTCACGTTTTGTTGGTTGACGCTTTTTTACAGTTGTCTTTTGCTTTCTACTGTTTTTTTTTTCGTCTGGAGATTCATTTGTTTTGGAGTTTAGAATTTTAACACTTTTTACTCTGCTTGAATGAATGGAGTTCTTAATTTTTGAGGTTATGTTCTATTTGCAGAACGCATGGCAGAACGCTAAATGACGTTAAAACATAACGTTACTAGAGATGGGCCCGGTGCATTGAAAGCACCCATGTGGGTGCGTTCAGCAGGGTGCATATATGAATGCACCGGGTACATTCAAAAATTTAAAATTCCCGCTCAAACCGTACGAAAAATTACCATTTCTTGCTGTTATTCAGCTGTTATTTAACCGTTTACAGGTGGTTTACAGGTTTATATGTCTCATAATCCGCGGTGGAGTATTAATTTCAAGTTTAGCCCAAAGCTTTACAGCTTAAAATCTGAATACGTTTTCAAAACTAACGTTAGGTTGGTTAAAAATAATTATATAGCGATAATCCACGCAAAACGTGTTATATTTGGTATCATTTTAAAGCATTTTCTATTTCTTACTTAAATGTAGGTAAATTGGCAATGCACCGGGTGCATTGTAGGTACATTCCATGATTCCACCGGTGCAAATGAATGCACCGGGTTGAATCCCATCTCTAAACCTTACACATCTACAGTTAACTCTGTACGCGTTCGGTACTGATATAAGTTGCGTTCGTTTGTGTCCGAAAATTCTTCTGCACGAAAATATACCACAGATCACGTGACACTGGTGTTGTTAAATTACCGGTAATTTATTTTTAATGTTACCTTACCGGTAATGTTATTGTAAGGAATTACCAATTACAGCTCAAGTGGCGACATCTCGCGCCGGAGTTACCAATTACACTTTTAACTAAAAATGTGATATTTTCTGATTAATTTGATACCGAATACGCATTATATTGTTGACTTTTGTTAAGAATAATGTTTACAATATTTAAAATTATGTATTTTCAATTCATGTGTAAACGAAAGTCATTTTAGGTTATGAAATATTTATTGCTTTTTTTAGTATTTTCGTTTTTCCTAAATAATCAAATGTATTCCTTGATCATTTCTTTCATTGGTTTACTTGAATTTTGCAAGTGTGTATACGTTGTTCACAAATTAATAAACCACCACCTGTTGCATTATGTTGGTTTAAAACATAAGTTTCCTACATAGATAAAAGATATATTAGATGTCAAAGCCAACGTTGTTTATTTTATGTGGAGCAACAAAATGTGCGCCTCACACGGCCTGGGGTGAATTAAAATAAAAAAGGCGCGTAATTTAAAAATATTTCTGCGTTAACGGTTTAAGTATTGTTCAGGAAATTAAATAATTTAATACATTGAGCTGCATTCTTGCCAAAGATACTAGTTTAGGGCTATTCCAGAAGAATAAACCGACAATTTGTGACTTTCTTTCTATAAATTACGACTACATTTGCTCGGATCGTTTTTCGCTCCGGCGCTTAATAAGGCCGCGCGGCCTTGATAGCCGAAAAGTGCACTTTTCGTTTATCGTTCTCTCTTACCTTATTTTTATCACAAATTGTCCTGTTCGTTCGCCTGGGTTGGCCGCAAACGAAATTTAAACGTTTAATTAAAGAAGAAATCGAATTAATACTTTGGCTTCTGACAACGATTCCAAACTTTTCAAAATCAATAAAACGTAACCATGGTAACTTAAAAATATGCTAAGGATTACAGATTACTGTAAATAGAGTGCCATCATTGCCATCCCAGCGACCTGGGGGGAATTATAATTGCGTTTAAAACTGTTGCAATAGACATACACCCACGTGCTCACAACACTAGTTTTTATCGATATAATTTTTATAGCAACTTATTTCTTTAATTTGACGGAATTTCAAGCTCTGGTGGATTATTTTCTTGATGGTTGGCAACATTGCCTTTCAATGACAACTGAATGACATCAAATTTGAGTACGATTTTTTTTCAATGGCCATGGAGACGAGTTCGGAATGTTTCTTTTTCAAGAAAAACCCACGTAATTATCGCATTAAATAACAATTAATACCATAGTCTCGAACCCAGGATTTTTATTAAATTAATTGTAAAATTTTTACAAATAACGATTTTTCAAAGCTAACAATACGGTAAGCAATGACCAAAGTAAAATTATACGAAACTGATTTATTATTTATCCTGAAGAAGCTATCGACACGGTAATCTCAAACGCTGTTAAAACAACAGGTCATCATCACGAATCTGTTTGTTACAAAAAAAAAAATCAACGATAAAATACTATTTACAGGAAATAATACAGCAAAGACGTTATTTATGGTACACGCTTGAGCAGAAACAGTGCTTTCTTGAGAAGATTACGCTCCGTCTCTTGGTAAGTCTTCCCTATTTCCACAATGGTCGTCCTGCAATCATCATCAATGTTTAAACTCAAAACGTAATCGTCAGGATTCGATCGGATTATTTGCAGAATTGGAGAAGACACGTACTTCTGCAGTTCGCTCCACATATACTTAGCAGACATTTCCTCAGTCTAAAAAACCAATACATTCTGTATTAATTAATCACGAAAGAAAAAATTAAGCAATTCTAATCAACATCGCATAATTTTATAAGAAGCTTTAATATTATACCATCATCATCATCATCATAAGCCCTGTGATACTATAACTTATGGTTTCAACTAATTCATTACACTGCACAAAAGGCAAGGTATATTTGAAGAGTGCTGGGGCCTATTGTTATATGTTCCACAACTTACAAGTTACAATATTATTATGAGCTTGTATTTTATTATGCAATAGGCCCCAGTGCCCCAACTTATCTGTGATGCTTGACTTTTAGGCAGAGCAAAAGTATTTAATACTTACACTTGACGAAGCCATCTCCTTTAGTGGTTTGGCCTTATTTTCCTCAGGCTCTGTTGCGATACCTTGATTCTTGAGCAATTCAAATTGCTCAGTAACACTTTCAACCTGCGCTTTCTTCTTCAGTAAATCCGTCAACCTTGCATTCAATCTGCAAATGATTTTTTTTTTTTTTTATTTTATTCATTTACATGTACATGTGTTACGTACATCAAAAACATATCTCTGGCAGCGTGCTGTTTGGCTTGTTTCTTCATCGTTGAGTACCCTCGGGTGCTGTGGCCTAACAGTGTGCACTCTACACAGAATGTACCATTACTGAGAACGGATTCGGAGTAGACAGGCGGAGGCAGTTTGTGTTTCGCGGTAATTTCGTTAAGTGCACCGATGTAGTTCTCACTGCTTGGCAAGGGTGTTGCTGCGAGCGGTTGGGATGCACCGCCACCATCATCATCAAGTCGGCTCAAAGCTCGAGCAGCAGCGTTGAATTTCGCAGAGGACTTGGTATAGCCCGTTCCTAACACCGTGATCCCATCAACGTTCACGGTGTAAATAAACGTGCATCCCAGTTGTTGAAGCGTGTAGGTAGGCAGGGCCTTACGGCTCTTAGCCATTTTCTCTTGAAGACGAGACACCGGATGTTTGTTATCCATTTTTACACTTCAAGGCGTTTCCCTCAGATGTTTTTGTTCACTGAAAATTGATGATAAGATATTTATCTATGTTAATAAGATTAAAAATAATTTGTTTTAAATATCAGATTGCATTTTTTTAAATGAGAGCTGAGTTATTGACGGCCGGTTCATCTCGTAAATGCAAATTAAACAATGAAAAAAGTAAATTAAATTACACAAGAAAATTCAAAAACAAGATTAATCGGTTGGGTTTCAAAATAAATTAAAATTTATTTTCAGGAAAAACTCTTTTGAATTTAACGTACCTACCTTATTGTAGTAAATAATTTAAAAATGAAACTTTAAGGAATCTGACAACCATAATCTCATGCACTATTGCTAAACACTCTAAACACATTCACTTTAAATAATTCGTTAATGTTTCTATCTGCCTGTTTTAATGCTTCAGTTCAGTTTCATTCTCTTATAGCGTTTTCCACTGGCTGCACCAGTGTGCACTGAATATATTTCCATCTCAGTTGGTTGATCTGTATGTAATAAAACGAGATGGAAATACACACATGCAGCCAGTGGAAAACGCTATTAATTTTTCTACGGTTTTTAAGTGACGTATTTTTTTTTAATTCGTCAGCTTTGGAACCTTTTATACCCACAAGGCAACTAAGAAAAATGAAGTCAGTGCAATGAAATTGAAACCCACAAAGTCTATACTGAATTAAGTTTTTTTTTTATGTTTTATGCTACATATGAGTTTATAGTTTACTGCACGTGTCTTATCGCCTTTAGTCCTGAACATTTAAAATAAACACTGCCCGACATGAATCACATTTTTGAATTTTTTTTTTCCATTTTGGTTCATGTTTAAATAAAATCTTAATCCTAAAAAAAAAGAAAACAGAAAACATATTGTAGTTTATGTTTAAACGTAGAAAGAACATACAAATTATTTAGCTAATCAAAAGTAAGATAAAATTAAGCAAGTATAATCAATTTCCAGCTTGAAACATTCCCGGGTTTTCCCTGACTTTCCATGAAAAATTTTGACTAGTTTAAACAACCGTCTTCCAGAGTTCAAATCAGAAATAATAGATGTACAAAAAATTGATGATTTATTATTTTTTTCTTATTATTATGCGAATTATGGAGAAAACTGTTTATTATCTTAAAAAAGTTATAAGCAAATAATTTTAATATCATGCCCGTTCATTAAAAATAATAATTAATTAAATTTTTCAAAAATAAAAAGTCTTAGTGTAGGCAACCAAATGTACATAGCCGCCTGTTGGTTGCCTATATTGAAAAACCCTTCCGCCAACAATCTTTTCGTTCAAAACTTGATTTAATTTTTTCACAATTCACAAAGATTGTACAATTCTCCTATTTTCTTTTAATATTCAAAACTATTTTCAAATTTTTCTGTTAATTTCACCGAATTTTGCATAAAATCAAGCAAATTCTCTGATTTTTCCCTGGCACTGCGAACTTTTCTCAATTCCTTTTGACTTTCCCCCGGGTTTTCCCCAACTTCTCTCATCAAAAAACTTTCACCGTCGACTGCGATTATTTAGCTCTCCTAATTTTTACATTATTTCAAAACGTAAATAATATGAAAAGGTTAAATGGCCACACCTTACGATCCTGACATTGCATTAGGATTGACAAATTGAAGGAACGTTTCTGCTGACGAAGCCCCAAACAGGGCCGAAATAACTGTACAGAGGATACTCGAGGGATCCACTGCAATCAAAAACGATTTGCAACAAAATTTTTAAAAATATGAGTGCAAAAATTGGTGATTTATTACTGCGTGTATTGTGGAGAAAATTGTTGAAACACCTTTTAAAAAAAATGAAAAGCAATTTATTTTAATGACATGCCTGTTTGTTAAAAAAAAGTAATAAAATTTCCAGAAAACATGCAGTCTCAGCATAGGCAACCCAATTAACACAGCCGTTGCATGGTTGCCTATATTGAGGGTTCTAAGAACTTTTTTGTTGAAACATCGTTAAACCTCTCTGAATTCCGCGACTCTTCCCGGTATTCCCCCGATTACGGCGCAAACCAAAACCAAATTAAAAATGCGCTTTGCAAAATAATTAACATTATATTGATTTGAAGAGATAACATTTTTTTTAAGCTAGACACACACGAAATAAAACTGACTTTATGATCATTAACATGAATTAAAATTAACTATAAAACTTCTCTAACATGAATTACAAATAACTATAAAATTTACAGAAAGGATGTGAAATGAATAAAACACTTTTGAAACGAGCTAAAAACATAATTTCATTACTTACTGACGACTTACTTTCGCAAACTTGGTTGTTTGCTTTATCAAAAGTGAATAAATAAAATAATAATAGTAACTGATAAAGCAAACAATCAGGTTTGAGAAACTCGTTTCTGAAGTGTTTTATCTGTTTCATGTCCGTCCTGGAATTTTCACGAGCAATATAAAACATAAAAAGTGTAAAATCGTGAAAAAAAAACAGTTCAGGAAGCTTTGGCTAAAATAATCGCTTTATTTAAAAGATTGCACAAAGCCTCATCGTACGTTTCACCTACTTCCATCACGCTCTTCTCCTCCTTATCACCCATGTTCAACACCAAAACGTGCTTGGGTTGTTTTTGGAGCACTTGCAGATTGAAGACGGGCACGGTCCTCTCTAACTCGCTCCACAAGTCCGCAGTGGAGCACGCCGAAATCTGAAATGTGTATGATTCAAACACTAAAAAAATAGTTATGATAAGAATAATTGTGTTTTCGATGTACTCAACTGTAGAAGGTAATGATGGTGTAGGCAGAGGTGAAGGACCGGTGAGCAAGTCGAAGGTTTCTTGTTGTTTCTTGGGCTTGTTCTCGACGCTGAGCATTTTAAACTTTTCAATCATTTGTTCATCATCTGCAAAGGTGCGGCGGAGTAACTGGTCGGATGTATTGACCAAATCGGGCATCTTCATCTTCAACGAGTTAATTGATTTTACGCTCAATCTTGAAAGAAGAAGTGCAAACAGATAAACATAGCTTCAAACCTTCAATACACAAAATAATTTATTGTTAGTATTATTAATAAAGAGGGTGTTAGAGAATTTAAAATTATTAAAATTGAGAGACGATTTCAAAAACCGTAAAAAAAATTACTGAAACCCAAAATGCAAAAAAAAAAGAAGAAATAATTGATCTTTCTAATGCTTATTTATAAAGGAATTTTGCAGTTAGGATGTGAACTAAACCGTTGCAAGGTTACCAGTTATAAGTAGTTATAACATTGAGTGGGGACTTACATTGCTAACATTTCTTTTGCAGCGGACTGCTTAGCTTGTTTCTTCGTCGGCCCAAACCCTTTCGTGCAATTATCCAAAAGAATGCATCCCGTAACAAACTCATTCTTCTCATTCGTTCCGAACTCAGGATAAGTCGGCATTGTTAATTTATGCTGCGACGCCAACTCGTTAAGTCTCCCTACGTAATTCCCATCGATAACCGACGGAGGATTCATCGCAACAGAAGGCGAAACCTGAGGTTCAGGCCTCGCATCTCTTCCATCATCAGCGTTGAGCTTTTCCAACGCCCTCTTGGCAGCCTCGAGCTTCGCGTTCTGCTTATTCGAGCCGGTGCCCGTCGCTGTGATCCCGTTGACTTCCACCGTGCAGACGAACTTGTTTCCCGTGGCGAAACTCGAGTGCTGTATTGTGTAGGTTGGCAGGGCCTTGTTGGCCTTGGCCATTTTTTCCTGGAGCTCCGACACTGGGTGCTTGTTCATGTTTGTTACGTGCGCGTGTATTTGAGGTTATTTCTAAAAATATAACACGGCGCGGCGGAAATAATTAAGTTTTGAGTTAATGAATCACACAAATGTCTTACCTGATTAACGATGACGTGTGATTTCGCCACATAGGAATGTGCTGATAAGGAGAATCCCCGACGAACCCTTTCAATTCAGGGAACACCCAGTGCTACCATATTAATCAAATACCAACTTCAACCTAGTGTTAGAAATATGATAATTAGAGATGGGCCAGGCAATGAACCCGTTGCAATGAAAGTACCCAAGTGAGTGCATATATGAATGCACCGGGTACAATCAAAAATTTAAAATTCCCGCTTAAACCGGACGAAAAATTACCTTTTCTTGCTGTTATTTAACCGTTTGCAGGTGGTTTACAGGTTTATATGTTTCATAATCCGCAGTGGAGTGTTAGTTTTAAGTTTAAGCCAATGCGCTACAGCTTATAATCTGAATAAAATATGGAATATGTTTTCAAAACTAACGTTAGGTTGGAAGTGTTACAAAATAATTATATAGCGATAATCCATGCTCAATATGTTATATTTGGTATCATTTTAAAGCATTTTCTATTTTTTACTTAAATGTAGGTAAATTGGCAATGCACCGGGTGCATTGTGGGTGCAATCCATGATTCCACCGGTGCAAATGAATGCACCGGGTGGAAGCCCATCTCTAAACCTTACACATCTAGAGTTAACTCTGTGCGCGTTCGGTACTGATATAAGTTGCGTTCGTTTGTGTCCGAAAATTCTTCTGTACGAAAATACACCACAGATCACGTGACACTGGTGTTGGTTAAATTACCGGTAATTTATTTTTAATGTTACCTTACCGGTAATGTTACTATAAGGTATTACCAATTACAGCTCAAGTGGCGACATCTCGCGCCGGAGTTACCAATTACACTTTTAACTAAAAATGTGATATTTTCTGATTAATTTGATACCGAATACGCATTATATTGTTGACTTTTGTTAAGAATAATGTTTACAATATTTAAAATTATGTATTTTCAATTCATGTGTAAACGAAAGTCATTTTAGGTTATGAAATATTTATTGCTTTTTCTAATATTTTCGTTTTTCCTAAATAATCAAATGTATTCCTTGATCATTTCTTTCATTGGTTTACTTGAATTTTGCAAGAGTGTATACGTTGTTCACAAATTAATAAACCACCACCTGTTGCATTATGTTGGTATAAAACATAAGTTCCCTATAGAACATTAACAAAATACTAAGTTGGCAAGGTTTTTGAAGTTTCATGTCAAAG
This sequence comes from Prosopocoilus inquinatus, assembly GCA_036172665.1. Lineage (NCBI taxonomy): Eukaryota > Metazoa > Arthropoda > Insecta > Coleoptera > Lucanidae > Prosopocoilus > Prosopocoilus inquinatus. The sequence continues at coordinate 72,723,193 of CM069869.1, forward strand.
TAATTTGTCAAATCAATTTTACTATTAATTTATTTACATTTATGTTCATTTTAATAAGCCGTTTCAATTAATTACGGTTTGTCTGTTATAAAATTGCTTGCAAACGGTATGGTAAACACCATGAATCTATTATAATTATTAAATTTAGAACCAGGGATTTGTCTCCTTATCGTTTATTTCAAACACTTGCCAATTTTGTTTCCAAATTTTTAACTAGGACACTGTTGCCGGTTGTATTTTTCACAAGGCAACGCCGCCAGTAGTCTTAATTTGTGAACAAATTATATCTCGATATTACGTTATCTTGACGACAGAGGTAACAAACGGTAATAAATGAAAGTTACCTTACCGGTAACGTTGGAAGCGCCTCACAACACTAGTTTTTATCGATATAATTTTTATAGGAACTTATTTCTTTAATTTGACGGAATTTCAAGCTCTGGTGGATTACTTTTTTGATAGTTGGCAACATTGCCTTTCAATGATAAATAACATCAAATTGGAGTATGATTTTTTTTCAATATTCGTGGACGAGTTCGAAGTGTTCCTTTTTCAAGAAAGACCCACGTAATTATTGCATTAAATAATAATTAATACCATAGTCTTGAACCCAGGATTTTTATTAAGTTAATTATAAAATTTTTACAAATAACGATTTTTCAAAGCTAACAATACGGTAAGTAACGACCAAAGTAAAATTATACGAAACTGATTTATTATTTATCTTGAAGAAGCTATCGACACGGTAATCTCAAACGCTGTTCAAACAACAGGCCATCACGAATCTGTTTGTTACAAAAAAAAAAACAAAGATAAAATACTATTTACGGGAAATAAAATAGAAGCAAGGACGTTATTTATGGTATTTATTTATTAGTGATTAAACTTGCATTTATATATTAAATGTATTAAGTGGTTGTGCAGCTGGCTGGGATGGTATTACGTATTAACTAAAAGCCATTATTTCGAATAAGAAGAAGAACCTACTGTTGCTAACCAACTCGATCAAAAAAAATTTTTTTTTGCATATGCCGGCTGATCAACGGAATTCATAATTAGAGGAGGCTGTGATTGGTAGTATTTTATGCTGTATGGTTGGATACACTCAGAAATAAATAACAAAATAACAGTTGTCATATTTGAGGTTACGCTCGTGCTCTGTAACTACAATCTTTATTTTGTTATTTTATTTTTTATGGATGATGGTTTAAATCTTTTTTTTTAGAATATTAGGTGTTCTAATGCCCTACTTATAAATTCCGTTAATCGCATGATGGTATTTCTCTAGGATTCCCTAAATTAATTTGGCAAATTTAGATAGGAGGTTAGGGTTAAAAATACTACAAAAAAAAACAATAAAAATTATTTATTAACATACCTACACAGGCAAAGTTGTAAACGAAATTCTGCAATTAACTGTTAAAGCAAACGGAACAAAAATATTAAAGCACTTCGCAGCAATCAGAAGCAGTATTACCAACTCATCAAATTTGGAGGTTCGTACCCTTTTTTGTTAAAAAAGAAAATCGATTTTGACGTTACAACTCTTAGTATTCCGAGATACAGCTTAATAAAAATAAGCGAAAGAAACTGAAATAAAAAGAATTATTATTGAATAGAAAAAAATGGTTAGATTTTTCAAAAATTTGTTTGCACTTTTGTTTTGCGAAGGTAACGCGATCGTCACTTGTTTATGATTTATTGTTTCTTAAGTTTAAAGTTCGTTTTCTTTCTTTTCTTGCGTTACGATCGTCATTTGTTTCCATCTTCAAATACATCCGTCACTTTCTGAAAAAGCGTCGTCTTGAATTAATATATTTTTTTTTTATTTTGTTTGTCTCCTGAAACTATTTCTTTTCCTTTCGTATTTCTTTGCGATTTTTCGCGTGAAATTCACGATCGTCATTTGTTGTTTTTCTTTTCTTCGTTTCTTCTGAAAGTAAACAAACATTTTTTGCACTTCTGGGGTGCGTTCAGAAACTTGATCAGAAGAGCAATTTAGGCGTTTAAAATGGGAAGCAAAATGCACAAATACACTTACATGAGAGAGAAAGAATAATACCCAGAGTGCCTCTTTTCTATTCCTGAACGGCCTCCTGTTTCCTCCGCAAATAATAATTAGTCGTCATTTGCTTCTTTTCTTCCTGTTTTCTTAAGATATTTTCATTTCGTAAATAAGTAACCTGATAGAAATATGTTTTTGTTTATTGATTACTGTGAGGTTCGAATTATTATGTTCGTTATTATTATTTTCTTTTTAGTTTTAAATCTACAATTCGTTTTGACATCAAATGGCACAGAATCGTCAAGTCAACGGTCCGACTAAACCCTCTGACCAATCAGCAATAGAGAAAAATGATCACGTGATTTGGTCTGACCACTTCTACCGTTCACTTACCACAGCCATTTTCTTCTACGAGTATGATTGTCATTTGTCTCTTTCTCTTTAATCAGGATTTCTTTTTATTTGTAGTACATTCTTCCTACTCGATTGTAAAAACAAAACTTTTCTCATTTTTTTTTATTGCTTCCAGTTTCTCGGAAATCAAATAATTATTAGAATAACTTCGGAAATTTTAATAAATTTGGTGACGTTACGAAAATACAAAGTGTCACAATTTGACATTTATTTAATTTAAATAATGGACTGCTTTCAGTGTTCTTAACAATTCGGAAGTTAATTAGGAATCCGTTAAATCATTTGACATTTAGCAAATAAATTCGTCAAGATGGAAACATTGCTTATAAATCTTGATAATTTAATTTATAGGTTGGTAACAGCGAAACTAACTAAACGACATTACCTCTAGCGGAAATATTTGAACCACATAATAGTGACGCACACAGTGTTACCAGATGGAGCACTTTATCGTCAAAGCGGCGCTGCTATTTCGAAATAGGCGCTGAACAAGTTCAAATTCAATTCAACGTTTTATTAGCCCTTTTTCCTAGTTCGTCGTTTTTCATTTGTTTTGTGTCCATCACAGTTGTGTTCGTCTTTTGTTTTCCGTTAGTTTAGTTATTTTCGACGATTTTTTTAATAAAAGAAACTTGCTTTTTCCTTCACCAATGTCTTGTCGGTTTTCCTTTGTTTTTGTTCTTTGCTTCAAGCTTTGTACTTTGTTGCCGTTTTTTTTTTCATTATCTTTTATTTCTGATTCCTTTTCCAAAGTCCGTTTGCTTTTATTTTCTACGAACTTTTCGATTTGTCCAAAAAAAACTGTTGCTTTTATTTGTTACTGTTGTTCAGCTTGGTGTTGTCTATCGTCTTTTGTTTTTTCGCTTCGTGCCTTGTATTTTGTTGCTGTTGCTTTCGTTTCTGAATGTTTTTGGAGGTTAATTTAGTTTTTTTTTCATGTTCATTTCTGCTTTTGGCAAAACCAAAAACAAGACAGAATAACTTTTTTTGTGAGTTAATTTTTTTAATTTGTTTATTTTTCTAATTGTTCGTATATCTTTGTTCTTTGCTTGAATTTTCTTGTCCCTTTCTGCTCCTATTTGGTGCTTTCTTTCGCTTAAAAGTTTGAATCGTGTTTCGAATAGTTTGGACCTGAATTTCGTAGTTGTTGCAACAAAACACCTGACTTTAATTTTCGATTGACAATTCATTTGTAAATGTCCATAATTTAATCCAAACAAATAAATAGTGAGAAAACCCCTCGACCACATTAATGTGGTCGAGGGGTTTTCTCACTATTTATTTGGATTACAGCCACAGGTTTTGTGTTGCTTTGTGATTATTAATCCAAACAAGTTTTAAAAATAGAGAGATTCAAAGGAAAGAATGCCTGTATTTGAATCAGAACACGTTTGGATCACGATTTTGTGAGCGAAAGCACCTATTTTTAGCAAAAAAAAAAACAAGACGTTTTCCTTTGACAACTGTCAAATTAATCACATTTGTATTAACGATTCGTTTGCTTTGTATTTTTTATTATTATCTACAGATTTCTTTCTATTTATTCCTGTGTTCATAAATAATACAAAAAAACCCTTTTGAGGTAGGCCACAAGGAACGACTTGATGTATCTAAAAGTACTGCACCTAGTGATGATAAAACTTTAATTACAATTTTAGGAATTTATCATCTCATCTTCGACTGAAAAATTTCATTTATAAGTTACAGGCCATTACAGGTTTCCTTAAACAGAATTAACAAACGTTCTAACTATTTACATGCTACTCGGCGGGTTTAATTACAATAAATTTAGATAAAATAAACACGACGACGATTGTGCTCAGCACGAAACAAACTACGGTTACGTAAAACGACTCCTCGGTGAAAACATCCGTGAATGCGGGAATCTTACTGTACATGTGCTCGATCAATTTGAGCTGGTAATTTTTAGAGTTGTGTTTCACAGTCATTTTCTTGCTTTTTTATTTGGTTTTCGGCTTCCCCTTCTTCCCAGGTTTCTTCACCTCGACGATTTCTTCCTCTTCGGCTTTCGCCAACGGACTGACGTACTTATTGAACTGCTGAAAGATCTCCAGGACAGTTAAATTGTTCGCTAGAAATTTAACGCTCCTGAAACATAGTTCGTCCGCTTAAGTTTAAAACGCGGATGTATCTTTCTACCCTGAATCGAGCAGGTCTATTTTAATCTGCGGCTCACTCCTGTCGCACACAATGTTGGTCTTAATAATGCAGTTCAAATTGGTTTTTACCACTTTGGGATTCGTGATGTGCACCAGGAAGTCTCTGGAAAATATTATTAGGACGGATACTTCTCGAAAGTTTATTGATTTTTAATGTGCGCCTGCGTCTCGCTTATATAAATAGCAAGGGAATCAATATTTTTAAGGTTTTTGGTTATGGTGCACATTACCTGGCGGTGACCGCATTTTCGTGGAACGGGTCGAATTGTACCTGGATTCTTTTCACGGGCTTCAAATTCACCGATTTTAGTTGTTTTACGATTGCGCTTAGAGCCCCGGCACTCCTTGAAAATGTTCCGCTAAAATAAATGGACATCTTTTTCCTAAATTAGATTTTTGTGAGGTTAAGTTACTATTGCTCAGTGTTGCCCAGCAACTCAACCAAAAATTCTCTTTTCAGGATCTCTCTAGAATTCCCTAAAATATTCTGGCAAATTGGATACGAGAGGTTTAAACTTAAAAACACGATTACAACAAAAATTTTCAAATAACTGTTAAAACAAACGAAATAAAAATATTGCACTTAGCAGCAATCGGTAACAGTAATGCCAACTCATCAAATTTCGAAGTTCGTTCCTTTTTTTCTAGAGAGAAAAAAAAAACGATTTTGAATTTTGACGTTACAAATCGTATTGTACCTAGATGGCGCCTTTAATAGTAATAAAAAAAAGAAACTTGAAATAAAAAAATTACTAAAGAATAGAAAAAGGTATTCATGATATAACCAGGGATATAACGTGTCTTAAGGAAAACTGGTTCGGCCGCGGGCCATTCGTATGGCAAAACGAACGGAGTGTAGAATATCGCGCACTTTCTCACAAACACATGTTGTGCTCTCTAGTGCTTTTTATTTTTGCTATAAAAGAGAAGGGAGCGTGCGTCCGAAAATTGGTTCGTTTTCTGATCGATCTTTACTCCTCCCTTAGATTATATGTATAAGAGAGAGGATATCTAACGCATGAGCGACCCCTGTTACCAGAAAAGTACAAATCAAGGACACTTCGCATTGCACAAACGCACGAATTTCGCTGTTTTTGTTACATTAGCGAATAAAACAGATACTGACAGTTTACATAAACAATGTGCAATGTCTTACAAAGCCAGCCGGAGAAGAAAGAGTCAGAAATAATATTTCACAGGTAAAAGGAAGTGTCCTTGATATGGACCCTTTTAGTATCAGATGTGCCTCGCTTGTTCTTCATCCTCACCCTTACATAATCCAAGACACCTCCAGTACTTAACCTCCATGATTGTATTTATGAAAATTAGAAACTTTTTAAGAAATAAATAAAGACACTTATATTTGAACAAAGTGCTTAATTGACGAATACTATATCCTACATATCCAGTTTTGTTTTTTTGAATGTAACGCGATCGTCACTTGTTTCTGAATTATTGTTATTATATTTGAAATTCGTTCGCAAATATTTGCGCACCTTTTTGAATTTCTTCTTGCCATAATCGTCGTTTCTTTCCATCTTTAAATGTTTCTGTCACTTTCTGAATTTTCTTCAATGCATTTGTCGTTATTGTTTAAAACAAGACGGCAACGTTTTGATTTATCAATAATTAGTTTTTTTTTTGTTTATCATCGTATTTCTTTGTTTGGTTTTCCGCGGTGAAACTTACGACCGTCATTTGTTTCTTTTTTTCTTTTCGAAATTAATTAATCAGAAAGTTTTATGTTTTTTTCCTCTTTTCCTCCTTAATTCCTTTTTAGAAATTAACTTTTAATTTCGTAAATAAAATATTATGATGGAGTTTTGCTTTTTGGTTCGTTAATTATCGTGAAGTTCAAATTATTATTAACCTTGAATGTTCCTTAATGTTTTCTCTTTTTAAATTTTAAATCTACAATTCGTTTTGAGTTCTTTTCATCTACATACAAATAATATGTTCGTGATTTGTTTTTGTCTTCTTTTTCTTTAGTGATTTTTTCATTTCCAGTGGGTGTCTGGATTGTCGAAACCGTTTTTTATTTTATTTCTCTTCAATAGCTTACAATTTTTTAGTAATCAAAATATAATGATTATAATTTTTCCACTTCGATTGTGTTTCTGGGTCTTTAAAAATGTTTTTCTTTTTTTCGTTGTTTACACTCTTTCTGTCGTATTCTATTAGCAAAATACAACAGCGATTGTCTTTTGTTCCCAAGAACTCGATAAATTCCCTAGATTTTAATGAGTTCTTGTAATTTTTCCCTTTTATTCGAAATTATCCCTATATGTTTAACGACTTTTTCCCTAGGTTGGCAACACTGTTGTTATTGCTTGAAACAAAAGTGAAGTGAGCAGGATTACAAAACTGTAAAAGTTCTTTTGCAAGTACGTAACGCTAAAGTTTAATAATAAAAAATTGACATTTGGCATTGATTCGTAAATTTTGAATTTTAAGGCGAAGGAGAAGAAAATTAACTGCTGTTTATGTGACATTTAGGAACTGAAATTGGGGAAATAACACCATTCCAAAACCGAAATTAAATTAATTGACTAATTTTAAACCGCATTTTTGCTTGGGTTGCACATGTCAATAAAATTTATAAACTTTTTTGTTGAAAGATATTTATCTGATTTCTTTTTTAATTCTAGATTTAAAACTGCCAAAACCTTTTGATTGACAGTGACAATCAAAAGTTAATGCTCGTAATTTTTGACAGATGTCAAAGTAAACTTTTGTTATGTTATAAAGGTGAGTTTCTTCTTTTACGTGATTGTATTATTACTTTATTTGCCCATTCAAAAGCACCTACTGTCAAACTAGTTAATTTCACTTACACTTCTAATTCGATAATTTTAAGAGCATATTTTCTGTTGTTTTGTTATTTCATAAAAAATCAATTTTTTGTTGATTTCTGCATTTAGAAAAATTTCAATTTTCTTGTTGATTTCTGCATTCATATAAAATTTCCAATTTTTATGTTTTTTTTTTCACTAAGGGCTATTATTTCAAAAAATAAAAAATAAAATTACTAGTAACTTCCTTTTGCTACGTTTTTTAAATTGCACCGAAAAGTGATCGCGATGAAAACTGGTCAAAGCAAGAGAGGGAAGCCGAAGGCTGTGGCTGAGGTACATTTCAAGATTCGCGTTGTGACTGAGGTACGTTTCAAGATTCGCGGCAAGAGTGTGGAATTGTAATATTTTCCAGGCGTTTATTAAAATTCAAGTCAGCAACTTAACGAAACGAATAAAAATGTACGTGAAAAGCAAAGGAGGCTTTTGTTAAACAAGACTATTTTTTTTCTTCTTTGTAAATTTGACGCTTTTGATTGAATTTTCAAAAGAACCTTTCAGATTTTTGCAAGGAACAGGGTGCATGTGACTGTTGAATTAATTGAATGATTATTTATTTAAAGATTCGTTTTTGTTTTTTATTAACACACTTTTAATCCGAAATTTTTAAGTAAAACGTTTATAATTGGATATAATGATTGGAAGAAAAGCACTCAACGTTTCACTTCTTTTACCCAAAGTTCTACGTGTTTTTGGGAGGCCCTGTATCGATGTAAATCAAGAGCCACGACATGATAATTTTTGCGAAAAATTTATTTTAGATTGACAGAGACAGAGAGAGACAGGTTACTGTAGTTAATATTTATTTAACTCGTCACTTCTCTGTCGGTGCTTAAATTTTATCACTTTGTCATACGGGCTTTACGTACTCGTTTTTTAATTAATGAAATTTCCCCCTAAAAAGTTAAAGGCACCCATAAAAGTTAACTGATATTATATTTAAAAAAATAACAATTTTACATACATTTCTATATGTACAACGTACGTTGGAATTAATCACTATATCTGAGTCTCGTTATGACAAAGTAGTACATTAAAAAAAAAAAAACGAAAAGAAGAACTAAATTAGACAGTTACAGCGTCTAAGTAATTAAAATTGGCATTACATACAGAGTATTTCCTTCTCTGACATTATCTAAGGGATCCTGATCGTACTGCAAGGACTGCACAGTCGAACTATTGTCATTGTCTTTATACTTTGTTTCAGTCGAGTCCTCTCCATCCGGTAAAATACTTTCGATGTTCTCCGTCTGTTCTATCTTGGTGACCACTATGTCGTTTTGCACCGACATTCCTCTTCCCACACGTTTTCTGCCATGCGTGCGCAAATGCCTCTTCATATCAGAACGAACTCGAAAGCGTTTCCCGCACACTTCACACGGATGAGGTTTCTCACCTGCAAGCAATTTTAAAAATCAAAACAAACGCAAAAAATCATTTAACGAGAAACCTGTGTGAATCCTCCTGTGGTTTTGGAGGTAAGACGAAGCCCTGAAAGTCTTGCCGCAGAATTCACATCTGTAGTTCTTTTCGCCGGTGTGTATTCTGCGATGTACGATCAGCGAGTATTTTCTGGCAAAGTTCTTTCCGCAGTATTCGCACTGGTACTGTTTTTGATCGGAGTGTATGGAGATGCAGTGGTATTTTAAGTCGCCCCATTGCCTGAAGTATCGTCCGCAAAATTCACAGCGGTATGGTTTATCACCTGAAGAAAAATTTTAAAAAAATTACTTTCAGTTAAGTGAATGTACAGGCTGTCCCAACGAAGCATATTTCTTCTGTGGGGATTAATGGGAATAACATGACGAGAAAAACAGGTTACGAAAGTGATACTGGACTGTAACTACAAGAGCAATTAGTCAAAAAAAAGTTTCAAGTATTTACAAGACTGTAAAATTGAAAATTTTGGTTCATTACCTGAATGAAGTCTAGAGTGTACTTTAAGCGCACTGGCTGCGAAGAAACTCTTCCCGCATTGTTCGCAGGTGTGCGGTCGATGTCCCGTGTGACTTCGCATGTGATAAACCAACGAGTTCTTGTGAGTGAAAACCCTCTCGCACTCGGTGCAATGAAACTCGGTCACTTTCTTCTTGGGCTTCTTCTTCGTCTCCACGTGAGTCAGAGCTTCTACGGCAAACAATTTATTAATATATTTTTTTTTTTTAATTACACAGTCGGTCGACGATAACCTTTGATGATATTGGCGTTTTCGGCTTTGCACGTCACCAAATGCTGGTGCAAAATTGCCCTCAGGGGGAAGGGCTGCCTGCAAATGTGGCACACGTGTTCTTGAGCCTCCAATTCGCGCAGGTCTTCTTCAGTCGCGTGCAACTCATCATCTCGATGATACCTGCACCCCCCGGGCGATTTTATTTACTTTTTCTCTTTGATTCAAATTTGCTTACCAAGCCTTTGAATCGTCCACGGTGTTTTGAACGTCGATGCCGGCCATGAGGTCCTCGGGTTCGCTGAATTCGTTAAGCTCATCTTTACTATGGAATTCCCTGACGTGCGCTTCGTAGGCCCTCTGCCTTCGGAATGTTTTATTGCACTGCATGCACGTTAGGTTTAGAAGAGACGTCAGGAGCGTGTCCGTTTTATTACATTCTATGACTGTCTTGGCATCATCCTATAATCGAAACGTAAACCCTTTTTTTTCTTCCAACTTCCAACTTACCGTGTTATTATTTTGTTGAATTGCGATACTCGGCTCGTAATGGGCCTTGAGGTGCTCGAAAAATCTGAGCTGATCGTGAAACGTGCCGTTGCACAACTGACAAGAAAACGTCGCCTGATGAATCGGCGTGATGGTGGTCTGGCAGAGAGTCTGATGCGCGTTGAAGTCCTCGGTGGTGTTGAAGATCTGCTCGCACAAATTGCACTTGTGTATTTTGCGCGACGAGGTCGTCACACTCTTCTTCAACTTCCTGGAAATGCGCTTCTTATGAGGTAAGCTTTTCTTCGAAGAGCGATTATCGCACTTATTTTCACCGTCCGAATCCCGAGCGCCAATCGAATTATCCAGCTCCTCCTCCGACTTAATCAACTGCAGGCCTTGACTTCGGCTGTACACGTGCACCCCGTGGGCGTTGCTGAATTCTCTCGAATCCAACGTCAGTTTCGGCAGGGTTTGTTTATACAAGCTGTCGGTTTCTACTATTTGCAAATAACTACCGTTTATAGTCGCCCCCTTATCGGTGAGAATCAACTGCTGCTCGCTTAAATTAACCTTGCTATCCTCCAGAGGTGAATTTGATACTAAAGGGGGTAGAGGCGAGTTGATGATGACGTTCGTGTCCTGTTGCAACTGCTGCTGCTTCTGTTGCTGGCTGAGTTGCACTGCAACTAAAGCCGCCGCAAGGTTACGGTCTTCCTCCGTCAAGTCCTGCGAAAGCAAATCCTCCGAAGTATAATTCACCGGGATGAAATCCCCGGCCCCCAAATCAACGACCAAACCGTTGTGATGCTGAAGCAGCTCTGCGCTTAGCAACTGGGGGCTATCGACTGCCATTCTCTGAATCATATACTGCGAACCGCTCACATCTGAGATGGTAACGTTCTCGAGCAGTTCACGTCCCTCTGCGTTCTCCATGGTTCGCAAAGGCGAAATTCAAAGTTGGCGCTTTCGCGAATTCAACGGATACGTGTATTTATTAAGGAGACACGACGTTTCAAGGTCTTCGTCTTGCACGTCCCAAACAAAGGAATATACGCGGAACCTGACATTTGGGGCCCCCTTGGCGTGCGAATTGCGCACTTAAATCGCGTTTTCGTACCTTGCGTGTCGTCACAACGCCCCGAGAGGAATTTTAACGCCCAATTCTTGCTCGTATTTTGCACCTATACAACGAAAAGTGACAACAGTGCTGAATAAAACGGAAGCGACGCAGGTGCCATAGTTCTTTGTTTGGCGGCGACATCTATTGGTCGACGACGCAAGCTGAATTTAAATAAAATGCGCTGCCACACTGCGTTTTAAGTTTCAATAATTTAATCAAAATCTTATTTGAATTTGAGTCTAATTTGATTTTGCTAAGAAAATGATTTATTTTTTAATCTTTACCAGTCGATCATATGTGTAAATCGATTTCCGGCGCGGAGATTCTGAAAATCAAACAACGTTTTCCTTTTCTTTATATCTTTTTATAAGCAGAAAACAAGAAATCAAAAACAATTGAAGAATTTATGATTTCGTCGCAAACTATTTCTGATACATATGTTGCTTCTTCTTATAATTTTTCGGGTAACAATCGACACTTCGCACAATTTCTTCTTTTGTTTTTCGTTGGCGATTTGATTTTTTTCTCGCGCTCCGATCTACATTAGATAGAAACATCGCCTTTCTTTCGTTTTCTGCTTGTCATTTTTTTAAATTTCGTTGTTAGTCTTAAATTATTTTCTTAATATTTTTGACTTTCAAACTATTCACCTTTGATCTCCTTTTTTCGTATTCATTATTTTATTCGACTTTTTGATTTTCTTTTGTTTTGGTTTTGTATGTTTTTTTTTGTATCAGTTTTAATATTGCTTTTTTTCTTATTCTTTTCTTCTTCGCCTTTCATTGTTCTTTATTCGAGGTTTTTTGTTTTCTTGTAATTTAGTTTTTCATATTCATTTGGTCAAGGATTTGTCGATTTTCTTTTGTTTCTGTTGATCAGGTCAAATTTCGAGTGTAAGAAAATAGTAGTAATTAATTGTATTGCCTTATTTGCAATTTTGCAATATTAACAGCAAGAAAGAAAAAAAATAAATGAACGAAAGAAAAACAATAAAAAATTGCTGATTTAGATTATATCGAAAATTACAACAAATAAGAAAAAAAAATAACTTGAAAAAATATCAGAAGGAAAGGACAAATGAAAGAAACAGCGACAAAATACTAGAGGCGCGAAGTGAAAAACAATAACAAAAGAAAATCGACAACACCAAGCCGAACGATAAAGCAAAAAAGCAACAGTTTTCCGAACGAATCAAAAAGTTCGTAGAAAATAAAAACAAACTACGACGAAATTCAGCGGATAAAACAAAAGATCACGACCGTGATGCCCACAAAACAAATAAAAAAAAAACTACCAAGAAGCGCCAATAAAATGCGAAAAATCAATTTGACAATTCAGAAAACAGAAAAAACAAATGAAAATTGATCAAAAAACAAATGAACCTCTAGTCGAAAACAAACTAGCAGAAAACAAAACACAACTGTGAGTCCGTCAGTCAACAAAATGCGAAAAGTCAATTATTTGTTAAAAATAAACAAAAGAGAAACACGGGAGCATATTGAGATGGACAAAAAAAAATGAAAATCGTTTAAAATTTGGCAAATAAAAACACAACTAAGATAAATGGAAAAAACAAATGAATCCCCAGATGTAAAAGTTAAAAAAAAGACTAGTAGAAAACAAAACACAACTATAAAAAGGCGTCAGTAAACAAAATGTGAAAAATCAAATTTGATAAAAATAAACAAATGAAAAATACGCAAGCATACAATGAATTAACACAAAAAGAAGAAAAAAAAAACAGATTTTCTATGATAGTAAGATGGGCAAAAAAATAAAATCGGCGAAAATTTTAAAAATAAACTCGTAGGAAACAAAGGAGAACTGAAAAAGAGAGTCGGTCAATAAAATGCGAAAACCAATTCGATTCAAAAGAAAATGGGAAAAACAGGAAAAGAAAAAACAAAAGAAAACGGATGCGAAAAACAAGGAAAAAAAAACAAAAAACAAAAAAATAAACGACGATTCTCCGGCCATAAAATTTTATAGAAACTGGCAGGAAACAAAAGGAAAAAAAAAATAAAACAAACGAACCGTGAATGAAACGCAAAACATCAATTCTTTAAATCAAAAAAAAAGGAAAGAAAAAAGAAAAAATATGAAACGAACGAAAACAAAACAAAAGAAAACTCCAGTTCAGTTATGTGAAGACAAAAACAAAAGAAGCCCAAATTAGATGCCAAATAAGATATTTAAACGCCAAGTATTCTGAAATGTAGTTTAGCAGAGGTCGCAGAGGTGTAGCCCAACGGCGGAATTTCGCCTAAACTGGCAATTCTGATAGCAACAGTGTTGCAAGAGCAATTTACATTTTGCCAAACTTAAGAGAATTGGCTTATATTGCTTATACGCAAACCAACTTTTTTTTTAATCTGGCAACCTGATCGCAACAGCAGTTTACATGTTGCCAAACTTAAGAGAATTGATTTATACGCAAACCGATTTCTTTTTTCTTTATAAAGTAAATAAGAGATACAAATAAATATGAAATAAAAATTTGATGCGCAGCCAGAAATTTAAAATACCAGGCGTGGAGGTCAGGTGGAGGTTGTGAAATGAAACCCTGTGGCTTTTGGCACACAATCTTATAGCTTTGATCTATTGGCAACACTGGAGGCGCATAAATCAATTCTATCCATTCTATCGGTGCTTTCTTTCGCTTAAAAGTTTGAATCGTGTTTTGAATAGTTTGAATTTCATAGTTGTTGCAACAAAACACCTGACTTGAATTTTTGATTGACAGTTCATTTGTAAGTAACCATAATTCAATCCAAACAAGTTATAAAAATAGAGAGATTCAAAGAAAAGGATGACTGTATTTGAATCAAAACACGTTTGGATCACGATTTTGTGAGCGAAAGAAAGCACCCTATGTAAACTGCAGGATTCCTTTTGTTAATTTTTTTTGAACGAATTTGGCTTATTTCCAGCTTTTCTTCTCTGGAATTATCTGGCTTATACGTTTTTAATGACGTTGCTAATTTTGACAGATTTGACAAAATTTTGGCCGTTCGATGTAGGCTATATTCGATGTGATGTGATTCGATGCAAGCTTCACAAGTTATATGTAACGAAGATTTGCATAACCTAAAAAGCGCAGAGATAAATAACACCGCGTCAAGCAAATTTAATTAACGGACGAAGCAAAATTAGTAATTATGACCACCGTGGTATGAACGTATGAACGCATCATTCACGATACAATGTCGAATTTAAAGCCGGGCGGCCAAAGCGGCCGCAAGAAAGTTCAGGTAGGCTTTCACAACACCCTTCTTAAGTAAGTACTTGGGGGGTAAAAATCAGTTGAGCGTGTAGGTTTCGATGGTGATCTGCGAAGCTGAGGAAAGGCGACACAGGTCGGGCGTGAACGCGTTGCAGGTGGACCCCGCTTTGGACAGGCTGTATTCTGCAGGTCGTGACTCGATTGTACGCGTGTACGAACACGAGCGGTATCTGCAAAGCATGGAGCACCATACCGATTGGGTAAACGACATAGTGTTATGCTGCGGTGGAAGAAATCGTAAGAGCTTTCCAATATTATCTTAACAGAGTTGGGATTCTTTGGGCATTGCTGTAGTTCCACACTATTAATTGGTCTTCATGTTGCCTAACCATGTATTGTGTAAGCACGGCAACGCTCAAAACATCCTAAGTTTGATTATTAAATTACATTGGATAAGATTTGACTACAAGTTTAGTATTGCAGTGATTTCGGCCAGTTCTGATACGACCGTGAAGGTTTGGAATGCACATAAAGGTTTCTGCATGTCGACTTTGAGGACACACAAGGATTACGTGAAGGCCTTGGCTTACGCTAAAGACCGTGAACAAGTAGCCTCTGCCGGATTAGACAAATCTATTTATCTTTGGGATGTTAATACATTGACCGCTTTAACAGCAAGTAATAACACAGTAACAAGTAAGTGTTATTATTTATTTAATCGAGTCTGGCTTCTTGTTGTATTCTGTTCTTCTTATATGATGAGAAAGAAGGCAATTAAGAAAAAGCCCAAAAAAGGTAGACATTGGAAGTCTTGAAGTTAATCTGAGTTGCTTCATTTTCCAGCTTCGAGTTTGGGTGGTAATAAAGAATCCATCTACAGTCTCGCAATGAACCCACCTGGTACAATAATCGTTTGTGGATCGACGGAGAAAGCTTTGAGACTGTGGGACCCAAGAACTTGCGCAAAACTATGTAAACTGAAGGGTGAGTTACTAAAAACCACATCCATTCATCTCTGAATTAACAATATTTTTAACAAACCCTAATGAGGAAGCCGTGAAAATTGTTTTGATTCAAAAATTATTTTGTAATTTGACTGATCACCGACATAATTAACTGATTTAGAAAACCTTATCATTGTAGGACACACTGATAATGTGAAAGCACTTGTGGTTTCACGCGATGGTTCACACTGCATATCTGGAAGCAGCGATGGTTCTATTAAAGTATGGAATCTAGGAGGTCAAAGGTGAAGCGAAAGCAAAACTTGTGCTTGCCCTTGCTCTTTGTAACCGGACTCTTTGACTTTAGGTGCATACAGACGATTCGTGTCCATTCTGATTCCGTCTGGGCTTTATTGGCCACCGAGAATTTCCAGTACGTCATTTCAGGAGGACGAGATAAAAAGGTACTCTTTTTAATTTGAGGGCAGAAAGGATTTAGGTGGCTGACGCAAATTGCTTTCCTTTCAGGTGATCATGACGGAGTTGAAGAACCCACAGAATTCCATCGTCGTGTGCGTCGAAGACAGTCCGATATTGAAGATGTGTTTCACCGCCGATCATCAAGCCATATGGGTAAATTATTTTGAATTACGATTAATGACGGTTAGGTAATTAAAATTTAATTCAGGTTTCCACGTCGGAATCCCATATTAAATGTTGGAAGCTTCCCACGGAGAAGCACTTCAAGGAAGAGTTCAAAATGTCAGGGAAACCGGTCTCGATTATTCAAGGGGGCGCAGCTATTAAACAGGCGGCCATTCTCAACGACAAACGTCATATTATAACTAAGGACAGTGACAACAACGTCGCCATTTACGATGTGTTAAAAGTGAGGACGTCACGGTTGAGAAAAAATTTAATTAAATCCAACTTTTTCTAGGCTAGAAAAGTCGAAGATTTAGGCCCCGTTAACTATCAGGAGGAAATCAAGAACAGATTCAAAATGGTTTACGTTCCCAACTGGTTTAATGTGGATCTCAAAACTGGGGTGTGTTTTTAAAACGAATTTACAGGGGTTTCCACTCAAAGGGAAACCAGGAAAAGTTGGGGGAATTTGCATGTTTTAATGCAAATGTCAGCGAAATTAAATGAAAAAGTGGAAATTTGTTTTAAATATTAAAAAAAAAAATTGGATAATTACATAATCTGGTCTCATTGTTGCTTCCAGGGGAGCTCTCAATATAGGCAACCATACAAGCAGCTGCGTTCATTCGATTGCCTATATTAAGGCTTTTTGTTTTTTGAAAAATCTATTTTTTTATTTTTTTTATAAACGAACAGAGGCATGTTGTTATGAAAATTAATTTCCTAGGGTTCCTAAAGGTAATTTTCTCAACTATACACTCGATAATAAACAAATCATTAAATTACTAATATTTGTATATCTATTTCTGTTCTGAAATCAGTAAAAAAATCGCGGTTTCTTGATGAAAACTCGGGGAAAACCTGGAAAAATCGTGGAATGTTTCAATGAAAACAAAGTGGGAACTCTGATTGAGCTGCCGCCCTACTAATAACACATTACTTTTAGATGTTGACGATTCATTTAGGCCAAGATGAGGTCGATTGCTTCTCCGCATGGGTATCAGCAAGGGACGCAGGCCTTAAAGACTGCCCCGAGCCCGACCAAAAAGTAAACTACGGTAAACTACTTCTTCAGGCCTTACTGGAACACTGGCGGGGAGTTGAGACGGAACCTGAAAATAAGTTGTACTTCAGCGTACCCAGACACATTCCACTCATATTTGGGTTCGTATTATAATAATAACAATCTTTATTAACCATAATGTATGACAGAGAATGTGAAACAAATAAGAAAAAAACTTTTTAAAACGAGCTAAAAGACTTACTTGACGTTTCGCAAATATAATTATATTTCAAGTCGAGTAAGTCAATAAATTACTCTTTTAGCTCGTTTTAAAAAGTGTTTTTTTTATTTGTTTCATATTCTCTGCAAATCTCACGAGCAAGAACTATCCAAAAATTTCATAACGTATGAATAAATTGACAGTAAATAAATGATGTATCGACAAAATGGTTAAAGGAATTGGGATCCGCTACTGCTCTTCCTCCAAACGCAATTATTTATTTCAAGCTGCATTATCCGGATGTCTGTATTTCAGTGAAGTCGGTGGTAGGACAGTTTATCGTGTGTTGGTGGGGGATGCAGGAGGTGACACGGAAACCGTTCTGCTAAACGACACCGTCCCCAGTTGGGTTATTTCAAACATCGAGGACAACTGCGCGGGGAAATTTATTAAAATCCAGTTCTACCTTCACCCGCACTCCAGCGTACCTTCGCATTTACTGAAGCAAGACAGATTAAAAAAGGTGAGGCTTTAAGTAGCTTGGGGCTTTAAATTAAGTGCAATGATGAAATTTTCAAGCCGGATAGACTGGTGGCGAATGACTTCATTCAGTGCCGTAAAGTTGCCGAACACATTTTGGACAAGTTATTGGGTGAAGGCACTGCCGGGTCTCCCGGAGGAGGAGATGCGGATCCCACAGCCCTAGCAAACAACGGCACAAGCATAGACCAAATCGAACTCACATGCAACGATCAGGTAAAATTATTTTTTCTTAAAAATCAGAAATTAAATTTAGTTTCACCTTGAAGGTGTTGGATCCCTCGATGGACTTGCGCACCGTGAAGCATTTCATATGGAAATCGTCCGCGGACTTGACGTTGTATTATAAATTGTTAAATACGAAATAGTTGTCTTTTTTTTCTGTTTTATTGAATTAATGCGTATTTTACGTAGGTATAATTTTTGTATAAAATAATTTTTTAAGAGAAACCATCCTATGTAAAGTAAGAAATGTAATAATAAAAATCTTTAGTACGCCGGTTGTGTTTGATTCGAGTAAAAATGGAGAATCGTACATAGTTGTTATAAATGATTAATGAAAGGGTAGATTTGATTTCTAAAAACTATAAACGTCTCAACAATTGGTACTATAGTCCGGTGAAGAGACCTTAATCTTTCTACATATCACTCATGGTATCCATTAGAACACAATTTTCCATTGACAGTAAATTGTTTTCTTCTTTTAAAATTTTCAGGCGCTCCTTCAAAGCAACAACAGTGCGTTTAGAGCGTTTCAGGGACTGATTTAACACTCTTATTTTTCGCGTCTTCTCGGTGCTTCTCCTTTTTTCAACAAATAATTGTCTTTGTAATTTTTGTATAAGTGGAGCCTCTTCTGTCTCCTGCCACGACGAGGATAGGGGATCCTCTTGTGCCGGTTCCAATTTCAAGTAGACGACGTAAGGTTCGTGTTCAGTCGATGGAACGTTAGAGTCTTCAGCGATGTCAATGACTCGAGTCCGTTTGCGTTCCTAAACAGTTTATTGAGCTATAAAGTTTCATGATAAAAGTCTCATCACTTACGGGTTCATTTGGGGAAGAATTCGGGACTTTATCGAAAATTGTTGGTACAGCATCAAGCAATAATTTGGTTTTTTGTTTGGTTTTATAAAAATACATGTCTTCAAAGTGCTTACTACAGACTCTGTGGTGGGAAGCTGGCGACCAATCCTCAATTTGCAAATTTTTTATCCATTGCTTGCGTGTTTCCTCGCACGTTGGAAATCTAACACAAGTAAGATAACACAATATTACAACAACTATTGTAAATTGTATTCAATTTTTATTATACGGGGGGGGTACTGTATTTTGAAATGCAACCACTGGTCAGAAGTTGTAAATCATTCAGCAGGTAATGATTGTGAAAATTAGATTTAAGATTAATAAGGAAAAATATATCTGTCTGTTAACTAGTGTTGTTAAATTACCGGTAATTTATTTTTAAAGTTATCTTACCGTAATATTACCAATTATAGTTCAAGTGGCGACATCTCGCGTCGGGGTTATCAATTACACTTTTAACTAAAAATGTGATATTTACTCTATTTTATGATTAATTTGATATCGGATACACATTACTTTTTTGTCTCTTGTTAATATTCAGGTTTCCAATATTTAATATTATATATTTCCACTAAATAAATCCATGTGTCAACGAAAATCATTTTAGGTTATGAAATATTTATCTACTTTTTTCTAGTATTTACGTTTTTCTTAAGTAATCAAAAATGTTCCTTGACCATTTGTTTCACTGGTTTACTTGCGTTTTGCAAGTGTGCAACTCGAAATTACATTGTGTTGACATCTGAGGTAACAAATGAATGTTACCTTACCGGTAACATTGGAAATTTACCGTAAGGTAACGTGGAAATATTACCGACTCACAACACTACTGTTAACACAAGTTTAAATATTTTCGTTAAAAAGTAAAGTGCACGCCTATGGCATGCTGGCGCCCGCCAGGTTGCGTTGCGATCACTGCAGCACCCATTGCTACGCCACTGTACGCATGGCACTGAAAAAATGGCGTCCGCTTTGGCGTTTTCCTTACGTTTAATACCAGAAATATGCATGGCATTAATGTTTCACACCCCATCAACCTAATTGTTAAAGTCACGGTGCGTTCATTATTTTGTGTGTGTACATTGTGTTGCTACCGTTGGTTTTGAAGAAAATTCATTGATTTGATTTGTTGATTTCGAGTGAAAACTGCTGGTTCTTTTTACCTGTGAAATGTTACTCCGGGCTCTTTCTTCTCGGGCCGGCTTTTGCACTGAATTGCCACACATTGCACCATTGTTTCTATAATCTCAATATACTCTGTATATGTTTCTTTTATTGTTGAAACAATTGTTTGGGACCAACATCGTTGAGAAGTGGTAACAGTTTCCTCTCGTGCGTTGGATATGGCGCGCCTATCAGTGTTGCCAACTACCATAAAATTAACCCCCCAGATAGAGCATGCAAATCCGCCAAATTTTGAATAAATAAGCTGTATCTAAGTTGTAATAGGGGCGTTTTCTGAAGCTTTTTAGCGGGCTGTTAAAATTCAGAGGTCCTTTAAAATTTAAAATACAGTTCCATGATTGGTTGTTAACATAGCAACAAAATTTAACAGTCCTTCAAGTTTAACGGTTTTGATACAGAATAGATCCCATAAGCCTTTAAATCATTTGACATTTAGCAGTTGTTCAACCCATCTCATGAGTTAGTTACTGCCAACAAGTTTATTTAATGAAAAAAATTCAATTTTCAAGTCTTGTAAACGGCTAGGCACACATCAGACGTGCCTCATTTATCGTAAGAGGTCACAATCACTGGTTAAAAATCGCTACTAGAGATAAGTTTGTCAAGACGGCAACATTGCTTAGGAATCTTGAAACAAATGCTTGTCAATCCGCCATCTAACTTTTGTAACTTCTGATGTCCTGGAATAGTTTCTAATTTCCTAGGATAGTTTTTAACGTTCTAGGATAGATTCTAACTTTCTAGGAGAGTCCCTAACGTTCTGGGATAGTTTCTAAATTTGTAGGACATCCTAGTTGAAATAGATGAGTCATTGCTTGTCAATTCTAACTTTGTTACTATCATTTATTTTTTTATAAAATTTACAAGTCATATGAATTTTTTATAACATTTATAAGTCATATTTCTGCTGAACAAAACGCGAAAATAAGCTAGAAAATCCGCCAGCAGCTAGATGGAAAATTCTGACTCCAGATATCGGGAAATCCGCTAAGTTGGCAACAATGCGCGCGACCTGCGCTACACACTCTCTCGCTCGCCCGGGCAGTGTTGCCAACTTTTTCTTCCAATTTCGAACGCACCCCTTGATTTGAAATTTTAAGTGCGAAATTTAAAATGTTACTCATATTTTTTTTTAATAACAGAAAAAGGATAATGCTTGTTTTTTGAAAAAAAAAAAAAAAAAGAGAAATGGTAATGAAAATCATTTAGATTCTTATTATTATCTTGTAATTATCTGTTCACATATTAAAAATACTTCGGCGGATGTTGCCTTAAGAAAATTACAACTGGCAACGGTGTCCTTACTTAGAAATTTGAAAATAAAATGAAAGTAAATAAATGACAAGGTTATGAATTCCGAATTTTTATGATCAGATTAATAAAATTGTTTTAACAAATACTTACTTTGAAAAGACATGGACAAGACTGAACATGACATTACATGATACGAAATGCCAAAAATAACACGATACGCAAGCAATTGCTTGTTTCCTTTAAATGTTATCCTAATTATAACAACATTTATAAAACATAATAAGTAAATTACTTTACAAAAATAAATAAAATAATAAGAGTAAATTTTAATAAAATTGTAAAATCTATGTGTAAGATCATAGATAACAGAAATATATATTAGTATATAGATCGGAATGTCTTTGAAAAATAAATGAGCAAAGCTTTGCGCGTTGGAGCACCGCCTTGCGACTGGAGTCAAAATTAACGGAATAAATGACTACTTGATCACTACTTAATATTTTTTCCGATTTAATTTAATTTAATTTTTAAACTTTTACAAACTTTTACATTGTAAAAGTGTTTAAAGTACGTATATTTTCACAAAAACATAGCTAAATAAGCGCAATAAAGAAATAGAAAATCGTTATTTCTAAAAAAAATGTATTAAAAAATAATTACATGATGCACTTACAGATATGACTGACACTGACATTTGCAATTATTCCACAAAAATATTAAAAATTGCATTTTTTGAAAGAATAATCGTCCATTTGCTTAAAACGCTATTTCTCGTAGTTAGCTTTGACGTTTAACGAATTAATGTAATTGTAGATCTAGTTTTCGTATTAGAATGTAGGTACGTTGCAAATTCGAAAAGCTTTCCACAATACTTCAACACCTCTGTTGAGCCAGAAATTGCATAAAAGCTGTAAACATTTTCATATTTTATAAATCATTCGAATTGACCAAATGACACACTTACAACTTGCTTCTTGTTTTCTTGGAAATCTATGCGTTTGACCTTCTTTTGATAGGCAATGTGAAACGTAACAGCAAAACCAAACGATAACTAACATGTGGGACGAACTCCGCTAACCATTAATGTGAGAAACAGAAGTTTTACAGAAATTCCGCAAATAAAATTTTTTAATGATAACTTTTTCACCGATTCTGACATTTTCAAAATAAGCGTCGCTTGGCAACGAACTACAGGAAACGATCTTGGCGCCTCTAGCGACTGGAGTAAAAACTAAATTTATAAACCGGATGTGTATATTGAAGATCGCACCCAGTGTGTAAGATTTTCTCGTGGCGCCATCTATAAACATTTCTACAATTAAAGAGCTCATCCACTGAAAATTGAAATTTTAAAATCATTTATAAAGTTGAAGCGTCGCTCGCTCTTCCAAACAAATTTTACAAATCGACGAAAAGACGAATTAAGTATTATTAATTAATTCATGATTTACCTTCACCTGAAAATTTATTCTTTCGCTACGGAATTGTTGATATGGCAAGTTACCATAGCAACCGATAATCAATCGGGAATACAAACTACAAACACAAAACACAAACGGTCGTTAACAGCAGAACGTTGCCGTGTCTACGTCAAAAAAAAAATGAGTGATTTTAGAATAAAGTTCTTCTTTAATTTATCAGGTAAATTCGTCAGCGTTTGAAAAAAGAGCGCGTAATAAATAATCAATTGTTGAATTCGCAAACGCCAGGCATTCATCTGGGTTTTCAAATAACCGAAGACACCTGGGAAAAAGACGTCATCGGCTTTAGCGTTCTGGAAGACTACTTGGATAACGAAGATTTTATCACGTTGTACGCATCGCTGCTGGATGCCGACGATAAAAAACAAATCGGCTTTCAAAAGGAGGTAAGCGTCTTTTTTTATTTGTTCTCCAAAAATTTGGCTTGATTATACACGGCCTTCATAATTGATCGCATCTCACGTGACCAAGTTTTTCCTCGTAGTTAGGCAGCTAACAATACACATGATTGTAATTGGCAGCATTGAACGTATTTATTTGGTTATTTTTTTCTGTTGGTGGTCGATCAAGGGATTCATGAATACTTTACGCAACTCTTATACAGGGTGGAACGAAAGCATCGAATAATAGCTGTAACTTTTTTTTTTTGAAAAGTTATCAGAAAATTTGTAAGACGAAAGGAAGTATTAATTCTTACGCATGCTTTGACGTACATACACAGTTTTTTCATGTTGTCTTTTGTTTTGTTACTATGGCAAATAACTTTGTTATGTTTTGTTTTTAATGGTACCTATAACAATTTTCATCGATTTTTAAATGAACGTATTTTTCACGATTCAGTAATACTATAACTGTTGAAGGAAAGAAATATTTAATACGACTCTATCGTCAGCTTTAAGACCAGGGCGCCAGCGAGTGTTCTACCTAGATGGCAATACTTGTGAAAGCATTCTACAATTTTTGTGGATATAAATCTCAAGAAGGAATAATTTTTTTCCCATTTTTTAAAAGTGTTATGTTTCTTCATAAATCTATAAAGGTTTTCTGAAAATAGTATAAAATTTGATTGATATTTAATGTGATTAATTCAATAATTAAATTGTCAATATGTAACTTTTTTTTCAACAAAATTCGAAAAACAAATTATCACACGACGTCAATAAATGCATTTAAAACCATTATCTGCAATATGAGGAAGTTATCTCGTGTAATTACGACATTAAATAGATTTTAAATGTCGATTGTGGTGGTTCGAAGAGGCACTAAAACAATTTTCTCCAGAATAGTTCAGTCCTTCTCCAAATGAGGGCGCTCTTGTAATTGCTTTTCAAAGTCCCTATCTACGCATATTAAGCTATTATGCATAATTCTTAATTAAGGCTGTGCGACAACAAATTTTACTCAAATGATAGTTTTCAGACATCGATAATATCGATTATTTATTCAATATCAATAGTTTTTATTTTTCCTATCAGTATTTTATAATAAATTTGAATATTGGTATTCTTGAACAGTCCTACTCGCAATGTACAGGGTATTTTTTTATATTTTGCGCCCTATCTAGAAGCTTTATTTTAGGAACCACAGAAAAACTTTAAATACAAAAGTTATACGTTTTTATACCTATTATCTTGTAGAGTTATCACTAGAAACAAAAGTGCTCTTTCATCTTATGAAACAAAATATAGGGTGTTCCATTTCAAAAAATTAAAGTTGGTATTTTTTCTCCACTTTGCGCTGGGCATTTGTTTCTTGTTATAACTCTAAAAGATAATAGACATGAAGCCCTACAACTTTTGCATTTAAAGTTTATCTCTAGCTCCTAAAATAAAGTCTCTAGGTAGGATGCAAAATACAAAAAAAAAACCTGTACATTTATAATACTTGCAATTTGGAATTTCAGTTATTATTACATCCTCAAAACGTTCCATGTCCGCATCGTAAAATATTTGAGGAGTATTGGCATTTGAGGTGCTGTAACAGTGACAAGTTTAATTAGAAAACTTTTTTATAAATACAAAATAGTGCAGAAAATACTAGGTAATTTGAGAATCTTATCTTGGCTCACTCTCGTTAAATGCACAGAACATTTTCTTGTTCTCCAAATGTATTTCATTGATTTTGCTTTTTTATTTTTTTCGGCCGTTTTGCGTACGTTCTGCCCATTGTAAGAGCACAATAATACAACACACCACCAAAATTATTGGAAAAAAAAAACAAACAGCTAAACACAGTGTCCAACACAATAAACAAAAATAGTCGAAACAATGCTCAGGCACGGTTGGTAGCACGTGTTACGTGGGCTAAAATGCGCAGTTGCGACACCCTCTGTTTGCATATAATAAAACCATCAATTTGGTCTGGCAATTTCGTCAAGCCCCTGGAAAAGTTGTTTTAACACCCTTACAACTAAAATTCGTAACATTACTATGCTTGCTCCATCTGTTGCTTATTTATTTGAATACATCAAAAATACTGCCATCCCCACCCTTCGAGCCGTGGTCTTAACCAAGAATGCTAGGGAAATATTACAACTAAAAGCTCTACCTATTAGATCTTCGTTTGTTTTGTATAACTTCAATAGGGTACATGAACATTTTTTTTTTAAATATTTTATTTGAAAGTAGGTAAAAATACGATAATTTAGATATATTTATTTTTTTTTCATAAATGAATATTAAAGCCGTAAAAAATTAAAGAAATTTGAATTGATTAAATTCCCGCCAAAACGCACATTCTGACCGTGTGACGTCAATGTTCATATGTTGTCAAATCGTAATAAGTGAATATCAATACGAACACTTAAAACTTATTACAATAAATAGTAAAATATATTATCAGTATTGTGCTGTGCTATAATGTAAAAATACCTGTGCAAGAACTCCGAATAAATTATTTATAAGCGTTTCGTAAAATTTAGTGTTACCAACCTTACTTCTCAATGGCGAAAAGTTCCCGTTTCCACCACAAATTTCTCACCAACAAAGTAAAAAAATATAATAATTTCTTTAAGATATTCACTTCGTAATTGTTGCTTAAATTAAAACTATATTTTTCAGCACATATTAAGAGCAAACATTCAAACTATTTGACAACGGTCTGCATACAACATAAACGTCAAGGACAATGTATGAACACTGACGTCACAACGAATGGGAAGCCTTTCGAAACCACGTGATTTATATTTGAATATTTTCGATTTTATTTATTAATTTAAGCGAATAATAAACAGAAACAGCGTACAAATTTGGTGTTTCCGCGTGTGTTATTGACTATAGTCTCGATTAGAGAGCTTTAATTAATAATTTTATATTATTGTCATGTACACCCTATTGTCAAATTTCCATAGCACGCTTGACCAAAAATGATAATCGTGTTTTCTTACCAAATCAAGTTCTTCTCTTTTATTTTATTTTGTTTTTCTGCCTGTAATGACAAAATCGTATCAATGAATGGAGAAAAATATGCTTATTTCAATAGAAAAGAAGATAAAAACAAACTGAAAAGGTCACAAGATGCGTGGCAATAACCCAAACAACCTTTATATCAAAGATTCTTTTCATAACTTTTCACACAAAAAAAAAACTTACACCTATTATTCGATCCTTTTGTTCCACGCCGTATAATGAACTTGATTTGTGACGTCGTAGGTCACGTGGGGTACAGTAATAAATGAAGACCCAACGCATTATTCATGTATTTCAGATATCTCAAACGGATAATCGAATCGTCGTATTTTGCAAGCACAAACCCACCGTTTTAAACGAGGCTAACTTAGTGTCTTCTCTGCAAATTACTTCGTTGCAAGGACCACCGGCGGCCGCCCTGTATAATGTATTGAATAATATTTTCTCTCCTTTAATAATTAAGGTAGGTTTGATGATATAATAATTTTATTGTTGCTTCATATTAAATGTATAGCACCCTCAAAAATAGCCGAGAGAGAAGTAGTTGATTAGGCAACCAAATGCACCTCTGTGGTTGCGGGAGCACTGTACTGTTCTGACAAAAATCTCGACATAGGCGTCTTATGGTCTAATTGTAAAAGAAATTGATGAACTTGAAGCGGAATTAAAGAAGCAATGGATGCACGCTGTAAACCTGAAATGTTTTCTTATTTATCGAAATTGCTTTCGCTTGAAAAAAAATATATATATGCAAGAACGTTAGCTTTAGCAAGAAAACTGTCTTTAAACTTTAAATGGACTCTCTTAAAATTGTAAAGAACACTCAACGTCTCGCTCTATCGGTTGGTACGAGTAGGTAGGTTCGTCAGGCATGAAAAAATAAAAATTAAAAAAATTTAATCAGAAAAGCTTTTATAATTCGGTAAACCGATAATTCCAGAAATGGTCTCTCTTTCTTTCTTCCTTCCCCACCATCCCCTCACTCCCCTTATCTTAATTTTAGTCCCCATTCTATAATAATTTGAATTTCTATGATTTTTTTTGAAAAAAGTTTCTATTTACGCCTTCAGTTTTTGACTTCTTAAAAGAGCGAATTTATTTTTTTATAAACTTTTATAAATTTTTATGATGTTTCCCTTTTTCCCTCGTTTGATTAATTTTGTTAAATTGGAAAGTCCCTGCTTCATTTAATATTTTCAGTCTCTCTCTGTCATTCTTTCTCTTTATCTTAATTTTCAAACTGAAATATAGATGTATTTGATCTTTTTGAAAATCATTTCTTCACGACTTTTTCCCTGACTCTCTCTACCCTCTCTCTCTCTCTCTCCCTTTCCCTCTTTCTTTCCCTCAAACCTACATGCTATTTTTTTGGAAATCATTTTATTTACGACTTTTCTTTTTTTTACAAATGATGTTATCTTCTTCTTTCATTGTTTGGTTAATTTTGTTAAGTTGGGAAATCCCCGCTTCATATTTGATATTCTCTTTCTCTTAATCTTCAGTCTCAAATCTAAACGACTTGTTTGGAACGAATTTTATTCGTCTTTTTTTGGTTGAGGTCCCGTTTCTTTTTTTTGTGGCTGATTTTGTTAAATTGGGAAATCTCCGCTCTGTCCCTCTCTTCCTTTTCCTTTCTCTCTTTCTTTCTCTTTCTCAAATTTAGATGAAATTTCTTGCCTTTCTTTGGAAATAATTTTATTTACGACGACTTTCCTTTGTTTTAACAAACGATGTTTTCTTCCTCTTTCATGGTTTGTTAAGTTGAGAAGTCCCCGCTTCGTATTTAATTTTCTCTTTCTCTTAATCTTTTCGATTTCTTTTCATTTTTAATTATCTCTGTTTTCCCTGCCTTTTATTTCCAATTTTTCTTTATTTTTTGCAAATTTTCTTGTAATCTTGTAATCTTTCTTGGAATCTTGTAATGTACCTCAGCCACAACAGCGCATTATCAATGTTTTTCCTAATAACTTTATTATTTATTTTAGTAACGTTTGTTTTGCCGGAACGCAGCACGTTCTAAATATATTAATGACGCCATAATTACATAAATAAACAAGGAATAACCATTTTAACATCATTAATAATGATTTGATCTAAATCACAGTAACACAAGCAATTATGTTTCGATTTTTTTTTCTTGTGGCATTTTTAAAAAGACAGCGAAAGTATGTCCTTTGCACTTTTGAATTTGTAACTCTTTTGACTAACTCAACGGCAGTGCTGCCACTTCTGCAAGGAATCTTTCCGCGTACTGTTCCATGAATTTCTGCATTTTTCTTATTCAACAGTGATAAAATTCGATTAAAAATAAAAGTAAACTTAGGCTTTTCGAATTTTTCGCTTAATTTCCTCAAATTTGTGTTTTCTGCCCTTTTTCCCTTTCCATTTTTCCCTCTAAAGTGGGAATTCCCCACGAGCACAAGTGGCAACACTGCTTTACGACAACGGCGATGAAAACTATCGAAAGCCGAAGGCAGAGGAGCTTTTGCTGTGGCTGAGGTACATTTCAATATTCCCTTTCTCTCCTTTCCCTTTTCTCTTTCTCAAATCCAGGTGAAGGTTCTTGCCTTTTCTTTTCAAATAATTTTATTTACGACCTTTTCGGAAGGATGTTCTCTTCTTCTTTCCTCGTTTGGTTAACTTTGTTAAAATATAAGTAGTTTCCGCTTCAGCTTTTTCTTCCTTGCCCTTACCTCTTTGTTTATTTCTTTGAAATCTATACGAAATTCTTGTTTTTTTTTTTTAAAAATTTTATTTACTTTACTTCTTCATTGCGAATGGAGTTCTCTACCATTCTCGTCAATTAGTTAATTTTGTCCATTCTCCTCATTTAGTTAATTTTGTTAAAGTCCATGCATCACATTAATTTAACGTTTCTTCTTCCCCTTCTGTAATTTTTCTTATTTTCCTTAAATTTCTTAAGAATGTAGTCCTTCTTCCTCCTCTTTCCGTTCTTCTTGGTGGATAGCTGTGTGTATTTTGAGACTGATTAATCTTTTCATTTCTATAATATCTGTTGCCTTCCGTTATTTCTTTTGTTTTACTTTTCGACCATTCCAGAATGACAAACGCAACGCGAACCAAAACACGATCGAAAAACACCTGACCAACTTGCAAGCAGGTTTGCGATCGAGCATCCTAACCGGCAACGTCGACTTGGACCCGATCAAGAGCGTCGATGTAAACTCCCTAGTTGGTAAAAAAAAAAACCTCGCGTGGACTTCCCCCGCTTGTTTAAAGGTAACGCCAATTTGGTTTACAGTCGTTCTGTCCTTGGACCACGAAGTGGAGTTCTGGAACAACGCGTCCAAAACTGCGAAAAACGCCGACTTACGAACCAGCAGCGCCGCACTGAGAGACATCCTCCAACCGCTCGCAAGAGACTTCAGGTGAAACTAAAATTCAAGGTCAAATCGAAAGCACTTACCTAATTTCTCTCTTTCTTCAAAAGTGTTTTAGATGCTCTGCCTTTGGTCGATGTCGAAGACCTCTTGGAAAACGCCCACAATGTACTGGATGATTTGTGGAGGCACGAACCTCCTTATCCCAAAGCGAGAATGGAACACCTAATGGACCTAATAGGTGCCTTAAGAAAACTTAAAATGTAAAATTGCGTAAATTATTTTTTTCTTCTTTTAATTCAAGCTTCCGAGGTGGTTCGAGCTGTATCGAAACGGGTGGCCAAATGCGACGTCTGGATGGAAGAATACAATTCAGCGCGCGATTTACTCGAGCAGTGCATTTCGACGACCTCCAAATGGATCACGACATGCAAGGAACTCACGCAGATTTTTTGGCCCAACTATTCCATACATGCTTGGACCGGTGATCCTTTCGAACCCAATAATTTATGCGACCTCACGGCCAGACTTGAACAGGTAAATAATACCTAAAACCCAAACCCCAACGAGCAGTATTGACCAATCCCATCACTTCAGGGACTCAACGTAAGGACCGTCCACAGGCAACTAACGAGATTGTTGACATCCAACGAGCAAAACGATTTGAATACGAGTGACATGCTGAGGCCCTTCAAAGGTACCACGCGGACGTCTTTTTGGTTGGTCCTTGCCAATCGCGCTAATGTTGACTGTTTTAGAGCTGCAGTTTTTGAAGTGTGGCCCCCATACTGAACAAGCTTGGAAAACTGCGACGAAACAATTTGAGTATTTACTGCAACCCGCCGAGATGAGGGTTGCTTTGAAACTTAAGAAACAATTGTCAAGTGTTAACGTCAACACGCGTCAGGTAATTGCACTTAGTTGAGTGGCACACCAATCTCCAATTTTTGAAGAAACCTAAATTGAAGTGCGTTGGTTTTTTTTTTTTATAGGAAATGCTCCTCTTTTGGGAGGTGATGCTCTATTCCTTCTTCTCTCGATTGACTCTCCCCATTTTTGGGTTTCAATCTTTAGTCTGTGACGTTCTTCTTCTTTCTGTTGGGGTTTTACTGTAATTTTTGTTTATCTGTTTTTTTTTTTTTATTTCGAAGTGATCCCTTCTTTCTCCTTCTCTTGATTTGGGTATCTCATTTTTTGGATTTTTTGGTCTTCAGCCTATTAAGTTCTTTGTCTTTCTGTTGGGCTCTTTTTTTCCCCTTAGTTTTCATTTTCAGACTTTTAAGGAAATGCTTTATTTCAATAGAGGCGATGCCTTCTTCTTCTTCCTCCTCTCGATTGGGTATCTCCGTTCTCCTTTCTTGGTTTCCAATCTTCAGTCCGTGAAATTCTTTGCCTTTTTTTTTGAAAAAAAAAAGAAGAAGGAGACGAAAGTGGGCATAACTGGGCAACAGTTTTAAAGCCACTTTCCGAAAGACCTCATGGACTTCCGTTAGTCTTCAGGTGAAGATTAGAAGGGGGAGAAAGAGAGAGAGAGAGAGAGAGAGATCTATTGAAACGAGAAGAAAACTGAAAGTCTTTATAAAAATGTAAGGAACTTAATAAATTGGAGATTAAGAGAGAAGACGCAGAGAAAAAGAAGACCAATCCAAAGAAAAAGGAAGAACCATCACTTTCAAAAGCTTTAAAAGTGATAAATGTAAAGTGTCTTCAAAAATTCTCCAGTTTTTCTGGATTCTCCAACTCATTTTATATTTTTGCAGGCGCTTCTCTTTCTTCTTCTTGTTTCTATCGGGATCTTCCTCTTTTCTCTTAGTTTCCAGTTTTCAATCTACCACCTTGATCTTTTGGAAGGCCCTATTTCTTGCTTTTAAATGTAGCAGTGTCCCTTTTCCTCATTTTCATCATTCTGTGCCTCTCTATTTCTCTTGTGTTTAAGCTTCGGTCCACAATCCATAACACTCTAAAGTTTTTTGAGCTCTGAAAAGTCCAATTTTCCAAGCGCTGGTCTTCTCCTGGTCCTTCTCCTTTTCTTTTTTGCCCTTCAATCTTCAAATAAATTTTGGGCCTTTGATGGTCCTAGGACCTGCCTTTTTTCGATTGAATCTCCATGTTTTTCTTCGCTCTTAGTTTTGAATCTCCATTCCACACCATTTGAGGTACATCTTTTTGGAGCTTCTTCCTCGTTCCTCTCTCGATTGGATGTCTCCTTCTCTCCTGGTTTAATTTTCAATCTTCAAACCCTGAAGATCTTTGCATTCTTTTGGAACTCTTCTTAGAACTTCTTCCTCTTTCCTCTTTCGATTGGATGTCTCCTTCTCTCCTGGTTTAATTTTCAATCTTCAGTCCCTGAAGATCTTTGCATTTTTTTGGAACTCTTCTTGGAACTTCTTCCTCTTTCCTCTCTCGATTGGATGTCTCCTTCTCTCCTGGTTTAATTTTCAATCTTCAAACCCTGAAGATCTTTGCATTTTTTTGGAACTCTTCTTGGAACTTCTTCCTCTTTCCTCTCTCGATTGGATGTCTCCTTCTCTCCTGGTTTAATTTTCAATCTTCAGTCCCTGAAGATCTTTGCATTTTTTTGGAACTCTTCTTGGAACTTCTTCCTCTTTCCTCTCTCGATTGGATGTCTCCTTCTCTCCTGGTTTAATTTTCAATCTTCAGTCCCTGAAGATCTTTGCATTTTTTTGGAACTCTTCTTGGAACTTCTTCCTCTTTCCTCTCTCGATTGGATGTCTCCTTCTCTCCTGGTTTAATTTTCAATCTTCAAACCCTGAAGATCTTTGCATTCTTTTGGAACTCTTCTTGGAACTTCTTCCTCTTTCCTCTCTCGATTGGATGTCTCCTTCTCTCCTGGTTTAATTTTCAATCTTCAGTCCCTGAAGATCTTTGCATTCTTTTGGAACTCTTCTTGGAACTTCTTCCTCTTTCCTCTCTCGATTGGATGTCTCCTTCTCTCCTGGTTTAATTTTCAATTTTCAGTCCCTGAAGATCTTTGCATTTTTTTTGGAAAGACTTCATATTTTTGCAGATAATGACTTTCTCCTTCTTTTCTTTTCTCTTAATCGGGAGTCTATTGATCTTCTTGTAAGGACTTATTTGTTGCTTTTAAATAATTGCAGGCGGCTCCCTTTTCATTCTTCCGTCGATTGCATACCTCGTTTTCTCTCTTCTGTTTTAATTTCGGTCTTCAATCTACAAAATTCTAAAGGTCATTGAGCTCTGGAAAGTCTTTTTTGTTTTTTCAAAAACTTTTCAACGCCTTTTTCTTCCTTCCTTCTCTTTTGCTTTTGAGTCTTCAATTTTTGGCCCTTTAGAGTTCCTTGACCTCTTGCTCTCGACTGGATTCCTGTGTTCTTTTTCTCTCCTCGTTTTGAACCACCATTCTATGACCATTTGAAGTTCTTTAGACTTGTTGGAACGTGAATACGATGGCCTTCTCTTTTTTCTCAGATTGCAACCTTGAATGAATGACAGTCCGAATTAAAGTTTTTTTGCATGTTTCTGAAGCCTTGTCTCTTTTCATTTTCTTGTAGGAGATGCCTTCTGCCTTCTTCTCTCGATTAGGAGATGCCTTATGCCTTCTTCTCTCGATTGAGTCTCCCTCTTTCTCTCTTGTCTCTCTTCTTTTAGGTTTCAATCTCCAACAATGACACTGAATTTCCATTGAATTTCCAACTTAATTGATGTTTTTCGAAAGTCTTTTTAGTTTCCTTCTTGTCTCAACAGATCTGTTTCTCTGTCCCTCCTAGTCTTCATTTGAAGAGTCTTGAAGGTCTTTTGGAAAAGGTCTTGGCTTTTAAATTGTCGCAAGTTATGCCCTCTTTCTTCTTCTTTGGATTGGTCTCCGTTTTTCCTTCAGTTTCTTAGATTTTCCAATCTCTATATCCATTACGTTTGGAAGTTCTCCGATTTTTTCCACTTTCTCACTTTCTAAATATTCCCAGGTATTGTTCTCTTTCTTCTTCTCTTGATTGGGTTTCTCTCTCTCTCTCTCTTCCTCTCTTTTTTGACTAGATTGCGTCTTTTCAGTTGCTCTACGAGTTTGGGAGATACTCCGAATTAATAAGCAGGCCAACGCTGAGGCAAACGCTTCAGAACGAACGCCAATATCTTTTGACCGCCCTCCAAGAGTACATGAAGCAACTGACCAACCAAATTTTGCAATCGTCCGCCGTGACCACCAAGTACGACACGCCCCAAGTGGTCGGGGAAATCCTGGCCGCGCGCCAGCTCGAGGTCAAAGCCGCGGAGGTCCAAAGGATTTCGGAGAAGTTGCTGGCCGACTTGCACGGCTACGAAGAGTTGAACCACGTGGTCTCCGACTTGATGAAAAACCTGAAGCAACAGCACCAGGAGCTGTTTGATTCGTGGAGCGCCGACATTACCTCCCAGATTAAAAACAGGAGTTTGAGGTAGGTGCCTGGGTGCATGGAGGAGGCGCTTTGGCTCAACGAGGACGTTTGGTTTAGTTTAAAGGAAACAGATCCGGTCGTCCATTTCTCTAAAGACAAACTCATGCGCGTCAACTATTCCGATAGATTGGTGATGTTGATTTCTGAAGTGAGGCAGCTAACGGCGATGGGGTACAGAATCCCCAGTCACATAGAGGACACCAGTGCGCACGCAAAACGATTTATGAGGTTCGCAAAGATTTTGGAGCAGGTAAAAAGAAAACGTTGAGGTTAGCAAAAGCGAAAGTGAGCAAAATTGCAGATCGCCAATTTTCACAATACCATCGGCGATCGAATGGTGCCCTCGCAAAGACCTATGATGTTAGCAAGCGCCCTCAGTCTATCCAGATTGGTGCAAGACGAGGAGGTCGTCTCTTGGGGCGACGAAAAATCCGTGGAGAAATACGTGGAAAACCTAAAGAACGCAGTGGAAACCCTGTCCGACGAAAACAACTTGCTCACGTCGTACCACATCGAAATCCAGGAAAAGGTACCTATAGGCCTAAAGAGTTGCATGCGCCCCCTTGCGTCTATTCGTAATTTTCGGATTCAGATCAAAGAATTGGAGGACGTCGATTTGATCAAGTACTACCAAAAATGGAAGGACGCTGCCAAATCGATGAGGGACGTCATGGCGCAAGTGCAAGAGAAGGGCTTCAAAAATCTCCAGTCGTGGAAGCTCGACGTGGATCGTCAGCTGTGCAAAATTTTGGAAAGCCAATACCTGAGAAGCCTGGACACGGTTCACCTGTACTTGCCCGAAATCTACTGCGACCTGATGTACCGCGAGGCGCGCTTGCAGTTTTCCCCCGACGAAACCACCCTGCGAACCAAATACGAGCAACAGCTAAAGAGGTTCTTGGACATACCGAGAAGTTTCCGGGGGGTGTCCGAGAACGCCGAGGCCAACATCTACCCGGAGATCATTGATAGGTCAAGGTCGTTTGGTTTTGCAAATCAATGATTGACTGCAAGGTGCCATTTGGCTTTTTTCAGATGCGACGAGCGTTTGGGGAAGGTGCAAAGGAACACCGACGACTTATTCGACCAGTTAAAGGGGGTCGCCAAACATTGGGAGTCTTGGCTGACTTTGGAACGCCTCGACACGACGCTACTCACCACCTGGCAACATTGGGATTTGCATTTTAGGGCTTCGAAGACTTTTGGACAAGAAATCGCCAAGTTGCCCAGGCAAGCGCTTAATTCTTTTGGGGATTCAACCTTTATGATGGTGGTGGTGGTGGTAAATTGCAGCACCGAGGAACGCGTTGGCTGCTTCATAGTCGGCTTGTCCAGGTTAAGATCCGACTTGGAATCGCATAACCGAAGCTACTGGGACCAGCTCGTCGTGTCTTTGAAGGACTCAATCGCCGGGGACGTCTTCAAACTGCAGCAATACGTCGATGCATCCACGGGGACCCTAAACAGGCAACCCGTGACCTTGGAACAGATTGGGGAAGCCGATGCGTCGCACGCCAACATACTGCGAGAAAGACCCGAAGTCATTTGCTCAATTTTTTTTGCTTTTAGGTTTAACATACTCATTGGGGGCGTGTTGTAGATGGAGGAGTTGTACAAGGAAATGATCAGGAAAGCGCAGATGCTGGCCAGCTGGAACAGAGAGCAAATCGATTCGGTAAATCGGTTGGAGGCAGCGTGGGAAAGGCTGCAGGGTTTGTTGGAAAACCACGAGCACATCATCGCCAAACAGGTTTACTTTCCCCTTTCGCCCCAATTCAAGTGATATACATGCTTTTTCTTTTTTTGGGGGGGCAAAGATGGAGACGATTAAAGTGACCTTAAACATCGCCAGCGAGAACTTGGCCAACGAAATGGAGCGGTTCTCGGCGAAATGGGATCAGGTGAAACCCCGGCCGAATTCCGGCCAGATCGCAAGCGACAGCTTGGCCGACCTGCACAAGTACTTGGAGAACATTAAGCAGAAGAGGACCCAGTGGAATGAGCTGATGGAACAGAAGGGGAAGATTTCGTAAGTTGCATGAAGAAGGTGTGAAAACCAAAGAGTTTTTGCAACTGTTTCCCCCCTAGGAACGATTACGTCAAGTTTAATATGCCCCAACCTGACTTTGATCTGTGCGAGGGAATTGAAAAAGACCTGGAAGAGCAGGAGAAGCTTTGGTCTCTCTTTGAGGAATTCTTTTCGGGTAGTTTTTCCTCCTCAATTCCAACTATCAAGTCTATCTGAACGGTTAACTGCCTTTTAGATTTGGAAAAACTGAGCAAGGAGGAATGGATTGTTTTTAGAAAGAAGAGTTACCGCCTGGAGGAATTTTTGGTCGATTGGCAGGCGAAACTCCAAAAAATGGAAGGCACCCCTTTGGTTACGAGGTTGCTCAAAGAAACCCACGCGTACGAAGTAAGCGCCACCTTTGGGTAGGGGGGTAAGTTGTGCATATCACGAGTGTTTCAGGCTGCGCTTCCTGCCCTCAAATGCGTCAAAGGCGAAGACTTCACGGAGAAACACTGGATGGAAGTCTACTCGCTCCTGGGGATGACCCCCAAATCAATCGACGTGCTGTGCTTAAGAGATTTCCTCGACATATCCGATTCTTTGGTCGGCAACTACGAGCGATTGAAGGTGTGTGTGTGTGTGTGTGTGTGTGTGTGTTGTGTGTTTGGGCGGGGGAAGGGGGTTGAAAAGCCGTATTTCTTCATTCATTTGCAGGGCATTTCCAAGAAAGCCGCCAGCGAAGTGATTGTGCGCCAAGCCCTGGCAGAGTTGGACCAGTGGGATGTACAAACTCACTTTGATTTGGCCGACCATGTGGATTCCCATGGCAAAAGCATTCCGCTCATCAAAAGCTTCAAGGAGATTCTTAGCAAGGTATCTGAAGGAGGGGGAGGGGGGAGGTTATCTTAAATAATCGCCTGGGGATGATTTAGATCGGCGATAATCAAAGTCTTCTGCAATCGGTGAAAAACTCGGCGGATTACGAGAGCTTTTCCGAACGCGCCGGCCTTTGGGAGACCAAACTCGCCGACCTGGACCAGTACTTAACATCGCTGGCGCAGATCCAACGAAAGTAAGATTAGTTTTTTCCACCATTTCGAAATGACCATCATACTTTGACCATCACCTTTCGAGGTGGGTTTATCTGGAGCCTATCTTCGGGGGAGGAACCCTTGGCCAGGAGAGGGCGAGGTTCGAGAGGTTAGACCGAGATTTCCGCCATCTCTTCCGCTTCATAAAGAACGACCCCAGGGTCTCGGCGTTGTGTCGCTACGCCAACTTGAGGGCGGTGCTTGAAAACCTGCACGATCAATTGGGGAGGTGCCAGAAAAGTCTGGACGAGTTTCTAACGGTAACGTCGCAGTCTTTAGACCCCCCCCCCCCCCCGGAAGCCTCTGAATTGCACTTGCGTGTTCCAGGAAAAAAGAAACAAATTCCCCAGGTTCTTGTTTTTGGGTGATGACGACCTGCTGGAAATCGTGGGGCAGTCATCGAAAGAGCAAGTCATCCAATCGCACCTTAAGAAATTGTTCGCTGGGATTCATGAAATCAAGTTGGATGGGGCGGGCAAAAAAATTGTCGCCATGTGCTCTTTACAGGGGGAGGTCGTTGAGTTGAGCCAAACTGTTGATTTGGGTCAACCAGTCGAGGTGGGTTCAAATTATGCAGGAAGTGTTTGCGGGGGGTTGTTTTGAAGGGATCGATTTCGTAGGACTGGTTGAACGCCCTGGTGAAAACGATGCAGGCGACGTTGAGGAAGTTACTGGCGGCTTGCTTGGCTGAAGGTCAAAACGTCGACCCCACGAAGTACCCCTCGCAGATCCTTTGCCTGGCCGATAGTGTTACGTTCACGGGGAAATGCGAGCAGGCGATAAATAACATGACCTTACCACCACTCCTGGCAAGTTATAAGGTAAATAATACCTAATTTTGTGTGTGTAAGTGGGGCTTTTGTGTGTAAAGAAGCCTGTTTTAATTAGATGAGGATTTAAGAAATTTAGGGGAAAAACTTCCGTGATTGATGAGCGGCCACCACCGATTGAGTATGTTTTTGTTTTCATCGATGAAAAGGATTCTTTATGGAATGTTAAAATGAAAATCGTCCAATTCCTCATCTAATTAATCAGATTTTACAATAAGTAAGAAACGCAAGAAAAAGGAAGAGAGAAAAAATTGGGCTAAGCGACGGCCGTTTTATGGAACGCTTGTTACGGTTGGGAAAAACGCCTTTCAGGGGTCACCTGTATAGTATACGTAAGCAAATTATCGCTGAGAAATGCAAAGGACGCGATTTATCACTCGCGCGTTGCCTATTTTTCCGTTTCAGATTTGAACCGACGAACTAATGTAATTATCTTATTGCCTATCGGCGTTATGAACAACAAAGAAGTGTCGGAAAAATCAAATTGACGTTTATAAGAATGATTTACGACTTCAATAGTAAACATCTCCCTGCGGCGTTCCACAAACAAATGCACGCCGCCTTTGTAATACACTTGCCGCCTCTTGTTACTTAACGGTACGCTCCGCGTGGCTTCCTCTTAAAATGCACGTGTGGCTTGGCGTATTTGTGCGATCAAAGGTTACCGCGCGTCGTAAATGTCAATCATTCTCGCTTTTGTTTACACAATCTAAAAGTTGATTTCCTCTTGAGTGGCCACCTACAGAAATTTCAAATACGCCGCATCTATTCTTGTCGGTTTCTTCACATTCCTAATTTTATAGCTACTATTACAATTTGTTGTACGACGAAGAGGTTAAATTGTGTTTGTATTTGACCTTTCACGCCATCGGTCTTTCCAACTTTAGCTTTGATTCTGGTGGCTCTTGGTGCCGTCACGGTAATTTCGATTCGTGCCAACCTTTCCTTTTCGTACTTTAAGGTTTGGGACCGGTTTTGGCTTTATTAGTCTGCGACGTGCCTGGAGCGAGTTAGTCGTTTTGTGGTGTTCCGGACTCAATCCTTCCTTCGTACCTTAAAGGTGGGGCCGGTTTCGGATTTATTAGTCTGCGACGTGCCTGGAGCGAGTTAGACGTTTTGTGGTGTTCCGGAGTCAATCCTTCCTTCATACTTCAAAGGTGGGGCCGATTTTGGCTTTGTTAGTCTGCGACGCGCCTAGACCAAGTTAGTCGTCTTGTGGTGTTCCGGAATCAGTCCTTCCTTCGTACTTTAAATGTGGGCCGATTTTGCCTTTATTAGTCTGCGACCTGCCTGGAGCGAGTTAGTCGTCTTGTGGTGTTCCGGAGTCAATCCTTCCTTCGTGCTTTAAAGGTAGGAACGGTTTCGGCTTTATTAGTCTGCGACGTGCCTGGAGCGAGTTAGTCGTCTTGTGGTGTTCCGGACTCAATCCTTCCTTCATACTTCAAAGGTGGGGCCGATTTTAGCTTTATTAGTCTGCGACGTGCCTGGAGCGAGTTAGTCATCTTGTGGTGTTCCGGAATCAATATTTCCTTCGTGCTTTAAAGGTGGAGCCGGTTTTGGCTTTATTAATCTGCGCCGCGCCTGGAGCGAGTTAGTCATCTTGTGGTGTTCTGGAATTAATTCTTCCTTCGTGCTTTAAAGGTGGGGCCGGTTTTGGCTTTATTAGTCTGCGCCGCGCCTGGAGCGAGCCAGTCTTCTTGTGGTGTTCCAGAGGAGCATCTGCACCGTTTCGCGTGTGTCGTCCGGACACAATTTTGATTCTCGTGAGGAACCTCG
Organism: Prosopocoilus inquinatus; assembly: GCA_036172665.1. Taxonomy (NCBI): domain Eukaryota; kingdom Metazoa; phylum Arthropoda; class Insecta; order Coleoptera; family Lucanidae; genus Prosopocoilus; species Prosopocoilus inquinatus. Next base: position 72,762,869 of record CM069869.1, read on the forward strand.
GGAAGGTTTCCTCAGTGCAACACATTTCGTCGGTGTTGATATGGCCCTGGAGGACTGAAACCCATTCAAATTGTCTCAGCCTCGTCCTCGTTGTGAAGGACAGGTATATTTGCGAGTGATGCTCTCTTTTCTGTCCGAATTATTACTGTTGAGCTTTTCTTCCGCTTAGGCTTTTATTGAGGGGTACAACTCACGATACGAGTTTTATTGTTGGTTTTGAATTTCCCGCGACGTACCCATCGCTTTAATTTGTGACGCTCCGATATTAATGAATGACATTTAACGTTGTTTTGGGCGCTTCGCGCCAATTGAAATACATGTTTAGCTAACGTCATGTAATTATTGTCTTCGTTAAGCCTTTGACGAATCCGGCATTGGTTAATTTGAATAGTTTTAAAGCTGCTTGATTTTGTTTCTAACTATTTAATTACGTACAGTCATTAATCATTAACTTAGTGCCGATTTCATAATCGAACTAAAATAGACTTTAAAATAAAAAGTCACATTCTGATGTACAAATAACTACGTTTTCGCATTTTTTTTGTACATATGACTGTGACTTTTATTGTAAAGTCTTTTTTAGTTCGATTATGAAATCGGCCCTTAATATTTTAAATTCTGGTTAGGTGTCCATTTGTATGGTTTTTATTGTTGGACGGCATTTTTAAGATGCGCACGCACTTTGCGGCGTTAAGCTCGCCATACACTGTCGATTAAATACTCCATGTTTTTCGCCCATGGGCGTTTACGATAATTGGAGCGGTATATACCGGTTAATCTATTCTCTCACTCACTCTTACTTGCATTAAACGCATTCGTTCTATTTTACTTTTCCACCCCGATCCATGTACCGCTCCAATTATCGTAAACGCGTCACGTTTGGTCTACTGTATGTTATTAAAGTTGATGTATAAATCAAGTCTTTTCCTTTCTCTCTCTTCATCACATTCATCTCATCAGTTAAGATTAGGTGACGCTCATTTATTTTCGCGTTTTTAATAAATACCCGCACCCGTCACGACTGAAACTGCTGGCTACGCTACCGGTTAATTTCTTCATCAAAGCATTATGAGGAATTTCCTCAAGTAAGAATAACAAATGAAATATAAAATCAATCCCCTACCTGATGAAGGTAAGATTCCACACAAGAGAAGCTCTGCTCGCTTCCTCGAGGTGTGCCAAAAAGAAGGAGGAAGGAACTCAAGCTTTGACATCAAAAATTATCTTGGTCAAGGGTAGCCGCGCGGATTTTAAAATTATTGTCGGAGCCTTGATTTAACTTGCTATTAATAGACAGTCGCTTACCATTTATTCCGTTATTTCCGCTTATTCAGCGCCAAGGAGTTATGATGACAGAATCATAATTCGTGCTACAAAATTCACCCAGGAGCTGGCGCGATCGAGCGGGAGCTCTTCGTCAACCAGCGCTTTTTTTTTGTAACGCCACGCTGTGTCGGAAAAAATCAAGTCGACTTTTACGCGCATGATTTACGACTTCAAGAATAAACATCTGCCCGCGGCGTTGCACAAACAAACGCACACCGCCTTTGTAATACACTTGCCGCCTCTTGTTACTCGAACAGCCGAAAGGAGCGTGGCTTCCTCTTCAAATGCACGTGTGGTTTGGCGTATTCGTGCGATCAAAGGTTACCGCAGGTCGTAAATGCGAATCATTCCCGGTTTTGTTTACACAATCTAGAAGTTGAATTCCTCTTGAATGGCCACCTACAGAAATTTCAAACACGCCGCATCTATTCTTGTTCTTCTTGTTACGGCGAATGTTAAGTAAGTGGTAAGGGGCGTGGTTTTCTCTTAAAACGCGCCCGTGATTTTGCGTATTTGCAAGATTAAAAGTTACCGCCACGTCGTAAATATCAATCATTCATGCAATAGTAAACGATTTTAATCGCCATTGTATGCCTGGCTTTGATTTACTAATGCTGCTTGTTTGTTAAAAATGTTTGTCCAAAAATATAGTGAAGCTTGTTTTACAAAACTAACATATTTATTTTTATTTGCACCCGACGCGACGGTACATACAGTCTTTTTCTATTGGTTTTCCCCTCTCCACTGGTCAATTATATTTCCCAGTTTTTCAAACAACTTTCCTGATTATTGTACGCCTTGAGATTTCTGAACCTGGAAAATGATTTGGCTGGCAAATTGGGATTATGACATTATAGATAAAATAGCGACATCTTACGATCGCTTTTTGACCAGACATTGCAGTAGGATAGACAAATTGAAGCGGGATTTGCTCCTAATAATTCCCCCATGCAAGGCGGCCATGCTTGCTGCTTGTTTAACAAGTGAAGCGAAATCTTAAGGGGCGGGTTTTTCTAATGCAAAAAGTTGGCAATCCTACATGCATACGGCGAACGGATTTACAACATCGTGCATCAATGTTGCCAACATAGGGAAAAAGTCGTTAAATCTAGGAATAATTTCAAACAAAAGACAAAAAATGAAGAATTGCAGAAGCTCATTAAAATCTAGGGAATTTTTCGTCAATTTTTCAAAAGAAACTAAATATTTTCAATTCTTAACGTTGGTGTTTATGTCAAGCCAAATTAATTAAAACAACAAAAGAAAAAAAACAAAAACATTTTTGATGGCCTAGAAGCACGATCGGGAAAGTGGAAAAATTAAAAACATCGCAAGCAGTTAAAAAAAAGGAAAAACGTTCTCGACAATCGAGAAACAAATGAACAAAGAAACAAAAATCCCTGACAAATGTTGGAAAAACAAATGACGAACGTTCAAGACTTAATAATAAGGAAAAACAAATAATAAGGAAAAAGAAATGAACATTCAAGACTTAATAATAAGTCTCGAATGTTCCGTCATTTGTTTTTCCGACTTTTCTCAAGAATTTATAATTATTTGATTTCTAAAGAAAAATGTCAAGCAGTTAAAAAAAAAAGAAAAACGTTTTTGACAATCGAAAAACAAATGCAAAAAAAAGGAAACCTAATTTCTTTTTTCGGCTTAATAATAAGACTTGAATGTTCGTCATTTGTTTTTCCTACTTTTGTCAGGAATTTATAATTATTTGATTTCTAAAGAAAAATTGCAAGCAGTTTAACAAAAAGAAAAACGTTTCTGACAATTGAGAAACACAACGAAAAAAGAAACAAAAATTCCTGACAAAAGCAGGATAAACAAACGACGAACATTCAAGACTTAATAATAATGCCAACTTCACGAAAACAAACAAACAAAAAAAAAACGAATCACTATTATAATACTTATTTACGTAAAGAAAATTTCTGAAGAAAGGAAGAAACAAATGACTGTAATAATTATTCGTGAAGGAGAAACAAGTGCAAGTCACATTTGATTAATTTGAGAGCGAAAAAAACAAATGACGATCGTAAATTTCACGACGGAAAACCACGAAGAAATGATGAATTTTAAATTTGAAACTTGAAACAAATGAGAACGAACAAAAATATGTGATAAAAGTAGGAAAAACAAATGACGAATATTCAAGAATTTGAACTTCACGAAAACAAACAAACAAACAAAAACAAATCACTAATAATACTTATTTACGCAACGAAAATTTCTGAAGAAAGCTCGGAAAGAAGTATTTGGTTAATTTGAGAACGAAAAAAACAAATGATCGTGAATCTTACGACGGAAAACCGTGAAGAAATGACGAATTTGAAATCTGAAATTGGAAACAAATGACGATCGCGAGAAAAGCTTAAAGGTCAAAAAGCGATCGTAAGATGTCGCTATTTTATCTGTTCATCACTCTTACATCGTAATTGCGAATAAATTGGGCAAGTCGTTTTTGTTTGCAGTGGGAATGTCGAGCTACGTCTCTGCTGAAGAAGCCCCAAGCAGGGCTGAAACAGCTGTACAGAGGCTGCTCGAGGTTTTCACACCAATCAAAAACGATTTGCACAAAATTTTTCTATAACATTATAATTGACAAAATTAGAAAATTAAAAGAAAAACGAGTTGCACGAAGAAGTCAAAAATTTCAGACCCAATTGACCCACTACAGTTCTTTGGAATTAAGCGGCGAGGCAAACTCTTCGGGCAACGGCAGAAGTGAGGATGCCGAAGCCGAAGTTTTGGAACTAAAACTGAAAGCCCTCTTGCTGGATACCATCCACCACATAAGCGTCGTAGAGGAGTTGATTGACGCCCACGTAACGAAAGTCACCGATTGGGGGTGGCAGAAACAACTGCGGTAAGATTTGTGTTTTCCCCAACAAAACGAAAAGAAAATTCAACCGTTCCCCCAATAGGTTCTATGCGAACGCCTCACCTGGAGACATCAGCGTAAAAATGGCAAACGCAAAAATTGATTACTCCTACGAGTACTTGGGGAATCCCCCTAAACTGGTTAGGACTCCCCTAACAGATCAATGCTTTTTGACTTTGACCCAGGTATTCATTCAAACCTTTTTGTATCACGCCGCCCGCGGATTAATTAAGAAGTGAATTTTGGTTTTAGGGAATGCATTTAGGAATGGGGGGCAATCCCTACGGCCCGGCTGGTACTGGCAAGACGGAATCTGTGAAGGCCCTCGGTGCTTTATTCGGTAGACAAGTCCTGGTCTTCAATTGCGACGAGGTGGGTTTGGTTTGGTTGAACTCACTCGCTTTAATTTGCCCTCCACCTGTTCAGGGAATCGACGCGTCTTCCATGGGGCGGATCTTGTCAGGCCTGGTGCGAACCGGGGCGTGGGGTTGTTTCGACGAGTTCAATCGACTTGACGAGGCGACGCTCTCCGCCGTTTCCATGCACATCCAACCGATCCAGTACGCCTTGAAGAACCAGAAGGAAACCGTCAGGCTCTTGGACCAAGAGGAAAGTAACCAGACGATTCGTTTCGGGGGCAAACTCTTCAAACTTCAATTTTTTTTTTCTTTTTGTAGATTAAAGTGAATAGGCATTGCGGAATTTTCGTGACCTTAAACCCAGCCGGGGGTAGTTATGGGGGTCGAAACAGACTGCCGGATAATTTGAAGCAACTATTTAGGCCGGTGGTGATGATCCATCCGGACCACGAGCAGATTGCCCGCACGCTTTTGCATTGCGAGGGATACCAACACGCAGATTTGATTGGCAGGAAATTAGTTGAGATTTTCTCATTGGCCAGGTAGAAAAAGATACCACGCCCCTCGCACCTACATTACTTTTTTTTTTTGGGATTCCCCCTTGTCAATAACCCAATTTGTCGAATGACTTGTCTTCATATCCTTCATCTTTTTTGTTACTCTTCTTAAAGCAGACTTCCAGCACTCTTCCATACAGGGCGTTTTGTTCCTTACTTTCCTCTACTTGACCTAAGACTTGACATATCAGATCAGAAACTGAAAAACGATTTATTTGTTAATTGTTGACTAAAGGGGATGAGAAACAAGGGAAGAAATTTTTCAGCAAACTACTAAGTAACCAGCAGCATTACGACTGGGGGTTGAGGGCCCTCAAGACGGTCCTCTACAGTTGTAGCAGAAGCACTACACGGCAGTTTAGGATGAAAGACAGTGAGCATTCTCCGTTGCAAACGGAGCTTACCATGGTCGTGAGGGCGCTGCGAATCAACACGTTATCCAAGCTGACTTTCACCGACAGCGAAAAGTTCGATGGCCTTGTAAAGGACGTCTTCCCGGACGTTGCCTTTCACACAACCGCCCAGGACGATTTACTGGGGGCCTTAAAGGACAGCTGCAAGGAATTGGGCCTGGAAGTTAATAAGAGACAGGCAAGGATTCTTTTCTTTATCAAGAAATAAACTTGCCCGTGTGTATCGAGCCGCCTTAAGATAGGCAACCGCCGCATTCGCGCAAGTAAAATGGGTTGCATACTTTTAAGGCGAATGCATAAGGCAAATATTGCATAACGTGCAAGTGGGTTTGGTTATTAAGAGACAGGCAAACATTCTTTTTTTTTTTTTAATAAACAAACTTGCCCATTTAAACAAATCGTCTTAAGGTAGGCAATCGCTGTATTCGCGCAAGTAAAATGGGTTGCATGTGTTTAAGGCGAATGCATAAGGCAATTATTGCATAACATGCAAGTGGATTGGGTTGGGTTTGGTTAATAAGAGACAGGCAAGCATTTTTTTTTTAAATAAACCAACTTACCCGTTTAAACAAAGTCGTCGTAAGGTAGGCAACCGCTGCATTCGCGCAAGTAAAATGAGTTGCATATTTTTAAGGCGAATTATTATTGCATAACGTGCAAGCAGGTTGGATTGGGTTTGGTTAATAAGAGACAGGCAAGCATTTTTTTTTAAATAAACCAACTTGCCCTTTTAAACAAAGTCGTCTTAAGGTAGGCAACCGCTGCATTCGCGCAAGTAAAATGGGTTGCATACTTTTAAGGCGAATACATAAGAGAAACCGCAATTGTTGCGTAACGTTCAAGTGGGTTGCATAATCTTAAGGCGGTACAATTTGTTATTATATTGCCAACTTTCAGATCGACAAGTGCGTGGAACTCTACGAGCAATTAAGGCAAAGGATGGGGGTGGTTGTCGTAGGACCGCCTAGCTCTGGGAAAAGTGCAGTCAGGAATATTTTATTTAACGTAAGTCAAGCTCCTCTCTGGAGTATTTCGCTTGCAAATCCTCCTCGGTCTGCCGCCTTGCGATTTTTCTTTTGTCTTAATAATTGATTGACTCACTTCAAAGATGTCACGCTTTTAGACTTCTTTATTATTTCGTCTTCGTGTCGCCAAATATCAACTTTTTTGTAAGGGCGCGACCACCCTCGCGCTGCAAGCCCTTTTTTAAGCAGCGTACGGGCAGGGGTTGAAAAAACTCACTGATTAAAAGAGTAAGAATTTTTTTTTTGTCACAACAAACCATGAAACGAAATGGGTCACTTTTCTCCCGTTTTATTCCGAGACTTTTGAACAATCTGTACAAAGTCTGAATCTCGATTTCGTAGTTTGTAGCCTGGTTTTCGAAATAAAGCCAGAAATCGATTTCTACTCTGATACCGGACGACGCTAGACGAATTTTCAGAATTGTCGCAATTGGTTCGCTCTTTCTCTCTCTCTGTCTCCCTTTCTCTCTTTGTTTAGTTATTCACCCTCTTTTTAACTTGTTTTTCATATAAATGCCTTACTTACGAAAGCAGTTAAAAAAATCCCAATCATTAAATAATAAAGTACATAAAACCGTACGTCCACAAATAGATTTGATTAGCCAAATTACTAATTATTTTATTGTAGATAATTAGAAATTAGGAGCACTAACGTTTCACTTAAAAAAATAAATAAATTAAACATTGCGATAAAGAGAGAAGAGGGACGAAGAAATCTGTACACTTCTTGAAGCCTTCGTTAGCTTCTATTTTTTTTTTTTTTTAATTTTTACTGAAGTCAGTGAGTGCTTATTTCTTTGGTATGCTGTGTATAAACAAAACCATAATAAAATAAGAAAAATTGTAACTGATTTTGTTACGCCGCGCCGTGTGCATGGTTTTTTAAATTCGATGTTCGAATGTTTGATCTAAACGAATAAGTTTTATTACGCAACTTCGATGATTCACGTATCCATTCCATTTTGCATTCATGATTTACTTTAAAATTTATAATTATTTAAGCGTACAAAAATCTGAATTCTTATAACATCAAAATTTTCTTTTCTCACATTAATTTTGTTTGTGTTTTAACTCATTCCCTAAAGCTCAGTTTTTTTCCCCCTTCAAAATCTGAATTATTGAGTTGAAGTAAACAACACTGAAATGCGAAAGATGAAGTAAACGGGAAACAAAAGAACGATTTTCATTTTTCTGTTCATCTTAGTCTCGTGGTATTTTTTTTTCTCTTATTTCTTTTTTATTTATTTTTACCAAATTCATTTTTACCAATTTGTTGACTGACGGACGCTATTTTACAGTTGTATTTCGTTTTCTACTAGTTTTTTTTTATTTTTCTGTTCTTTATGCTTTTGTATTCTGAATTTCTCTTTTGCTTTTCTTATCGAATTGATTTTTCGCATTTTATTGGTGCTTTATCATAGTTCATCGTTTTTCTTTTCTTTTGTGTTCATCACAGATCACAGTTGTGATCTTTTGTTTTATGCACTGTATTTTGTCGTCAATTCCTTTTTTCGTTTTTACCGTATGATGTATGTTTGACTTTTTTATAATTTATTTTTCAATTCGTCCAGGAAATTGTTTGGTTCGGCTTGGTGTTGTCGATCTTCTTTCGTTTCTTTTTTTGCTTATGCTTTCTATTTTGTTGCGGTTTCTTTTGTTTCTCTTCTGCGTCTGAATTTTTTGCAGGTTAATTTGTTTTTTTCCAAATTAGTTTTTGATATTCCAAATCGGCTTTTTTTTCCTTTTTTCCTTATTATTTGTATATCTTTGTTCCTTGTTTGAATTTTCTTTTTTCCTGGAAAAAAAACCTAATTTGTCCTAGTTTCTAATTTTTTTTTGTTCTTTGAATTTTTGTTCAATTTTTTTCTGACCGTCATTCATTTCAGTTTTAATTTGTTTTTTTTACTAATCACGTTACTTTATTAGTGTTACTGTTTTATTCTCTTTTCCATTGTGTAGTAGTCAATGGTCTTTTGATTTCTCGTTGTTCTTAATCTTCGTATTTCGTTATTATTTAGGTATATCATTCATTCATTTTTAGTTTCTGTTTTCGAGTTTCGACGTTTTTTGACGATTCTTCTTTGCCTTTGATTGTCAAAAGTTTTCCGTGCGGGGAATCCTCGAATTTTCATTTGTCTCTTTTTTTCTCTTCGGCTTTTTGCATTGTTTTCGATTGAGCTTTTTTCTGTGTAAGCTCTCGCATTATTTTTGACGTTCTGATGGAGAGAATCGCTGGATATTGTTTTGTTTTTCTTTCCTTTGTTTTGTCCAACATCGTGCGATGTTGTCTTCTATTCGATAGATTAAGCGCCTTTTTTGTAAATACCATGCGATCAACGGAATTTATAATTGGAGCAGGCTGTGATATTTTCCAAAAAGTTGGCAACACAGGCCTACAGTTCGAAATGAAAAACGTTAAGTGTCAGAATTGTGAAATTTCTTTTTTGAAATGATTGATAATAAACGGATTTGTCTCCTGGAATCCCCCCTAATATTCGGAAAAAAGAATTTAAACCAGCATCCATACAAAATAAAATAACAAAATAAAGATTGTATAAAGCATGAACATAACCTCAAATATGACCACTGTCAATTTATTGAAAAAAATTTTGTGCAAATCGTTTTTGCAATGTCAGCTCAAAAAGTGATCGTAAGATGTCGCTGTGTTATCTGTTTGTCAATTTATTGTTTATTTCTCAATGTATCCAACCACACAGCATAAAATAGCACCAATCACAGCCTACTCTAATTATGAATTCCGTTGATCACCCGCTACTATTATTCGTTTCTATGATTTTAGTCGTTCGTTCGATTTCCTCAGACTTCGACCGCCCTCAAACTATTTCTGTTTTCCTTCGTCTCGTCTGCACATTTCGTCATGGTTCGTTTCGGTTCTCTTTTGTTTCTTTTTCCCAATCAATCAATTCATCGTGTTTCATTGACATTTCCACCGCAGATTCTTCTTCGTCTTTGTTTTTCAACAGGCTTCTGCGAATTTGCGTTTTTTTTTTTTTTAAATTCATTTATTTCATTGTTTTTTTTTTATTTGAGTTAACATTCTTGAAGCTTAATCCTTCGATTTTCTCACACGCTGGTGCGCTGTGGAGAACCGTCGATCGTTCTTCATTTGTTTTACCGATCGATTCTACATTTGCCTTTTTCGATTTTTCATTAAATCAACAATAAAAACTCGTTGTATTTTTCTTTTGTTTTATCGATCGATTTTTCGTTTGTTTTGCCAATCGACTCGTTTGCTTTTGTTTATTTTTCATTAAATCAGAAGAGCAGATCAATAAAACGAATGAAAATTTTAAAATTTTTCATTTGTTTTGTTGTCGTGGACAAAACAGCAAGTAAAACATCGATTAAAAATAAATGAAAAATCAACAAAAACAAAAACAAATAGAAATAACATCGACAATTTTGAGAAAATCAAGAATTTTCAGTCCCCTTTTGTTTCTTCCGTTCTTTCTTGCGCATTTTGTTGATTCCACTTCCGGTTTCTTCTTTTGTTTTTTTTTTCTCGTCTGTCTTCTAATGTTCAAACATCGCCTTTTGTTTTCGTTCGTCTCCTTGTTTAGTTAAATTTTTGTCTTTTTTTTCAGTTTCCGTTAGCCTTTCGATTTTTCTTAACCAAGCGGAAAAAAAACAAAAGAAAATCGATTCTTTTGTTTTTCGTCCGCCATATTCTTTCAACGTACGTCAGTTTTCTTTTGTTTTTTTTTGTTGTTTTTCTTTTTGTGATATGAAGCGAAATGGTTTTGTTTTCGATTTGAGAACAAACGCCGAAGAGAGACACACATTTATTTTTCTTATTAAGTCTAATTTTCAGATTCTGCTTGACTTTCATAGTTCTCTGTTGTTGCTTCTCCTTCATAAGTTCATCTTATATCTACCGCCATCTTTCTCTGTTGTCTTGTTTGTTTCTTTCTTGTTGTCTTATTTGTTTCGTTCCTCGTCTTCCTTGCTCCAAACGATCATTTTTCTTCATAGGTCAGTTCTTAGTTTTTATTTAGTTCATCCTGCTAAAAGCTGTTTGAAACTTCTTTCTGTTTGTTGTCTTTTTGTACTTCTGTTATTTTTTCATCATCCCCTCTTTCTCATTTCAAATTTTCAACGAAAACGAAACGATAAGCGGAACAAAAACGCGTGCAAATCTTCGTCGAGACGAAACGAATTAAGGCAAACGTACGTTTCTCCTTCCCAAACATAATTTCCTCTATCTTCCTCTCTCACTCCAATTCTTCTCTTCTGTCTGTCTTTTGCCCGCTTCCTCAGTTTCAAACACCTCCTCCTGTATTCCTGTTCCATAGTATCGTGCGATCGAAATTGATTGTCCTGATCCTACACTACTTTCCGCGAGTCAATATTTACGTTTACCAGACGAAGATTGGCACGGAAAGCAGGGGAGTGCAGGGAACATTCGCAAAACTTCCATCCAAATCGAACTTAATTAATAAAAACATCCGGTATACGTAAATATTGATACGAAGCTCACGGAAAGTAGTATAGGATCAGGACAATCAATTTCGATCGCCCGGTATTGTTACAGCAGTGACACGCAAACAGATCTATTTTTAGTACGAGTCACCACATCTTGCGTCACAGAATGTTATCGAAATTTCTCGTTGATTCGCGTTTATTCTAGTAGCTTCCGGAATACAGAGATCTGCTATAAAAGCCGTACCGGCCCGGCCCGCCAATGGAATAGTTATAAGTTAGCACACCTCGAATAGTAGAAAGTACATAAAAAAAGTTTTTTTTTTTAATTTTAAACCGGACAGAATTGTGTTTGGAAATGCTATAAATCTATAGCGAAACGCTGAGTTGCATTTCCAAACAACATTCTGTCCGGTTTAAGATTAAAAAAAAAAAACTTTTTACTTACATTTCTCGTCGGACGAGAAACAACTTCCTTTAGTAGAAAGTACTTTCTGTAGAAGTGTCGTTTGATAGACAAGGGTTGCAGCTCATTACTGTTGTGTTTTTAGGCCCAGTTTTACAATGACGGTTTAACTTTGAGCCGAAGCTTAAATCCTTCACAACAATTGTTGAAATAATCGTTGCTAAGGGTTTAAGCCTCAGCTCAAAGTTGAACCGCATTTGTAAAACTGGACCTTAATTGTGTAAAGCGACAGTTTTGTTGTTAAAGTGTTCTGAAATTTAATGACCGTAATTTGTGAACCCCCCAATTCGTAACAGTATTCTGTGATTTCGCGTCTTAGATGTTTTTTGTTTTCCTTTTGTGACATTAAGGTCCATTTTTTACAAATGGGGCTCAACTTTGAGCTGAGGCTTAAACACTAAGGTCCAGTTTTAAAAATGCGGTTCAACTTTGAGCTGAGTCTTAAACCCTTAGCAACGATTATTTCAACAATTGTTGTGAAGGATTTAAGCGTCGGTTCAAAGTTGAGCCGCATTTGTAAAACTGACGGTTTAACTTTGAGCCTTAGGCCCAGTTTTACAAATGCGGCTCAACTTTGAGCCGAGGCTTAAATCCTTCACAACAGTTGTTGAAATAATTGTTGCTAAGGGTTTAAGCCTCAGCTCAAAGTTGAACCCCATTTGTAAAACTGGACCTTAGCAACGATTATTTCAATTGCTCTGAAGAAGGATTTAAGCTTCGGCTCAAAGTTAAACCGTCACTGTAAAACTGGGCCTAATGCGTCTTCCCCCTCCAGGCACTGAATAAAATGGGCCGCACTTTGAAGCAAAAAGTTTTCAACCCGAAGTCTCTACCACGGAGTCAACTGCTGGGGCAAATCGACGTCGACACGAGGCAATGGATCGACGGTATTCTCACCCTGTACAGTCTGCAGGTCACATCAGAACCTCTGGGTAAGGATGAGATCGTGCGCAGTTCTTGGAATTGGTGGAAGTACATAGATGAAACGCCACGCAGGAAACTGCGCACACCTTATTATTTCCACCGTGATGCATCGATAGGTCATCGATGTGTTTTTTTTTTTTGTTTGTAGATGTTTCCTCTTGGATAATCTGCGACGGAAACATCGATCCGGAATGGGTCGAGTCATTAAACTCGGTCCTCGACGACAACAAGCTCTTGTCCTTGCCTTCCGGATGGCGCATCCAGTTTGGGCCGAACGTGAATTTCGTTTTTGAGACCCACGACTTGAGTTACGCTTCGCCTGCGACGATCTCCAGAATGGGGATCGTTTTTCTCAGCGAGGAGGATCTGAGTATCAAGGATTTCATTTCCAGTTACGTCAGCAGGGGACCTGACGCTTCGAGTATCTTGGCAAGTTATGTAAATGATTATTTTATTAAAGGTAAGTGAAGTCTGAGTCTCTTCCGCCTCTTTTGATTTGGAGCACTGTTGTTAAGTATCTAGATGCAAGTATCTAGATGCAAGTATCTAGATACAGTATCTAAATACTTTTTGAGTATCTAGATACATATCTCAGATGCTACTAAAAAAAATGTAACTGTATCTGCATCTAGATACAATTACAGTGTATCTATTCATTTGAGATACTAAGATACATTTTAGATACATTTTGAACTTTCATAAAAAGAGCAGACCTTGGCGGAAATGCAACCTCCGATTTTACAGTCTCTTTCTTTTGATTTTCCCCTCTTGTTAATTATGTTTTCCAGTTTGTCAAATGACTGTTCTATTTAAAATGCGATTTGATAGTTCAGAAACTTGAAAATTATTTTAAAAATTGGGAAAGATAATTGACAAAATGAGAAAATCAAAAGGGAAAGACTGTATTGTTGATTTTATCAACTTTTCTTGATTATGGCAACGCTCTCTTAGCTACAACAAAGTTGCAACTAAGGATCCTAGATTCATTTGACATTTGACTTGTCTGATACGGAAGTAGAGTCATTTCTGTTGATAACTTTATATTTTACGTTGACTTGACTTGGTTTCATACAAAACCAGATAATCACTTATCAGCTTGTTGATCAACTTAATTAGAAAGATAAATTTTCTATTTAAAAAGATATACTGCTGAAAAAAATTGTGAAAATTATCACAGATTTTAGTGTGTACATTATTCACATATTCATACGAAAACTTTGTTAATTTTCACAAAAAAAGTTGATTTGGATCGCAAATAATACCGTACCTCCACTACTGCATAGGTTATTGAATTTTACACTTGCAAGTATCTTGATAAATTGCAGATACTTTTTTTGTATCTGTATCTAGATATTTTCCGGAAAAAGTATCTGTATCTGCATCTAGATACGTATTTGTGAAAGTATCTGCATCTGTATCTAGGTACTATTAGAAATGTATCTTTAACAACACTGATTTGGAGACGTGTTTTTGAAAACCAAGGCCAAAGCTTTTTGTGCATCTTTGATTTCCGATGGCTTCAAGTGGATCAAGGTCGACCCACTTGTACCTTCCGTTTTTTTTACTATTTTCTTTCTCCCTTGTCGTTTCACTTTCTGTATTATTGCAAAATTGTAAACGTAAACGAGGGTGGAAGAAGGCAACTGATTAAAAGTGGAAAGAAGGAAATGTTTTTCTCAGTCTCAATAATACGTTAAAAAAAAGAAACAAATAATCACTTTTTAAACAGATTGCGATAAAGAGAGAAAGTGGGACGGAGAAATCTGTACACATCTCAAAGCAATTTTTAGCTTCTATAAATTTTTAAGCTGCGACAATTTTATTTTGCGTGAGTCGAGAAATTTCCAGCTTGGAAAATTCACCGACGAGGAAAATTAAGGCGCGATATTAAGCAGACAAAGTTATACTCAGAATTGGCTATCTTTTGCTTCTTCCCAGGGCCGGCGGTAAGCAAGGTATAAGGGCTCCAAATCTATCCAACCCAATCGTCGACAATTTTCCATAGGAAAAATCACCCACGCCAATTCTGTCCAAATTAAAATTACTTTTTTTTATCAAAAAAACAAAATAAGTAAAAATCGATTCAAAAGTCGGCGTAGAACGTAAACTTCTGAATCGATAATAATTATAAAAAATAAAAAATAAAAAATGTTATAAATTAAAACTCGAACAGTTACATTGTAGCTTAATCAATCTCAAGGTCATCCCAACTCAACTAAACACAACCTGACTATATTCAATCGAAGGAATAATTGAATCGATGAGTGCATAATCGTGTTCAGTCCAAATTTACTGTGTTGAGAAAAAAACAAATAACTTTGTAGATTTTTATTTTATTGGCTTGAAATTCTTTCAAATAAGGATATCTGAGAAAAATCTAGAGAAAGTTATTTTTTGTTGTTTTCTCAACACAGTAAATTTGGACTGAACACGATTATGCACTCATCGGATCAATTAAAAAACGATTAAGGCCCAGTTTCTCCATCTCAGTTTAACTTTAAGCTCTGCGTTATTGGCATGGGAACAATTATAAGGGCAATTGTTTCCGTAGAAATAAAACGGAGTTTAAAATTAAACCCCAATTGAAAAACTGGCCCTAAGGCGATTAAGTTCAACTAATAAAAACTCGACCCAACAACTGAACTCGATTCTGTTTAGTCCAGACAAAAAATTAAAAATGAAGTAAAAAAATTAAACGAAACAAATTTTCGATGCCAACCCAACTGAACTGTACCTCTGCCCAAGTAAAAACTTTAAAACAAGTGTCAAAAAAATAGAACAAATAAGAAACAGCGAATCCTGCAAAAAAAAAATCAGAAGAAAAGAGAAACGAAAGCAAAGAGCAAAGAACAAAATACTAGGCGTGAAATGAATAAAAATAAACAAAAGAACATCGACAACACCGATCTGAACGAAAAACGACAATTTTTCGGACGAATAAAAAAATTCGCAAAAAAAATAAAGCAAAGTCAATAAGACGATTGAAACTAAGACAAAAGAAAAGAAACGACATACAACGTGCAAAACAAAAGATGGACACAAAACAGATGAAAAAACGATGAACTACAAAAAGAAAAACAAAAGAAGATCAACAACTTGTATAAAAAAAAAGAACTAATTAATCTGCAAGCGAAAAAATTATTAAAAAAAATAGTAGAAAATAATAGGTAACTGTAAAAAAACAATCAACAACAAATGTGAGAAATCGATTTGATAAAAATAAACAAAAGAGAAATACGAAGTACAGAAAACGCAAAAGAATGAGCAGGCAGGAAAAATAAATGAAAAAACGGTCGAAAACTTTTCCACATTATGAAACTGGCGGGAAATGAAAGGACAAAATGAACCGTGAATAAAAAAATGTTCATTAAAATAAAATAAAAAAGAAAAACAAAAAAGAAAGAAAAAAAATCGAAATAAAAGAAAACGATACTTGAAGTATTCTCGTCATATTGTATATTTTTTCTTTGTCGTTATGGAAAGACAAAAATAAAACTAGCCCAAGTCAGGTGCCAGACGCTAAATGAGATTTTTGAATGCCAATTATATGTCAAATATAGCCTCAATGGCGGAATTTCGTCCAATCTGGCAACCCTGATTAGTACGGTGCTTATGCTGTGGCTGAGGTGTGTTTCAAGATTGGAATGTCGCGGCCAAGGTTCGTCTCAAGATCGCGTGTTTAGACATAATCAGGCGTAACCATGATGAAAAAATCGAGACTTTTTGAAACGTTACAAAGATGATTTAGATTTCCTTTTGACGACCGCGAAGGGGTCCTTTGATTGAACGGGGTCCTGGTCTGCAGCCCGTAAAGACCATGCCTAAATCCGCCCCTGCACATACGAAATGTTCCTAGTTAATTTCGCTAGCAATCAAACTGGTTCGAAGTTAAGAAAAAAAATTGTGAAAATTAACTGTGCGACAATAATTTTGGATAAATAATGGAGATGGCATTCAAAATAAAAAGAAAAAAAAAACTGAGACAAATAAAAATATTTTACAGCACGTTTCTTAATTTGATTGTAGAGAAGTGATAATAACTCACGTGTTATCAATCTTAAGACCGTAAAATATGATGTGGTTAGAAAGCTCGTAGAAAGCACTATCCAAATATACTATAATATACAGGGCGTTCCATTTGAAAAAAAATGACTAATTTTACAATAAGCGAACTGAATCGTTGTGATTGTCGCTAGGTTTATGAAACTGATAAACATTGTAAGAGTAGAAGGATTTAGAAATATCTCAGCCCAAAGTTGATTGTCGTATCATTAAAATTGACAATTTGGCAGACGATCAAACATAAAAACCCATTTTTTGCATAAAATTAAAACTAACTCGTTAAATACCAAAAATAACTAAGTATAATGTTACATCATTTTTATCGTCTCTTCGAGGACTAACCGAAACTGCAATAAAATATATAGTGTCCCATTTAAAAAATAAGAAGTTAGGTTTGTAACGCATTAAATGAACAACCTGTATATTTGAAAATAATTTTAGATTATGCGGAATG
Source organism: Prosopocoilus inquinatus (assembly GCA_036172665.1). Taxonomy (NCBI): domain Eukaryota; kingdom Metazoa; phylum Arthropoda; class Insecta; order Coleoptera; family Lucanidae; genus Prosopocoilus; species Prosopocoilus inquinatus. The sequence continues at coordinate 72,779,788 of CM069869.1, forward strand.
AAAACCTACACCACAACTTTTGTTAACACCTTTTTTTGATAAAATGAATTTAAAGAGGAATTTTTGGACTTTTCCAGAGGTTTGGGACACCCTGTACATGAATTTGTTTCTTTTTTTTTTTGGAAGAAAGGCGCCAATTATTCTCTTGTATAAGGGAGCCTACCACGCTTCCTTCGGCCCTGCTTCTTTCAATATTCGCTTTATATCACGTGCTTAGTTTAGGCTGGCCGGGAATTCTTCGAATTCGCTCAAGCTGTGGTAACCCATAGGATTTTCCTGTGAGTCATCTCTGATTCGACGATATTTTCCTTTGGAAAGGAAAGGAAAATAATTTTCTTTTAATACTACAGCCGTTGCTTGGATTATCAACGAGGCTGAGGTGGTGTTGCCCTGCTCAAAAGTTGCGATTGCAAGCACAGGCTTATCTCAGCTCATTGACGTGTCCAGTAAAGCTCAGTTCGTGGTGCAAGTAATCAAAGGCCTGGGCGGTCAATTAAGCCACGATTTCAAAGAAGCCTTCGCGCAACAGGTAGGTACTTAAGCTTAAGCCATCATCGTTAAGATAGGTAACCTTCTTCTTTTTTTTTTTTTTTTGGTTGGCTTGAAGCTATTCGAGTGGACCGGTGAAATGCAACCCGCGCTTCCACTGAGGGCCTGCTACAACAAAGAGCGTGGCATAATCGAAAGCTACCACACAAACATAAATCAGAGCATCGAACATTCCGACGAATTAATCCTGACCGCCCAAACCAGCCAAACTTTGGACGCCCTGCGAACCTGGCTTTCGCCCGCCGGAAAGGAACGCCATTTTCTTTTGGTTGGGCCTCACGGTTCAGCAAAAACGTACGATGATTCCAAGTCCAACCCATCCCAACCCAAAGAAGACTAACTCTTTTCAAATTTCAGCCTGATCTTAGAAACTCTGGTCAAAGAAAGGTCAGACACGGAAATCGCTGTGATACACTGCAGTGCACACGTCACTCCTCAGTACGTCATTCATAAATTCACGCAGGTTTGACCTTGAGCAACGACACAAAAAAAAATCCAATCGCTTTACGCGATGTTTGTTTTCAGCATTGTATCGTCGTCAATAGTAACAAAGGGAAAATTTACAAGCCGCGTAAAGGACACTTGGTGTTGTGCTTCAAAAACTTGCACCTTCTGAAGGTGGACCAGTGGAGGACCAATATGTTAATCGAATTCTTACAGCAGGTGAGTTATGTTTGAAGTTCGGTATTTCTATGATTTGGGTGATCTCATTTCTTCGAGATCATTTTTGCTGTTTATGTAACGCTTAGGTGCTGATCCTTGGAGAATCGTAATTAAATTGATTTAATCGAAATAGGCTATCGCGTCCTTAATTTTTAAAACCTCGTAACCTCAGTGCAGCGCTTAAGCAATTCGTTGGCACAATAGGGTACATGAATATTTTTTTTAAAGATTTTCTTTGAAAGTAGGTAAAAATACGATAATTTAGATATATTTATTTTTTTTCATAAATGAATATTAAAGTCGTAAAAAATTAAAGAAATTTGAATTGATTAAATTCCCGCCAAAACGCACATTCTGACCGTGTGACGTCAATGTTCATATGCTGTCAAATCGTAATAAGTGAATATCAATACGAACACATAAAACTTATTACAATAAATAGTAAAACATATTATCAGTATTGTGCTGTGCTGTAATGTAAAAATATCTGTGCAAGAACTCCGAATAAATTATTTATAAGCGTTTCACAAAATTTAGTGTTACCAACCTTACTTCTCAATGGCGAAAAGTTCCCGTTTCCACCACAAATTTCTCACCAACAAAGTAAAAAAATATAATAATTTCTTTAAGATATTCACTTCGTAATTGTTGCTTAAATTAAAACTATATTTTTCAGCACATATTAAGAGCAAAAGTACAAACTATTTGACAACGGTCTGCATACAACATAAACGTCAAGGACAATATATGAACACTGACGTCACAACGAATGGGAAGCCTTTCGAAGCCACGTGATTTTTATTTGAATATTTTCGATTTTATTTATTAATTTAAGAGAATAATAAATTAAAAAAACGTACAAATTTGGTGTTTTCGCTTGTGTTATTGACTATAGTCTCGATTAGAGAGCTTTAATTAACAATTTTATATTATTGTAATGTACCCTATTCAAATAAAATTTCTAATATACTCTAGGTTTTTGACGTGAAATATTTAATACGACTCTATCGTCAGCTTTAACCAAGAATGCTAGGGAAATATTACAACTAAAAGCTCTACCTATTAGATCTTCGTTTGTTTTGTATAACTTCAATAGGGTACATGAACATTTTTTTTAAAATATTTTATTTGAAAGTAGGTAAAAATACGATAATTTAGATATATTTATTTTTTTTTCATAAATGAATATTAAAGCCGTAAAAAATTAAAGAAATTTGAATTGATTAAATTCCCGCCAAAACGCACATTCTGACCGTGTGACGTCAATGTTCACATGTTGTCAAATCGTAATAAGTGAATATCAATACAAACACATAAAACTTATTACAATAAATAGTAAAACATATTATTAGTATTGTGCTGTGCTATAATGTAAAAATACCTGTGCAAGAACTCCGAATAAATTATTTATAAGCGTTTCACAAAATTTAGTGTCACCAACCTTACTTCTCAATGGCGAAAAGTTCCCATTTCCACCACAAATTTTTCACCAACAAAGTAAAAAAATATAAAAATTTCTTTAAGGTATTCACTTCGTAATTGTTGCTTAAATTAAAACTATATTTTTCAACACATATTAAGAGCAAACATTCAAACTATTTGACAAGGGTCTGCATACAACATAAACGTCAAGGACAATGTATGAACACTGACGTCACAACGAATGGGAAGCCTTTCGAAACCACGTGATTTATATTTAAATATTTTCGATTTTATTAATTCAGTAATACTATAACTGTTGAAGAAAAGAAAAATTAAAAAAAAATAAAATCACCGTGAAAGAAATATTTAATACGACTCTATCGTCAGCTTTGACCAAGAATGCTAGGGAAATATTACAACTAAAAGCTCTACCTATTAGATCTTCGTTTGTTTTGTATAACTTCAATAGGGTACATGAACATTTTTTTTTAAAGATTTTATTTGAAAGTAGGTAAAAATACGATAATTTAGATATATTTATTTTTTTTTTCATAAATGAATATTAAAGCCGTAAAAAATTAAAGAAATTTGAATTGATTAAATTCCCGCCAAAACACACATTCTGACCATGTGACGTCAATGTTCATATGTTGTCAAATCGTAATAAGTGAATATCAATACGAACACTTCAAACTTATTACAATAAATAGTAAAACATATTATCAGTATTGTGCTGTGCTATAATGTAAAAATATTTGTGCAAGAACTCCGAATAAATTATTTATAAGCGTTTCACAAAATTTAGTGTTACCAACCTTACTTCTCAATGGCGAAAAGTTCCCGTTTCCACCACAAATTTCTCACCAACAAAGTAAAAAAATATTATAATTTCTTTAAGATATTCACTTCGTAATTGTTGCTTAAATTAAAACTATATTTTTCAGCACATGTTAAGAGCAAACGTACAAACTATTTGACAACGGTCTGCATACAACATAAACGTCAAGGACAATGTATGAACACTGACGTCACAACGAATGGGAAGCCTTTCGAAACCACGTGATTTATATTTGAATATTTTCGATTTTATTTATTAATTTAAGTGAATAATAAATAGGAACAGCGTACACATTTGGTATTTTCGAGTGTGTTATTGACTATAGTCTCGATTAGAAAGCTTTAATTAATAATTTTATGAACATATAAAATAGCGACATCTTACTATCGCTTTTTGACCTAACATTGCAGTAGGATAGACAAATTGAAGCGGGATTTGCTCCTAATGAGTCCCCCATGCAAGGCGGCCATGCTTGCTGTCAAAGCATAATGAAAGATTTTAGAAAAATTTTGTGCAAATCGTTTTTGATTGCAGTGAGAACCTCGAGCAGCCTCTGGACAGCTGTTTCAGCCCTGCTTGGGGCTTCTTCAGCAGAAACGTAGCACAAAATTTTTCTAAAATCTTTCATTATGCTTTGACAGCAAGCATGGCCGCCTTGCATGGGGGACTCATTAGGAGCAAATCCCGCTTCAATTTGTCTATCCTACTGCAATGTTAGGTCAAAAAGCGATAGTAAGATGTCGCTATTTTATATGTTCATCATTCTTACATCGCATTTGCGAATAAATTGGGCAAGTCGTTTTTGGTCTGCAGTGGGAATGTCGAGCTACGTTTCTGCTGAAGAAGCCCCAAGCAGGGCTGAAACAGCTGTCCAGAGGCTGATCGAGGTTCTCACTGCAATCAAAAACGATTTGCACAAAATTTTTCTAAAATAATTTTATATTAAAAAAGAAAAAAAAGGCGTATTACAAAAAACCTTGCTACTTATTTCCTATATAAGTTACAGTTCAACTTATGTTATTAACCAGAGGCTCGAAAATGGAATTCTCATTTTTCAAACCGTTGCACCCAGCCTTGATCGACAGGCGTGAGACTTGCCTTTCCAAATCCTTCACCTTCACGTGGCTCTGTATAATCTTCGACTTCAATTTGGTCACTTCCATAACGTACTCCTTGTCGTTCTTCTGCAACTGCTTATTGGCCTCGTTCAGTTTCTCGACGGCGTAAGCCTTAAACTCGACGTACTTGTTCTCGATCCTCTCGACCGTCCCTTCGAATTTCTCCAGGTGGCTCATGAAAGACTTCTCGTTCTCCTCGTACCCCAAGATGATGGTCTTGGCCCTCTCGTATTTTTCAATGAGGTCGTGGAACGCCAGCTCCAAATTCGCCAGGTGGGACCTGGCGAGTTCACGTTCCGTATTCGCCGTCTTGTATTCGCCCATTAGTTTTTCTATGAGGCACTCATAGCTCATGATGACGTCGTTCATTTGTTGTCCCGTCTTGTCCTTCTCCTCGACTTCGTTTTTCAGGTCTTCGTTTTTCCGCTTCAGTTCCTCCACTTCGGCCTCCAGCTCGCAGATCCTTTGCTTGCCGGCGCTGACCTGCTCTTCCTTGGTTTTGACGGCGTCCTTGAGGCGCGCGAGCTCGTTGTCGGCGTCGGAGTTTCCTCTGAAAACCGAGTCTTGAACTTGCTGAAAAATCTGTCAAATATCAGTCTGGCGTGATTGCATGAAACGCGCGCGCTTTGGGGGACGCACCGGAATCAAATCCATTCTCAAGTGCTTGAGGATGAACAGAATGGAGACGCACAGGTAGCCGTAGAGGATGATGTTCAGCGCAGACGAGCTGCTAATTGATGATAACAACATTGTATAGTGACATAATTTTGACAAGGGATTTCTAGATTTTGTTTGTTTCAGCTGATTACGTACAACGCCTTCTTTGACAACTCCTTGGAGTGGGTCGGGGTGGAAAATATTACCGTCGTTGGGACTTTGACTGCGGTGAACACTTTGTCTGTAAGGTTCTCGTCTGTTGTACACATCTATAGTATCGAGTAAGTATGAAATCGATTTTATTTCTTTGTGTTAGAAAGACCTAACTTACCAAAACTTTAAATTAGTTGCCCGGTCAGTTGCGATTGCAATGGACTTCCCTTGGAAAGCTGTTTCGAACTTGTTTGAATCCTCCTCAGTATAGGAACAATTCGTGAACTCCGCTGCAATCAAACTGACCAGTCGCTATCTCTAAATCGAGCGTATAAGGTTAGGTTAAAAATTTTCCGGGCGATTAACTGGTATTAATATTAAAAAAAAATTTGAAAAATGACTTGAAGCTTGTCCTACATTGAATTTTTTACCCGCGAACAATTTTATCTAGTCACTAATCTCATGGATAATCCTTTGATGTCATTAATATATTTGAAAAGCAGGTAACAATTCACTTTGTGAATATTTTCAACTTGTTCTAATAATAAATTTGGTTTTGGCTCCTAACCACAATATTGTTCTAATGTCAAGTAGTAATAGGGGGTGGAAGAAGAACGAGAATGCTCTAGAGCAGGGATTCCCAACAGCCCAACCTTTTTCAAGCGTCGACGAAAAGAAAGTTTTCATCGACTCACTTCCTCGCCGCTTGCCAAGACTTGAGACAACCACAAAGCGAGATCTGCCTTACTCGCAACGATCCATAGGTGAAACGGGTTCTCTGATCTTCACGAATCCAGAAAATCCGCTGTCTAAGATACCTGTGGAATACCTGAGCAAACACGTGGAGTTTGTTTAATTCCAGTCAAACTGCTTTATTGAATTTTGTAACACAATTTCACATAAATTCTCACTAACACTAAAACGAGTGCTTGCTCTCTCTGTCGCGGCGAACAGTAAAGTGAAATGTGGCCGAAATTGGTTTGGAATGTTTTCCAGGAATTATTTAACTCTTCGTTCTAAATTAATCGCGAAAATTAACAAAAACATTAACGAATCGAATTACGCGTCGCACTATTTTTAGTCCTGATTGGCTAAAAGGAAATCTAGCTTACACGATTAAATGCATTATCAAATTTCGAACTTTACTGTTGGAAGCGCCATCTATTGTTTTAAAGTGAGAACTAATTCAGTCGAATCACGGCCAGCTGATTTGATGTGTCATATACGGCCAGTCCGATTCGCCTAAAAATATGTTCCAGTAAAGCAAGCCATGAAGCGCGTCAACTAACGCCCTCTCATACTCATTAATTAAGTGTTACCATGGATACGACACCGACGCTTATTTTGACAACTTAAATATCAAGACGAATTGACATTTCTCATAACCAAAAAATTTCAATATGACAGTAATTTTGACACTAGTTTTGAATGTGAGGCCGCCACTTGACACCCGCTTTTCATTTTCTCCGAAATTTTTTTTTAATGCTCTTTTTGGACTGACCGTATACGACGTATCAATTCAGCTGGCCTTGACCGAACACATCAAAATAAAACGGTTCCCTCAATAGTACATCTACAGTATTTTTTTTTATTAACTGATTGAGAGCGCCATCTGTTGTTCAATAGTGAAAACTGCTTTAACTGAGCTTTCATTTTATCTTCACGCTCACGTTCTCAGTCAAATTCCTGACCTCTAACGTCGCAATGACATTAATTTTTCAAAATACTAAATCAAGGCGTGTCAGGAATCTTCGTTCGCGAAGCGCCATCTCTTGACGAAATGGAAAACGATTTTAATCGCAATTCCTGTAACGGCATTTTATTTTCTTGTCGACGTTCCCATTCAAATCCTGGAATGACTTTAATTTCGAAATTAAATTTTTTTAAATATATAATCACCGCGCGACAGGAATTATTCAAAGCGCCATCTCTTGACGAAAAGGGTTTCATTTCAACGCTGACGCTCCCAGTCATACTCTGACTATTCATTTCGCGATGACTTTAATTTCGGAGTTAAGCGTTACTGAAAATTTAAAAGGTGTGATAAAAATTACTCAAAGCGCCATCTTTGGACGTAGTGGAACACGATTTTAATCGAAATGCTTGTAAAGGCATTTTATTATCGTGCTGACGTTCCCAGCTGAATCCCTGGATGACTTTAATATCGAAATTAATTTTTTTTTAATATATAATCACGGCGCGACAGGAATTATTCAAAGCGCCATCTCTTGACGAAAAGGGTTTCATTTTCACGCTGACACTCCCAGTCATACTCTGCCCTTCAATTTTGCGATGACTTTAATTTCGGAGTTAAATTGAAAATCTAAAAGGCGTGATGAAAAATGAATGAAAACAGTAATTAACTGATTGAGAGCGCCATCTGTTGTCCAATAGTGATCCAATAGTGAAAACTGCTTTAACTGAGCTTTCTTTTTATCTTCACGCTCACGTTCTCAAATTTCAAATTTCTGACCTAAGGTTGCGATGATATTAATTTTTCAAAATATAAAATCAAGGCGTGACAGCAATCCTCTTGCGATGCGCCCTCTCTAGATGAAATGTAAAACGATTTAACTCGAAATTCCTGTAATGGTTGCTATAATGGCATTTCATTGTCGTGCTGATTTTCTCCGGCGCATCCTGCAATGACTCTAATTCCAAAAATAATTGTTTAAAATGTGAAATCATGGCGGGAAAGTGCTTCAAAACTACGATTTTGTCTTTTGTCTTACGTTCTCTTAAGTCTGTTTTTTCTTTCAAATTTGAATAAAAAATATAGAATTGGAGCGCGACAAGAATCTTGGACAGGAATTAATTACAGCGGCATCTCTTAGCCAAAAGGGAAGATTGTTTGGTAATGTATTATAGAGAAATGAGATGGAATAATAGACCCTGTACACATGCACATGAAAATGCTTAGTGAAACGAAACCGGTCGTGCAAAATAAAATTTTTATGATGCAGAGTGACACAGTTGTTGTTTTGTTTTTATGGAAATATATTTTTACTCGACTACAAGGAATTCATTATTCATCAAATGCCCCCTAGACGCTCTATAGACCCGATCCGACTAAAGTAGGTCTTTTTTAAGGTTTCATCGACCCCCTTGGGAATCCCTGATCCAGGGTAACAAGCCGAAAACTCTAAATTTACATGTCAGCGTCAAAGTTACCATCAGAATTCGTTTGCAGGCAATAAAATGAATTAAATAACTCACCATATTTATCGACTTCTTTGTAAATTGAATCCGTAAAATTAGGCGAATTTTTCAGAAGTAATTATGCAACACGAAAGTGTGTTACGTAAAATAAAAATATTGTAAACAGGTGCACAATGTGTCTGACATTTACAGAAAACAATTTTTGTCAACGTCAAATTTTGATTAACTAAGAAGGCTTCCATTGATTTCTTACAGAGAATCATTTTTTTGCTGCTGATTAAAAGCCTGGTTTTTACCAAGCCTTTAATCAGTGAGTGAGGTGCTGCTCTATTTATAGTGTCACAGATCTAAAAGCGCAGATGTGGTGGGGATGATGTGGCGAAACGAACTGCGATTGGGCGTGACGCTTCATTGTGGGCGTGGTTTTATCCCCACCTACATACTCCAATTCAAAGATAGAGCATTTAACGTCAAGCCACAGAATAAGAAACAATCAGAAAGTAAACTCGCCGATGCCGCCTTTGATCTCTGTCAGCCAGCGGCGGCCATGTTTTCAGATTAAAATATCAGGCCCGTACACATAAAATGTGGAACCGAAATTCAGGTCCTGACTTTCACAAATTATAAATACAGTTATAAGTCTTTCATTAAAAACTGAATCTAAACATGATAAGACTTTTTAGGCTAAGTAGATGGTAATGTGCGGTAAATGAATTATTCTCATTAAAACCAATAACGTGCTGGAATGCTGGTCCATTTCTAAGTGGCGACAAATACTTCATTATCATCTCGTATCTAATAACTGGATCAAGTTTTAATGTAGACAACAACAATTAATATTTTATTGGTGTTTTCAAATAATAATTGTGTTCTTATTTGGACATTTCAAATTTCTTCTAATAAATTTGAAACTACAAAATATTTTTTCTGTAAAATATACTGCCGCCGCCAAAAAAAGAAAAATGGACACTAGACGTAAATTTAATGATGCTAAGGATTTTGCTGGGTGGCTGTAATTATGAACTGACACTTAAGGATGGCAGACACTAATTAATAAAGTTCAGTTATTATTTCGGTTGGGTCATGTTAGCCAAAAACTAAGGCAATAATGAAAAATAAATTTATATTACAAAAAAGCTAATTTGTTTGTAACGTGTAGATGAGAGTTCATAATTATAAATATCCAGCAATAGTTTTAGTATTATTAAATTTACGTCAAGAAAAGTAAAGTAGTCACGTTTCTTTGGCGGCGACAGTAATTTAATAAGGTATGTACAAGAAAGAAAATTTTTTACAAAGATGATGGAAGGGAATGTTCTTACTTAAGAGTATAAATTGTTTTATAATATATGGATGCCACTAACCATCTTTGAGCTCTATATGTAAAAAAATATCGTTTAATATTTTAATAAAATAATTTAATACTTCCTTATCTCGTTCGATCTTTTGGAAAGGTAAAGAGAGACAAATAACAATTGCAGGCTTTGTTTTTACTATTTTTTAGCGCACATTTTTACATTTCATTTCACTCCTGCGCTTACTCATGGTAATTAATGTTTCTCATTGTCTAATTAATAAGAATAAACGCCTGTTCTTACAACAGCCTGTGAATAACTAGTACGAAACTATTAGAAGGTTGATCAAAATTTCATGCGCAAACAAAACGCCGCCACTGACACAAGCAATGTCAGGTACGCCAGTGCAATTTAATATTAAAAGATGGCCGATCTATCTGCGCGTCTGAGATGCGCAAACTTTACCCCCATCCGAGAGTTGGTGATTTCTGTCGCTTAAAAGTTTGAACCGTGTTTCGAATAGTTTGGACCTGAATTTCGTAGTTGTTGCAACAAAACACCTGATTTGAATTTTTGACTGACGATTTATTTGTAAATAATCCTAATTCAATCCAAACAAGTTTTAAAAGTAGAGAGATTCAGAGAAAAGAATGCCTGTTTTCTGTTTTGAATCAAAACTCGTTTGGATCTGGATCTGTTTTGAATCGAAACTCGTTTGGATCACGATTTTGTGAGCGAAAGAAAGCAGCTTCAAAATGCACTACTGTTTTCGATTCATTGCTTCTACGTGTAAATAGAACACCACGCGGAAGGCTTTGAAGTTATTTATTTCAATGTTAGCATTAACGAACAATGTTAGCATGGCCTTCTAGAGGGTTGAAAGTATTCGATTATAAGCCGACAAAAAAAAAGCGAATTGGTACCTCTCGCTTTTCTAATAATCAGGCCTAGGCGCATTTTAGGCGGAAGGTTTCGTTAAATATACGATGAACTACTAATATGCTGAAGCGATCATAGTCGGAAAAAGTTCTAATCTTTAACGCGTCTGTCCTGTAAAAACAAAACAATAAACCAGTCGAAGCCCGAGAAGTTTATGCGGCACGCAGTAACCGCTACAGTTCTGGTCAACTGGATACAAAAACTTGTTTACATAATCCGTTCATTCCGAAATGAACTCGCATTCTTTTTGCAGTGATGGCGCTGTAATTGATATGAATTAATTGTATTAAGGCAGTCTTGTTAAAAGTTACATTAAAGAATTATAATGTTTTCATACTTATTAATTTCAAAGAAACTATAAAGGCAATTATGTTACACACGGAATTTACATGAAACGGTTGCTTCTGATGCAATAAGCACGAGGGTGAGAATGCCTCGGGCATAAAAGCCGTTCAGCAGCGACGTTGAAATCTACGCCGCTGCTTTGTTTATCTTTATAGTGGTTTTTACCAGATATCCTAGGAATGTCTGACCCTTACTAATAATAATAATTAGATGTTTTTGCAGTATCTAGTGTTTTATACGCAAATGTTTCAGCCTGCCCGAAAAGGAGGACCTTAACGTAATATGCGGCACTCACTTGGCCTTCATCCTAAAAAGTGTGTTGCCTTCAAATTCTGTCTGGACGAAGGCAAAAGTACTAAAACTCACAGGATCTTTGATTTCCATTTATAATGAGGTACTATTATGCTCAACAATTCTACGTACAAAGTGCTCCATTTGCCCCACCTTGGCTACGCCCATGCTTCGAATTGCAATAAGCAAAACGATATACAGGGTTACAACTAATTAAAGGGCCAGCATGGGGATCTCGTAAACTATAAGAGATACAAAGATGGTTGTTAAATTATAGAAAAGTTGGGCTATCTTGAGGTCTAAAAAAATATGCAAAAAACTCTTTTTTATTCTCATTCGTTTTTGAAATATTTTCAAAAAACTGTAAATTCTCATTTTCGAAAATCTCGAATATCTTCTTTATTTCGTAAGATAGAATCATAAAATTCGGTGTTTATATATTAAATTCGATGGACAACGTAATCCAGTTCGAACAAATAGGTTAGGTTTGACAGTTTCGTAGATACGACTGTCAACTGTTTCTTTTCTTATGGACGCTACCTTAGATATTCATAGCAGGCGATGCAGAAATATTTTTTGAATACGACCATATGAACATTTGTGCTTTTGTTTTGAAGCAAAATACTAGGTTACTAAGAATTTTTGTTAAAAAGTATTTTTTTATGTAAAAACGTAGATAGTTACCATAATTTAGTAAGATTTATTATTTTAATAATAATTTTTGTTCTGAATGTTTACACGCATCCGCCTACTACACATTTTTTTTCAAAATCTTTTGTTTTAAAACAGGAGCATAAGTGTGTTAGAATTTAACCGTCTTTGTATCTTCTATAGTTTACGAGATCCCCATGGTGGGCCTTTAATTAGTTGTAACCCTGTATTTATATTTTTTTTTTTTTGCCTGTTGGGTAAACGTACACTAAACCAGTCAGTGTGACTACATTTCAAACTGTAACCAGAATTTTATTTGTCTACTTCTATACATGTATTTCTAATTTAATTTCAAATTTTATTTCGTGTTGACACTCTGTACGTATGTACTACGACGCTCAACTTAAATGATACTCCTCCACGCGAACCACGCCCTTTAAGAACATTTAGCGTAAGGGCTACGAAACTGTCAAATGGTATCATTTATGGTGAGCATCGTTGTACATACCTAGTTACAACAGTCAACCAAATGCTTATTATTTTTCTTACTGTTTCAGGTCAAAGAAACGTTTTCTTCTTTGGATTACCCCCATTACGTCTTTAGCCCCCACGAAATCACGAAGTGGTGCAACGGCTTACTACGTTACAAGAAAGACACGAACTCAGATTTAGAACAATTCGTGCTGGAAGTAAGCGCCCCGAATCTTGGACGTAGCCAGGATCTTGTCTAGAGTGAGGGGGGGGGGGCAAAATCAGATTGTCTTATCGAAATAAAAAATGATAAAAATTAAAAATTTTAAAGAAATCCGAAAAAAAAAGTTGTAGAAGATTGAAAGAAAAATGTTAAAAATTACTAAATATTTTAGAAATGAAGAAAGTGTAAAAATCGCTTAGAATTTAAACACAATATTTTAAAATTAGAAAAAAATCCAAGGTCAACTCAAACCAACTGAACCGAACCTAAGTGAAACCACCAACTAAACCAACGAACTTAAGTGAAACCAACTTAAGAATTTTATAATGGATAAAGAAACGTAATAAATTATCAAAAATCGAAAATTAAACTGTATGAGATTGAAACAAGAATTCTTAAAAATTAAAAATTAAAAAAAAAATTAAAATCAGAAAATTTAAACGCAATATTTTTATGTATAAAGTTTTTCTTAATCTCGAACCGGACAGAAATATGATGAGAACACACTCAACGTCTCGCTATAGATGTATAGCTTCGTCAATTTAAAAATTTTAAAGAAGTCCGAAAAAAAATTGTACAAGATTGACAGAAAAATGTTAAAAACTACTAAATACGGATTTCAGAAATGAAGAACGTAAAAATATTTTAAAATTAGAAAGAAAAAGCTCAGATGAAGTGAACTGAACCTAAGTGAAGCCAACATAAGAAAAGAATTTTACAATAGAAATGATCAAAAATCGAAAATTAAATTGTGGGAAATTGAAACAAGAAATTTTAAAAATTGAAAATCGAAAAATAAAAAATTAAAATCATAGAAAATTTAAAAACATCTTTAAAAATTAAAAAAAGAAAAAAAATTTAAAGTTAACCTAAAATCGAACCCAACCCAACTTAACCGAAGCTAAGTGAACCCAAAACCTGCTAAACTAAACCCACATGAACCCAACTTCTTTAAATTTAAAATATATATTAGAAATTTTAAAGAAATAAAAAAAAATTAGAAACTAAAAAATTGAAATAAAAAATATTAAAAATTAATTAGAAAGAAGCCCAACTAAATCTAATGGGTTGTTTAGCTCCTAGGAAAGAGTTAGCCAATTTGAATACAGACGGAAAAAAATCGTCTTTTGAAGAAGATGATTTTTGCTTTTTTCATCTTTTCCCTTCTTGATTTTTTCTTGCTTCCAAACTTTCTTCTTCTGTATTTAAAAACAATATATCCGTTTTTTGTTTGTTTTCCTTTTGAATTCTTTTTATCTTGTTTTGTCTTTTCTCGTCTTCCTTTTCTTTACCTCCTTGATCTTTTGCACTTTTCTTATCGTCTCTTTTCCACCATCACCTCATTTTTCTCATCGATTGTATCCATTTGTTTTTTTTGTTTTCTAGTCAACAGCCCAACTTTTTTTTTATTTGACAGGGTATTTACAGATAGAGAATTGAAGTAGTTTCCTATCGCTCCGTGAGCTAGGGGTGGTTAACTGCTCCATTTGCCCCACCTCGGCTACGCCCATGCTTCGAATTGCAATAAGCAAAACGATATACAGGGTTACAACTAATTAAAGGGCCATTATGGGAATCTCGTAAACTATAAGAGACACAAAGATAGTTAAATTATAGAAAAGTCGGGCTATCTTGAGGTCTAAAAAAAAAATATGCAAAGAAATCTTTTTTATTTTCATTCGTTTTTGAAATATTTTCAAAAAACTGAAAATTCTCATTTTCGAAAATCTCGAATATCTTCTTTATTTTTTAAGATAGAATCATAAAATTCGGTGTTTTTATATTAAATTCGATGGACAACGTAATGCAGTTCGAAGAAATAGGTTAGGTTTGACAGTTTCATAGATACGACTGTCAACTGTTTCTTTTTTTATCGACGCTGCCTTAGATATTCATAGCACGTGATGCAGAAATAATTTTTGAAAACGACCATATGAACATTTGTGCTTTTGTTTTGAAACAAAATATTAGGCTACTAAAATTTTTTGTTAAAAAGTAATTTTTTTTATGTAAAAATGTAAATAAGTACCATAATTTAGTAAGATTTATTATTTTAATAATAATTTTAGTTCTGAATGTTTACACGCGTCCGCCTACTAGATAGTTTTTTTTTCAAAATCTTTTGTAGTATCTTGATATTTTGTTTTAAAACAAAAGCATAAGTGTGTCGTATGGTCGTATACAGATTTTGTTTTTGTATCACGTGGTATGAATACCTAAGGTAGCGGCCATAAGAAAAAAGACAGTTGACAGTCGTATCTGCTAAAGTGTCAATCCTAACCTATTTCTTCGGAGTCTGCTAGATTGCTGATTGAATTTAACATAAAAATATCGAATTTCGTGATTCTATCTTGATAAATAAGGAAGATATTCGAGATTTTCGAAAATTAGAAGTTTCAGTTTTTTTTAAGATACTTCAGAAACGAATGGAGGCAGAAAAGATTTTTTAGAATATTTTGATAGGCTCCAAAAAAGCGCAACTTTTTTGTCATTTAACCGTCTTTGTATCTCTTATAAGTACAAAGTTTTTTCAATCTCGAACCGGACAGAAATATGAAGGGAAAACACTCAACGTTTCGCTATAGATTAAAAAAACTTTGTACTTATAATTTTCATCGGACAAGAACAAACTTCAAGTATCTCTTATAGTTTATGAGATCCCTTTAATTAGTTGTAACCCTGTATATGATTTATGATTTACATTTTTTTTTTTTAAATCACAGACAATCACCTACGAGGCTTTAAAAATTTTCGGCGACAAACTCGTCAGCGAAGAGGACAAATCAAAATTAAAGGCGATCATCAACAGCACGCTCACGAACGAATGGGGGAAGACCAACATCCTGAAGATCTTCAACACCAACTACTACGTCCCAACACCAACACCCCAAGTTGCCAAGACCTCCAAAAGCTTGACGAAACTAAACGGCGAAGATTGGTCTAATATAATAAAAAAGGGGATCATCCAATATGGTATTATTATTAATAATAATTTACAGCAGCGTTTTCAATTCATTGCTCCAGAGCACTTTGAGATTAGCGTCTCCGTCCCTTATTATCCCATTATTTTAAGAATGCTCTAGAGCAGTCAGTCAATTGAATGAGCTTGACGCAAATTTGCACAGGGCGTGATGGTCAAAACCTGGATGTGTTGGTCATCCCGGAACTCCTGAACCTCACGGCGAGCCTAAGCAAAGCTCTCACCATCCCCGGGGGAAACGCGCTCCTAGTCGGTCGCTCGGGGGTTGGAAGAAAGTCGGCCTTGAAGATCGTCTCTTCTCTTCAATCTGCCAGGCTCGTCGTTCCAAGTTTTTCATTCAACGCCGATTTGAAACACGTAATAATTATTTCATGCCTCGCCTGAATTGTTTTCTTTGTTTTGTCTTCATTCATTCACATTCATTGTCCAGGCTATGCAGCAGGCGGCCGTCGAGGGTGAACAAACCTACTTGTTGCTTGAAGATCACGTGCTCAACAGCGAGAGCGTCTTAAATAACGTCAACACTTTAATATCATCTGGTGAGGTGAGAATACAATCACGTCACTGGTCACTTCTTCAAATATTATCTAGAATTTCTAGGATGTCTTTGCTTTTAACCAGATATCCTAGGAATTCTAGGATATCTAGTAAAAAGCATTTTACCAGACATCCTAGAAATTCTAGGATGTACGGTTTTTACCAGAAATCCTGGAAGTTATTATTATTCTGGCAATTAAAATCGTGTGCAGGTTCCTGGTTTGTATAATCCTGCAGAGCTTGAGTCACTCGTGGCCGGACTCAAGGACGAGGCAGGACGGGAGAATTTCGAGGGAAATCTAACGGACTTCTTCGTCAAACGTAATTCAATCATTTCTCTCTGGCTGTCTTCTTTTTTTTTTGTTCTGATTGAGTGTTTTCAGGTGTGCAAACTTATTTGCACATCGTCGTCTGCCTGGAGAAAGGAAACGAACGTTTCTGGAGCGTCCTGGAAAGTTGCCCAGCTTTGTACCAGCAATGCAGCATAATCTGGTTAACCGACTGGTGTGAAGACACCTTGCAGAAAGTGCCCGGAATGTTAATCGATAAGTAATCCTGCACTTTGGAGTCTTACGATGAAATGATGACATGGAAAAAATTCTTTTCTCCTTGTTTTTAGAATTAACAGCGGTAAGAAGAAAGAGGAGTCGGTTGAGGTATCCGAAGACTTCGTCAAGATTCACGCGACAATCAAGAACGAAACGGCCACCCCTTTGCGTTACATCAACTTAATCAAGACCTACAGCGATATTTTTATAGAGAAGAAAAACGCAATACTCTCCAAACAGGATAAATTAAAGGTATTAATAATATTATTTTTATTTCTTTAGTTAATTTATTGTTATTAATTTTTTTTCTCTCGTTATTGTTTAATTTTTTTTTTTAGTTTAAATTTTAATTTTTGTTTGTAGGTTTTTTGACGTTTGTAATTAACTGTTACTGTGAAATAGAGTATTATTATTATACCGGGTGATCAACGGAATTCATAATTCGAGGAGGCTGTGACTGGTATTATTTTATGCTGTGTAGTTGGATGCACTGAGAAATAAATAATAAATTGACAGTTGTCATATTTGAGGTTGCGCTCGTGCTTTGTACAATCTTTATTTTGTTGTTTTATTTTGTATGGATGCTGGTTTAAATTCTTTTTTCTGAATATTAGGGGGGATTCCAGGAGACAAATCCGTTTATTATCAATCATTTCAAAAAAGAAATTTCACAATTCTGACACTTAACATTTAACTTAACTGTAGGCCTGTGTTGCCAACTTTTTGGAAAATATCACAGCCTGCTCCAATTATAAATTCCGTTGATCGCATGGTATTTACAAAAAAGGCGCTTAATCTATCGAATAGAAGACAACATCGCACGATGTTGGACAAAACAAAGGAAAGAAAAACAAAACAATATCCAGCGATTCTCTCCATCAGAACGTCAAAAATAATGCGAGAGCTTGCACAGAAAAAATCGAAAACAATGCAAAAAGCCGAACAGAAAAAAAGAGACAAATGAAAATTCGAGGATTCCCCGCGCGGAAAACTTTTGACAATCAAAGGCAAAGAAGAATCGTCAAAAAACGTCGAAACTCGAAAACAGAAACTAAAAATGAATGAATGATATACCTAAATAATAACGAAATATGAAGATTAAGAACAACGAGAAATCAAAAGACCATTGACTACTACACAATGGAAAAGAGAATAAAACAGTAACACTAATAAAGTAACGTGATTAGTAAAAAAAAAACAAATTAAAACTGAAATGAATGACGGTCAGAAAAAAAATGAACAAAAATTCAAAGAACAAAAAAAAATTAGAAACTAGGACAAATTAGGTTTTTTTTCCAGGAAAAAAGAAAATTCAAACAAGGAACAAAGATATACAAATAATAAGGAAAAAAGGAAAAAAAAGCCGATTTGGAATATCAAAAACTAATTTGGAAAAAAACAAATTAACCTGCAAAAAATTCAGACGCAGAAGAGAAACAAAAGAAACCGCAACAAAATAGAAAGCATAAGCAAAAAAAGAAACGAAAGAAGATCGACAACACCAAGCCGAACCAAACAATTTCCTGGACGAATTGAAAAATAAATTATAAAAAAGTCAAACATACATCATACGGTAAAAACGAAAAAAGGAATTGACGACAAAATACAGTGCCTAAAACAAAAGATCACAACTGTGATCTGTGATGAACACAAAAGAAAAGAAAAACGATGAACTATGATAAATGTTAGGGGAGGTCCCACAAGACAAATCCGTTTATTATAAATCTTCTAATAAAAATAAATGACACAATTCTGACATTTAAAATATTTAATTTCAAACTGAAAGCCTATGTTACCAACTTTTTGGAAAATCTCACAGCCTGCTTTAATAGGGTACATGACAATAATATAAAACTATTAATTAAAGCTCTCTGATCGAGACTATAGTCAATAACACACGCGAAAACACCATATTTGTACGTTTCTTTAAATTTATTACTCTCTTAAATTAATAAATAAAATCGAAAATATTCAAATATAAATCACGTGGTTTCAAAAGGCTTCCCATTCGTTGTGACGTCAGTGTTCATACATTGTCCTTGACGTTTATGTTGTATGCAGACCCTTGTCAAATAGTTTGAATGTTTGCTCTTAATATGTGCTGAACAGTATAGTTTTAATTTAAGCAACAATTACGAAGTGAATATCTTAAAGAAATTATTATATTTTTTTACTTTGTTGGTGAGAAATTTGTGGTGGAAACGGGAACTTTTCGCCATTGAGAAGTAAGGTTGGTAACACTAAATTTTGTGAAACGCTTATAAATAATTTATTGGGAGTTCTTGCACAGATATTTTTACATTATGGCACAGCACAATACTGATAATATGTTTTACTATTTATTGTAATAAGTTTTATGTGTTCGTATTGATATTCACTTATTACGATTTGACAGCATATGAACATTGACGTCACACGGTCAGAATGTGCGTTTTGGCGGGAATTTAATCAATTCAAATTTCTTTAATTTTTTGCGACTTTAATATTCATTTATCAAAAAAAAAAAAAAAAAGAAATATATTTAAATTATCGTATTTTTGCCCACTTTCAAATAAAATCTTTTAAAAAAATCCCTATTATAAATTCCGTTGATCGCATGGTATTATTATTATTATCATTCACAATTAGTTGAGTTTTTTTTTTTAATTAATTTAAAAGTCTTAAAAAAAGATTAAGTTGAGGAGTGTTCTTGTCGCTTTTATTATAGGCTGGCGTTTCCAAACTTACTGAAGCCAGAAACGTGGTGGCCGAATTGAAGCTGAAGGCCATCGAGCAGCAAGAGAAGTTAGCCGAAAAGCAGGCTAAAGCCAACTTGGCACTCGACATGATCAGCAACACCATGCAAAACGCCAACGTGCACAAGCAAGAGATGGAAAACCTCAAGGAACACACCGAGAAAGAAAACGTGCTTTTGCTGAAAAGGTTGCTCGTTTTTTTTGTTATTCTGTGTGGTTGAATCGCAATAAAAAGAGAAAATCAGGCTACGAACAAGAAGATTAATCTTCCAGGGGTGGCTCTGATTTGGCTAAAAAAGTGGTTTCGTTTTTTGATCTGAGTAAAGGCCAAAAGTAAAACCTACAACTTTTTAGCCAAATCTGGAATCTGGAAGATTGAGCCTTTTGTTTGTAGTCCTGGCTTGAGGTATAGCCGAAAATGCGTTTCCAAGAAATTTTTCTACGCGACGCCGCCAGAATAGTGCCCCTCACATTTAAAGGATTGTCCAATATTTTCTCCTCCCTTCACTCTCTGATAAAAATGATTTTTTAATACATATCAAGAGAGAGAGAGAAAGAGAAAATGATCTTTCTGCACTTCATTGCGTTCTGTAAGCAACAAATTTTCTGTTCAGAACTTACGGAATCTCTGTTTTCTTCGCCTAACCTAAATTTTTGGAAATGCAATAATTTTAGGAGAAAAACGTGATCAAGAAAATATACCCTATTGCGAGTTGAGTTGCACTATCACCAAATTTTTACTTTCGCGAAAATCAAACTTAAAATTAAACCACAAGAAAGAGATTTTCCGGAAACTAACGATGAGCAAAGTAAATGTGCATTTTAATAAAGTAAAAACCACACCAACGAATAAACTTCTTCCTCGGGAAGCATTTTTTTAAAGCCTTTTCTCACTCACATTAGTTCCTCTTATTCTTTACATTTTCTTCTGCGACATTTTTTGTTCGTCTATCGTTTCTTCTCTTCAACTGGTTTCGCTTCTTCTTCTATCAGATTTTCCGTTTACATTTAACACTTCCGAACCATCTTAGTTTTTTCTTCGGGCGCTTTCCTCTTGAAACTCTGCCTTTATTGGCATTTCTTAGCCTAGAAAGAAGCGATCGAAAAAAAAAATTATAACGACAAGACAAGACAATGCAGCTGCAGTATTAGCAGTAAATTCGCTAGCTAATAGAAATCCCCATGTAATTTTGAGACGCTCTGTATTACAAGGCTCAAACTTGAATATGGTCAGTGGCGGCTCGTCGGGGTGGGCAAGGTGGGCAGTGCCCATCCTGTCCTAGTGAAGTTGCACGTTCCGGTTCCTAGTCCAAAATCAGATTTGTTTAGAAGTTGCACCCTCTTTCCCTTCTGCGTTATTGTCGATTCGTCGATTTTTTTTTTGGTGAAAGGCGTTGGAAAGCTCTGTAAATCCCCCACTTAAATTGAATTCCAAAATTACAAGCGCGATCGCGAGGGGAGGGAGAGACGTTCATTTAATCGAGCAAATAAAAAAGGGTCGGTTCTGAATTTTGATTGTAACCAAAGAATGTGTTCGTCGATTGTTTTTTGGTGAAAGGCGTTGGAAAGCTGAAGAAAATCTCAATAAATCCCGCGTCTAAATTTGGTTAAAAAATTACAGGTGCGATCGCGAGGGGAGGGAGAGACGTTCAGTTAATTGGGCAAATAAAAAACGCGGCGCTTTTGAATTTTGATTGTAACTCAAGAACGCGTTCGTCGATTGTTTCTTGGTGAAAGGAGTTGGAAAGCTAAGGAAAAGCTCAGTAAATTTCGTGCTTAAAATGAATTCCAAAATTACAGGCGCGATCGCGAGAGGAGGGAGAGACGTTCAGTTAATCGAGCAAATAAAAAAGCGTCGTTTCTGAATTTTGATTGTAACCTGAGAATGCGTTCGTCGATTGTTTTTTGGTGAAATGCGTTGGAAAGCTAAAGAAAATCTCAATAAATCCCACGTCTATAATTTAGTTCAAAAAATAAAAGCGCGATCGCAAAGGGAGGGAAAGACGTTCAGTTAATTAAACAAATAAAAAACGCGGAGCTTTTCAATTTTGATTGTAACTCAAGAACGTGTTCGTCGATTGTTTCTTGCTGAAAGGCGTTGGAAAGCTGAAAAGAAACTTTGTAAATCCCCCACTTAAATTGAATTCAAAAATTACAAGCGCGATCGCGAGGGGAGGAAGAGACGTTCATTTAATCGAGCAAATAAAAAGCGTCGTTTCTGAATTTTGATTGTAACCCGAGAATGCGTTCGTCGATTGTTTTCTGGTGAAAGACGTTGGAAAGCTGAAGAAAATCTCAATAAATCCCGCGTCTAAATTTGGTTAAAAAATTACAGGCGTGATCGCGAGGGGAGGGAGAGACGTTCAGTTAATTAAACAAATAAAAAACGCGGCGCTTTTGAATTTTGATTGTAACTCAAGAACGTGTTCGTCGATTGTTTCTTGGTGAAAGGCGTTGGAAAGCTGAAAAGAAACTTTGTAAATCCCCCACTTAAATTGAACTCAAAAATTACAAGCGCGATCGCGAGGAGAGGGAGACACGTTCAGTTAATTGAGCAAAAGAAGCGTCGTTTCTGTATTTTTATTATAACTCAAGAATGCGTTCTTCGATTGTTTCCTGGTGAAATGCGTTGGAAAGCTGAAGAAAATCTCAATAAATTCCGCGTCTAAATTTAGTTCAAAAAATTAAAGCGCGATCGCGAGGGGAGGGAGAGACGTTCATTTAATTGAGCAAATAAAAAAAGCGTCGTTTCGGAATTTTGATTATAACTCAAGAATGCGTACGTCGATTGTTTTTTGGTGAAAGGCGTTGGAAAGCTGAAGAAAATCTCAATAAATTCCGCGTCTAAATTTAGTTCAAAAAATAAAAGCGCGATCGCGTGGGGAGGGAGAGACGTTCAGTTAATTGAGCAAATAAAAAACGTGGCGCTTTTGAATTTTGATTATAACTCAAGAATGCGTTCGTCGATTGTTTTTTGGTGAAAGGCGTTGCAAAGCTGA
This sequence comes from Prosopocoilus inquinatus, assembly GCA_036172665.1. Taxonomy (NCBI): domain Eukaryota; kingdom Metazoa; phylum Arthropoda; class Insecta; order Coleoptera; family Lucanidae; genus Prosopocoilus; species Prosopocoilus inquinatus. The sequence continues at coordinate 72,802,361 of CM069869.1, forward strand.
AGAAAATCTCAATAAATCCCGCGTCTAAATTTAGTTCAAAAAATAAAAGCGCGATCGCGAGGGGAGGGAGAGACGTTCATTTAATTGAGCAAATAAAAAAAGCGTCGTTTCGGAATTTTGATTATAACTCAAGAATGCGTTCGTCGATTGTTTTTTGGTGAAAGGCGTTGGAAAGCTGAAGAAAATCTCAATGCAGTTGTTGTCCGCCTGCAGTAAGTCATCACGAGCCGCCACTGAATACGTTTTCTGAAGTTTTCAGAGAAGATATTTTAAACACCTTTTCCGGCCGATTTTATAATAGGACTTTAAATATAAAGTTACTTTAACCTAGAAAAATGAATTTGCGACCATTTTCATAATCAGACTTTAAGGAAGCTTTAATTTAAAGTCATTTTAAGTATAGGGAAACAAATGTATTTTTTAGAGAATATGAAACAAATAAAAAAAGCTTTTTAAACGAGCTAAAAGAGTAAGTTATTGAATTAAATTACTCCTTTAGTTCGTTTTAAAAAGCTTTTTTTTATTTGTTTCACATTCTCTGCAATTCTCACGAGAAGAACTACCCAAAAAGTATTTTTTTTTTTTGGTTAAAGTAACTTTAAATTTAAAGTCTGATTATGAAAACGGCCCTTGTTTCCCTATTCTTAAAGTCACTTTCAATTAAAGCTTCCTTAAAGTCTGATTATGAAAACGGTCATTAACCAAAAAACTTAAATATATGTGTGACTTTTGATGTTGCTTGGACAGCAGAACATATTTTTTTTAAAAAAAAAAGAAGCCTACATTTTTTTGCCTAAAATCAAAAATAAAAACGCTATTTTGATTTGTGCAAGATAGGATTAAGAAATTTGAATTTTCTGGTCAGACTGTAATTCGTAACGGAAATTCCTGAAGTTTTTGACAAGCAGGACATTTTGTAAAGAATAACTTTTTTGTGTTAGATTGATTTAAAAAAAATCCTCTTGTCAAGACGATCCGCGGACACGCTGTATAATTCATGAATGTTCTGTTGTTACACCTGCTTTATCTTTCTGTTTACTTACTGTTTCTTTTTTCCAATTTTAGCAATTGTTTCTTAATCTATTTTTTTTATTAATCGCTGCCACGAAATATTTTTATTTATCTGCTCAATCTATCCCTTTTTTCATTCCTGTGTTTTTTCTTTTTCTGTCAGTTTTCTCCATTTTTTTTCTGTTGTTTTATTTCCTTAATGCTAATTCTATTTCCTAAATATTTTTCGTATTCGAAACCTCGTTAGGTTATTGTATTCTTTGGTTTTGTGATGTGATTTATTGCCCTTTTTTTTTATTAACTTTTTCTCCTTTCAGTTCATTTATCACCATCATCTTGATGACCATTGCTGTATTTATTATTGTTTAGCTTTTTTACTATGCTGTACATTTACCAATTTCCTTTATTGTTTGATCCGAGAGGAAGAAATGTTTGTGTTCTCTAATTTTGGAAGCTCGCTCATTTTTTTTTTAGTTTGTAGACTGTATCATCGGTCTCTGTTTCTTACACTTAGTTTTCACAATATTTAACCATTTTTTTTATCGGTGAATAGATAAAACAGCGACATCCTACGATCGCTTTTTGACCTGCGAATAAATTGATCAATTCGTTTTTGGTTTGCAGTGAAAATTTCGAGCTACGTCTCTGCTGAAGAAGCCTCAAATAGGGCTGAAACAGCTGTACAGGGGCTGCTCCAGGTTTTCACTGCACTCATAACGATTTGCAACAAAATTTTTAAAAATTTTTTTATCATTAAAGGCGTCTCTTGAAAATTAAATTTTCTTTTTATCCGTTTTTAAGTACTTTCTATTATTCCCTAAAGGTTTTCCTTTTTCACTTCTTTAAACTATTCAAGGCTTTCTTGTTCTTTTTTGGCCAATGAGGTATTCGATTTGTTTTTGCCATTTTTTTTTTTTTGAAATTAAATTGCCTCCCTGATTTATTTTATTTTTCAAGCGCCTTCGATTGTCCTTTCCCCTGCCTTTTTCCATCCGCTCTTCTCATCCCTACTAATTTCATTTAATCATCACATCGTGCTTGCGAAGCACTTTTAAATTTAAAATTGTTTGCCGTTTTGTTTGAAACAAGTATTAAAAAAAGTCAAATTTTCCGACGAGATTTTGGAGGTGGTCACTTTGTACGTCCACCGCTCCCGAAACTTTCGATGTCTTATTTTGTTTTTTTTTGCCACAAAAAAAAAAAAAAATTGAAATTACAGAAAACAAGAAATTGAACTCGAACTGGCCGAAGTCGAACCGCTAATCCAAGAAGCCAGAGCCGCCGTAGGCAACATCAAGCCCGAAGCGCTCTCCGAGATACGATCTCTGAGAGCGCCCCCGGACATAATCCGGGATATCTTGGAAGGGGTGCTGAGATTAATGGGGATACAAGACACGTCATGGAACAGCATGAAGACGTTCCTGGCCAAGCGAGGCGTCAAAGAAGACATAAGGTGAGCGGCAAGGGGGTTTTGGACTGGAACCATGGTGCTTTCTTGCAGATCCTTTGATGCCGCCAAAATAAACCAAGAGAGCCGACAGGCCGTGGAGCGGCTCATGCAGAACAAAGGCGACTCGTTCGATCCGAAATCCTCCAAGAGAGCTTCAGTGGCAGCCGCCCCACTCGCAGCTTGGGTCACCGCCAACGTAAAGTACTCGCACGTCTTGGACAAAATCAAGCCGCTCTCCAAAGAGCAGAATAAGCTCAAGCAGTAATTATTATTCACTCTTTCTTGCATGTCCGTATAGTTTTGTGATGCGAAACTAAAATGAATAGAAACCTCGCCCTTAAGACGCAGTTGGTGTTGTACAGGGTGTCCCAAACGTCTGGAAAAGTTCAAAAATGCCTCTTTAAATACATTTCATCAAGAAAAGGACTTAACAAAAGTTGTGTAGGTTTTCATTCCGCATAATCTAAAATTATTTTCAAATATACAGGTTGTTCATTTAATAAGTTACAAACTTAACTTATTATTTTTTAAATGGAACACTATACATTTTATTGCAGTTTCGGTTAGATCTTGAAGAGACGATAAAGATGATGTGACACTATACTTAGTTATTTTTGGTATTTAACGAGTTATTTTTAATTTTATGCAAAAAATGGGTTTTATGTTTGATCGTCTGCCAACTTGTCAATTTTAATGATACGACAATCAACCTTGGCCCAAAATATTTCCAAATCCCTCTACTTTTACAATATTCATCATTTTTAAAAACCTAGCGATTATCAGCAACACTGCGATTCGGTTCGCGTATTGTAAAATTAGTCATTGTTTTCAAATGGAACACCCTATATATTATAGTATATTTGGATAGTGTTTTCTACGAGCTTTCCAACCATACCATAATCTACGGTCTTAAGATTGATGACTTGTGAGTTATTATCACTTCTTTATAATCAACTTACGGAACGTGCTGTATAATATTTTCATTCGCCTCAGAATTATTTAAGATATTTATCCATACAGTTTATCGTACTCTTAGTGATTTAAATAAAAATAAATAAATAAATTCAGAAACTGAACGGTTTTTTCAGATAATTCCTGTCATGTAAGAACACATTACGAATCGGTTGGATAATCGCCGGTTAGAACGTGGTAATGCTTTGAAGAAATCTCCATGGTTACCAGATCTGTCTCTCGATTTCTTTTATGGGGATATGAATAAACAAATGAAAAGAATATTCTCTTATCACAATTTGTTTATAATCGTAAATACGTATTTCGACAGCCACGCCACTATTTTCATTTCTATTGGAGATTCAATGAGAATATCCTTTGGCTCATACCAACCAAAGAGTGTACGTGTGTGGATGATTGAAAATGGCAGCGTGCGTGTTGAAATACGCATAAAAAGATATAATCTAATATTAGTATGAAATAAATTTCAAAAAACTATTACTAAACTGTTTTCACCTGTACTATTCTTAATTTATGGGGATACGTAAAGAAACAAGAGTATAAAGATGTACTCGGCACATGCAAAGAGAAGAAAATACGTGTTTAGCAATATGGCAGAGTTTCTTTTAAATTTTTTTCAATAGTTTAAATTTTTATGATTTTTTAAACCTGTTTGTGACTGGAGACAATTTGCTTTTCTTAGTTAATGTGTAAAAAATGTTAAGATTCAATTTGCTTCTTTGATATGTAGCTTCAAAATAATAGAATTTTTTACAGTGTAAATATATTATTTCCATTCGTTTTCATAGTGTAATTGGAATTACGTAGTGAAAATCGTTCAGTTGCTGTATTTATTCCATATTTTTATCGTAACAGCTACAATAATGACAAAGAAATTGTTAATTTGAACTAAAATAAAGTGTTTGGATAAATATCTTGAATGATACAGCAGATAAAATATTTCTGAGACAAATAAAAATATTATACAGCACGTTTCTTAATTTGATTGTAGAGAAGTGATAATAACTCACAAGTTATCAATCACCATAAAGTATGATATTGTTAGAAAGTTTGTAGAAAGCACTATCCAAATATACTCCAATATACAGGGTGTTCCGTTTGAAAAAAATTACTAATTTTACAATACGCGAACTGAATCGTAGTGTTGTTGATAGTCGCTAGGTTTTTAAAAATGATGAATATTGTCAAAGTAGAGAGATTTAGAAATATTTTGATCCACGGTTGATTGTCGTATCATTAAAATTGACAATTTGGCAGACGATCAAACATAAAAACCCATTTTTGGCATAAAATTAAAAATAACTCGTTAAATACCAAAAATAACTAAGTATAATGTTACATCATTTTTATCGTCTCTTCAAGGTCTAACCGAAACTGCAATAAAATATATAGTGTTCCATTTAAAAAATAATAAGTAAGGTTTGTAACTTATTAAATGAACAACCTGTATATTTGAAAATAATTTTAAATTATGCGGAATGAAAACGTACACAACTCTTGTTAAGACCTTTTCTTGATAAAATGTATTTAAAGAGGCATTTTTGGACTTTTTCAGTGGTTTGGGACACCCTGTACAAAGTTCACAGAAAATGTTAAAAAAACTTAAGGTGCTCAAGCCCATACAAGATTTTAATTATATAACTGGATCAAAAACTAATTGACTTCGAAGTTTTCAATCCAAAACTGTCTGAAAAAAATATTTTGAATCGACTTCGAATCCAAAATTCTCTGAAAAAATTGACTTCGAAGCCTTCAATCCAAAAGTGTTGTCTCATTCCAAATATTTATCGTAAGAATTGAATCGAGTCTTCTACAGGGTACCCTAACTATATGAAAACCATGCCTTTTAAGCTTCTGTGTCGATTTCCGCAGGGGTTTAGATGAGGCTAAAGCTCAGCTGGGCGAGTTGAGTGCCGGACTTTTGGACGTCGACGCCAAAGTCGCCAAACTCAAGGAACAGCTGTCGACCTACACCAAGGAAGCGGCGGAAATCGAGATACACTTGAATGCCGCGCAAGAAACTCTGTCGGCCGCTGAAGGACTCGTCTTTAAACTGAACGACGAGTACGAACGTTGGAAGCAACAGGTAAGAAATGTCAAAAAAATCAGGAATTTTGAAACTGCCTAACAAAATAAAAACTGCTACGAAGGTTGTCAGAAACCCATAAGTACAGGGTGTCCCAAACCTCTGGAAAAGTTTAGTAATAAAAGTCTGCTTCTTTAAATTCATTTTATCAAGAACAGGTGTTAATAAAAGTTGTGGTGTAGGTTTTCATTCCGCATAATCTAAAATTATTTTCAAATATACAGGTTGTTCATTTAATAAGTTACAAACCTAACTTATTATTTTTTCAATGGAACACTATATATTTTATTGCAGTTTCGGTTAGACCTTGAAGAGACGATCAAAATGATATAACATTATACGTACTTATTTTTGGTATTTAACGAGTTATTTTAAATTTTATGCAAGAAATGGGTCATGTTTGATCGTCTGCCAAATTGTCAATTTCAATGATACGACAATCAACTTTGGACCGAAATATTTCTAAATCCCTCTACTTTTACAATATTTATCATTTTCATAAACCTAGCTACCATCAACAACACTACGATTCAATTCGCGTATTAAAAAATTAGTCAATTTTTTTCAAATGGAACACCCTTGAAAATAATTTTAGACTATGCGGAATGAAAACCTACACAACTTAACTTTTGTTAAGACCTGTTCTTGATAAAATGAATTTAAAGAGGCATTCTTTTGGACTTTTCCAGAGGTTTAGGACACCCTGTACAAATATTCCAGAAGTTCTTTTAATATAAACTTATTTATGTCATTCCAAACTCCTTCGTTTCCAATTCCTCTTTTTTACTTATCTTCTTTAAGTATTTTCTTTGTTTGATGTCTTCTTTGGGTTTAAAGTTTTTCATAGTGTGGCTTGGTTTTCCCCCAAAATGGATCTTCTCCTGTCCATCACTATTGCTCTTCACCAAATGTCTCTGTATCTTTCTTTTGTCGCTCTAAAAATGGTCAACTTCTCTTTTCTTTTCTATTCTGCAGATCAATTGTCTTTGGCTTAATCACTGAAGGCATTTCATTTTTGGTACCTACCTTTATTTTGATCTTTGTAATTTTGGATTTTCTTTTTTCCTTTTCTTTTTAAAGCCATTTCTGGTTAATAGCGTATAATATTCTGTTTTTGCGCTTTCTTTTCTGTGGTCCTAAATTTTTCATTATTTTCTTTAAATATGGAATAAACTTTGTCATCCTCGGAATCTAAACCACCACTTGATAATTTAGTTGAAAAGTGTTTGCAAATTTTTACACTTCAGTACATCCCATCCCGGACGGCTTAAGACGCGTTTCCTTTGCTTGCACAGTTCTGGGGCTCAAGAATTTCCCTAGCATCTGAATTATTTTTGTTAGTGGGCATGAAATTCACCTTTCTTTCAGGAGTTTTCAAGAGGAATTTGGTAACTCTAACACCGTGTGTAGCAGCAATTTCAATAATCAAAAAGTTTCATATTTATTATTATTATTTTTGTAACTAGATCACGTTATCTAAACGCTTAAATCAAATCAAATCAAATCATCATTTATAGAATCAAAATATGATCAGGTCAACTGTACAATCAAATAGCAAGAAAAAATTGTTACATAATTAACTTAACTTAGGAAACAATACTAAAGAAAATAAATAATTAATTAACATTAAGAAGCCTCGACTTACATAATTGGTCGCAGCGGGGTAGGTACTTTTTACCTTCAAGAAAAATCAAAGCTATTAGGACAGTACTTACAATGGTGACAGTAATAAGTACTCCTAGTTTTTTTTTTTCTTTCAAACAAAGCAGCCAGTTGCAATGCGTTGGAATTTTCTATTCGCTTTTAAGAAAAATCCGTACATTTCCTTACTAAGTGGGGTTGATTTTTCATATCCATTTGGGCTTAAGAAATCGACCAATTTTCCTTCTTTTTTTGGATTTTCTTCAAGTTTTTCCAGAATCCTTCATTTCTATTTATCTATTTCAATTTTTCATCGTCACTGTTTTTTTTGGGCTGCTACGAACGGGCAGTGTTGTTAGGTATCTAGATGCAAGTATCTAGATACAGTATCTAAATACTTTTTGAGTATCTAGATACTAGTAAAAAAATTTAACTGTACCTGCATCTAGATACAATTACAGTGTATCTATTCATTTGAGATACTAAGATAAATTTTATATACATTTTGAACTTCCATAAAAATAGTAGACCTTGGCGGAAGTGCAACCTCCGATTTTACAGTCTCTTTCTTTTGATTTTCCTCTCTTGTTAATTATGTTTTCCAGTTTGTCAAATGACTGTTCTATTTGAAACGCGATTTGATAGTTCAGAAACTTCAAAATTATTTTAAAAATTGGGAAAGATAATTGACAAAAGGAGAAAATCAAAAGGAAAAGACTGTATTGTTGATTTTATCAACTTTTCTTGAGTATGGGAAAGCTCTCTTAGCTACAACAAGGTTGCAACGAAGGATCCTAGATTCATTTGACATTTAACTTGTCTGATACGGAAGTAGAGTCATTTCTGTTGATAACTTTATATTTTACGTTGACTTGACTTGGTTTCATACAAAACCAGGTAGTTACTTATCAGCTTATTGATCAACTTAATTACAAAGATAATTTTTTTATTCAAAAAGACATACTGCTGGAAAAAATTGTGAAAATTATCACAGATTTTAGTGTATACATTATTCACATATTCATAGGAAAACTTCGTCAATTTTCACAAAAAAAGTCGATTTGGATCGCAAATAATACCTCCACCTCCACTACTGCATAGGTTATTGAATTTTACACTTGCAAGTATCTTGATAAACTACAGATACTTTTTTTGTATCTGTATCTGTATCTAGATATTTTCCCGAAAAAGTATCTGTATCTGCATCTAAATACATATTTGTGAAAGTATCTGCATCTGTATCTAGATACTATTAGAAATGTATTTTTAACAACACTGCGAACGGGCCTCTTAAAAAATAGGTATCTCTATTTATAGGCGTCTTCATTAGGTTCGTAAATCGTTTTTACCATCGTACACTCGCCTTTTCTATTTTCTTCTTAAGAACAAATTGTTGTTACAGTTACAAGAGCTGTCGGAAGAAATGGATACCATCTCAGTGTACGCCTTGCTTGCTGCCGGCTTCATCACATACCTGGCCGGCGAACCAGAAAACATAAGAATGTAGGGTAACCCCCCAAACCAGCCGATCCTCGAGTTACTCTCAATTTTAATTTGTCCGCAGACTTATTACAAACGACTGGATTTCAACCATCGCAGGAGAAACTCGTCGCTCGGATTTCGTCCTCAACGAATTCCTCAGCTCAGAACGGGAACACCTCCAATGGCAGAGCGAGGGCCTCGCTTCCGATCAACTATCACAACAAAACGCCATAATAATACTGAATGTATGTAAAATCTGTGGTATCCCCCCTCCTAATTTGATGATATGCACGCACACTTTTCAGTCGCGCGTTTCCCCTTTGATAATTGACCCGACGACCACGGCGATCCAATGGGTGAAAGCGCACCTGAAAAAGAATAGAACCGTCGAAGTCATCTCGCAGGATTCCCCTAAGTTCAATACGACAGTCGAGTTATCGATCAGGTGAATTACGATTCGCTAATAATAATAGGGTACATGAAAATAATATAAAATTATTAATTAAAGCTCTCTAATCGAGACTATAGTCAATAACACACGCGAAAACACCAAATTTTTACGCTGTTTCTAATTATTATTCTCTTAAATTAATAAGTGAAATCGAAAATATTCAAATATAAATCACGTGGTTTTCAAAGGCTTCGCATTCGTTGTGACGTCAGTGTTCATACATTGTCCTTGACGTTTATGTTCTATGCAGACCCTTGTCAAATAGTTTGAATGTTTGCTCTTAATATGTGCTGAAAAATATAGTTTTAATTTAAGCAACAATTACGAAGTGAATATCTTAATGAAATTATTATATTTTTTTACTTTGTTGGTGAGAAATTTGTGGTGGAAACGGGAACTTTTCGCCATTGAGAAGTAAGGTTGGTAACACTAAATTTTGTGAAACGCTTATAAATAATTTATTCGGAGTTCTTGCACAGGTATTTTTACATTATAGCACAGCACAATACTGATAATATGTTTTACTATTTATTGTAATAAGTTTTATGTGTTCGTATTGATATTCACTTATTACGATTTGACAACATATGAACATTGACGTCACACTGTCAGAATGTGCGTTTTGGCGGGAATTTAATCAATTCAAATTTCTTTAATTTTTTACGGCTTTAATATTCATTTATGAAAAAAAAAGAAATATATCTAAATTATCGTATTTTTAACTACTTCCAAATTAAATCTTAAAAAAAAATTGTTCATGTACCCTATTTCAATTGCGAGTGTACGAAAAATGGCGCGCTTCTTTTAGATTTGGAAAAGTCCTGCTGATCGAGGAGGTCGAATCGATCACGTCTGGTTTGTTCTCGGTCCTAAGAAGGGAATTCGTTCAACAAGGTGACCCATGTCCGTCGAGAACTCGCGAATATTTATTAATTCGTGGGGGTTTCAGGCGAAAGGAAATTGATCGCGTTCAATGGTAAACTGGTTGATTTCCACGGTGATTTCCGGTTGTTCTTGAGCAGCAGGAACGCGCAGTTAAAAATCACGGCCGATTTTGCGTCCGTTATAAACGTGGTGAATTTCACCATAACCCACGCAGGACTTACAGGTAAAGTGATTACTTGAAATGCTTGAGTAATAGGGCACATTAACATTTTTTTTTAAGTTTTATTTGAAAGTAGATAAAAATACGATAATTTAGATATATTTCTTTTTTTTTGATAAATGAATATTAAAGTCGTAAAAAATTAAAGAAATTTGAATTGATTAAATTCCCGCCAAAACGCACATTCTGACCGTGTGACGTCAATGTTCATATGTTGTCAAATCGTAATAAGTGAATATCAATACGTACACTTAAAACTTATTACAATCAATAGTAAAACATATTATCAGTATTGTGCTGTGCCATAATGTAAAAATACCTGTGCAAGAACTCCGAATAAATTATTTATAAGCGTTTCACAAAATTTAGTGTCACCAACCTTACTTCTCAATGGCGAAAAGTTCCCGTTTCCACCGCAAATTTCTCACCAACAAACTAAAAAAAAAATATAATCATTTCTTTAAGATATTCACTTCGTAATGTTGCTTAAATTAAAACTATATTTTTCAGCACATATTTAGAGCAAACATTCAAACTATTTGACAAGAGTCTGCATACAACATAAACGTCAAGGACAATATATGAACACTGATGTCACAACGAATGGGAAGCCTTTCGAAACCACGTGATTTATATTTGAATATTTTCGATTTTATTTATTAATTTAAGAGAATAGTAAATAGAAACAGCGTACAAATTTGGCGTAATTAATAATTTTATATTATAATATAATATAATATAATATAAAGAAGATAATATTTGCTGCCCCTTCCGTATAGGCAACCACATAAATGACGTGTATATCGAGTTGCCTATACTACAGGCGTTTTGTTTGTAAAGTTAATTTATGACTCTTTTAGGCGGGAATTAAATATTCTCCTCTTGGTATAAGAATGTGGTTTATAAGCTATTAGGTTTCAAAATGAGGAAAATTCAGTAAGCACTTTTATTCAAAAGGAGGTTAATTAACGAAAAAAAAAGAAAATGAAGTATTCACTTAAACAAAAATAATTCTATATTAATGATATTATCACTCGGTGTTTTTTAAAGCAGCAAACAATATATTTATTTGCTCTCGAGTTGCGCTGTACGCACTGAGAGTATTCTCCTCTTGTTCTAATTTCATGCAATAAAACGAGATGGAGTCTGTGATAAAGCGTTTTCGATTTATTTGCCGCTGGTTACACTTATAACGTTTTCGATACATTTGCACTGCCTGCATTCATAGCGTTTTCGATTCATTTGCACTGACTATAGTCAGAGTATTTGCATCTTGCTTTAACATCATCACTAGAGCTGATAATTATATGCAAACGCATATGGAGTTTGAAGGTATGCAAGATGTTATTGTTTTGCTACTTGTACCAATGAGCATTGAGCATATACAGGGTGTCTCAGAGCTCCGACCTCCGTAAAAGTTCCATAACTTTCTTGCTATTCCAGGTATCGATTCAATTTTTTTTCTGTGTAATAGAAGCGCTTCCGTTGCACATTTTAAAATTATTTTCATTTATATACAGGGTATCCAACTATTATAAAAATATTTAAGTTACGTTTTTTTTTTTTTTTTAAATAGAAACATCTCATTTTGACTTCATTTTTGGATTCTATAATAAATTTTGCGTTAAATTTATTTGAGTCATTTTTACGTATCAATTTTGATGTGAGTCAATTTTTTCTTGAAAATTCCCGGATGCAAGGTTCCATTCAAAAATTCGTAACTTCTAAACCACTAAAGATAACGCAACCGATTTTTTTTCAGTCAATGCCAAGACTGTGGCCGATCATTCGAGATTAATCCAAATCGTGAAGGGATGTTCCAAGGCTTGCTACGATTTTTTGAAGATGAATAATTATAAATAACAAAAACTCCATTCTTTTCAAATATAACACCCTGTATATTATTACACCATTCCGTAGCGTTCTTGACAAGCTTTTCAATGATATACAGTTTGTAGGGTCCAGGTCTGATATTCGACAAGTTATTGAGAAATTAGTGATTTTTAGATGTAAATATTTAATAAACAACTGAAAGTTGCTAGTAGTTTGGTATCAAAATGAAAAGCGATTAAAATTTTCAACCAATGTAGCACCAGTTACGGATATACTGTGTCAAAAAGTGCGAATTTCATTGGTTTAATATTATATTGTTAAAAAGATTATTTAGAAACTGTTGAAAATATTCGAACGGATTGTCGGTATTGGCAGTTGAAACCAACAAGCATTCGTGGCGAATATGTTGCAAATTTGATCGTTGGAAAACGAAATAAAAATGCTTATGCAAGGTCTTATCTAGTATAATCTAAGGTTATAGAAAAAGCAATTTTGCAACTGTAGCAAGGTTTGTAAATGAGGCTAGTCAGTTACTTTTTGGCCCTTCAGGCAATGAAAGAGTTTTATTATTTTTGAGTGATGGAGCATTAAGATGCTTTAAGTATGATTAAGGCGGATCAATAACTAAGGGTGTATCTATATTATCTAAATATGATTTATGCAACATGTTCGTGTCATGCATTAAATCTTGCTGCAGAAACAGTGCGATCGGAATACCCACTAGTAAATAAATTAAAATTAAATCCTTATACTTTGGGAAACTTAATTTAACGTAGTAAAATACTACGCTGAAAATCAATCAATCATTTGAAGAAGTGGTCACTAGTTTTGGGTCAAAATCACTTGCGCTATAAACTTTTTAATAATCCAAAACCGCTAGTGCAAAAACAATTAATAAAAACACAATTTGCTTTCTTAGCAGACGAGATCATGTACTTAAACACAGGGTTCACAAAAAGTATGGACTGAATAGAGAATGTTCAAAATAAAATTAATGCCGTACCTGATATGCGTGGGAAGCAGGTTAAGGATAAATTAAATCATATTGTTACGTTTCTAGGGTTTAAATTTATTTATTTAAACGAATAAAACACTCGATAAAAACTTAACCGTAATTTAATAAAGCTTAAAAAGCTAATTTATTTGTAACAATTTATTTACACACTAAAAGTCTAACTTCGACGATCGCTGTTAGAATTCGACTGACTCCTGAGTCCACCCCGGGCGATTTTATATCCTTTGCTGCCCTCTCGAATTTTCTAACGCTGGAAGATTCGAGTTTGTTCCATCGCCGGAAAAGTCTAGGCTGTTCGATGTAGACCCCGGTGGCGTGGCAGCCAATGACGCATAACGAACCGACTTCTTGACGCCTTGAGCTTGACGTAATAAGCCGGGTGGTGCGCCACAATATTTTAAAGAAAAATACAGTTTCTAACCCTTCGTAAAATATCTACTCTTCTTTCGGGGAAATGAGGAAGATGCTCTCGATGTTGAAAATTATTATCAAAATTTAAATATGCACCCATGCAGGTTTCAGGTGATGCTGAATGGTCCTTTTCAGCTTATAAAAGCCTTTTAACTGTTAACTTAGAAAAATATTTGGTTGTGTTCTTGCAATACATCAAATTGATTTGACTGGAAATAAATTTTTATATATTAATAGTTTCACATATTAAAAGTTTTATTTATTACTTTTATTTAATAAGAGTTTTATTTATTAATAATTTTATTTATTATTTATTCAATTTTTTACTTAAATTAATAGTATTTTAGTTTATTTGATCTGATTTTTTCTTACATGTTTTGTCTGCATATATGCAGCATATTTAAAGCATTTTTGGTGCATATAATTATCAGCTCTAATCATCACGTAATAACAAAAAAATGAAGATACTCTTAGTGCACGCAGTCAATCATGTCGGAGTAAGTATCTTCATCTAGTTTGCAAGTGAATCGAAAACGCTGCAATAACTTCCCCCGCCGCCTTTCAGAGCAACTTTTAATCAGCGCGATACGTCAGGAAAGCCCCGAATTGGAAGCCAGACGCAAGCAGCTGCTACAAGAACGCGAAGAACTCCAGGAGAAACAATACAACTTGCAGAATCGATTGCTTGAGGACTTGGCCAATTCCACAGGCGACATCTTACAAAATAAGGTTCGATTATTAACTCATTATCTCAAATTCAAATTCAAAGTCTCTTGCAAAGAGCACTTTACAATATTCATGAATTTTTGAATAATGATTTCTTTGATGTAATTCCGCCAACTTGTACTTCCCAGCAGGCTGGTCACTAGTTACCAACTACCACCGCTCTAATTTTCTTTATTGTGTACGTTGCAGCTGTTAGTAAATATTTATGTTTGACTCTTACTAGTACGCTTTTGTAATGTTGACCTCCTTGGTGTTTTATGTACCTTATTTTTTTTTTGACGTGTGAAAATTCCCTTGGAATGTTTATCACTAAAAAAGTACAAAGTTATAAATCTATAGCGAAACGTTGAGCGTTTTTCCTTCATTTTTCTGTCCGGTTTGAGATATAAAAAAAAAACTTTGTACTTACAATTTTCATGGGACAAGAACCAACTTCAATTAAAAAAATATTGAACATATAAAATAGCGACATCTTACTATCGCTTTTTGACCTAACATTGCAGTAGATTGGATAGGATTTGCTCCTAATGAGTCCCCCATGCAAGGCGGCCATGCTTGCTGTCAAAGCATAATGAAAGATTTTAGAAAAATTTTGTGCAAATCGTTTTTGATTGCAGTGAGAACCTCGAGCAGCCTCTGGACAGCTGTTTCAGCCCTGCTTGGGGCTTCTTCAGCAGAAACGTAGCTCGACATTCCCACTGCAGACCAAAAACATATGTCGAGCTACGTTTTTTGCTGAAGAAGCCCCAAACAGGGCTGAAACAGCTGTCCAGAGGCTGCTCGAGGTTCTCACTGCAATCAAAAACGATTTGCACAAAATTTTTCTAAAATCTTTCATTATGCTTTGACAGCAAGCATGGCCGCCTTGCATGGGGGACTCATTAGGAGCAAATCCCGCTTCAATTTGTCTATCCTACTGCAATGTTAGGTCAAAAAGCGATAGTAAGATGTCGCTATTTTATATGTTCATCATTCTTACATCGCATTTGCGAATAAATTGGGCAAGTCGTCTTTGGTCTGCAGTGGGAATGTCGTGCTACGTTTCTGCTGAAGAAGCCCCAAGCAGGGCTGAAACAGCTGTCCAGAGGCTGCTCGAGGTTCTCACTGCAATCAAAAACGATTTGCACAAAATTTTTTTAAAAAAATATTATTATTATTCAAAAAGATTGCTGAGTCGAATTTCTTGCAGAACCTTCTAACATCACTGAACGAAACCAAAGCGAGCTCCAGCGCCATATCCTCAGCCCTAATCGAGTCCGGCCAAGTCCAAGCGAAACTCCAACAAGAATACGATGTATTCAAGGACATCTCCTCGTTCAGCAGCAGCTTGTATTTCGCAGCTTTCGATTTCTCAAGGGCCAACGTGTTATACTCGATTTCGCTCTCGTCGTACATAAAATTATTCTTGAAGACGCTGGCTTCACTTCAAGTAAGCAAAGCGGAAGCTCGCTCCACTCGACTTAACAGCTGGCGGATCTTTGCAGGCCATTCAAAGCAGCTTGGGTTTGGTCGAACGCACTCTGATCCAATCGCTCTACCACTTCATGGGAAGAGGAATCTTCAAGGCGGACAGATTAAAATTCCTGCTGCATTTAATACACCGGATATTCCCAAGACAAATCTCCGAGCAGGTACTCGTATGTTGTCATACAAAATATCACACGCTCTTACATTTGTATGTGCAAGCAAGGAATGGAGTTTCTTCCTTGGACGAATCGTACCGGCTAAAAGCGATGCGCAAGCAAACGAAGACTCATTGCCCCCCTGGATTTCAGATAATCACACGACTCAACAGCTTCATTTACTAGCCGTAAGTATTTGCTTTGATCTTGTCATAGGAATTTGTAAAAGTGATTTGTTTCAGGCTTGTTTGCCAAACGTGTACCAATCGTTGAATCTCAAGGAGCAGACGCTTTGGAAAAACTTCATGGAATGCAGCGATTGCGAATCCAAATTCCCCCAGCACTGCAAGCTGAGCGAATTCCAGAAAGTCCTGGTCATACGTGCCCTGCGATCCGATAGGTCCTACTCTGCCCTAGTGCAATTCGTCGTCCACCTAACAGGTATTTATTATTTTTAGGCCGCGCACATATTAAATTAACTCGTCGAGTTGCAGGCCTTAAAAGTCTTAACCTGGAGGTCACACAACTGTCTCAAATCCTTTCGCAAGAATCCGTGCACGCAGAACCGATCCTGCTGCTGACGATTTCAGGCAACGACCCCTCTGCAGAAATACGAGAACTAGCACAGCAGAAAGCTCAGAATAATTACACTGAGGTTATAATTATTCGATTTCTTCACGTCATGATAAATTTATCTGTCAGGTATTTTCCTTGGAAAACATTGTATCGATAATAGTTTCCCTGGATACTACCTGGCGGATAAATTTATCCGTAGGTGAAGAAATCGGGCCTAAATCAGTTAGTTCGATGAGTACAATCGAATGTGTTGTAGATTGCGATGGGGGAAGGTCAGGAGGCTAAGGCGTTGTCGGCATTGCAGCAAGCTGCCGAGGAGGGACGTTGGTTGACCTTGAAAAATATCCACCTGGTCACCTCTTGGCTCCCCACACTCTCTCAAAACTTGCAAAACGTACAAATACACCCCGACTTTAGGTAAATCACTTACTTCCCTCAAACACATACTTTAAGTAAAAAATGCAAAACAAATCTATACGGCAATACAAGAGTTGCATCTGATTCACCCTGTACAGATGAAAGTAATAAAGTTTAAGTTGCAGACTTCCAAAATAAAAATAAAAATGCCTTGAAACATTTTTTGCGTTTTCAGTAGAGATATACGTACATAGTCCGAAAACAAGCCGTTGAGACACCCTGTATATCAAACATTAGAAGACGCTAATGCTTATGAACCTATTTCATTGTTTTTTGCAGTAAATCCGTGAAGGTTATACTAAGCATTCATTTTTTTTTTGGAATTTAATTCTGGCGCTTAAAACATAATTAAACAATACAGACACAGATGGCGAGCTTTTTTCTTTTTAAATTTTTGAGTTTCATTGACAATTTTTGTTGTTGTTTGAGGTACATTTTTTTTTAGTTTTAATTGGTCTTTACGCTTTGAGTTTGCAACTCTTTTTGATTTTTCATTTTTTAATTGAGTTTCCAGTTAAATTTTTTAATGAGTAATTTATTTGAATTTGATTTTTAATTTCTCGGGGAGGAGGAGGGGAGGGTTTTTGAGTTTTAATTTTATAGCTTTGAGTTTAATTTTTAATAAGTTTTAGTTATCTTAGTTGGGAGGGGGGAAGGGTCTTTGAGTTTTAATTTTATAGCTTTGATTTTAATTTCTTAATGAGATTTAGTTATCTTAGTTGGAAGGGGGGGGGGGTCTTTGAGTTTTAATTTTATAGCATTGAGTTTAATTTTTTAACGAGTTTTAGTTTATCTTCAATTTTTCGATCTTCTTTGAATTCTATTTTTAATTTCTAGGTTTTAATATTGTTTTCCCTGGTTTTCTGGAATGAGTTCGTTTGGATTGAGCTTAGCTCTAACTCTTTGTGAGTCAGAGACTTTCTGTTTAAACTTTGTGTTTCAGTTTTCAATTTTTTTACTTTTAATTGGTCTTTACACTTTGAGTTGCAACTCTTTTTGATTTCTCAATTTTTAATTGAGTTTCGAGTTAAATTTTTTAATGAGTAATTTATTTGAATTTGATTTTTAATTTCTCGGTTTTAATAATTTTCTCCCTTGCATTTTTTGGATCGAGTTCGTCCGGGTTGAGCCTAGTTTCAACTCCTCGTGAGTCACGACCGTTTTGTTTGCTTTGGGGAGGAGGAGGGGAGGGTCTTTGAGTTTTAATTTTATAGCTTTGAGTTTAATTTTCAATGAGTTTTAGTTATCTTAGTTGGGAGGGGGGGGGTCTTTGAGTTTAATTTTTAATGAGTTTTAGTTATCTTAGTTGAGTGGGGAGGGGGGTCTTTGAGTTTTAATTTTATAGCTTTGAGTTTAATTTTTAATAAGTTTTAGTTATCTTAGTTGGGAGGGGGGAAGGGTCTTTGAGTTTTAATTTTATAGCTTTGATTTTAATTTCTTAATGAGTTTTAGTTATCTTAGTTGGAAGGGGGGGGGGTCTTTGAGTTTTAATTTTATAGCATTGAGTTTAATTTTTTAACGAGTTTTAGTTTATCTTCAATTTTTCGATCTTCTTTGAATTCTATTTTTAATTTCTAGGTTTTAATATTGTTTTCCCTGGTTTTCTGGATTGAGTTCGTTTGGATTGAGCTTAGCTCTAACTCTTTGTGAGTCAGAGACTTTCTGTTTAAACTTTGTGTTTCAGTTTTCAATTTTTTTACTTTTAATTGGTCTTTACACTTTGAGTTGCAACTCTTTTTGATTTCTCAATTTTTAATTGAGTTTCGAGTTAAATTTTTTAATGAGTAATTTATTTGAATTTGATTTTTAATTTCTCGGTTTTAATAATTTTCTCCCTTGCATTTTTTGGATTGAGTTCGTTCGGATTGAGCCTAGTTTCAGCTCCCTGTGAGTCACGATCGTTTTGTTTGCTTTGGGGGGAGGAGGGGGGGGGGTCTTTGAGTTTTAATTTTATAGCTTTGAGTTTAATTTTTAATGAGCTTTAGTTATCTTAGTTGGGTGGGGAGGGGGGTCCTTGAGTTTTAATGTTATAGCTTTGAATTTAATTTTTAATGAGTTTTAGTTATCTTAGTTGGGAGGGGAGGGTGGGTCCTTGAGTTTTAATTTTATAGCTTTGAATTTAATTTTTAATGAGTTTTAGTTATCTTAGTTGGGAGGGGGGAAGGGTCTTTGAGTTTTAACTTTATAGCTTTGAGTTTAATTTTTAATTAGTTTTAGTTATCTTAGTTGGAAAGGGGGGGGGGTCTTTGAGTTTTAATTTTATAGCATTGAGTTTAATTTTTTAATGAGTTTTAGTTTTATCTTCAATTTTTCAATCTTTTTTGAATTCTATTTTTAATTTTTAAGTTTTAATATTGTTTTCCCTGGATTTCTGGATTCAGTTCGTTTGGATTGAGCTTAGCTTTAACTCTTTGTGAGTCACAGGCTTTCTGTTTAAACTTTGTGTTTCAGTTTTCAATTGAGTTTCGAGTTTAAGCTTTTATCGAATTTTAATTATTTTCGATTTTTCGGTCTTATTTGAATTTTATTTTTAATTTCTCGGTTTTAATTTTTTCTTTTCCCCTAGGGTTTTTGGATTGACTTCGCTTGGGTTGAGCTTAGTTTTATATCACAGTGACTTCTTTAACTTCGTGTTAAGTATAATGCTTTAATTGAGTTTACTGAGTTTTAGTTATTTTCGTTTTTAATAATTTTTTCCTTGGTTTTCGCTTCCTTGGTACGCTTTGTTTGAGCTTAGTTCCAATTGAGCTTTGATTGTTTAGTTTTTAGAGTTTTAAGTTTTTAATTTTTTGAAATTCAAATACACATGGCATTTGAGTTTTCTGGATTCAGCTTGCTTGGATTGAGTTTAGTCCGAATTGAGTCTTAATTGGTTTTATTGTTTTTTTCGAAATTTTAATTTTTGAGTTTGTTGAATTTGTTATCATTTTCGGGTTTCAATAATTGCGCTTTTTCTTTGAGTTTTATTTTTGGTTTTATTTCGTATTTAAAGTTCCTGTCGTTTTAACTTCCAGTTTAAGTTCCAGTCTATTTCTTTAAGTTTTTAATTTTTTTAAATTTAATTACATATGGCATTTGAGTTTTCTGGATTTAGTTTGCCTGGATTGAGTTTAGTCCGAATTGAGCCTTAATTGGTTTTATTTATTTCTCTTTCCGAAATTTTAATTAATTTATTTATTATTTATTATTTTATTTTATTTTATTATTTAATTAATAATTTCTAAATTTGTTATCATTTTCGGATTTCAATAATTGCGCTGTTTTCTTTGAGTTTTATTTTTTGTTGTATTTGGTATTTAAAGTCGCCATCGTTTTAACTTATTCGAGCTCATTTAACTTTGAGTTTTAATATTTTCAACTTCCAGTTCCAGTCTATTTCTTTAAGTTTTTAATTTTTTGAAATTTAAATACACATGGCATTTGAGTTTTCTGGATTCAGCTTGCTTGGACTAAGTTTAGTCCGAATTGAGTCTTAATTGGTTTTATTGTTTTTTTCGAAATTTTAATTTGTGAGTTCCTAAAGTTGTTATCATTTTCGGGTTTCAATAATTGCGCTGTTTTCTTTGAGTTTTATTTTTGGTTTTATTTGGTATTTAAAGTCGCCATCGTTTTAACTTATTCGAGCTCATTTAACATTGAGTTTTAATTTTTTCAACTTCCATTCTACTTCTTCAGTTTTAAGTACTCTTGATTTTTCGGCTTAAATGAACTTATATTTTTAATTTCTCTGTTCTAAAATATTTTATGCGTTTATTTATTTATTTTTGGTTTTGATTACTTCGTAATATGTAGTTAATTTTTTTGAACTTAGCTTTCTTGGCTTAGGTTGAGCCAAATTCCTTGGTTTGATTTCCAATGATTCGAATTAATTTTTTCAGATTTGTCTGAACTGAATTTAATTCCGACGGAGTCTACTTTTGAAATTTGAGTTGAATTGAGTGGGTTTCGTTTCGGTTGCCCCTGCTTGGGTTGGACTTAGTTTGATGTATACATTATTTCAAGATAATGGGGCGTATTCTGTAACTTTTCAACGGGCTGTTAAAATTTAGAGGTCCTTTAAAATTTAAAATACAGTTCCATGATTGGTTGTTACCATAGCAACAAAATTTAGCGGTTTTGATACAGAATAGACCCCAATGTCAGTTTAAAAAAAATAAATAAATTCTAGATTATGGTTGGTGACTGAAGCACATCCACAATTCAGCCCCGTCTTGGCCCAAAACAGTCTAAAAATAGCCTACGAGGCCCCCCAAGGAATCAAAAACAATTTACTGCGAACCTATGCGAAGTGGGGCGGTGATTACATCAAGAAATTGCAGCCAACCGGTGCAAGGATTTTTTTCCTTCTTGCAAGCTTGCACGCTCTCCTCCAGGAAAGAAGAAACTACATCCCTCAAGGTATTCCCGCATATCTTTTAATAGTATTGTGATGATGGGCGTTGATCGTTTGATGTTTTAGGTTGGTCCAAATGGTACGAGTTCAGCGACGTAGATTTAACGACAGCGGTGAAGCTGTCAGAAGAAATATGGGCCGGGCAGAGTGCGCAAGTGCCCTGGAAGTTTCTCAAGGGGCTGTGCTTGGGGGCTGTCTACGGAGGACGCATAGAAAACCTCGAGGACTTCACAATCCTAGACGCTTACTTCCAGCAGTACTTTAACGATGATGTCCTCAGCCATCGCTGGAGGCCTTTCAACCTAACCAACCCCGTATCGCTCTCCACTAATTATCAAGTAAGAAATAGGTAGCTGAATGAAATCATTTTAATGAGAGTGATTGATTTGAAGGATTACGTTAATGCAATTGTGCAAATCTCAAATCGGGATGCCCCTTCGTACTTTGGCCTGCCGGAGAACATAGATCGAAGCTGGGAGAAGAACGTGTACAGTGAAATCATTGCAGAACTTAAAGGTGTGTGGGGGTGGGAAGGATGTTTTTTTTTTAATTATGTTTAATTATGTAAGAGGGAAAGTTACGCTGCTTGTGGTTTTAGGTTTGCAACAGAGCAAGAGCACAGGTAAAAAATTCGACCGGCAAGTTTGGCAAAGAGGTCTCATCCCGTACATGAATCTCTGGAAGAAGTTGAATCACGGACAGGAATTCATCAAAGCGTGTGTAAACACGGATGTCGCTGGGAGTAGTTCGATCTCTGATTTTATTTTGGGGGAGTACCGCAACGCTGTATTGTTGATACAGAATGTACATAAGTATTTTACATCGTTGAATCGAATCATTCGGGGAAATACCGCACCGGAGGAAGAACTGATTGATGTTGCTGCGAGTTTATTAAATCAAGAGGTAGATTATAATTGCCTTTAATATTATGTTGGCATTCCAACGACCAGGTGGTCCTCAATACATCATTCATTAAGAGAGACTTGAATTAGTACAAAAACAAACAAATTTATTGTTTAATTGTATTTTGTAGACTCCAAAACTTTGGTTAAAAGTGTGGATGGGGCCTCGCGATCCCAGCAAATACCTCAAGGAATTAATCATGAAAACTGTGACCGTCGACAAGTGGAAAAATGAAAACGAAGACTACTTCTTCAATACCCCCATTGACATGTCCTCGTTTTTCGATGCTAAGGCCTTCATTGCTGCCTTCAAACTTGATTATTCACGGTAAAATAATTTAATTTAACATCTGTAGGGTACCCATTCGCATTTGAATATCTTTCAGGCGAAACAACATACCTGTGGATGAATTAATTTTGGAATGTAACTGGAAGTCCACCCCCAAAAGCCTAATATTAAACGGTTTGCTGATGGAGGGTGCGCTATTCGATGGCCTAATTCTTTCACCGTGCACACCCAGCACCGAAAGCATTAATACCGCACCGAAATGTTATTTAAATTGGTCTCGAAAGGTGTGTGCTGTTGTTAAATGTACGTGCGTCTTGCCCATTGTGATTATGGCAAATTAATTTTCAGAGAATCGATGTGGGCAGTGACAAAATCTTGGACGTCAGTTTGTACAACAATTCGAAGCGTGAGGATCGGGTTTTAACACTGCAAGTGCCTTGTGACCCCAAAGAGAAGATTCGATGGACACAGAGCGGCTTGGCGTTTTTCCTATCACACTAAATTATTGTAGGGCTTGAGCTGTTCACGAAAAGATAATAAATGCACGCAGAGTAAATAAATATTTTTTTTTTGGTGCCCTAAGACACCCGAGTGATAATATCATTAACATAGAATTATTTTTTTTATTAAGTGAATCCTTTATTTTCTTTTTTCGTTAATTAACTTACTTTGGAATAAAAGTGCCCATTCCTCATTTTGAAACCTAATAGCTTATAAATCACATTCTTATACCAAGAGGAGAAAATTTAAAATTCCCGCCTAAAAGAGTCGCCCGTGATTGGTTACCTGTGAGGCACACAATAGGTTACATGACAATAATATAGAATTATTAATTAAAGCTCTCTAATCGAGACTATAGTCAATAAGACACGCGAAAACACCAAATTTGTACGCTGTTTCTATTTATTATTCTCTTAAATTAATAAATAAAATCGAAAATATTCAAATATAAATCACGTGGTTTTCGAAAGGCTTCCCGTTCGTAGTGACGTCAGTGTTCACACATTGTCCTTGACGTTTACGTCGTATGCAGACCCTTGTCAAATAGTTTGAATGTTTGCTCTTAATACGTGCTGAAAAATATAGTTTTAATTTAAGCAACAATTACGAAGTGAATATCTTAAAGAAATTATTATATTTTTTTTTTACTTTGTTGGTGAGAAATTTGTAGTGGAAACGGGAACTTTTCGCCATTGAGAAGTAAGGTTGGTGACACTAAATTTTGTGAAACGCTTATAAATAATTTATTCGGAGTCCTTGCACAGGTATTCTTACATTATAGCACAGCACAATACTGATAATATGTTTTACTATTTATTCTAATAAGTTTTAAGTGTTCGTATTGATATTCACTTATTACGATTTGACAACATATGAACATTGACGTCACACGGTCAGAATGTGCGTTTTGGCGGGAATTTAATCAATTCAAATTTCTTTAATTTTTTACGACTTTAATATTCATTTATGAAAAAAAAGAAATATATGTAAATTATTGTATTTTACCTACTTTCAAATAAAATTCTTTAAAAAAAAATGTTCATGTACCCTGTTTGCTTTGCGTATTTAAATACTTAGATTTTCGGTGTTTTCAAATCGTTTATGTTTAAAAGCTGATGTCTGAATTTAAACAGCCGGGTTCTTGCCTATAAACAATGTGAAATTTATACGGAACCAAATCGAAATCAAATGATTGAAACCCATGGTTTTTCTGTAGATTTAAATTTTCCGCCAACTAGCGAAAAATATTTACGTGACGTCACGAACAAGTACGCGTCCTTTTGTTTCGTAGTTCCCGCCCGGGCGACACGCACACGGCGGTGGCGTATCGTTCGTAGAAAAGTTCCTAGATTAGTAGCCATTTTCATAATCAGACTTTAAGGAAGCTTTAATTTAAAGTCACTTTAAGAATAGGGAAACAAATGTATTTTTTTGGGTTGAAGTAACTTTAAATTTAAAATCTGATTATGAAAGCGGCCCTAGATCTAACAAAATTTGCAATACACGTTTCAATCATATTAATAAAAGGATGTTCTGCTAAACAGTAGTTTAGAATGTTAATGTTGGTGAAAATGGTGACTCATTAGTGCTTCTAACTTCAAGGTATTTTTGTTGAGCAGCTGAGAATGTTGGATTGTGTTGTTAAGGATATCATCCAAGCGGAGAGCACATGGTCATCACGGATTAAACTGATTGTAAGTTAAAATTATTTATAAACATACACCAGCTAAAGTCGTTCTTCTTTCATCTGAGCCAATAGTAACAATCAAAGTCACTAGAATTTACTAAAATTTCACGTCAAAAACCTAGAGTATATTCGAAATTTTATTTGAATAGGGTACATTACAATAGTATAAAATTGTTAATTAAAGCTCTCTAATGGAGACTATAGTCAATAACACACGCGAAAACACCAAATTTGTACGCTGTTTCTATTTATTATTCTCTTAAATTAATAAATAAAATCGAAAATATTCAAATATAAATCACGTGGTTTCGAAAGGCTTCCCATTCGTTGTGACGTCAGTGTTCATACATTGTCCTTGACGTTTATGTTGTATGCAGACCATTGTCAAATAGTTTGAATGTTTGCTCTTAATATGTGCTGAAAAATATAGTTTTAATTTAAGCAACAATTACGAAGTGAATATCTTAAAGAAATTATTATATTTTTTTACTTTGTTGGTGAGAAATTTGTGGTGGAAACGGGAACTTTTCGCCGTTGAGAAGTAAGGTTGGTGACACTAAATTTTGTGAAACGCTTGTAAATAATTTATTCGGAGTTCTTGCACAGGTATTTTTACACTATAGCACAGCACAATACTGATAATATGTTTTTTTTTTTATTGTAATGAGTTTTAAGTGTTCGTATTGATATTCACTTATTACGATTTGACAACATATGAACATTGACGTCACACGGTTAGAATGTGCGTTTTGGCGGGAACTTAATCAATTCAAATTTCTTTAATTTTTTACGGCTTTAATATTCATTTACGAAAAAAAAAGAAATATATCTAAATTATCGTATTTTTACCTACTTTCAAATAAAATCTTTCAAAAAAAATGTTCATGTACCCTTACCTTTTTGAAAGATTTTATTTGAAAGTAGGTAAAAATACGATAATTTAGATATATTTTTTTTTCCTAAAGCCGTAAAAAATTAAAGAAATTGAATTGATTAAATTCCCGCCAAAACGCACATTCTGACCGTGTGACGTCAATGTGTACATTTTCTGCTAACTGGACTAGATTAGATTTTTGTTAAAACCACTTTATGCTTGTAACAGCTTGGCTGTGTTAGTACCTTTAGTGATTGTTTCTTTTTTTTTGTTTTTAGTATGAAACAATGAAGCGATGCAACAAAAATGAAGAAACAGACAAGGATAAAGAAAAGGAACGCAAACAGTATATATCGTCAGCCAAGGAAGAGGAGGAGGAGCTGTCTGCCCTGACAATTGCATCTACCAGCAGTGATGAAATAACGGTAAGTCCACATCCAAACTTCTTCTGGTAATTGGATTGCATTTCGCTGAGAAGGTAAAAGGTTCAAAGGTAAAGGTTACTATACATTGTCTGCGAGATGTAGAAATCAACGAGGTTCTCAAAGAACTGAACATTGAAAAGGTGGATACAACAGGAACTGAAATTGTAACAGAGTTTCGCATTACGATGGCCTGTGCTGAGGAGAAAGGCACCAACTCGTTTATTGAAAAAGTTATTTGTGTTAATTAACATTGTCACATTTTGTTAACTTCTAAAAAATATTTCAGTTTGCATTGGGCGCGTTCAGCGGACGCACAGCTGCTGAGTTGCTTACTCAACAGTGGCTTGTGATTGGCTCACATTAAGTTAATAGCCAATCACAAGCCACTGTTGAGTAAGCAACTCAGCAGCTGTGCGTCCGCTGAACGCGCCCAATGTAAACTGAAATATTTTATGAAGTTAACAAAATGTGACAATGTTAATTAACACAAATAGCTTTTTCAATAAACGAGTTGGTGCCTTTCTCCTCAGCACAGGCCATCGCAATGCGAATGCGAATGTGATTGGCTATTACCTTAATGTGAGCCAATCATAAACGATTGCTGAGGAAGCAACTCAGCCGCTGAGGGTCCCTGAACGCGCCCATTGTTTGCATTTTCTTAAGAAAGTTCTACGTTATCTCTAGTAAAAATAGTGTTTTGCTCTTGTGTATGATCGATTTGGTTGTCTAATAAAAAGTTTTTTTTTTATATTACTACTTGCAAAGCTGATGAATAGTGTTTATGACGTCGCGTGCAGTGTTGCCAACAGAATAAAATGGAAAATCTCAATTTCCCACTTTAAAAATCACCAGAAATCACCAAACCAAGACAGCGTTAATACGAAAACTCACCAAACTTTTATACTGAATACAAGAAAGTATTTTTAATGTAAATTAAACAATTTGTGAGTTAAGAAAGTTAAATAGAATGCGTTTGTGAAGTCTGGGTGCATTGCACAAAGTCGAGCTGTTTAACAATGTTCTTTTAAACGAACAAATATTTAAAAATGCTTTTAATGAATCAGCTTACTCTTTGTTCGACGTTTCTTAATTGTCAACTCGCACTAACATTTTATTTTAATACATTTTAATATCAGAATAAACGTTAACTGGTTGTTTGTCGTAGATTAAAAAATTTAAAACAGTGAAAAAACGAGGGAAGTTTTGCCGTATTGACTACCAACCTCAATATTAGAATAATTACCACTGCATTTGTGCTCGAACCTTTTTTTCTTTTTTTACTTATTTACGTCAATTTTGATTTTTCGTAAAAATGGTACAACACTGTAAAATTCACCAGTTTTGAGACAGGTCGCAAATCATGTCAGAAAATCGCTACCACTTGAAAAAAATCACCAGATCTGGTGAAAAAAATCACCGAGTTGGCGACACTGGTCGCGTGAAAAATGTAATTTTCGAATTCACCGGTTGTTGGCGGCAATTTTGAATTTACAAAAACGTTCATCATTTACATAGACAAATTCGGAATGGGTTTTATATTGTTTCCTTTTATACACAAATAATTTGTATTTATTTTTCTACTACAGGGCCTGAAATGTGAAACCTGATTTTTTATGATGTTCAGTAATTCAGCAGCAAAGATTTAATCTGCATTATAAACGAACGCGCATAATTGATTGATCGGAATACTTATCCGAATTTGATATTTGGGTGACTGGGATTTAAGAACGGGTGTTTTTTTTTTTCTTTATAATTTATTTGTAATAATGATTGGCACACATTCTTTTACAACAGAGGGATTATGGCAATGTTCTGTACAATAATAAAATGTAAATAAATATAATTCTCAAAATATACACAAATAATGCAAGTGTTTGATTCCACCTAACAATCAATTACAAAAAAGAGAAAAAGAAAAGTTAACAGTACAATAGGCAAAAGAATGTACAACAACGTCGTCGTTAAGCCGCCAGTTAAGTACGCAGGGTGGCAATAAGTATGTCGAACACCTCGAAACAATAATGAAATACTGTTGTGTGACAGTTAAGAGTATGTGCTTTATTTGAAAAACTTCAGCTCAATTAGTTTTACAGTATCTAACAATACAATAATTCAGCAGTTGATATATATACATACAACAGTGACCTCTTTGGTAAAAAAAATATTGTTAAAATATAGGTACTGCGCCATATATTAATGAGCAATAAATAATATCAAACAAATTTACAAGTTTTATCTATCTAAGACTGAATAATCGTTATTACAGAAATTAAAGAGACAGCTAAACATTCGTTGTTCAGCACACTAGAGCACTAACATCTGATCTGAGTGTTAGCTTTTATAGCCTAATACCTTATTATATCATTTGTGCTACGTACATCGTTTTTTTTTTTTTTAATTTAAATTAGTTATTTGAATTATTTGTTTGAAGCCGCCGCCTTGTTTATTAAACAACAGATGCGCAGCAGACGTGATCAGGAACTAACTTTACATTTAATGGAAAAGTTTCATTAATTATTAGTCTCATTCAACAATATCACAATTTTAATATTGCAATAATTTTTAAGTAGCTAGATATGCTTCCATTATTTTATGTATTATATTATCTGAATAGATGTTAACGTTCAGCTTGCAACAGGTAAGAGCAAGCTTGTATTTGACTAGACTTAAGTAAATTTATATAAATACAGCTCCCATCGAGAAGCGATCTTTACATTTAAAATTTGCCAAGTGACTATAGGTCATGTCTACATTTTTTTTTTTTACTGATGATTAATATAACAAATGAAAAGCTGGCAAGGCGCCGTCAATCGTTAACAGCCTGGCTATGGTAACTAGGAAGACACTTGAGTTGTGGCCTAGCAAGCAACAGGCAAAGAGAACATGCTGATGTTGTGCCTATATTATTGCACAGTTGAATAATTAATGTCCAGGAATGTAAGAAGGGCTCACCGCCCCAACGACTCAGCCTCCCGACTCTTCAGTCTTGTTACCCCCCAAAGAGTCACTGACGTAGATGACCCCAGAACCACTATCAGCCATTCGTAGAGCTGCACTATATTGTTTAGTAACGTCACTGCCCGCAGTCTTACTTCCACTAACACTAGGAGACTGTTCGGCCAAGGCAGATGTTGAGGCCACCATACCATCGTATCCCACGGCACGTTCACTGTCATTGCAACGGTTATTATAACTGCAGCAAAGCACTCCGTCCTGCAGGCATACAACATGTCATTAGATTATATTTTCCAGCTACTCCGAACACAACCTGCTCTATGCAAATTGTGAAAGAAGTATTGCTTCGATTTGGTGCCCCAAAAATTCCAAAAAAAAGTGTCTCTGTGCACGTCTATTTTTTGTTTCATTGAACTGTATGTAGACCTCGGTGTTTAAGCTTTACTTATATGAGGCAGTAATTTATTTATTTTTAAACAGAAAAAAGGTTTCACTCACTCTTGCTTCGAACAAGAAAACCATAAAACGATCCCGTATTTGAATTTATTAAAAAGAAAAACGCATTAAATTCAAATTAAATTAAAAAAAAAAAGAAAAACTGCAATAATAAAGTTTCTCCTAGAGCAATCCGTTTCAGGGTGATTGATGTTTGCCTTTCTGTGTTTTGGTTAATTTCATTTGCTTGTCACAAATGTCAGGTGGTATTATATTATATTATATTTTTGAATTTATTCCACTTATAATTTTTTTTTAAACGAAAAAGAAACTGGGGCAAATTCAAAACTCACGTGAGAGTGGAAAGGAAGAAAATCAAAAACAATAACAGGGTACATGACAATAATATAAAATTATTAATTAAAGCTCTCCAATCGAGACTATAGTCAATAACACAAGCGAAAACACCAAATTTGTACGTTTTTTTAATTTATTATTCTCTTAGGCCCGATTTCATAATCGAATTAAAGGAGACTAACAAAAGTCACAATCTGATGTACAGATAACTACGTTTTCGTATCTTTGTGGACATATGACTGTGACTTTTATTTTAAAGTCTCCTTTAGTTCGATTATGAAATCGGGCCTTAAATTAATAAATAAAATCGAAAATATTCAAATATAAATCGCGTGGTTTCGAAAGGCTTCCCATTCGTTGTGACGTCAGTATTCATACATTGTCCAAAAGCGACCGTAAGATGTCGCTATTTTATCTGTTCATTGTCCTTGACGTTTATATCGTATGCAGACCCTTGTCAAATAGTTTGAATGTTTGCTCTTAATATGTGCTGAAAAATATAGTTTTAATTTAAGCAACAATTACGAAGTGAATATCTTAAAGAAATTATTATTTTTTTTACTTTGTTGGTGAGAAATTTGTGGTGGAAACGGGAACTTTTCGCCATTGAGAAGTAAGGTTGGTAACACTAAATTTTGTGAAACGCTTATAAATAATTTATTCCGAGTTCTTGCACAGGTATTTTCACATTATAGCACATCACAATACTGATAATAAGTTTTACTATTTATTGTAATAAGTTTTATGTGTTCGTATTGATATTCACTTATTACGATTTGACAGCATATGAACATTGACGTCACACGGTCAGAATGTGCGTTTTGGCGGGAATTTAATCAATTCAAATTTCTTTAATTTTTTACGACTTTAATATTATTCATTTATTAAAAAAAAGAAATATCTAAATTATCGTATTTTTACCTACTTTCAAATAAAATTCTTTAAAAAAAATGTTCATGTACCCTATTATTTAAGAATTTAAAATAATGTGTTCTATTCATTAAAAAAAAAAAAAAAACTAGCCAATTTCAGTATTTCATACTGTTTAAACAATGATAGTGAAACGTCGAGCGTTCTTTAAATTATTAACAGCGCTTAAAAACAATTTTCTTACAATTTTCAGTCGACTTCAATGAATAATTCGTATCGTACAGCAAAATATGAAAAATTGCAGGAAAGATAACTAAGAGATCCCCAAATTAAATTTCCATAATTTCAATAGTCTTACTTATTTTTAGGATGTGTTGATATTTCCAGGAATCCACAAAAAGAATAGAAAATAATAACCGAAATAGAAATGAAAATTTACAATAAAGAAAGAAGAAAAACGAAGGAAAGCACACGAGAAGGTGGTGTCGATTTTTAGAATAAAAAAACAAATAAGAGTTGTAAAAATATTAAGAAATTGTTAAAACTCAAAATTCAAAAAAAGTTTTGAAAAGAACAAAACAAGACGGTTTTGATAAAAAAAAACGTACATGAAAAGAATAGGAAAGGCAAAACAGTCTCCAGGACTCCAACGCATTTACAACACTTACAAGTTTTATTATTTTGATAACTTCTAACTTTAATTCTAAATGGTCGTGTAAACTTTGATTAGCGGTAGCTTTAAGCAGGCAGCTTAAATGTTATGTAGCAAGCTTGAAGTCCAGTCGTTCTTGGATAATTATTTACCCTCTGCAAGCAAGGTACCCTTCTTTCTCGGAAAATAAAGCTCGTTCATCACCAGCAATCACATCACATTTTAAAATTGCTTCGCTTAAAATTCCTGCTTGTGGTCGGTGTCATACAGAATTTTCAAAACTCTAAAGAGGTATATCATATCAAGAGGATGAAATCAACTTGAAGTAGATTCCATCATGATTTTTGTTACAAAGTTTGTATAGCACTGACAAGAAAGAATCATACACAAAAAGAGTGCGCATTTGAAAATTAAAAACACGAGGTTGTCCGTATAGGCAACTCATTTTACACAATTGACTAACCGGTAATTAGTATAAAAATTCAATTTTTAAATATTAATTAATGGATAGAATGAGACAGCGTAGAATCTAACAAGTAAGAACAGATACCTACGCAGAATGCACGTCTTGGCACTATCTATTCAAAAAATAATCCTTATGAAATTTATATTAAAAATTACTCAGTGTTGCCATTGGTAGAAAAAAGTGTTTAATTAATTGATCATGTGGTTTTGATTTTCAAATGTTCACACCTTATATCATAAATTTGTGCAATGGATAAGTAATTTTTAGGGCGTCGCCTAAGTAGGTAGGCAACCCTAATAACACGACTGCATTGAAATAGTACACTGTATATTGCATGACAGCGAAAAGTGTTTTACTAAAATTATTTGGACTTAGAAATGAAAATCAACTTTTAGGTCCGATTTTTCGAATCGTCTGTAAACTTAAAACGACTGAAATCGAATGAAAATTAAATTAAAAGGCACGTTATGTGTATTCACGAATCCGGTGTGATTCAGAATGTAGGTGCGATCACTTTCTTAAATACAAGGCGGATAAATTTACAAACATCTTAAAATTAATTTAAATTAAACGATTGGGGTTTGAGGAAATAAAATCGACGACAAAAAACTGCTTCTCGTTATTAGAGACTTTAAACTTTTCTATTTTCTGTGGAATAAATTCTGAAAAAAAAAGGCATGATTCGTCGGAGAAAGTTCATAAAAGACCATCCGGTCACTGTGTGGGTTGTAACGAACGAATCTTAATCAAGCAATCGATAAAGAAAAAAAAAAAACTTAATTAATTGAAGAAAACCAATAAACTTGAGGTTATGCTGCCTGCTGTATTCACTGGTATTTATGGTTGCCTAACTGTCAGCTTGTGGGTGTCGTACAGAATCTTCAAAACTCTAAAGAGGTATATCATATCATGAGGATGAAATCAACTTGAAGTAGATTCCATCATGATTTTTGTTACAAAGTTTGATAGCACTGACAAGAAAGAATCATACACAAAAAGAGTGCGCATTTGAAAATTAAAAACACGAGGTTGTCCGTATAGGCAACTCATTTTACACAATTGACTAACCGGTAAGTAG
Organism: Prosopocoilus inquinatus; assembly: GCA_036172665.1. Classification (NCBI taxonomy): domain Eukaryota; kingdom Metazoa; phylum Arthropoda; class Insecta; order Coleoptera; family Lucanidae; genus Prosopocoilus; species Prosopocoilus inquinatus. Next base: position 72,835,043 of record CM069869.1, read on the forward strand.
TATAAAAATTAAATTTTTAAATATTAATTAATGGATAGAATTAGACAGCAAAGAATCTAACAGTAGTAGTAACAAATACCTACGCAGAATGCACGTCTCGGCACTACCATTCAAAAAATAATCGTTATGAAATTTGTATTAGAAATTACTCGGTGTTGCCATTGGTAGAAAAAAATGTTTAATTAATTGGTCATGTGGTTTTTATTTTCAAATGTTCACACCTTACAAATTTGTGCAATGGATAAGTAGTGTTCAAGGCGCCGCCTAAGTGGGTAGGCAACCCTAATAACACGACTGTATTGAAATAGTACACTGTATATTGCATGACAGCCAAAAGTGTTTTACTAAAATTATTTGGACTTAGAAATGAAAATCAACTTTTAGGTCCGATTTTTCGAAGCGTCTGTAAACTTAAAACGACTGAAATCGAATGAAAATTAAATTAAAAGGCACGTTATGTGTATTCACGAATCCGGTATGATTCAGAATGTAGGTGCCATCATTTTATTTAATCCTTACAAGGCGGATAAATTTACAAACATCTTGAAATTCATTTAAATTAAACGATTGGGGTTTGTTGGGAAATAAAATCGACGACAAAAAATTGCTTCTCATATCAGAGACTTTAAATTTTTCTATTTTTTGTGGTAGAAATTCTGAAAAAAAAAGGCATTATTCGTCGGAGAAAGTTCATAAAAGACCATCCGGTCACTGTGTGGCTTGTAACGAACGAATCTTAATCAATAAAGAAAAAAAAAACTTAATTAATTGAACAAAACTGATAAACTTGAAGTTATGCTACCTGCTGTATCCACGGGTATTTATGGTTGCCTAACTATCAGGGGGTGCCGTGAAAATTTTACTGCCGGAAAAAGCTCGTTTCTGAGCACTTCATTCACAAGTTTTTATTTTCCCAGCGCTTTTAATGAACGAGTCATGTATGTTCTAGTTAATTACGCTAATTGAGTTGTAACTCCAATTATAAAATTCGTTCTTGATTTAATTTAATTACGATTATTAAGTACGCAACGAACCCTTACAGGCCATAAGTGACAAAAAGCTACTTTGCATCACTTTCCCTTATGAATAGACCCTCTCTCTCCCGAGCTCCCTCCCTTATGGTTTGTAAAGCGAACCACGATTTTTGTAGAAAAAAGTTTTACTTTTAATTTTGCAAAATTGAAAATAAATTAAATGAAATTGATTCTTGTCCGATAAAAATTGTAAGTGAAACGGACAAAATTATGAAGGGAAAACACTTAACGTTTCGACGAAGCTATTAATCAACAACGAAACGTTGAGTGTTTTCCCTTGATCAAAACTTTGTACTGACAGATTATAGTTTAGGCGTCTAATTAATAAAAAGAGTTAAGGTTTTATTAGGAAGAGAACGCTCGCTCATTTCGATTTAAATTGGAAACTTTAAAACTTGAATATAGGCAACCCATTTTACTTCGTTGTTTTTAGTGTAGTATAGAGATGCGAAGTTATTTTTCTTATTCTGATTGATTGATGAGTTGCTTATTCTAAACACGCCAATTTCTTCATTTATTAAAAAAAATATACATCGCATTGTGTAATACTTAAAATTACAATATACAGGGCGATCCGAAATGATTTTTCGAATTTTTCAAGATTATAATACTTTAAGAGATAAGGCCCCGGTTTGGTATGACTTTTTTGTTTAAGAAACGGAAAATTTTATTATATTAACAAAATATAATAGGAGTACTATTTTTAGTAATCTTATTTATTCGAAAACGTTTGATGCTTATCTGTCAAAATGAAATAGACCTGTCTTTTTTAGGTGAATCATATTAAAAAAAAAATTCCAGTGTCAGTATGAAATAGACAGTCTTTTTTAGATGAAACATATTAAAAAAAAATTCTGGTGTCAGTAATTTGGATTGTATTACTGCCTCATATAATAAAAGCGCCAGTCATTCAAGAAAAGTGCTTCACAATGACCGGGAAGGGCAGGTAATCTAAGTTAATAAGTTTCAAACTGTATATGCACATGCCGCATTCATTTCACAACACACTCACACCTATGTTTATTCCTTTTTGGGTAGATTAGATGTAAAAAAAGGCATGCAGAACTAATTAGCAATACACATCTATAGAGTGCTTGTGTATGAGTAAAAGTAGACTACTTATACTGATTATAGTAACAGGCAGCAGGCACTACTAGAGGTGTGTATAGTTTGAGTGTAGTTAGAGTGATGTGATTACCGATGCACACAACACGCGACATTGCTCACCAGTTGGGCGCAGAACGGCACCTGGAAGGGAATGTAGTGTTAATTGTTAGTATCGCCTAGCATAGTCTGCGCCAGCCTCTAGCACTATCCAGTGGCTAGCCATGCTATGTATTACACAAAACAAGACGGAGATTTCAGACGGCATACTTCAGGTAAAGAACCAAGTTAGAAATCTGCGATCCGTAGGTGGTCACAGTGGAGCGAGGTTTCACTGTACTTTAAAAATAGTAAAATCGGAACAAAGTCGACAATTCAGGGGGAAAAACGTTCTTGCTATTTAAAAAAAAAAATATATCACTAAATCAATTCTTACTAAAGTTTTCATTCACTTAATTAAGTAAACCATTTATATACCGAATACCGATTGTTTCATTGAAACTTGAAAAACGGCGACAGAAAAATATACATATGCAGGTGTCCCAAATATCTGGAACAGTCCAAAAATGCCTCCTCTTTAAATTCCTTTTATCAAGAAAAGGTCTTGACAAAAGTTGTGGTGTAGGTTTTCATTCCGCATAATCTAAAATTATTTTCAAATATACAGGTTGTTCATTTAATAAGTTGCAAACCTAACTTATTATTTTTTAAATGGAACACTATATATTTTATTGCAGTTTCGGTTAGACCTTGAAGAGACGATGAAAATGATGTGGCATTATACTTAGTTATTTTTGGTATTTAACGAGTTATTTTTAATTTTATGCAAAAAATGGGTTTTTATGTTTGATCGTCTGCCAAACTGTCAATTTTAATGATACGACAATCAACCTTGGGCCAAAATATTTCTAAATCCCTCTACTTTTACAATATTCATCATTTTTAAAAACCTAGCGACTGTCAACAACACTACGATTCAGTTCGCGTATTGTAAAGTTAGTCATTTTTTTCAAATGGAACACCCTGTATATTGGAGCATATTTGGATAGTGCTTTCTACAAGCTTTCTAACAATATCACACTTTATGGTCTTAAGATTGATAACTTGTGAGTTATTATCACTTCTCTACAATCAAATTAAGAAACGTGCTGTATAATATTTTTATTTGTCTCAGAAATATTTTATCTGCTGTATCATTCAAGATATTTATCCAAACACTTTATTTTAGTTCAAATTAACAATTTCTTTGTCATTATTGTAGCTGTTACGATAAAAATATGGAATAAATACAGCAACTGAACGATTTTCACTACGTAATTCCAATTACACTATGAAAACGAATGGAAAGAATATATTTACACAGTAAAAAATTCTATTATTTTGAAGCTATATATCAAAGAAACAAATTGAATCTTAATTTTTTTTACACGTTAACTAAGAAAAGCAAAATGTCTCCAGTCACAAATAGGTTTAAAAAATCATAAAAATTTAAACTATTGAAAAAAATTTAAAAGAAACTTTGCCATATTGCTAAACACGCATTTTCTTCTCTTTGCATGTGCCGAGTACATCTTTATACCCTTGTTTCTTTACGTATCCCCATAAATTAAGAATAGTACAGGTGAAAACAGTTTAGTAATAGTTTTTTGAAATTTATTTCATACTAATATTAGATTATATCTTTTTATGTGTATTTCAACAGGTACGCTGCCGTTTTCAAACATCCACACACGCACACTCTTTGGTTGATATGAGCCAGAGGGTATTCTCATTGAATCTCCAATAGAAATGAAGACAGTGGCGTGGCTGTCGAAATACGTGTCGACGATTATAAACAAATTGTGATAAGAGAACATTTTTTTCATTTGTTTACTCATATCCCCATAAATGAAGGCGAGAGACAAATCTGGTAACCATGGAGACCGCTTCAAAGTATTATCACATTCTATCCAGCGATTATCCAAGCGATTCGTAATATATTCTTACATGACAGGAATTACTTGAAAAAAGTCGCTTAGTTCCTGAATTTATTTACTTATTTTTATTTAAATCACTAAAAGTACGATAAACTGTATGTGTAAGAATGACAACCTTAGAGCTTAACCAAGAACTAGATGCGACAACGTCACCATTTTAGGACGCCATCCCATCTCACAAAATTGCTTAGAAACAAATGGCTGACTTTTTTTTTAATGAAATTTCCTTTCATTTAATTTCAACTGAAGTTGGTGTATTATCGATTTAATATCAAAAACCATCAAGCTACTTTTAATTGATTTTCAGTTTTTCATTACCTGTCGTAGTCACTAACAGATAGTCTTATATTTTTTCCTGACTTTTGTTTTTCTTTTTGTTGGAAAATTTTCCGATAATCACTGAAAAAAAAAAGGCGATCGATCAGTCCTTTTTCCTATTTCCCGATTTTTAAATGGAAATCGATCAAACAGTCACATTTATTCATTCCGTCTTTCTCAAGTCGACAAATCGGTTACTTTTTGTTTTTTTTTAATGTACGTTTTCCCGGTAATCGATTAGATCATTGCGTGGTTTTCGTCTATTTCTCTGAAAATTGATCATCTTTTGCTTTTGCTGCTTTCTTATTTCTTTTTCTCCCGTTCATTCGATTTTCTTTTTCCAAAATCGACTGAACCACATTTATTTAGTTTTTTTTTCGATTCGATAAATACGTCCGTATTTTTAGCAAACGATAACTGGATCGTTGCATGTTTGCGTCGATTTTTTCGATAATCGATCGATCGTCTTTTGTTTCTAGCCGCCTTCCGCTTTTCGTTGGAGATTCGAAATTCGAAAATTTCATCGAAGTCGATGAAGCCACATTTAATTGTCTCGTCTTTCTCAAGTCGGCAAATCGATTGCTTTTTGTTTCCCCGTTCGTTTCCCCATTAATCGATTAAATCGTCGCGTTTTTCGCCCATATCTTCGAAAATCAGTTTTTAATGAATGACAACATTCCAGGCTTTAAATAAGCGTGTTTGTTTACTTGTTTTTATTTTATCTCGTACAGATACACTGATTTATTTGAGTTATACTCATTAACAAAGAGCTAACACAGCTCTGTATTATAATAGCTTAACAGTTATTTCATCTAGCTCCAGGAGTAACAGTCTAACTATATATTCTTGGAAAGTTAAAAGTGCTCTTTTAAATATTTGCAGTGCTAACTATGACTTCTAATTAAAAAAAAACGTATATTTGGTCCGCAGCTCTGTTAATATGAAGTTTTTAGATTGCTTTAAAAAGGCTATTTTTCTTTGTTCAATGTACCGACGAAAACTGTAACAGATAACAAATTTTTGGTTGGACGATCATTTTCATATGAGATCCCTACCGACAGAATACCTCACCCTGTATATTGCTAGGTTAAGTAACTAACAAATACGTAATAAACATATGATCAATTGTCACGTCTAGTTTAATGTGCAATTTGAAATTTTATGTTATTTATCATTTACTTATTTCTAGTGTATACCATTCAACAAATTGATTTTAGACAAGATTAATTCTGCGCGCTAAATCATTGCAATCTTTTGCGGATACAATACTGGAGGTGTCATCAGCTTTCCAACCGCTATAAAAAAATGTAAACCTGTATAAATTATTAACAGACAGCAGAAAGAGTACACTTCTCATATTCATTTTCGAAAATCAGTTTGTTCTCTAATTTTCTTTCTTTTTGGATTCGTTTGGAAATTTCTTCAAAATCGATCGAATCACATTCACTTGTCGATTGTCTTTCTCGATTCGATCGGCAAATTCGTCCGTTTCTCTGGCAGCCCATTGGATCGTCATGTTTTTTTCATCGATAATCGATCGACTGCCTTTTGCTTTCCGTTGAGGATCCGACTTAACCGAAGATTGAATCTTTTGTTCAAAATCGACCAAGACGCATTCATTTGTCTCGTCTTTCTCAAGTTTCTGTTAGTTAGTCTCCTCGGAAATCGATTAGGTATTTTTTTTTTTTTTTTTTGGTGAAAGTCGATCAACTTTTGTTTTTGTTCTTTTCTCTATTCTCTTGTTTTTTTTTTCTGTCGGGATTCTGTTGATTTGTTTTTCAAAATCGATCGAACCACATTTCTCTATTCAACAAACTCGTCCGTTTCTCTGGCAACCGATTGGATTATGACGTTTTTTTTTTTTTGTAGTACGTTTCTCCGATAACAATCGATCGATCGATTGTCTTTTGTTTTTCGTTGAGGTTCTGACTTAACCAAAGAACGAATCTTTTTTGTCGAAATCAATCAAGACGCATTTATTTGCCTCGTCTTGCTAAAGTTTCTGTTGGTTTCCTCGGAAATCGATTAGGTATTTTTTTGCTGAAAGTCGATCATCTTTTGTTTTTGTTCGTATTTCTATTCTGTTGTTTTTCTTTTCTGGGGATTCATTTGATTTTTTTTTCCAAAAGCGATCGAACCACATTTCTCCGTTCGATAAACTCGTCCGTTTCTCTGGCAACCGTTTGGATTATAACGTTTTTTTTTTTTTGTAAGTTTCTCCGATAATAGTCGATCGTCTTTTGTTTTTCGTTGGAGTGACTGAAAATTTTAAGGAAATCGAACATGCTACTTTTATCCGTCTAGTCTTTGTCGTGTCGACAAATCGATGGTGTTTTGTTTTCCCGTCGTTTTCTCGGTACTCGATTGGATCTTTCTTTCGCCCGTTTCCACGAAAATCGATCACCTTTTGTTTTTGTTTTTGCTTTTCTTCTCTATTATTATTCTTTTGTTTTTTTTTTGTTTTTTGATTAATTTGCAGTGTTTTTCATTCTCTTTTCACTTTGATTGTCCGTCTCTTTCGTAATCGGTTCGATCGTCGAGTGATTCCGTCCGTTTTTTTCCCGATAATCGATCGATCGTCTTTTGTTTCTCTTCTTCTTCTTTATCCTCTGTTTTAGACCTTTTTTCCGCCCGTTTCTACGAAAACCGATCACCTTTTGTTTCTGTTTTTGCTTTTCTTTTCTTTTCTTCTCTTCTCTATTCTTATTCTTTTTTTTTTTTATTGCAGTGTTTTTCATTCACTTTTCACTTTGACAAATTTGTGAGTCTCCTTCGTAATCGGTTGGATCGTCGAGTGATTCCGTCCGTTTTTTTTCCGATAATCGATCGATCGTCTTTTGTTTCTGTTCTTCTTCTTTGTCTTGAAGTTTGTGCTTGAGATACGATCGCGAAATTTCGTTAAAATCGATCTCTTTTTTTTGCTCAAGTTGACAAATCGATAGGATATTGTTTTCCACCCGTTTCTTACTTGTTTTCGATAATATGTCGATCGTCTTTTGTTTTTCTTAATTTCCTTTGTCTTCTGTTTTCTTTTTCTTCATTGGCAAAATTCAATGGAAAACTTCTTTTAGTCTCAAAAAAGGAATAATCGGCTTTTGTTTTCCTTTGATGATCGACCTATCACATTTTAGCTTTCTTCTTTTTTTCTTTAAATTAAGGAATCGAACCACATTTTTCAAACGAAGGAATCGAGAGTTTTATATGATACAATAATTTGCATCAAATCGATTAGAAACAAACAAAATATACTCCTACTATTTTTTTTTAATTTATTTAATATTAATTTCAAAGCTTGGTTTTCTTTTCGCATAAACTCATACTATACGACAGTCGACTTCACTTCAGCTTAAAAGATTGCTTTTGGATTAAATATTAACGAGCTATAAAACACAAGAGCGTGTTGCGCTTTCCCCCCCGGAGTCAAACGAAGAATCCATTACTCTAATGGAGCAGAGCAAGGATTCCGCCGGGAAGAGGCCTCTTACATTTTAAAATTTAAAGCAGAGAATAAAATAGAGACGTCCTTATGGGCCCCTGTTGTTATTGGAACGGAACGATTTAAAGATTTTCTCGAAATAATCAATTTTTTTATTTGACAAATAATAAATCGTGTCCAATGTGTCAAGGGAAAAGGTTTTTAATAAGATGAAAACAGCTAAACACAGGGTTGGAAAGTTTAAAACAAACATAGTGTTTAAAAGATGTTTAAAACATCGAATTAAAAACATACCATCTGTTTTATAAAAAATGTTTTAAACATTTTTTTTGAACATATAAAATAGCGACATCTTACTATCGCTTTTTGACCTGACATTGCAGTAAAATTTTTTTTTTTTGATAATGTTTTAAATTCATTTTTTGTAATTTTAAGCTACAATAGAACTCTTTTGATATAAGTGCTTTATTTTTAAGTTTTTTGTTAATGTTTAACATTCATTTTTTTAGTTTTAAGCTAAAAAAGACCACTTTTGATATATGTGTTTTATTTTTGCAACGTAATACTGTGTAACCAGAAGTTAATTGTTTAGGGTCTGTATTTCACTGACAGATTAACTTTAAACTTTAGTTTGTTCTCATATCAATTGTTTTAATAATTGTAGACAATGCGTGACTGAGCTGATGACGTGATGACTGCATTGTAGCTCTGATTTGAACTAAATTTAAATTGCATTAGATTGATTATAATCAATTCATTAATCTGATCACTAGAATAATACTTACATTGCAAAATTTTAAAATACCTTTTCAATATTTAACCTTTTATTATTACATTAAGTTTTGAAACATACTGAGTCCTCCGCTTCCCTGTTCATACTATGGGCTACAGGATGAGTTATTATGTAGCAAACTGGCTTGAATTTGTCAATGTTAATGCAATGTTTGGTCAAAAAGTGATCGTAGGATGTCGCTGTTTAAACTATTTATAACGTTATCGTTTCATTTGTCTTCATTGAATTTCTACCGCGTGTCCCAAGGCCGTATATTCGCCCTTCTAGAATTTTAAGATTTATTTAAAATTTGAAAACGATGAATTAAACAAAAAATTAATTTGAATTTTCAGACATATACCTACTGGATTTTCGGTTTCGCCGGAAGTATTATCAACTTTGTTATTTTAAATGTTATATGTTTTTACATATTTGAAATTTTTGTTTTCCGGTATTGAAAGCCCCGGGTCGTGTATTTTAGTTCTAATGCGATCAAGTAATTTGAAAAAAAATACTTCTTTGGATTGTATTTGATTTTGGTTTTTATTGGGAATGTTTTTTCTCAGTATGTTGATACCAAATACTTCATACTTTCTTTGAAAATCATTTAAAACACCGCGACCGTAGATTCTAAATAAATCGAGTTCAGCCTTAAATGATTTAAATTATTATCAAAGTACATACATTATTTTTAAAAGGGTACATAATCTAACATTAGAAACTTTTCATCTTTCTTTTAATTAGAGATCGAATTTTAATAAATTCTTCTTTTTACACAAATATCAAATAATAATAATAATTGAAGTTTGTTCTTGTCCGATGAAAATTGTAAGTACAAAGTTTTTTTTAATCTTAAACCGGACAGAAAAATAAAAGCAATGTAACTGTCTTAATTGATAAAACTGATTATTTTTCAAAAGTTCAAACTATGCTGTCTGATAATAATATGTACATATGTAGAATTAGCTAACGATCCCACCGAATCTTATCAACGTAAAACTTTCAGTATTATTAATAAGATAGAGAAATCCGTTGAAATTAGTAATATTGTTGCTAAATCTCTTAAAGTACAACATCCCATATTTCCTAAATTATACTGCATTTCAAAAATTCATAAACCTAATACACCTCTTCGTCCTATAGTTTCCACTATTGGTTCTTCTCCATATTTCTTATCTAAATTTATTTCAAAAATCATTACTCAGGTTACTAGTAAATCAGAATATTTTATAAAAAATTCTTTTGAACTCGTAGAAAAATTAAAACAAATAACTGTACCAAATAATTGCATTATAATTTCTTTAGATGTTATTTCTTTATTTACTAACATTCCTAAAGATTTAGCTTTAAAAAGTATTAATGATAGGTGGTTAGAGATTAAAGATGTTACTGATATTTCCAAAGGTAACTTTTTAGATATAGTTGATTTATGTTTTGAAACATCTTATTTTGCTTTCAATGATAAATTTTATAAACAGATTTTTGTTACAGCAATGGGTTCTCCTTTATCTCCGGCTTTAGCTGAAATTGTTATGCACGAACTAGAAAAATCTGTTATTAACTCTTTATCATTCGATTTAACGTTATATTTTCGTTATGTAGATGACATTTTACTGATTTTGCCTTCTGATAAGGTAGATTTTGTTTTAAATAAATTTAATTCTTTTCATAATACATAGATTACAATTTACAGTAGAAAAAGAAAATAATAATTCATTGAGTTTCCTTGATGTAAGTATTATCAGACAGAATGATAAATTAATTACTAATTGGTTTCATAAACCTACCTGGTCAGGTAGGTACATAAATTTTCACTCGTACACACCCAAAAATTATAAAATTGCAACTATTATTTCATTAACAGATCGAGCTATTTTACTTTCTGATAAAGTTTTCATTTATGATAACTTAAATTTAATAAAGAAAACTCTTATTCAAAATTCTTATCCAATAAATCTTATTGAATCAGTAATTAAAAATCGTATTAAATACTTACAAAATTCAAATGTCTCTAATAACATTAGACAAACTTCGAACCATAAATACATATCTTTGCCTTATATTGAACCATTACACAATACATTTAAACACATTTTCAAAAAACATAATTTAATTTTAGCCAGTAAATCTGTGATTAATTTAAATTTAATTTTTTCGAATTTAAAAACCAAAATACCTAAATTAAAACAACCTAACGTGGTTTATGAAATCAAATGTTCAAATTGTAATTCTGTTTATATAGGTGAAACGAGCCAAAATTTAAAAAAACGTTTAGACCAACATAAATATCATATTCAAAAAAATAATCAAAATCATTCAATGCTTGTAGAGCATTCATTAGTAAATAATCATAATTTCGATTTTGATAATACTGACATTTTGTACAGTGAATCTAATATTTTTAAAAGACGTTTCATAGAAATGTGTAAAATTAAAATGTCTCCAAATTCTATTAATAAACGTACGGACTTTGAAAACTTAAATGACATATTTTGTAGTTTTCTAGACTCTTTAAACCGGATATAGATCTGTCAATTAATTATTTAATTAAAAAAAAAAAAAATTAGTTTTAATTTAGTTCTAGTTACTTTTTCCTTTTTTTTCCGGACAACTCGTATTTTAGTTTAAAATCATATTTACCTTTTCGTTTCTCTTGACTACTTGTTTATTTACTTTTTTTCACTCCTGACGAAGCTATAAATCTATAGCGAAACGTTGAGTGTGTTCTCTTCATTTTTCTGTCCGGTTTGAGATTAAAAAAACTTTGTACTAATAATAATAATATATATCTTTTTATGTAGGTTGTAAGGGCAATTTAAACATTTAAAAGTTGTTTTAAACAGCTGTTTTTTTTTTTTGTTTAAAACATGTTTAATTTAGGGTCAATTTTAAACACGTTTTAAACAAAAAAAAAACTGTTTAAAACAAAAAAAAAGTTTTGTTTTTTTTTTTCAAAAAAAAACAGTTTTTTTTTCCAATCCTGGCTAAACATCACGCCGTACCGTCGCGTCGCGTTGGGGGAATTACCAATAGAATTGGGTTGATCACCCCTTACGATCGCGTTACATTGCGCAATTTTTTAAACTTCAATTTTGCAACGCACGCTCTTCTTACATAAACATAATCGGTTGTTAAAACGCGGTAAAGGCAAAAGAACATTAAATTTGTTCAGATCACAAGATAAACTAAGTCGTCGCCATTTCTTTTGACTTATAGGGTACTTTTGGGGGCGATTTGGGTTAATGAGATCGGAGCCTCAACCCCCCCGTCGCCTCTTCCAGCATTCTTCATTAAAACTCCACCAACTCCAACAACGTTCGCATCCCCATTCAATTTGTCACCATTAAATCGAATGAATCGATTATTATGGGGCTGGTTGTTTCGTGACTTTACGTTTTACTCTATTAGAGGAGGCGAGTTGCATGTTCGGGTTTATGTGTTTTTTAGGACTGATAAAGCGAAAGAACTATTCCGTGCCGTCCACATTTTATTTGGTTACATGAGTAGAGCGCTCGTAGCGATTGGTTTATTTTGCTTGGCGAAATGAAATGTTTGTTTCGAATTCTTTACATTTTATTTACGGTCAAAAAAAAGAAAATGTTTTGCCGAACCGTTGGGAAACGCTTTATTTGTGGAAAGCGCTTAGTATGTTCACCTGGAATATTTTAGGAAGTTTTCAAATTCTTATACGTACGTATATCTAGAAAGAACATCCAAAATTATTTCGGAACAGGTTACTTTTAACTACTAAAAGTAAAAGTTACTTTTTTTTTGTAAGAAGTCCATAAATGTTACTTTATTTTAAATGAGTTACTTTCTTTTACTTACTATAAATCTAATACAGCGAAACGTTGAGTGCATTTCTGAACATAATTCTGCCTGGTTTAAGATTAAAAAAAAAAAACTTTTACTTACTTTTTCTTTTTAGTCAAGTATTTCAAGCGCTGTTGCCAATTGAGTCTTGATCTTGTCACTAGTTCTGGTGATTTCGACAATATCGTTCGAAAATTATTTTAACCAAACTCTTAAAAGTTCTTGTAAAATTAAAAAAAAATAATAATAATTTAATTTTTGTTTATTTTTGTGAGTTGAGTTGAGTTGACCTGGCTTGTTTCGAACTTAATTCCAGTTGCCTTTTGATTTTTTTCGTTTACTTTAATTTTTAATTGTTTGTTCGACTTGAGTTGCGTTAGGCCGAGTTGAGACGGAAAACCTCGAATTGGGTTGGAATTAATTTTAATTAGGTTTAGGTTAAGCAATTATAAAAAGGTTTACATTTTTTGAGTTTCAATTTTAAATTTTCTAAAGTTCTAATTTTTTTGCGGTTTCGGCCGGATCTTTCTTTTTTGTTCGGGTTGAGTGTAGTTCGGTTGGGTTGAGACGGATAAACCTTGTGTTGGGTTGGAATTAATTTTAATTAAGTTTAGGTTAAGTAATTATAACAAGGTTTACTTTTTTTGAGTTTCAATTTTCAATTTTTTGAAGTTCTAATTTTTTTGCGGTTTCGGCTGGATTTCTTTTTTGTTCGGGTTGAGTGTAGTTCGGTTGAGTTGAGACGGCAAACCTCGGGTTGGGTTCGAATTAATTTTAATTAAGTTTAGGTTAAGTAATTTTAAAAAAGTTTAGATTTTTTGAGTTTCAACTTTTAATTTTTTCGGTTCGAGTAGAGTATTCAGTTGAGGTTTACACATTTTTTGAGTTTCAATTTTTAATTTTTCGAAGTTCTAAATTTTTTGCGGTTTCGGCCGGATTTCTTTTTTGTTCGGGTTGAGTGTAGTTCGGTTGAGTTGAGACGGCAAACCTCTAGTTGGGTTGGAATTAATTTTAATTAAGTTTAAGTTTAAGTAATTTTAAAAAAGTTTACATTTTTTGAGTTTCAACTTTTAATTTTTTGAGGTTTTAATTTTTTTGCGGTTTCGGTCGGATCTTTCTTTTTTGTTCGGGTTGAGTGTAGTTCGGTTGGGTTGAGACGGATAAACCTTGTGTTGGGTTGGAATTAATTTTAATTAAGTTTAGGTTAAGTAATTATAACAAGGTTTACTTTTTTTGAGTTTCAATTTTTAATTTTCTGAAGTTCTAATTTTTTTGCGGTTTCGGCTGGATTTCTTTTTTGTTCGGGTTGAGTGTAGTTCGGTTGAGTTGAGACGGACAAACCTTGAGTTGGGTTGGAATTAATTTTAATTAAGTTTAGGTTAAGTAATTTTAAAAAAGTTTAGATTTTTTGAGTTTCAACTTTTAATTTTTTCGGTTCGAGTAGAGTATTCAGTTGAGGTTTACACATTTTTTGAGTTTCAATTTTTAATTTTTCGAAGTTCTAAATTTTTTGCGGTTTCGGCCGGATTTCTTTTTTGTTCGGGTTGAGTGTAGTTCGGTTGAGTTGAGACGGCAAACCTCTAGTTGGGTTGGAATTAATTTTAATTAAGTTTAAGTTTAAGTAATTTTAAAAAAGTTTACATTTTTTGAGTTTCAACTTTTAATTTTTTGAGGTTTTAATTTTTTTACGGTTTAGGCCAGATCTTTCTTTTTTGTTCGGGTTGAGTGGAGTTCGGTTGAGTTGAGACGGATAAACCTTGTGTTGGGTTGGAATTAATTTTAATTAAGTTTACGTTAAGTAATTATAACAAGGTTTACTTTTTTTGAGTTTCAATTTTTAATTTTTTGAAGTTCTAATTTTTTTGCGGTTTCGGCTGGATTTCTTTTTTGTTCGGGTTGAGTGTAGTTCGGTTGAGTTGAGACGGCAAACCTCGAGTTGGGTTGGAATTAATTTTAATTAAGTTTAGGTTAAGTAATTTTAAAAAAGTTTAGATTTTTTGAGTTTCAACTTTTAATTTTTTCGGTTCGAGTAGAGTATTCAGTTGAGGTTTACACATTTTTTGAGTTTCAATTTTTAATTTTTCAAAGTTCTAATTTTTTTGCGGTTTCGGCCGGATTTCTTTTTTGTTCGGGTTGAGTGTAGTTCGGTTGAGTTGAGACGGCAAACCTCTAGTTGGGTTGGAATTAATTTTAATTAAGTTTAAGTTTAAGTAATTTAAAAAAAGTTTACATTTTTTGAGTTTCAACTTATAATTTTTTGAGGTTTTAATTTTTTTACGGCTTAGGCCGGATCTTTCTTTTTTGTTCGAGTTGAGTGGAGTTCAGTTAAGGTTTACATTTTTTGAGTTTCAATTTCTAATTTTTCGAAGTTCTAATTTTTTTGCGGTTTCGGCCGGATCTTTCTTTTTTGTTCGGGTTGAGTGTAGTTCGGTTGGGTTGAGATGGATAAACCTTGTGTTGGGTTGGAATTAATTTTAATTAAGTTTAGGTTAAGTAATTATAACAAGGTTTACTTTTTTTGAGTTTCAATTTTTAATTTTCTGAAGTTCTAATTTTTTTGCGGTTTCGGCTGGATTTCCTTTTTGTTCGGGTTGAGTGTAGTTCGGTTGAGTTGAGACGGACAAACCTTGAGTTGGGTTGAAATTAATTTTAATTAAGTTTAGGTTAAGTAATTTTAAAAAAGTTTAGATTTTTTGAGTTTCAACTTTTAATTTTTTCGGTTCGAGTAGAGTATTCAGTTGAGGTTTACACATTTTTTGAGTTTCAATTTTTAATTTTTCAAAGTTCTAATTTTTTTGCGGTTTCGGCCGGATTTTTTTTTTGTTCGGGTTGAGTGTAGTTCGGTCGAGTTGAGACGGCAAACCTCTAGTTGGGTTGGAATTAATTTTAATTAAGTTTAAGTTTAAGTAATTTTAAAAAAGTTTACTTTTTTGAGTTTCAACTTATAATTTTTTGAGGTTTTAATTTTTTTACGGTTTAGGCCGGATCTTTCTTTTTTGTTCGAGTTGAATGGAGTTCAGTTAAGGTTTACATTTTTTGAGTTTCAATTTCTAATTTTTCGAAGTTCTAATTTTTTTGCGGTTTCGGCCGGATCTTTTTTTTTGTTCGGATTTAGTGGAGTTCGAATTGAGACGGAAAAACCTCGAGTTGGGTTGGAATTAGTTTTAATTAGGTTTAGGTTAAGTAATTATAAAAAGGTTTACATTTTTTGAGTTTAAATTTTTAATTTTTCGAAGTTCTAATTTTGTTGCGGTTTCGGCCGGATTTCTTTTTTGTTTGGGTTGAGTGTAGTTCGGTTGAATTCAAACGGAAAAACTTCGAGTTGGGTTGGAATTAATTTTAATTAGGTTTAGGTTAACTAATTATAAAAAGGTTTACATTTTTTGAGTTGCAATTCTTAATTTTTCGAAGTTCTAATTTTTTTGCGGTTTCGGTCGGATTTTTTTTTGTTCGAGTTGAGTGTAGTTCGATTGAATTCAAACGGAAAAACCTTGAGTTGGGTTGGAGTTAATTTTAATTAAGATTAGGTTAACTAATTATAAAAGGTTTCCTTTTTTTTGAGTTTCAACTTTTAATTTTTTGAGGTTTTAATTTTTTTATGGTTTAGGCCGGATCTTTTTTTTTGTTCAGGTTGAGTGGAGTTCGGTTGAGTTGAGACAGAAAAACCACGAGTTGGGTTGGAATTAATTTTAATTAAGTTTAGGTTAAGTTTCAACTTTTAATTTTTTGAGGTTTTAATTTTTTTACGGTTAATTTTTTTGAATTTCAATTTCTAATTTATCGAAGTTCTAATTTTTTTGCGGTTTCGGCCGGATCTTTTTTTTGGTTCGGGTTGAGTGTAGTTCGGTTGAATTCAGACGGAAAAATCTCGAGTAGGGTTGGAATTAATTTTAACTAGGTTTAGGTTAAGTAATTATAAAAAGGTTTACATTTTTTGAGTTTCAATTTTTAATTTTTTGAAGTTATATTTATTTGCAGTTTAGGCTGGACCTTTCGACCCCTCCATAAATTTATTTATTGGAAACCATTGTCAACATAATAGTTTCAATGGTATTATCTGATTGATAAATTTATAGGCAGGTGGCAAGACCGGGTTTTAGTTTTTTTATAGTTTTAATTTCGAGTTTAAATTTTCAGCCCCGGTCTTTCCACTTCCTTATAAATTTATCTACATTTGAAAACACTGTCGTTACGTAATACACCATAATCATGAGCTTTATGTCCAGATAGATAAATTTACAGGGAGAATCGGGAAAGATCGGATCTTAAAGTTTTAATTTTTTCGTGTGTTAATTTCTTTTGTGTAAAGGTAGATTGCTTGGACTGGAGGCCGCCAATTGAGTTTTGTTTTGTTCTGAATTATTATTAATTGATATTCATTTTTTCCTTGTTTTCTGGATTGAGCTGAGTTGGTCTTGCTCGTGTCAGACTAAGAAACCAGGTTCAAAGTAAACAAATTCGCATAGGATCTTTTAAGAACACGTCAAGATAATTAATGCATTCATAAATAAAACTTGATGCGATTTAGAAATTTATTTTCAACCTGGTTTAGTTAAACGTCAGTTTAAACCTCCTTTGTACGACTGACCTTTAGTTCTGATTAAGCTTTTTTTTGAGTATATTTTTAAGACATTTTATTTTTTTTACCTAGGCTGGGTACAGATGAGTTGGAATAACCTTGAGGCGGCTTGGACTGGATTGTTTTGATTTTTAAGTGTATTTTCAACGTTCGAGTTTCGAGTTTTATTTCCTTAGTCTTAAATGTTTGAGATTTACTTTTATAAATATATATATATATATACAGCGTGTAATCAAATAAGTTTCACATCTTAAAACTGTAAGTTCTTTATCACTTAAGAAAGTGATTTCTGCAAATATGAATTTTATTGGTGAAAAATTAAAGAAATTAAAACCCCCCCAGAGCCCGGAGACTTTTTGTTTGAAAACCTCTGACTGGCCGTGTATCAGTTTCTACAAGCGCATCATAAAACGTCGTAAAATGATAAAGCGTCATCGAACTGAAGGGCACTGGGTTAAAATCTTCGCTTATGTAATTCCATAACAGAAAAGAATTATAAATATCCATCGCGTTGTTTATTAAATTAATCAATTTTCTCAATTTTTACGTAATTGTTAACAGTTTTCTGCTCATAAAACTGTAAAAATAAATAAAAATTAGAAATTCCGTTTTCTAAAATTATTTTACTAATTCATACGTATTCATCGTGTACTTTATTTGCTGGTCGTCAATAAACTGCATTGTTATTTCTTTATTGCGCAAAATATTTAAGAATGTCTTTTCTTTCTGCATTTCGGAAAATTGTTATTGAATGCAGTCATCGCTTTTATTATTTTGTGGAACCAAAACAATAAAGCGTCATCGAACTCGAACTACGAAGAAACGTATTCGTTGGTGGAAATAATTAACAAAACGACAAGCAATCAAAGCGACTAATATTTTTTTTTTATCATTTTAATACGCGAAATTAGCACTGTAAATCATGTGTACTTTTGGTTTACAAAAAACAGGATGTCAAGATCTAATTATTGTCGATTATCTAATGAAACAGATTTAATTCTGATCAATGCAAGCAGATTTGAATTGTTCTCCTTTAATAATAATGCACACACGGGCCACGACCGAGAGGTTGTGAATTTGAACTGTCGTCTTTAATCGGTCGGTGATTCTATTTTAATGTGTTCCCATAAAGCTTTTAAAGTGTGATCAAGCAATTGACCTTGAATTTTGTTTTATAACGTTGTTTTTGTGCACGGCCGACCAGAAGTTCTCAAACAGAAGAGTCAATACTCCTCCACTAGGTAATTTTTTTATTTTTGAGCTAGACTTTTGGTAGTTGCAACATTAATTCTCTTACATGATGAGGAACTTGCGGTATTAATATGTGAAACTAATTTGAATACACCCTGTATATATTTGGGTCTTAATTTTACTTGGATTGAATAGAGTTAAAGCGAGTTAAATTCGGTTAAGTCTTAATTCCAGCCGAGCTTCATTTTGTTTAGTGTTTTGCTTCTTAATTTTTGATTTGAACTTTTTGCTTGGGTTGAGTCAAGTTAGGTTAATTTGAGTTGACTTGACCTTTGCTTGATTAGACTTTGTTACAATGACATAGACAATTATTAATAATTAATTGTTTGAGTTGAGTTTAACTTTTCTCAGTTTTCAGTTTGAATTGTTTGGTTTTAATTTATTTTAAATTCCTTTTTAAGTTGTTCTGTTTTTACACCTCAGGGAAAATAAGATGCATTAGTTACGTTTTTATTCACACGGTTACTAGTTTTATCTTTTTTTTTTAATTATTTGCAATTCTTCCTATTTTCTTTTTTTTTCTCTAAAAGAACCTTATCAGCCTAATAATAACGATGATAAAATTGACGTCGTTATTAAATTACTAAAGAATTTTGATCTCACTAAACCATGTTCCTCATTAAAAAAAAAATATTATTTTAGTTTGATGGCCCTTATCAAAAATATGATTGAAATTTTGCAGTCCCCATCAAGAATTCGAATGGATTTTTTTTTTAATTATCTGAAAATTCCAATTTAAGTTAAATCAAAAACAACTCAAAACAAAAACGCGATTAAATTATTATTCATTAATTTCGCAGTTAGTTATTTAAATAGTTTTCTTTTCTACTATAGTTGAAGAATCTCAAAATGTATCACACAAAATAAAGTATGCTTAAGTATATACAGGGTGTGGATTTATTAAAAGCTTTTGAAGAAAGAAAGAAAGATGGAACTAATGCGTTACGTTTTATAAAGGAATGTCAAGAACTGTATTGCAGTGATTAATTAAACGTAATGTTCCATTAAATAACTGAGTAAGCGTTTCTAATTTTATACAGTGTACATCGAAACCTGAAATCTCCGCCCTTTTACTATGATTTAATGCGAAAAATGAAAATTTCATGAATATTATGCCATATGGATAATAAACAGCAACATTTAAGGCACTAATTAGCGCTCTAAGCGCCGAAATGCACGCACGCAAGCATTATTTTAAAGACCGTACCTGATCGTGGATTAGTACAAGACATTCAGACCACATAACAGTCAGTTAGGTTTACAGAATGAGAAGATTTTTGTTTCTGAAATACTCACCTTACAGTTGCAAGCGACGCAAGGATCGTTAGGATCGATAAACTGAGCACCTGACTTATACAGTCGTCCAGCGAAAGGGCAGGGTTGTCCTGATTGGGAAGCGTTTCCGAACGAGCAGAGATCTTCGCAGTGCGGACAGCAATCTTCGTCCCCTTTGATCGGGTTTTCGCAGGGCAAAGGGGGGCACTTCATTTCCCAACAGTCGATTTCGCCGTTTTCACATTCGCACTGCTGACAATCGAACGACCAGCGTTCCCCGTGCATTAATACTACGTCGGTTAACTCTTGATGTCGGCATGATAAACTAGGGTTACATTGGGGGCAGCACTTGTTCGAATCACTTCCGGGCGTTGAACAATTACATTTGGGCTCGTTGCATGTTATAACTCCGTAATTACAAGTGCACAAGCTGCACGGTTTGTTTTTGGGCGAGACCGTAGCACCATGCTCGACCTCCATCCCTTCGAATAAGCAATTAAGTCGGCAGTCCGGACCTGTTTGCGAGGTACAAGCGCAGTGGAAACCCCCGTCGCTGTTGATGCACTGGGCTGAGGGATGGCAAGTGTGGATGCCTACTTCGCATTCATCGATATCTGCAAAGGAAAATATTTTTCTTGCTTGGTGAAAACGAGTCGGGACAAGTCTTGCCTTGGCATAGGGTTCCTAATATGTTATTTTCTACAGGACTGTAATAGCCTCGCTTGCACTCGCAGTAATACCAACCGATCATATTGACACAAACCGAGGAATCTGTGCATCGGTGAAGATTGGTCGAGCATTCGTCCAAGTCACGTTCGCAGCTGTCGCCTGTGTAGCCGTTCCGGCAGACGCACTTTCCAGGACGCAGACACGATCCTCCGTTCAAACAGCTCTGGTTACACACGGCTGAAACGAAAAAAAAAGAAATAAATTAATGGTGGAGGCGCCGCCACAACTGATCAACTTCATCTTCACCTCCTCAGATTGGGGCAGTATTATTAAAGATACATTTCTAATAGTATCTAGATACAGATGCAGATACTTTCACAAATATGTATCTAGATGCAGATACAGATACTTTTTCCGGAAAATATCTAGATACAGATACAAAAAAAGTTTCTGCAGTTTATCAAGATACTTGCAAGTGTAAAATTCAATAACCTATGCAGTAGTGGAGGTACGGTATTATTTGCGATCCAAATCGATTTTCTTTGTGAAAATTGACGAAGTTTTCCTGTGAATAGTGTACACACTAAAATCTGTGATAATTTTCACAATTTTTTCAGCAAAGTTGATCAATAAGCTGATAAGTAACTACCTGGTTTTGTATGAAACCAAGTCAAGTCAACGCAGGACCCCCGCGAGGCCAAAAGCCGCCCGCGTGCTAATCCATATTTAGGCGCCCTTTGACAGATGAGTTGGGGCGAACAAAGACGGAAATTTTTAAACATTTTCCTTCACATTTTTTAAACATTCCCCTTCACTTTTTCTAAACATTCTCCTTCACTTTTTTTTTAAACATTCTGCTTCGTTTTTTTTTAAGCATTCTCCTTCACTTTTATTTAAACATTTTCCTTCATTTTTGTTGCTAGCTGCCGCAAGCCCCCAAAAATGAAGGGAAGCACTTTCTTCTCATCTGACCCAGAAGACCTCTGTTTAGACGCCCCCCCCCCCTCCCCCACACCCCCCCAATGCAGTTAGTAATATTAGAAAAAAATAGAATAAAAACTTAAAAAGTAAAATATATATTTTTTTTATTAACCAAACCGTAACAGCTTACATAATTTTTTTTTGCCTAATAAAATTATTAAAATTTTATGAAAAATTTAGCAAACGAAAATTACAAAAATTAGACTTTTCTACTTTTAATTGCCGCAGTTAACTGTTCTATTTTAGTGAACGTTTTGCGGTGAGGTTGACGGCTTCATCAAAACTTTCGGTTTTGTTTCCGGAAACGGTTTCCCATTATTTTTCTTTTCTTGGGCGAAAACAAATGACAAAATATGTCCAGTGACCAAGAAGCTAATTGCCGCCCCTTGAACATGGCGCCCGCGTGCACTGCACGCTTTGCACACATGGTTACGGGGGCCCTGAGTCAACGTAAAATATAAAATTATCAACATAAATGACTCTACTTCCGTATCAGACAAGTTAAATGTCAAATGAGTCCAGGATCCTTAGTTGCAACCTTGTTGTAGCTAAGAGAGCGTTCCCATAATCAAGAAAAGTTGATAAAATCAACAATACAGTCTTTTCCTTTTGATTTTCTCCTTTTGTCAATTATCTTTCCCGATTTTTAAAATAATTTTCAAGTTTCTGAACTATCAAATCGCATTTTAAATAGAACAGTCATTTGACAAACTGGAAAACATAATTAACAAGAGAGGAAAATCAAAAGAAAGAGACTGTAAAATCGGAGGTTGCATTTCCGCCAAGGTCTGCTGTTTTTATGGAAGTTCAAAATGTATCTAAAATGTATCTTAGTATCTCAAATGAATAGATAATACACTTTAATTGTATCTAGATGCAGATACTATTACATTTTTTTAGTAGTATCTGAGGTATGTATCTAGATACTCAAAAAGTATTTAGATACTGTATCTAGATACTTGCATCTAGATACTTAACAACACTGCCCTTCGTAGCAGCTCAAAAAAAACAGTGACGATGGAAAATTGAAATAGATAGATAGAAATGAAGGATTCTGGAAAAGCATGAAGAAAATCCAAAAAAAAGAAGGAAAATTGGTCGATTTCTTTAAGCCCATTAAATGGATATGAAAAATCAATCCCACTTAGTAAAGAAATGCACGGATTTTTCTTAAAAGCGAATGGAAAATACCAACACATTGCAATTGGTGGCTTTGTTTAAAAGAAAAAAAAAATTAGGAGTACTCATTACTGTCGCCATTGTAAGTACTGTCCTAATAGCTTCGATTTTTCTTGAAGGTAAAAAGTACCTACCCCGCTGCGACCAATTATGTAAGTCGAGGCTTCTTAATGTTAATTAATTATTTATTTTCTTTAGTATTGTTACCTAAGTTAAGTTAATTATGTAACAATTTTTTTTTGCTATTTGATTGTACAGTTGACTTGATCATATTTTGATTCAATATATGATGATTTGATTTGATTTGATTTAAGCGATTAGATAACGTGATCTAGTTACAAAAAAATTAATAATAAATAGGAAACTTTTTGATAATTGAAATTGCTGCTACACACGGTGTTAGAGTTACCAAATTCCTCTTGAAATCTCCTGAAAGAAGGGTGAATTTCATGGCGACTAATAAAAATAATTCGGATGCTAGGGAAATTCTTGAGCCCCAGGACTGTGCAAGCAAAGGAAACGCGTCTTAAGCCATACGGAATGGGATGTACTGAAGTGTAAAAATTTGCAAACACTTTACAACTAATTTATCAAGTGGTGGTTTAAATTCCGAGGATGACAAATTTATTCCATATTTAAAGAAAATAATGAAAAATTTAGGACCACAGAAAAGAAAGCGCAAAAACAGAATATTATACGCTATTAACCAGAAATGGCTTTAAAAAGAAAAGGAAAAAAGAAAATCCAAAATTACAAAGATCAAAATAAAGGTAGGTACCAAAAATGAAATGCCTTCAGAGATTAAGCCAAAGACAATTGACCTGTGGCAGAATAGAAAAGAAAAGAGAAGTTGACCAGTTTTTATAGCGACAAAAGAAAGATACAGAGACATTTGGTAAAGAGGAATAGTGATGGACAGGAGAAGATCCATTTTGGGGGAAAACCAGGCCACACTATGAAAAACTTTAAACCCAAAGAAGACATCAAACAAAGAAAATATTTAAAGAAGATAAGTAAAAGAGAGGAATTGGAAACGAAGGAGTTTGGAATGACATAAATAAGTTTATATTAAAAGAACTTCTGTTTTCGTACGAATATGTTAATAATGTACACACTAAAATCTGTGATAATTTTCACAAATTTTTCAGCAGTATGTCTTTTTAAATAGAAAATTTATGTTTGTAATTAAGTTGATCAATACGCTGATAAGTAACTACCTGGTTTTGTATGAAACCAAGTCAAGTCAACGTAAAATATAAAGTTATCAACAGAAATGACTACTTCCGTATCAGATAAGTTAAATGTCAAATGAATCTAGGATCCTTAGTTGCAACCTTGTTGTAGCTAAGAGAGCGTTCCCATAATCAAGAAAAGTTGATAAAATCGACAATACAGTCTTTTCCTTTTGATTTTCTCCTTTTGTCAATTATCTTTCCCAATTTTTAAAATAATTTTCAAGTTTCTGAACTATCAATTCGCATTTTAAATAGAACAATCATTTGACAAACTGGAAAACATAATTAACAAGAGGGGAAAATCAAAAGAAAGAGACTGTAAAATCGGAGGTTGCATTTCCGCCAAGGTCTGCTGTTTTTATGGAAGTTCAAAATGTACCTAAAATGTATCTTAGTATCTCAAATGAGTAGATACACCCTAATTGTATCTAGATGCAGATACAGTTACATTTTTTTACTAGTATCTGAGATATGTATCTAGATACTCAAAAGGTATTTAGATACTGTATCTAGATACTTGCATCTAGATGCTTAACAACACTGGATTGGGGGTTACAGTAACCTTAACTAACGTAACTTACGTTGGCAAGTATATCCATCGCCAGCGTATCCTTCCTGGCAGACGCAGTGGTAACTACCCTGGGTGTTGATGCACTTGGCGTGGGCGTCGCACTTATGTTCGCCGGTGCTGCACTCATCCAGTTCTGCACAGTTGAACTTGTCCACCCTTCGATATCCGGGCAGGCACTCGCATTTATAGGAACCCTCCGTATTGACGCATTTGGTATTTAAGTGGCAATGGTGACCGTCCAAGCCGCCTTCTTGGAGACACTCATCAATATCTTCACAAAAAAAAATCAAATATTAACCATTCTCCGTCAAACCATTTTTCTTCAAAGCGAGAAAGAAACAGAAAAAGCTTCAATTTGTACCAAAACACAACTTCATAATACCAGTTTAGTTTTTCTTTGGTTACAGTGACTGTTTTACTTTTAATCTGCTTTCAATAATACGTAATGTTTCGGAAGGGAGAGAAATTAAAGATTATTTCAGAAAGCCGCAATTGCACTGAGGATGGAATCATGCATTCCTTCTCTTCCGAAGTGCATATACTATTTTATTCACAACCGGGAATTTATTTTGTTTGATGTTTTGCTAATTAAAATGAAACTAATTTGATGACACCCTGTATATATTTGGGTCTTAATTTTACTTGGGTTGAATAGAGTTAAAATGAGTTAAATTCGGTTAAGTCTTAATTCCAGCCGAGCTTCATTTTTTCTGGTGTTTTGCTTCTTAATTTTTGATTTGAACTTTTTGCTTGGGTTGAGTCAAGTTAGGTTAATTTGAGTTGACTTGACCTTTGCTTGATTAGACTTTGTTACAATGACATAGACAATTATTAATAATTAATTGTTTGAGTTGAGTTTAACTTTTCTCAGTTTTTAACTTGAATTATTTAGTTCTAATTTATTTTAAATTCCTTTTTAAGTTGTTTTGTTTTTACACCTCGGGGAAAATAAGATGCATTTCTGTATTAGTTACTTTTTTATTCAAATGGTTACTAGTTTTACCTTTTTTTTAAAATTATTTGCAATTCTCGCTATTTTCTTTTTTTTTTCTGAAAAAAAAACACCCCTATCAGTATTAGCCTGATAATAACGATGATAAAATTGAGGTCGTTACTAAATTACTAAAGAATTTTGATCTTACTAAACCATGTTCCACATTAAAAAAAAAATATTATTTTAGTTTGATGGCCCTTATCAAAAATATGATTTTTTAATTGTATTTTTGCAGTCCCCATCAGAAATTCGAATGCATTTTTTTTTTAATTATCTGAAAATTCCAATTTAAGTAAAATCGTAAACAACTCAAAACAAAAACGCGAATAAATTATTATTATTCATTAATTTCGCAGTTAGTTATTTAAATAGTTTTCTTTTCTATGATGATTGAAGAATCTCGAAATGTATCACGCGAAATAAAGTCAAACTTTTTTTTGAAAAAAAAATAAACTAAAAAATTGTAATAAATTTAGGACAATTCAATTAATAAAGGAAGTTCGTCTCCTTTTGTGAAAAAAAAAATGCTGCTAAACTATCCTGAAAATCAGCGAAAGTCTACGTTTAACCGTAAATGTTATAAATACAGGGTGATTTGTTAGTCTCTTTACAAACTTTGCCAAATTAAAGTAGTTTTATGAAAGGAAAAAAAGACATCTTATCAACTTAGGTCTGAACTGCGCTTTTGTTTATTAGAAGATATAGTGATTTTAGTTTTTCATTTACTAAAAAAATATTTAGTAACGAAAATTACGTATTGTAATTATATAGACATGTAAATAAACATTACAAAACTCAAATTATAACAGATAACAGATAACTGAATACATAAGTTGCAACGACGAAGGAAACTTTCTTGTATTTATAGTAAATTAATATTATTTTTAATTTAATCAGTTGCCGTATCTTGAATCTCTTGCACCGATTGCTTGCGATCATTTTATTTATTTATTTATTTTTTATGTGTATGTCAAATGTATGTTAAATGTTCGCCTATTCTTTATAACATTTGTTTAAAAAATATATACATTATTAGTATTATTGTTATTATTTATTTATTTATTTATTTATTTATTTTTTATTTTATTTATTTATTTATTTTTTATTTTATTTATTTATTTATTTTTTATTTTATTTATTTATTTTTTATTTTATTTATTTATTTATATTTTTATTCATTTTATTTGTTTTATTTCGTTTGATAATGGAAGCATTTCAAACAACGATCAAAACTGTTACTTTAGGAAAAAAATTAAGCATCATGACACATTTTAACAATTTTTATTTTTTTTTCTTTAATTTTTAAATATCTTTAATGGTTATAACATCTAAATAAATGCACCGAGAAATGAAAACTAAAATCATTATGACTTCTAAGCAAAAGCAATTCGGACCAAAGTCGATAGGATATATATATATTTTTTTTTTTCATAAAATTACGTCTGCTTCGATTTGGTAAATTTTGCAAAGAGGCTAACAAATCACCCTGTATAATGAAAAGTCCCTAAGGATTGTGCCATTATTTTTACTGCCTATTTGTAATAAATTAACATTATTTTTAATATCAGTTGCCGCATCTTGAATCTCTTGCACCGTTTGCTGGCGATCATTTAATTTATTTATTCATTTTTTATTTATTTTATTTTATTTATTTATTTATATTTTTATTCATTTTATTTTTTTCTTATTTCGTTTGATAATGGAAGCATTTCAAACAACGATCAAAACTGTTACTTTAGGAAAAAAATTAAGCACCATGACACATTTTAACAATTTTTATTTTTTTTTCTTTAATTTTTAAATATCTTTAATGGTTATAACATCTAAATAAATGCACCGAGAAATGAAAACTAAAATCATTATGACTTCTAAGCAAAAGCAATTCGGACCAAAGTCGATAGGATATATATATATTTTTTTTTTCATAAAATTACGTCTGCTTCGATTTGGTAAATTTTGCAAAGAGGCTAACAAATCACCCTGTATAATGAAAAGTCCCTAAGGATTGTGCCATTATTTTTACTGCCTATTTGTAGTAAATTAACATTATTTTTAAAATCAGTTGCCGCATCTTGAATCTCTTGCACCGTTTGCTGGCGATCATTTAATTTATTTATTCATTTTTTATTTATTTTATTTTATTTATTTATTTATATTTTTATTCATTTTATTTTTTTTATTTCGTTTGATAATGGAAGCATTTCAAACAACGATCAAAACTGTTACTTTAGGAAAAAAATTAAGCATCATGACACATTTTAACAATTTTTATTTTTTTTTCTTTAATTTTTAAATATCTTTAATGGTTATAACATCTAAATAAATGCACCGAGAAATGAAAACTAAAATCATTATGACTTCTAAGCAAAAGCAATTCGGACCAAAGTCGATAGGATATATATATATATATTTTTTTTCATAAAATTACGTCTGCTTCGATTTGGTAAATTTTGCAAAGAGGCTAACAAATCACCCTGTATAATGAAAAGTCCCTAAGGATTGTGCCATTATTTTTACTCCCTATTTGTAGTAAATTAACATTATTTTTAATATCAGTTGCCGCATCTTGAATCTCTTGCACCGTTTGCTGGCGATCATTTAATTTATTTATTCATTTTTTATTTATTTTATTTTATTTATTTATTTATATTTTTATTCATTTTATTTTTTTCTTATTTCGTTTGATAATGGAAGCATTTCAAACAACGATCAAAACTGTTACTTTAGGAAAAAAATTAAGCATCATGACACATTTTAACAATTTTTGTTTTTTTTTCTTTAATTTTTAAATATCTTTAATGGTTATAACATCTAAATAAATGCACCGAGAAATGAAAACTAAAATCATTATGACTTCTAAGCAAAAGCAATTTGGACCAAAGTTGATAGGATATATATATTTTTTTTTTTTTTTCATAAAATTACGTCTGCTTCGATTTGGTAAATTTTGCAAAGAGGCTAACAAATCACCCTGTATAATGAAAAGTTCCTAAGGAGTGTGCCATTATTTTTACTGCCTATTTGTAGTAAATTAACATTATTTTTAAAATCAGTTGCCGCATATTGAATCTCTTGCACCGTTTGCTGGCGATCATTTAATTTATTTATTCATTTTTTTAAATTAATTTATTTATTTATGTTTTTATTCATTTTATTTTTTTTATTTCGTTTGATAATGGAAGCATTTCAAACAACGATCAAAACTGTTACTTTAGGAAAAAAATTAAGCACCATGACACATTTTAACAACTTTTGTTTTGGTTTTGTTTTTTTTAATTTTTAAATATCTTTAATGGTTATAACTTCTAAATAAATTTATATAATAGATTTAAATTTTTGTTCGGGTTGAGTGGAGTTAGGCTGAGTTCAGACGGACAAACCTTGAGTTGGGTTGGAATTAATTTTAATTAAGTTTCAATTATAAAATTAATTTTTTTGGTTTCCGAATTTTAATTTTTTGAGGTTCTAAGTTTTTGCGGTTAAGGGCGGATCTTTCCACCTCTCCATAAATTTATTTATTGGAAACCATTATTGGTGCAACAGTTCCAAGAATATTGTCCGATAGATAAATTTATAGGGAGGTGGAAATATCGGTTTTTTATAGTTTTAATTTCGAGTTTAAATTTTTAAGCCCGATTTTTCCACTTCCTTATAAATTCAGCATACCTTGCAACCATTGTTATCGTATAATACAGTACAATCATGAGTTGGGCGAGGATTAAAAAGTCCCTGACTTAGTTTATCGGGCAATTTCTTCCAGATTTCCTAATTTTCCTTGCGGCTCACGATTTTTACAATACCAATGCCAAAGGAAACGCAAATAACAATAACCCCAAAATTTCGATGTGAACACATCAACTAGTCGAGCAAGTATTAAGAATGCGATCGAAATCACGACGGTACTATTTCATCCTCGCTTTAATCATAAGTTTTATAGGGTAGATAAATTTACAAGGAGATGAAAGATCGGGCGTATGCTACCATTTTTACTCCCTTTCCGTGCTTTCTACCCCCTGTCATTACTATCTTTCTTTCAATTTAATAAATTTTTGGTAACGATAGTAATTAATGTTAAAAATAGGTTTTTAAAGGTGTAATTTTAGTTCTACGACCAAATTTGAGTGACGCAATAATTAATTACTTTTAAAAAAATGTGAGCAGTCATTTCGCGAAAAGAAGAAAGTCGCCAAAAATAGAAAAGCTCGATAAAATCAGCATAAAAACCTCCCCATTAATTACGGCTTAAATACGTTCCGAAGTTATTAAACGCGCGGTTACGAGACGGATATCATAATGCCTTTAATTAATTTCCTAGCGGCCGTCTTTTAAAGCCGCCCGGAATCAATTTGAGTGAATAAGGAACGGGCGCGGGGGAAGCCCCCGGCTTTAATTAATCCGAATAAGTCCGCCGAGTTTAATTTCTGCGCGCGGGAAGAAAAAAGTCATCACATCGCCGAAAGCTTTATTATTAATAATAAAGGGATAACGGAGGGCTTTTCGTACGAGGGGACGACGCAAAACTTAAAAATTAATTTATTAGGAGGACTTCGTGAAAAAATTGAATTTCATTTCATTGCATTTATCAATTAAAAAAAAAATCAAATAAGAATGCATAGAAAAAAGTAAAGAAAGAAAACGCTTTGAATATTTATTAGACAGCTTTTGCGGAAAATCGAGCTTGTTAGGGTATTCGCGTGCAAAGCGGGGGTTAGACGGAGCATGTTTATGCATGAACGCGATGATTTTTTCACGTTCTAAAGGCAGTTACATTTTTAATGGCATCGTGTAACATTTCGCGTTAAAGTTGAATGAGAATGGATTTTTTTTTTTTAGTTTCGTAATGTCATCGCACTATAACGTGGGGGTGGTTACGTCAAACGATCGTGGTAATGATAAAAAAGGTAATTTACCGGGAAACTGTTTTATTTCATGTGAAATACTTAAATGGAATTAGCCATCCCTTTTTTACACACACCAGTAAATTATGTTTGTTGTACAGTCGCGAGCAATAAATTTCGGTCATTGATTTTCACTGTCTTTCGTTTTATAAAAATATATACAGGGTGTAATCAAATTAGTTTCACATATTAATACCGCAAGTTCCTCATCATGTAAGAGAATTAATGCTGCAACTACCAAAAGTCTAGCTCAAAAATAAAAAAATTACCTAGTGGAGGAGTATTGACTCTTCTGTTTGTGAACTTCTGGTCGGCCGTGCACAAAAACAACGTTATAAAACAAAATTCCAGCAAAATTCAAGGTCAATTGCTTGATCGCATTTTAAAAGCTTTTTGAGAACACAATAAAATAGAATCACCGACCCATTAAAGACGACAGTTCAAATTCACAACCTCTCGATCGTGGCCCGTGTGTGCATTATTATTAAAGGAGAACAATTCAAATCTGCTTGCATTGATCAGAATTAAATCTTTTTCATTAGATAATGGACAATAATTAGATCTTGACATCCTGGTCTTTGTAAACCAATAGTACACATGATTTACAGTGCTAATTTCGCGTATTAAAATGATTAAAAAAAATATTAGTCGCTTTGATTGCTTGTCGTTTTGTTAATTATTTCCACCAACGAATACGTTTCTTCGTAGTTCGAGTTCGATGACGCTTTATTGTTTTGGTTCCACAAAATAATAAAAGCGATGACTGCATTCAATAACGATTTTCCGAAATGCAGAAAGAAAAGACATTCTTAAATATTTTGCGCAATAAAGAAATAACAATGCAGTTTATTGACGACCAGCAAATAAAGTACACGATGAATACGTATGAATTAGTAAAATAATTTTAGAAAATGGAATTTCTAATTTTTATTTATTTTTACAGTTTTGTGAGCAGAAAACTGTTAACAATAACGTAAAAATTGAGAAAATTGATTAATTTAATAAACAAGGCGATGGATATTTATCATTCTATTCTGTTATGGAATTACATAAGCGAAGATTTTAACCCAGTGCCCTTCAGTTCGATGACGCTTTATCATTTTACGACGTTTTATGATGCGCTTGTAGAAACTGATACACGGCCAGTCAGAGGTTTTCAAACAAAAAGTCTCCGGGGTCTGGGGGGGGTTTTAATTTCTTTAATTTTTCACCAATAAAATTCATATTTGCAGAAATCACTTTCTTAAGTGATAAAGAACTTACAGTTTTAAGATGTGAAACTTATTTGATTACGCGCTGTATATATATATTTTTTTTAATAATCATACACCCTTATTTATTTTACTTAAAGATGAAACTAATCATTTACATATTTTCTACGTAAACAAGAAAATTACATGAAATTAAAAAAAAAATTATTGAGTAGGTTTTCCAGTTTCAAATTAAACAACGACTTCAAATTAAATAACAAAATGGTTTTCGAAACAAATAATTTCAAATTTTTGGACCACAAAACAAAACAAGCGAAAACAAAGCAAAGCGTAACAATAAATAACCAAGCAACAATAATTATATTAATTCAATTTTATTAAAATTACTGCAATTGTTACTTAATTACTCTTACTTAATTTGTTTACTGTCACTTACATTTCTGGAAAACTTCAAGAATTTTCAAAAAACACTTAAAAATAAGTTATACAGACAATCTGCGTTAATAATAATAATAATAAATTTATTTATCAAATTGCCAAGTACATAAAAGAGATATACATGGACAATAGATATGTCAGTTAAACAATTGAAATGAAATTAATAATTAAATTTAAATTACATGTAGAAAAGGAATGGAAATCAACTCGCAACGTCGAAGCTTAAGTTAAGCCTAGTAAACGCGATTTTGAAATTAGAAAAATCTTTCTAGAAAATTCCAGAAATTTCCAAGACTTTAAACACCTTTATGCTAACATTAAAAAAGTATTGGAGAAAATCTGTAGGAAGTTCAGTAAAAGTGGAAATTTTGAGATAAAAAAAGAACATTTCCAGAAAATTATAGAAAATTCTAAGAAACTGTAATGACTCTAATATATTTATATTAAAAAAATAAATAAATTAGACGCTTTTACATTTACATTTGAAAAGAATTAGAGAAAATCGGGGATTGAGAAATAAAAAAGAATTTTTTCAAAAATTTCCATCACGCTTTAACAC
This sequence comes from Prosopocoilus inquinatus, assembly GCA_036172665.1. Classification (NCBI taxonomy): domain Eukaryota; kingdom Metazoa; phylum Arthropoda; class Insecta; order Coleoptera; family Lucanidae; genus Prosopocoilus; species Prosopocoilus inquinatus. The sequence continues at coordinate 72,867,336 of CM069869.1, forward strand.
TTTCATGTTTATATTAAAAACAAAAATAATAATAATATTGAGAAAACCTGTAAGAAGCAGTAAAAGCTAAGATTTTGAAAATAAAAATAGTCTTTCTAGAAAATTACAGAGGAAAATTCGAAGAATCTCTTATGGTTATTAAAAAATAATTTACAGAAAATCAATCCGCTGGAAGCGAAGAGATTGAATCTGTCTAGAAAATTCCAGAAAATTTGAAGAAACCTTAAATTCTCTTATGCTTGTATTAAAATAAAAAAATTAACTTTCTAGAAGACTCCTGAAAATTCGAAGGCACCATAAATACACTCATAGTTATTAAAAAATTAAATACGGAAAATCGTTTATAGGAAGACAAAAAAAAAATATTTCTATAAAATTTCAGAAAATTCGAAGAAACCTTAGTCTCTTGTTCGTATTTAAAAAAAATTGAAATAAAGAGGAATCTTTCTAGAAAATTCGAAGAAACCTTAAATTCTCTTATGTTTGTATTAAAAAAAAATACAAAATATCTGTTCTAATTAGAGAAATTTTACAAGAAGCTCAGTAAAAGCGTAGATTTTGAAATAAAGAGGAATCTTTCTAGAAAATTCCAGAAAATTCGAAGAAACCTTAACCAGAGGTTTTGTAATAAAAAAGAAATTTCCTAGAAAATTCCAGAACATTCGCAGAAACTTTACAAAATTCTGCGTTTGTATTAAAAAAAAATAGTTAAAGAAATTTTGCAGCAAGCAAAAGAGTAGATTTTGGAACAAAAAAAATCTTTCTAGAAAATTCCAGAAAATTCGCAGAAATCGTAAATTAACCTTAAATTCTCTGGTGTTGTTTGTTTTAAAAAAATAATTAGAGAAATTCTGCAGGAAGCTCAGTGAAAGCGTAGATTTTGAAACACGGAGGAATCTTTCTAGAAAATTCCAGAAAATTTTCTTGTTTGTATTAAAAAAAATATATATATATATATATATCTGTAGGAAGCTCACTAAAAGCGTAGATTTTAAAATAAAAATATTTTTTCTAGAAGACTCCTGAAAAGTCGAAGATACCATAAATACACTTATAGTTATTAAAAAAATTAAATACGGACAATCGTCTATAGGAAATAAAAAGAAAATATTTCTATAAAATTTCAGAAAATTCGAAGAAACCTTAGTCTTTTGTTTGTACTAAAAAAAATTAAATAAAGTAGAAAATTCCAGAAAATTCGAAGAAATCTTAACCAGAGATTTTGTAATAAAAAAGAAATTTCCTAGAAAATTCCAGAACATTCGCAGAAACTTTACAAAATCCTGCGTTTGTATTAAAAAAAAAAAATAGTTAGAGAAATTTTGCTGCAAGCTCAACAAAAGTAGAGATTTTGGAACAAAAAAGAATCTTTCTAGAAAGTTCCAAAAAATTCGAAGAAATCGAAAATTAACCATAAATTCTCTGGTGTTGTTTGTTTAAAAAAAATAATTAGAGAAATTCTGCAGAAAGCTCAGTGAAAGCGTAGATTTTGAAACAAGGAGGAATCTTTCTAGAAAATTCCTGAAAATTCTCTTGTTTGTATTAAAAAAAAAAAAATACAAAATATCTGTAGGAAGCTCACTAAAAGCGTAGATTTTAAAATAAAAATAATTTTTCTAGAAGACTCTAGAAAATTCGAAGGTACCATAAATACATTTATGGTTATTAAAAAATTAAATACGGAAGATCGTCTATAGGAAATCAAAAAGAATCTTCTATAAAATTCCAGACAATTCGAAGAAACCTTAAAGTCTCTTGTTTGTATTAAAAAAAAAATTAACTAAAGTAGAAAATTCTACTTTTGTAATAAAAAAAGAAATTTCCTAGAAAATTCCAGAACATTCGCAGAAACTTAACAAAATCCTGCGTTTGTATTTAAAAAAAAAGTTAGAGAAATTTTGCAGCAAGCTCAGCAATAGTAGAGATTTTGGAATAAAAAGGAATCTTTCTAGAAAATTCCAGAAAAATCGAAGAAACCGTAAATTAACCTTAAATTCTGTGGTGTTGTTTCTTTAAAAAAAAATAATTAGAGAAATTCTGCAGAAAGTTCAGTGAAAGCGTATCAAACAAAGGGGGGAAGCTTTCTAGAAAATTCCAGAAAATTCGAAGAAATCTTATCCAGAGATTTTGAAATTAAAAAAAATTCCTAGAAAATTCCAGAACATTCGCAGAAACTTTACAACCTGCGTTTGTATTAAAAAAAAAATAGTTAGAGAAATTTTGCAGCAAGCTCAATTCTTTTCTCTCTTTCTAGAAAGTTCCAGAAAATTCGAAGAAACCGTAAATTAACCTTAAATTCTGTGGTGTTGTTTGTTTAAAAAAAAAATAATTAGAGAAATTCTGCAGAAAGCTCAGTGAAAGTGTAGATTTTGAAACAAAGGGGGGAATCGTTCTAGAAAATTCCAGAAAATTCGAAGAAACCTTAACGTTATTACAAAAATAAATCGGAGAAAATCGTCTGCAGGAAGTGGAGATTTTGAAATAAAAAAAAGCTTCCTAGAAAATTCGAGGACACTTTAAACACTTCGCAAATTACGATTATTTGTTAAAAAAAAAAAGAAAAACCTTTTTATGTTTTATAGTTTAATGACAAGTACAAAATTAAATACAAAAAGCAGATTTTCGGTCACAATTTTTGTAAAACTAAAAAACGCTGTAGGTACGTTTGGCACCGTCTTCAGCGTAAACAATAAATATTTTTCTTTTTTTACATTTTCATTAATTAACCCGAAGAAAGCTATCAAACTGTAATTTGTGACATTTAATTCAATTTTATGTAGCCAGTGGAAAATAATTACTTATTTTGCAATAATTTTAATCGGGCGATTACTATTAATTATTTTTTTTTAAGTTCAGTAAAAGTGGAAAATTTGAGATAAAAAAAAGAACATTTCCAGAAAATTATAGAAAATTCTAAGAAACTGTAATGACTCTAATATATTTATATTAAAAAAAATTAAATTAGACGCTTTTATATTTACATTTAAAAAGAATTAGAGAAAATCGGGGATTGAGAAATAAAAGAGAATTTTTCCAAAAATTTCCATCACGCTTTAACACTTTCATGTTTATATTAAAAACAAAAATAATAATAATATTGAGAAAACCTGTAAGAAGCAGTAAAAGCTAAGATTTTGAAATTAAAAATAGTCTGTAAACCTTAAATTTTCTTATGCTTGTATTAAAATTAACTTTCTAGAAGACTGAAAATTCGAAGATACCATAAATACACTTATAGTTATTAAAAAATTAAATACGGAAAATCGTTTATAGGAAAACCAAAAAAAAAAAATATTTCTATAAAATTTCAGAAAATTCGAAGAAACCGGAGTCTCTTGTTTGTATTAAAAAAAAAATTGAAATAACGAGGAATCTTTCTAGAAAATTCCAGAAAATTCGAAGAAACCTTAAATTCTCTTATGTTTGTATTAAAAACAAATACAAAATATCTGATCTAATTAGAGAAATTTTACAAGAAGCTCAGTAAAAGCGTAGATTTTGAAATAAAGAGGAACCTTTCTATAAAATTCCAGTCAATTCGAAGAAACCTTAACCAGAGGTTTTGTAATAAAAAGAAATTTCTAGAAAATTCCAGAACATTCGCAGAAACTTTACAAAATCCTGCGTTTGTATTAAAAAAAAAATAGTTAGAGAAATTTTGCAGCAAGCTTAACAAAAGTAGAGATTTTGGAACAAAAAAGAATCTTTCCAGAAAGTTCCAGAAAATTCGAAGAAATCGTAAATTAACGTAAATATTACTATTAATTATTTTTTTTTTAAGATTATTTACTTATTCCCGAATAAACCCATGCGTTTAAGGTCCAGTTTTACAAATGGGGCTCAACTTTGAGCTGAGGCTTAAACCCTTAGCAACGATTATTTCAACAATTGTTGTGAAGGGTTTAAGCTTCGGCTCAAAGTTAAACCGTCATTGTAAAACTGGGCCTAAGTAAATTTAGTAAAATTTAAAATTATCTTTCCGAATATATCAAAACAAAAACAAAGATTACATTTAAAATTCAAATAAAATAAATAAAATTAAATTAATATTCCTTTCATAAAACACAATAAGTCAGTTTGCTTATTTGAATCCAGATTAAAATTAGTATCGTCACACAACTATTAAATTCTTGAAAGCTTTTATTTTGAAACCGCGACGTGGGCGACCGATATCGTTTTGGAGGAAGGAAGAAAATGTAAAATATTTTAATGTTTGTTGTTCAATGAAGGACTATACGCCTCGCGTATTTATTGTGTTCGGCGAGTGAAAATAATTCCGAGTTATTTTAATTTAATTGAAAGTGGTTATTTCGGAACACGAAAAATCGTAACACCGCGTTGTATTATAGTAATAAAAGATTCAGTTTACGTCATTATTTATTTTTTTGTATTACTACACTTTAACGCGAATATTTAAATTATTTTTAAAGTTAATCGAACGTAGAAGAAACTCGACGGAATATTGTAAACTCACTTGAAAATAGGACTTGCCCTCGGACACTTGAAAAATATTAAAGAGGGTCCTGCATACTCGTGGATTCCAGCGCTCTATAGTACACAGAGCCCCCTTAAAACAGTACGATTTTTTCTTTTTCAATAGTTTAAAGGGCGACATCATACCATCGCTTTTTTTTCATTATCATTTCATTAACATAACATTTAAAGCAAAATAAATATGTATGTTCAAAATCTCAGAGTATGATAGTAAGAATCAATTTTAAACGAAAAAAAAATGCTGGAATGATGAATTGAGCAAAGCATATCAGAACCAATCAAATTAATTGAATAGAATAGCTAGGTCAAGTCTGAACTAATTTTCCCATATAGTTTTATAAGGACTGGTTCAATAGAAATTGTTTTTTTTTTATTATTATTACTAAAAGAACATGGCAGATAGCTAGGCAACCAAACTTACATACATGGAACGTTCATGTAAAACTCTATGGGGAAATTGGTTCAGAATAAGTACTCCTATATTAGTGAAGTGCAAAAAAATGTTTGTTATACCCCTGCAGACGTGTCCATCTCCTTCAAAGCCCTGGTCACAATGGCAAGCATAAGTAGTCTGTAAGTTGAGGCAGGATGCGTTAGCGTGGCAAAATTGCCCTTTAGCGCAGTAATCAACCCCTGTTAAATACACCCTCGTTAGTAGTTAGTACAGTAAGCGCACGGCAAGTTGCATTTGTTATTTTTATTATTTTATTGTAAACGGGTAAGCAACTGATGAGCACAAATTAAGCAAGAAAAATCTTACCTGGGCAGAACTTGCAGCATTCCCCTGCTACGCTGATCTGCTGATCCGGATGGCAGGGTAGCTTCGGGCACATGGTTTCCGGGTCTATCCTAGTGCACTTCATGTTTCCATCTTGACATTTACACTCCACGCACTGCCTGATGTTCACTGAATCACCGTGGTCATAAAACACACCGTGCATAAGACAAGTCCCTGTTGGTAGCAAAACGGTTTCCGTTTGAAAACAGAACGTTCGGTAGATTCCATAAATTTAATTGCCATATAAGTAGGGAGAGAATACTGAATTATTTCGGGAAAGAAAAAAAATTAAAACATACAAAACCTAATCACAAAATAAAATGAGTCATTAAGTAAACCTTGAACCCGTTCCATAGGTTATCATACTCCCACCATAGAAATCATTAATCCATCAATCATGAGAATTCATGCATATTTATATGATGGTCGATGTAGAAACGAATTTTGTAGGAGTAGATAAGAAAGTAGTCAAAAACCTTTTCCCCAAAGAGAAAATTATGAAATTGTCCTTGAATTGAACCTCCTTGACTTGTTTCCATTGTCCGCGGGCTTCCACAGTAATCATTAATCAATCACGCGAGTTCATACATAATTTATAAATGCCACATCGAAATTAATTTGCTTTTCCGTTGGCAGTATTGAGGAGATAAAGTATATCCATTCCCGTTCGATCATTACATTATGTTTTTTTTTTTTTGCCGGATTTGCGTGCTGTGGCGAGGTAATAAGGGAATTATTAATCGCTGGATTGCGTAAGGGAATGCAGTAAAAAAAAACTTGGCCACGCGAAAAAAAATTGATTATTTCAAAGAGGTAGAATGAGTCAGTTGGGTTCAGAAAATTTTGCAAAAGGTCTTCGACTTTTCAAGCAAACCATTCATCAAGTCATCTCAAGGTGCGGTTTCGGAAACTGACTGTCGAAGTCCAGGAACGAAACGTTTAGAAAAATTAAGTTGTTGACAATTTCTGGTTTAATTTAGATTGGGTGGGAAAGTCCTCGGTGAATTAAATTAAGTGTCAGTGAGAAAGAGGAAAAAATTTAGAGGGTTTAGGAAGAGAAGAGTAAAGATGTGAGTAAATTAGAAGGAAGAAGAAATGGAGGAAGGAGCAGGAAGGAGAAAGGGAACGCTTTCCAATAAGAAGATTTACAAGAACTTATTAGTACAAACCAGAAGGGAATAAAATTAATAAAAGGAAACCAACATGCTACATTTGATGATGATCTGATGATATCGCTTGCTCGAATCCCTTGGAAATGTAGGGAAAATATTGTGGGGGTAAAAAAGATGTGAGTAAAGTAGAAAGAAGAAGAAGAAATGGAGGAAGGAAGGAGAAAGGGAACGCTTTCCAATAAGAAGATTTACAAGAACTTATTAGTACAAACCAGAAGGGAATAAAATAAATAAAAGGAAACCAACATGCTACATTTGATGATGATCTGATGATATCGCTTGCTCGAATCCCTTGGAAATGTAGGGAAAATATTATGGGAGTAACAAAGATGTGAGTAAAGTAGAAGGAAGAAGAAATGGTGGAAGGAAGGAGAAAGGGAACGCTTTCCAATAAGAAGATTTGCAAGAACTTATTAGTACAAACCAGAAGGTAATAAAATTAATAAAAGGAAACCAACATGCTACAGTTGATGATGATCTGATGATATCGCTTGCTCGAATCCCTTGGAAATGTAGGGAAAATATTATGGGGGTAACAAAGATGTGAGTAAAGTAGAAGGAAAAAGAAATGGTGGAAGGAAGGAGAAAGGGAACGCTTTCCATTAAGAAGATTTACAAGAACTTATTAGTACAAACCAGAAGGGAAAAAAATTAATAAAAGGAAACCAACATGCTACATTTGATGATGATCTGATGATATCTCTTGCTCGAATCCCTTGGAAATGTAGGGAAAATATTATGGGGGTAATAAAGATGTGAGTAAAGTAGAAGGAAGAAGAAGAAATGGAGGAAGAAAGGAGAAAGGGAACACTTTCCAATAAGAAGATTTACAAGAACTTATTAGTACAAACCAGAAGGGGAAAAAATTAATAAAAGGAAACCAACATGCTACATTTGATGATGATCTGATGATATCGATTGCTCGAATCCCTTGGAAATGTAGGGAAAATATTATGGGCGTAACAAAGATGTGAGTAAAGTAGAAGGAAAAAGAAATGGAGGAAGGAAGGAGAAGGGGAACGCTTTCCAATAAGAAGATTTCCAAGAACTTATTAGTACAAACCAGAAGGGAATAAAATTAATAAAAGGAAACCAACATGCTACAGTTGATGATGATCTGATGATATCGATTGCTCGAATCCCTTGGAAATGTAGGGAAAATATTATGGGCGTAACAAAGATGTGAGTAAAGTAGAAGGAAAAAGAAATGGAGGAAGGAAGGAGAAGGGGAACGCTTTCCAATAAGAAGATTTCCAAGAACTTATTAGTACAAACCAGAAGGGAATAAAATTAATAAAAGGAAACCAACATGCTACAGTTGATGATGATCTGATGATATTGCTTGCTCGAATCCCTTGGAAATGTAGGGAAAATATTGTCGGGGTAACAAAGATGTGAGTAAAGTAGAAAGAAGAAGAAATGGAGGAAGGAAGGAGAAAGGGAAAGCTTTCCAATAAGAAGATTTGCAAGAACTTATTAGTACAAACCGGAAGGTAATAAAATTAATAAAAGGAAACCAACATGCTACAGTTGATGATGATCTGATGATATCTCTTACTCGAATCCCTTGGAAATGTAGGGAAAATATTATGGGGGTAACAAAGATGTGAGTAAAGTAGAAGGAAGAAAAAATGGTGGAAGGAAGGAGAAAGGGAACGCTTTCCATTAAGAAGATTTACAAGAATTTATTAGTACAAACCGGAAGGGAAAAAAATTAATAAAAGGAAACCAACATGCTACATTTGATGATGATCTGATGATATCTCTTGCTCGAATCCCTTGGAAATGTAGGGAAAATATTATGGGGGTAATAAAGATGTGAGTAAAGTAGAAGGAAGAAGAAGAAATGGAGGAAGAAAGGAGAAAGGGAACGCTTTCCATTAAGAAGATTTACAAGAACTTATTAGTACAAACCAGAAGGGAAAAAAATTAATAAAAGGAAACCAACATGCTACATTTGATGATGATCTGATGATATCTCTTGCTCGAATCCCTTGGAAATGTAGGGAAAATATTATGGGGGTAATAAAGATGTGAGTAAAGTAGAAGGAAGAAGAAGAAATGGAGGAAGAAAGGAGAAAGGGAACACTTTCCAATAAGAAGATTTACAAGAACTTATTAGTACAAACCAGAAGGGGAAAAAATTAATAAAAGGAAACCAACATGCTACATTTGATGATGATCTGATGATATCGATTGCTCGAATCCCTTGGAAATGTAGGGAAAATATTATGGGCGTAACAAAGATGTGAGTAAAGTAGAAGGAAAAAGAAATGGAGGAAGGAAGGAGAAGGGGAACGCTTTCCAATAAGAAGATTTCCAAGAACTTATTAGTACAAACCAGAAGGGAATAAAATTAATAAAAGGAAACCAACATGCTACAGTTGATGATGATCTGATGATATTGCTTGCTCGAATCCCTTGGAAATGTAGGGAAAATATTGTCGGGGTAACAAAGATGTGAGTAAAGTAGAAAGAAGAAGAAATGGAGGAAGGAAGGAGAAAGGGAAAGCTTTCCAATAAGAAGATTTGCAAGAACTTATTAGTACAAACCGGAAGGTAATAAAATTAATAAAAGGAAACCAACATGCTACAGTTGATGATGATCTGATGATATCGCTTGCTCGAATCCCTTGGAAATGTAGGGAAAATATTATGGAGGTAACAAAGACAAATAGAGAAAATACAGCAGTTCCAAATTCTTTTGGAAATCTCTTTCAAATGAGTATATGGAATAAACCACGGATACAACATCTACATCTCTATTAGCGCGAATTTATAAATGCCCTCAATTCATTGAATGACAAACAAACTACCCAACAGAAAGGATTGAGGAAATCAGGGCAAAAAATTAAATAAAAAAAAGTCAAGGAAACTGGTCAGCTTCTCTTAAACACAAGGCAAGAAATGTTCCAAGAAAATACCAAACTGACATGTATAGGAAGCAAATTGAAAAAAATTAAACTAGAAAAAATTGGATGGTCTTTTGTCGCAAGGCAGAACAAGAAAATAGAATGAAACACAGAAAACCCAAATCCAAGATAACATAAAAATAGAAATCAACACTGTCTAGAAGCGCACAAAGAAAATACTAGGTTACTGACCAGGTGAAAAAAGTAAAAGAGTGTTTTCCTAAAAAGAAGGTCAAAAGACATGGTAAAGAGAATTAAGCAACTGGTTGAATTTGGCATAAAGCAAAAGTGGATGAAGGGAAGGAGCAGGTATCCAATAGTGGATAATATCGTGCAGCCTATTCAAACTAATACAAGAAGAGAAAAGAAGTTTTCAGAAAAAGAATAAGTTAAGTTGAAGACTTTAGCATCAAGGCGTTCTCGAGATAACACAAGATATGAAAGTGGGAGATCCTACACTAACTGTAATGGGAGATGAGACAAGAGAAATAGAGAATGGCCTCCGACATTAAAGTCAAATATCTACAGAAAGAGGACAGAGAAGACAGAAGAAGATGAAGTGAAGAAAGCAAAACATGCTACAGTTGACCACTTGCCCAAGTGGCAAAGAAGAGGAAAGTTTTCACAAAAAGGTTGTAACATTAAAAAAGAATTGGCGAGGTCTTCTTGGCATAATATATCAAGGACAGCAGACGTATCAATAGAATAATGGCATTAAAGAAGAACTGGTAAGGTCATCAAAATGAAAGAAAAAAAGCAGGAGGAGGCGTCAAATAATGTGAAGAGGTTGCCTCATGATTTTGACACAAGGTGAACGAAGATGAAACGAAGTAAAGGAAAATCAAATCCACCAACGTAGCTATAAGAAGGTGACAGTAGAAATCTTTTTGCTTATTCGAATCCATTGAAAGGTAAGCACGGAACAACTGGAGAAGAAAAAAAGCAACTTAATAATAATAATAATTTAAAAAAAAGCAAATAAATAATAAATAACTATTTTGATAAAGTCAATGTGCAGTGGAGTAAATAATACAGCATCTCCTCAACTAAAAAAAAAAAAACTCCCAAGTATATCAGAAGTTTTAGAAAAAGAAAGTTTTGTAACTTCAGAATACCCAAAAGTACGGAAATAATTGAACACCAGAGGCGAAGAAACAAATGGAAGAGGAAGGGCAAGCGAAGTATGGTAAGATGGAGTAAGGAAAAAGCCCAGGGAAGAGGGCAACAGTTAAACACTTGCCAGAAGACCAAAGGAATGGAAAAGAGCAAAACCACCTTAAATTCGCAATCTCTAGGAAGAAAGGCTCACGAGTAAGTAAATTACAGGAAAGAGGTCTCCAATGGGAAGAAGTTAGACACTTGGCGGGAAATGGATGACAATGACAGAAGAAAAGCAAGCAATTCAAGACCCCAGGTCTACACCTCACAGCAGAAAGGGCTTGGAATAAGTAAATTGCTTCTCTTTTTTTTAATCTGAAGAAGAAGAAGATGAGGAAAATGAAACTGGAAAAGTTGAGGAAGTCTTTAATGAATTGGTTTCCAGAATTTGATTATTTATTTATGGGGTTCAAGTCCCCTGGTCTACATCTCACAGCAGAAAGGGTTTGGAATAAGTAAATTGCTTTTCTTTTTTTTTAATCTGAAGAAGAAGAAGATGAGGAAAATGAAACTGGAAAAGTTGAGAAAGTCTTTAATGAAACGTTTCCGGAATTTGATTATTTATTTATGGGGTTCAAGTCCTCAAGCCTACACCTCACAGCAGAAAGGGTTTGGAATAAGTAAATTGCTTTTCTTTTTTTTTAATCTGAAGAAGAAGATGAGGAAAATGAAACTGGAAAAGTTGAGGAAGTCTTTAAGGAAAGGTTTCCAGAATTTGACTATTTATTTATGGGGTTCGAGTCCCTTGGTCTACAACTCACAGCAGAAAGGGTTTGGAATAAGTAAATTGCTTCTCTTTTTTTTTAATCTGAAGAAGAAGATGGAGGAAAATGAAATTGGAAAAGTGGAGGAAGTCTTTAATGAAAGGTTTCCAGAATTTGATTATTTATTTATGGGGTTCAAGTCCCCAGGCCTACAACTCACAGCAGAATGGGTTTGGAATAAGTAAATTGCTTCTCTTTTTTTTAATCTGAAGAAGAAGATGAGGAAAATGAAACTGGAAAAGTTGAGGAAGTCTTTCATGAAAGGTTTCCGGAATTTGATTATTTATTTATGGGGTTCAAGTCCCCTGGCCTACACCTCACAGCAAAAAGGGTTTGGAATAGGTAAATTGCTTTTCTTTTTTTTTAAATCTGAAGAAGAAGAAGATGAGGAAAATGAAACTGGAAAAGTTGAGGAAGTCTTTAATGAAAGGTTTATAGAATTTCATTATTTATTTATGGGGTTCATATCCCCAGGCCTACAGCTCACAGCAGAAAGGGTTTGGAATAAGTAAATTGCTTTTCTTTTTTTTAATCTGAAGAAGAAGATGAGGAAAATGAAATTGGAAAAGTTGAGGAAGTCTTTCATGAAAGGTTTCCGGAATTTGATTATTTATTTATGGGGTTCAAGTCCCCTGGCCTACAACTCACAGCAGAAAGGGTTTGGAATAAGTAAATTGCTTTTCTTTTTTTTTAATCTGAAGAAGAAGATGAGGAAAATGAAATTGGAAAAGTTGAGGAAGTCTTTCATGAAAGGTTTCCAGAATTTGACTATTTATTTATGGGGTTCAAGTCCCCTGGCCTACACCTCACAGCAAAAAGGGTTTGGAATAGGTAAATTGCTTTTCTTTTTCTTTAATCTGAAGAAGAAGAAGATGAGGAAAATGAAACTGGAAAAGATGAGGAAGTCTTTAATGAAAGGTTTCCAGAATTTGATTATTTATTTATGGGGTTCAAGTCCCCAGGCCTACACCTCACAGCAGAAAGGGTTTGGAATAAGTAAATTGCTTTTCTTTTTTTTTAATCTGAAGAAGAAGAAGATGAGGAAAATGAAACTGGAAACGTTGAGAAAGTCTTTAATGAAACATTTCCGGAATTTGATTATTTATTTGTGGGGTTCAAGTCCCCTGGTCTACACCTCACAGCAGAAGGGTTTGGAATAAGTAAATTGCTTTTCTTTTTTTAATCTGAAGAAGAAGATGGAGGAAAATTAAACTGGAAAAGTTGAGGAAGTCTTTAATGAAAGGTTTCCAGAATTTGACTATTTATTTATGGGGTTCAAGTCCCCTGGCCTACACCTCACAGCAAAAAGGGTTTGGAATAGGTAAATTGCTTTTCTTTTTTTTTAAATCTGAAGAAGAAGAAGATGAGGAAAATGAAACTGGAAAAGTTGAGGAAGTCTTTAATGAAAGGTTTCCAGAATTTGATTATTTATTTGTGGGGTTCAAGTCCCCAGGCCTACACCTCACAGCAGAAAGGGTTTGGAATAAGTAAATTGCTTTTCTTTTTTTAATCTGAAGAAGAAGATGGAGGAAAATGAAACTGGAAAAGTTGAGGAAGTCTTTAAGGAAAGGTTTCCAGAATTTGATTATTTATTTATGGGGTTCAAGTCCCCAGGTCCACACCTCACAGCAGAATGGGTTTGGAATAAGTAAATTGCTTTTATTTTTTTTAATCTGAAGAAGAATATGGGGGAAAATGAAATTGGAAAAGTGGAGGAAGTCTTTAATGAAAGGTTTCCAGAATTTGATTATTTATTTATGGGGTTCAAGTCCCCAGGCCTACAACTCACAGCAGAATGGGTTTGGAATAAGTAAATTGCTTCTCTTTTTTTAATCTGAAGAAGAAGATGAGGAAAATGAAATTGGAAAAGTTGAGGAAGTCTTTAATGAAAGGTTTATAGAATTTCATTATTTATTTATGGGGTTCATATCCCCAGGCCTACAGCTCACAGCAGAAACGGTTTGGAATAAGTAAATTGCTTTTCTTTTTTTTTAATCTGAAGAAGAAGAAGATGAGGAAAATGAAACTGGAAAAGTTGAGGAAGTCTTTAATGAAAGGTTTCCAGAATTTGATTATTTATTTATGGGGTTCAAGTCCTCTGGTCTACAACTCACAGCAAAAAGGGTTTGGAATAGGTAAATTGCTTTTCTTTTTTTTTTAATCTGAAGAAGAAGATGGAGGAAAATGAAATTGGAAAAGTTGAGGAAGTTTTTAATGAAGGGTTTCCAGAATTTGACTATTTATTTATGGGTTTTTAAAGTTCGATCGATAGTTGTGGGCGGAACTTTCTAATTTTTTTGACAAACTCGAAGAAGATAAACGGAAATAATAGTATGAACAAGTGCGTGATGAAGAAAATACCGTGTTCTTAATATTTTCTTTTTTTTTTGAATTAATTTGTTTTGTATTAGAGGAAAATAACTTTTCTTTTTCTCCCTACTTAATGAAATTAACTATTGGTGACTTACTGAGACAACTTTGGCAGCATTCGCCACTAATATTAACGGGATTCTTACAGGCCGGAACAGGACATTCCACAGGACGACACTGAATCTCTCCATGCTGTGAAAAGAAACATCAAGAAAATTTGAATCAGTGCGAACAGTAGAAGGGGAAAACGTGTCGCGACGCCCGAAGGAAACGAGTGCCCGGCGCAAAAACCGACGCGTCATGACGGACCCGCATTATAATAATGAAATGGATGATGATTTGCGAAATTTGGAATTTTGGGCCTTCGAAAGGCGAAGGTGTCGCGCTAGTTAGGACGCAAAATTTTGTGATATTACTAACCACGCAAGCACATAGGTCACAGCCCCTTTGCCACGTGGCGCCGTCCGCGTGGACTGTGCCGTTGACGCGGCACGATTTCTGGCAATCACATTCCTCGACCTTACTGATACGACCTTCGGCTGCTACTAACTGCAAAGCACACAATTATATACAATCAAAACATTGTACTGAACGCATAAGGGACGTTACATGGTAGTCCATATACCCTTTCGGAAAGTTCCTTAAGATGCCGCGTCAACTCCTGCACCGTGTTCTGCAACAGCGAAAACTGGCCGCACGTCGGACACGTTGAGTCCAAGCTAGGACACGGCGTTAAATATCCTAATGGACCGGCTATCAGTCTCACGTCCTCCATGGCTCCCTGAAACATGATTTTAACTTAAATACATTTATTTGTCGGATTCTGCACTCATTAGAATACAAAATAAAGCGGAACTCAAACCGAAGTGGCAGCGGCACGTTCGCAACGTTAGCGTCGCTGCCGCGGCCGCTCCGGTGTGCGGAGCCCTTAACACATTTCAATTTATCAAATTCCACTCAATTTACATTTTCTCCGTCAGGGCTGCATCAAATTTAGTTAAGAAATTTCAAATTCTTAATTTCTCAGACGCAGTGTGACCTTAATCTCCAATTTATTCCCATAGTATCAATTATAAAAACAATTGTTCCTATGGGCAGAAAAACTAAAGATTAAAGTTAAACTGTGATTGAGAAAAAAATTAGTCTTGTAAAGCAAGTTTTATATCATTTTATGACTAATGACTAGCGGTTTTCAATTCTTGCAGTTTGTTTTCAAATATGTAAGAATGACCCATATTCTCATCTCATGATTAAGATCGTCTCTAACAAAACCGCGATTAAAATAAATATAAACGATATAGCTTTATGTGAATTTCATGAGTAAGAGAGTGAGGGAGAATTTATTCATGGCGAGGCGTTGCTAAATTAAAAACGAAGTGAGAATAAAATCTCAAAAAAAAAAAACTTAATATTTTGTTACGCAAAAGAGATAATTGTTATCTCTATTTTTATTGGATGCATTTTTGTATGAAGTTGCGAAGTACCCTGTACATTTTTGTACAACCTTGAATAAATTTTAATATTTGCAGTACAACAATGCCCACAATTACAATTAGGTAATAAAATAAATAAAGCAGGAAAAAATTACTAAAGATTTTTTCTTCTTAATGGACGAGATGTCGGGTTGTGGAATACTCCCCCCGCAGCTCTAGGCGTCTATTGCTTTGCTTATATTCCCAACCCAACGATAAATTAATGCGAAATTTAATTCTCGGTGGAATTTATAATAATACACAAAAAAGTGGTACACAGAACTGAACCAAACGGCTGTATGTGATGTAATAAAAATAGAATGCGGAGTAGGGCCAGGTGACACAATTTTTCCTGAGTTATTCACCTTCACTTATTATTAAAATAAATGTTCGAAGATGAAACTTTATACAAAAAAATAAGTGAATATTGAAATAATAAAAAGTTTGACCACATTTCTTAGACAACCAACATTTCTTAGACAAAATTAATATAAGGCTGTCCTAAAAATTTTTGCACCCTTTAATCACCCTCAGTATAAATAAAGAAAATCACCCTCAGTATTAAATAAATAACGTAGGGAAATAATTAAACTTTATATTATTAACAAACCTAATTATAATTTGTTATAAATTATTCTTGCATTCAACGTTCTCTTGAAAACAGCTGCACTTATAATTTGTTATAATTTGATGACTCTTGCTAATTATTTCGAACTTATTGTACTGTTTCATTGCTCTTTTTGGATTTTTTTTTTTTTTGCTTTTTATATGATCCTATATTTGTTCTTTTTTTTAATTCCGTCCGCCGTAAATTCTAATGGCCATTTCTTAATGTACGTACTTTAAAAACCTTCTTTACCGCTTCTTTTATCCTTGCGGTCTTTCAATCAGCGACAATTTAATCTCCAATCAATTTCGTAATGGTTCTTTCTTTTTCTGTTCATTTTCCATTTTTTGCTATTAAATTGTACGATTTCTTGGTTTCCAAAAACAACATTTTTGGGTCTAAAACGTCAACTTAAAATAGATGAGGAAGCACAGACTGGATTGAAGAACAAAGGAAAAGAAAAGAAGGAAGAAGAAAACGTTCAAGAAATACTCTGAAGAGTACGTACCTATCACAAGAAGGAATCGGGGCAAAGTAGTTTGGAAGAATGAATAAACTAGACGAGAAAGCTCAGACTGGATTGAAGAAAACTTTTACGAAAAAAAGGAAGAAGGAAATGGGGCAAAGTATTTAAGAAGAATGAATAAACTAGATGAGGAAGCACAGACTGGATTGAAGAACAAAGGAAAAGAAAAGAAGGAAGAAGAAAACGTTTAAGAAATACTCTGAAGAGTACCTACCTATCACAAGAAGGAATCGGGGCAAAGTAGTTTGGAAGAATGAGTAAACTAGACGAGAAAGCGCAGACTGGAGTGAAGGAAACTTTTACGGAAAGAAGGAAGAAGGAAATGGGGCAAAGTATTTAAGAAGAACGAATAAACTAAATAAAAGAAGGAAGAAGAAAACGTTCAAAAAATACCCTCCACAAGGAGGAATTGGGGCAAAGTATTTAGAAAAAATGATGGCGAACAGAAAAAAAAAATAAAAGCGGAGGAAGCTTTATGATATGGAAGTAAATGGAAGAAAACGTTTGAAAAGTGCTTCTCGAAGAGCGTCTATTACTACGACGAATTAGGGAAGCTATTTAGAAGAATGAAGGTGAAGCAAGAAAAATCTAGAAGTGAAAGAGGAAAAATTTTAGAGGGTTAGGAAGAGAAGAGTAGAATGTGAGTAAAGTAGAAGGAAGAAGAAACGGAGGAAATAACTAAGAAGATTTACAAGAACTTATTAGTACAAAAAAAAACTCCCAAGTAAATCAGAAGTTTTAGAAAAAGAAAATTTTGACATCTGGAATTTATAGAATTACAGAATACCCAAAAGTACCGAAATAATTTAACACCAGAGGAAAAAAAACAAGTGGAAGAGGAAGGGCAAGCGAAGCATGGTAAGATGGAGTAAGGAAAAGGTTCAGGGAAAAGGGTTTCAATGGGCAACAGTTAAACACTTGCCAGAAGACAAAATGAATGGAAAAAGAGCAAAACCAACTTAAATTCGCAATCTCTAGAAAGAAAGACTCAGGAGTAAGTAACTTACAGGAAAGAGGTGAAGCAAGAAAAATCCAGAAGTGGAGGAAACTTCAAATGACAGCCACGATATGGAAACAGAAGGAAAAGATAGAAGAAAATCGTATTCCAAGAAAAGAAAGGCAACTAAAGCTGTAATATAAACATGTGAGTTCAGGTTTAACCATGGACGTCATAAAAAATAAGAAATGCGTTTTGAATAATCGGATAAACGAAAAAAAAATTGGACGGGTCTGATCCTTCTTCTTTTGGAAGAGAATGAGCAAAATTGCATGAACGGTTGGGGACGGTGTTGATAAGAAGAAGACTAAACTTTGGAGACAATTATTTGAAATTATTTCATACTTCCAGGGTAGCTCTTCATTAATTTAAAACAAGCATGTTACGTCTAGAAGGGAGAAACTATATGAAGCTATGAGCAAGGTTTATTTAAATAACACTAAAAGCAGAAAGTGTAAGAAGATGAAGTTTCGTCTTGTTTGATTTGGAAGAAGTCCTGTTTGGGAGGAGACAAAATAATATTTTCCAGGAGGTAAGGCAGTTTATCGACAGATGATGACAGATGATTTGGCATTTATTTAAAACAAGAATGATGTAGAAAAAAAACCAAAAGACTGAAGAAGAGGCAGAAACGAAGACCTGAAGGTAGACTTTTAAAAGGGCAAGGAGAAGGAGGGGACTAGGTTCAAAAGCTAGCCGTGGAAGGGAAGAAGCATAAATTCCTTCATTTTCGATGTAGGTATTCCAAAATAGGTTTCAGGAAGTAAAAGGCAGAAACGAAGACACCTAAAGGTAGGCTTTTAAAAGGGCAAGGAGACGGAGGGGACTAGGTTCAAAAGCTAGCCGTGGAAGGGAAGGAGCTTCAGTTCCTTCATTTTCGATGTAGGTATTCCAAAATAGGTTTCAGGAAATAAAAGGCAGAAACAAAGACACCTAAAGGTAGGCTTTTAAAAGGGCAAGGAGACGGAGGTGACTAAGTTCAAAAGCTAGCCGTGGAAGGGAAGGAGCTTAAGTTCCTTCATTTTCGATGTAGGTTTTCCAAAATAGGTTTCAGGAAGTAAAAGGCAGAAACGAAGACACCTAAACGTAGGCTTTTAAAAGGGCAAGGAGACGGAGGGGACTAGGTTCAAAAGCTAGCCGTGGAAGGGAAGGAGCTTAAGTTCCTTCATTTTCGATGTAGGTATTCCAAAATAGGTTTCAGGAAGTAAAAGGCAGAAACGAAGACCTGAAGGTAGGATTTTAAAAGGGCAAGGAGACGGAGGTGGAAAAGGTGAAGAGTTTGAAGAAGACATCCGTCGATTTCGAGTTAAATTTGGACGCCAAGGCTCAATTTCAATTTGAAATGGAGAAACTTGACCACATCTTTTTAAGTCAATGGTTTTTCACAAGCCTGGTGTGTGATACTTATAAGATCATTATCAATTGCCCCAATTTTTTTTTTTTTTTACTCAATTGAATAACCTTATTCATCAATTATGAAATAACAATGTTGATGACTGACGCCGCTATAATTTATTTATGAATGCAGGGAGATAATTAAATGCCATTCATGAAATCCATTAAGCACTTTGTGTAATTATTTCATTCCCTTCTGCATTTTTCTACTCTTTCGTCCTTCTCCCATTGATTGCCAATGCTTGAAGACCGTAAGTTCAAAAGGGGTTCAAGAGGTTTTCTTTTTTTTGCCAAATTGCAAATTGGATTTGTACCCTTTTAGAATCTCTTCTGATTTGGACTTTTTTGAAGCAGGTTTTTGGGACAGTTATGGTCTTAGTCAATTATCGTAATTGAAATTGCAAATGTGTCTAGACGGGCGTGGGTAGTTCCTAATATAAGTAATTGATTAATTAAAAATGTGCTTGGGCTCACCTTGAAAGGATAATGCTTGTCCCTCTGACCTAACCAGAGGTCTTGCGACGTTGAAAAGTTTCTATCAGGAACACCGGTTAAAATCCTTCTATACAACGATTTACAATCGATAAACAGTTCCGTTTCCCACCCGCTCACTGAAACCGCCACGTGGTGCCACACGTTGTCCGCGAGCTTGTACGGAAACGTCTCCACGTACACTTTGGAGTCTAACTGCGACGTGTAGTAAAACCGTATCTCGTTCTTACGGCCACTAGACTGGAGTTCTAAGTAACATTTGAAACCGTGCGCGAAACTCACTATTGTACCTATATTGTCCTCTTCTTGGCGCAACCACGCCGATATAGTGAATTCCGGACTTCTCCGGAGAAGGTCCGAAACTTTTTGGAATGCGGCTGGAGGAAGTTTAAAGTGTCTGTGTTCACCTGAAACAAAAAGAAAAATAGTAATTTTTTCTAAGAAAACCAACTTGATACTTGTTGTTATGATCTCGATTTGACTCAACAACCGGTATAGAGTTAATATATTTTAGTATTTAATTTTTGCGCAGGTAGACTTAAGAGTCTTTAATAATTGGAAGTGGAATCACTTATTGATAGTATAGTGACTAGTGACATGCGCATGTATCCACTCTGATAAAAATATTGAGTCCTGCTCGGACATAAAAATGTTTTTCAATCAATAAATGCGTGTGCAGGAGTTTTATATTGTATCTACAAAGGTGAACTCGATAAAATCTGTTTTTATACCTCGTTTGTTGCATACAATTTTTATTCCCCCCCTCTGATTACCAGAAATTATAAACAAGTACAAAGAGTCCTAATGAGGAGATTTGGTGGAGGCGCCTTCTAACTCTGCCAATAAATTAATTGATAAACTCGTCGAGAGCTCTATACGACCACGCACGATGAAAAATTCAAATTATGTTCGTTACTTACGGAAACTGCGTGTAATTTTCTTCATTAACGCATTTAAAGTGTCCACACTGTAGATCAGATTGCGTTATAAAACTTCGCAGCCCAAGTTTTATCGATCACATTTCCAGGGAAGTCGTAAAGTTCTATTTGTATATCCTAGAAATGAGGCCTCACGATATCCCCGAATGCGGCTGGCTTATCGTTTATTACACGTGAAGGGGGCGCTAATAAATCACTCACGGTGGAGGCGACCCCCCTTGAGAATTTATTCACAATTAATAAACTTGAAAATATAAAAGGATGACCTTCCTACTTAGTGCATGAATAATTTTAATGTACAGGGTGACTACGCGAGAATTCCTACCCCCTTTAACTCTTTTATTTTTGATTTCATGAAAAAGTGTTTAAAACAAAACTTATAAGGACTAATTCAAAGCTTCCCTGTGTGCTCACAGGAAAACAATTGATCGTCGGATAAACGAGATATAAACTAAACTTAACTTAAGTATTTTTATATGGAACACCCTATATATTATTACGTTTTTCGATTCTAAATTAAATCCTAATGAGACTGCATGTATAATAAAACTAAAAAAAAAGATAAAAGAAGTTGTAGAATTTATTTCAGTACTGCTACAAATATTCACAAGAATCAATTGAGAGTCGGATACCCAAAAAAAATAAACGAAGTTTTGGTTTTAAATAAAATAACATTAAATAAAATTTTACCATTAACATATTAAATCGATTTAGATGTTTTCTAAAAATTAATTTTTAAGCTAGAAACGAAAAATATTTCGGAAAAATCGAACCTTAAAAAATAACTGAAAATTTAACGTAAAATACACTCAAAGCGTTCTCAATTTTTTAATGCAACGTGTAAATCTTCTTAACATGTTTTTAGTCACATCTCTTAGTATAAAATGATCATTATGATCAAGTTTTCTATTTCTAAAATTCAAAAATAAAATAAATTAAATCGGAATTATTTTATACCCATCTTCTACATTGTTAGTTTTATTATACATGTAATCTCATTAGAATTTAACTTAGAATCGATAAACGTAATAATATATAGGGTGTTCCATTTAAAAATACTTAAGTTTAGTTTATATCTCGTTTATCCGACCATCAATTGTTTTTCTGTGAACACATAGAGAAACTTTGAATTAGTCCTTATAAGTTTTGTGTTAAACATTTTTTCATGATATCAAAAATAAAAGAGTTAAAGGGGGTAGGAATTCTCGCGTAGTCACCCTGTACAGGGTTTATGTAAATTCGGGGAAAATGTCAAAATGTTGTCGATTTTAATTTCTTTAATCAAATTCAGATAGTTTACATTGATGTTGAAATAAATATAACGAAGACATTCGTTCAATTTCGTTTACTTAACTCATAAATATTTCTTTTTTGTTGTACAGGGTTTACCTGAATTATTCGGGGGAAAATGTCAATTTTCTGTCAATTTTAATTTTTTAAATAAAAAAAAAATTGATGCAACGTTCGTACGTGTGTTAAATTCGGTGTTTTAAAAGAAATTTTTATTAAAATAGAACATTTCCGTGGCCATGTTATGTATAATTTGTTTAATTAACTTTTAATTTTCTTTTTCCGTTAATGTCTAAATGAGTATCTACTATCTGTATGAGTATTCGTTTTCAATATTTTTAAAAGTAATAGAGAATTGTGAAAAAATTAACACAACTTTACCAAAAAAAATATTCGTAGGGATATAGGCAACTATACAAACGTGTTTCTTGGGTTGCCTAAACTAAGGCTTCTTGTGTTTCTGAATTACTATTATTTCTCTTTAATACAAAAGTCAGTGAAATTTATTGAATAAATGCAGAACAATGGAATTTTGTTTAAAATATTTAATAAATTTGGGAAATCGCTCAATCTGAGAGATTTCAGCATTTAAAAAAAGAAGAAAAAAAAATTCGTAAAGCCTTCATTATAGACAACTATACAAACGGTTGTATTCATTGTGTTGCCTAAGTCAAGGCTTCTTGTTTTCTTTTGAATTATTATTACTACATTCTATTATAGTTTACGCAAACCGAAATGTTAAAAAAAAAATTAACTGTGTATAAATTTTGCTGGTGATTCAATAATATAAAAAATAGAAAAGAAAATTACGAATTTTTGTGGACATGTAACGAGTGTTCAATAATAGAAAACACTCGTTATTATTTCTTCTTTGAAGTTCCAATCCGTTTCCATCAGTGTTGCCAACTCGGTGATTTTTCATCAGATTTGGTGATTTTTTTCAAGTGGTAGCGATTTTCTGACATGATTTGCGACCTCATTTTTGCTTCTCAAAACTGGTGAATTTTAAAGTGTTGTACGATTTTTACGAAAAATCAAAATTGACATAAATAAGTAAAAAAGAAAAAAAGGTTCGAGTATATATGCAGTGGTAATTATTCTAATATTGAGGTTGGTAGTCAATATGGCAAAACTTCCCTCTTTTCTTTCACTGTTTTAAATTTTTTAATCAACGACAAACAACCAATTAACGTTTATTCTGACATTAAAATGCATTAAAATAAAATGTTAGTGCGAGTTGACAATTAAGAAACGTCGAACGAAAAAGTAAGCTGATTCATTAAAAGCATTTTTAAATAGTTGTTCGTTTAAAAGAACATTGTTAAACAGCTCGACTTTGTGCAATGCACCCAGACTTCACAAACGAATTCTATTTAACTTTCTTAACTCACAAATTGTTTAATTTACATTAAAAATACTTTCTTGTATTCAGTATAAAAGTTTGGAGAGTTTACGGAATTAACACTGTCTTAGTTTGATGATTTCTGGTGATTTTGGTGGGAAATTGAGATTTTCCATTTTATTCTGTTGGCAACTCTGGTTTCCATCAATGCCCTGCCTTTGAAGACCTGCAACATCTGACCGGCGGCGGTGTCAATCTTGTTTTTCCCCCTCTTCCTTTGCAAAGTCATTTTCGCAATTGTTGCCTGCTTGTAGTTTGTAGTTTGTCTTCTAATTTGGTCTTTATCACTTCCAATTACACTGCTGTACACTTTCAGAAGCGTTTTACGTTTAAAACTTTTGTAAAGCGCGGCAAACGCGGCACCCGTTCGACTTCCGCCACTCTCGCGTCTAGCTTGACTTGACCAATCACCGGCGTTGTATACTTTAAGCCAAAAATTTTACGATTTTGGGTCTTTTCTTGTACGCGATTGCATGTAAATATCTCAATTTATCAGTTTTCTTGTTTTTCAGCTGAAAGAATTTCTCTTTAAGTGAAAATTTATGAAGAAAAACAGAGAAAAAGTTCGGGGGTCGAGAGTAACGCTTACCGGGGTCGAGATTAAATGACAATTGCCGATCGCGTCAGAAATTATTTCGTTCATTATTAAATTTAGGTAACTTGGTGCTCGTTATTACTTAATTAGTGTTGTACTTTAATTAGTTTCGATTGAATTGAAGATGATAAATTAATTGTGTCGTGTGAAAGTGCAGGTTAATTAATAATTCGGTGTTTGGTGTGCATCTCTCAGGATTTTTCGCTCGATGAAGCGAGCCGCGGTCTCGCTTTCAAGTCCAAGACCCGGGCTATTCATGTAAGTGACTTTTTACATTTAATAATCGCTGTTAATATTCTTGTAATGTGTATGTACTGAAGCCATCACTGATTTAATTACAATAATTATTGATTCCAATTAAATTCGTGTAATATTAAAAAGAAATATGTTCTTTCTGTCATCGGAATAAATACTGTGGTGCTTGCTAAATGTGGCATCCAGAAATGTTAAGCTTTCGGGAAACATGTATAAAACTTTAAATTACTTTGTTTTTCTTTACTATTTCCAGTTAGAATAGAACAATTAGAATTAAACTTTCATTTTACATTATAAGAGATTTTGTTCCGACATCTCCGCCAGGTGGCGCAATAACGGATTCACTCTTCACTCTTCTGGTTTTTCATTCATTTTATGGTTAATCAGGATACTTCTGTTACCATAATATGTAATAGGTTTAAATACACAAAAAATTACGGTAACTGGAACATCTTGTTGACTGTAAATTGAAAAACCGGGCCGTAAAATCTTTAAATCGAACGGAGTAGCGCAGTTTGCCGCCATTTTGATTCCAATAACAACTTTAATAACCCAAAAATGAGGAAACGGCTGCCATTCGCAGAAAACACCAAAAAGAAATTTTTTTTAAACAAAACCATTGGTAAATATTTATTAATATTTGTTATGTTGAGCCCATTTTTTCGTGAACTAAGTAAAATGACTCGCATTTGCTTCCAAAAATTGATAGCCGATTCAGTGGTCCAGTAAATTATTGAGTAATTATTTACAAAAACTACAAGTTAACGTACGTAGATGAAATTTTGCACATATCACCACTGCATAATATGTTGTTTCGTAACACTATTTTCATTTGGGGCTCGCTGTTAGTTTAGCAGAAAAAAAAATATTTTAAAACACATTTGGTTATATGGCCTCGTTTGTTTTGTAATGACGCTTGACGCGTATAGCGGGTGGTATAAACAACGATTAGAAAAGGACAGAAAACTCGCCGTATTTGTAACCATCGGTTAGAGAAGGACAACACAACGACTTTAATTATTTTTTTAATTAAAAACGGAGTGTTTGCCCCAATTAATTCTAAGTACATTTGATTTACAGTTAATTGTAGAACATGTCCTCCAAAATTAATAATTTTTGATCCACTTGTAGCTATTGTAAATAATTACCTTTAGACAAATAGCACTTACCTGCATTATTTCTTCTATTTGCTATCTTTATTTTGCCTTGTTAATAAACATTTTCGTTTGTGTACCTATCCAGTGCCTTGCAGCTGTTTGTTTTGCGGTGTTAAGTTTTGAAAACTATTTTTTTCTACAACGGACGCAATTTCGGTATGTAAGATATCAATCAGTTGCTGTTTGTGAATAGTAATTCTATGCTTTTACCGGCTATTCTAAAAGAAGATTAGGAATGTTTGTGGACACGTATTACTTCTTCTTTGAAATTCAGGAAATTCTAAACATTTAAAAATCAGGAACGATGCTTAATTTCAGTCAATAGTAAACGTTTTTAAGCTTCTTGAGAGAAAAAAAGAAATCTTTCCTACTTTAATGCAGGCAACTGTAAAACCTTCCTGAGGAGTTCACTAGTTTGTGTACAGTGTGACTTTTTGTTTGTGAAAAAATATAATTTATTTATTTGCAAGGAAACAGACACCCTATTAAAGTTAGTTGTGTACTTGTACATATATGGTTTTTAAAGGTAATTCGACAAATCTCTCCATTAAAGCACGTGAAAATTAGAAAAATGAATAAATTAGTGATTTTTAGACGTGCCTGAAATTTTAATCATTCAAAACTGATGAAAATTGCATAATCTAAGTTTAATTATTGTAAAAGTTTACAAGTTTTTTGTTAAAAAAAAAATTCTTACAGCCTTTAATGTAGGCAACCATACAACACGCTCAAGTTGATTTGGTTTGCCTATACTATGGACAGCGCGGACCTTTTTTTCACTTAAAAGATCAAATTTATTTTTTTACACACCAACTAATATGTTATGAAAATTAATTCATTTAATTCAATCTTAATTAATTGATTAATTAATTCATTTAATTAATTTTCTCCGCTAATACATGCGAAAATTAAAAAAATAAATAAATTAGCAATTTTCTAAAATCAGAAAAAGTGTATAAACAAAGTTGAGGTAAACTAACTAGAAAATAAAATGTGATCCCTGAACCAGCTGATTTTTATTTTTCTTGTTTGAATCGCAATAGGGCAATGGGTTTATTAAAAAGTGAAAGCTCTAGAGAAATTGAACTTTTCAATTAAATTCGTCTAGTAGTCACAAATAATATTAATTCATACTTAGATGTGAATTTAGTAAAAAGTATTAAAAAGAAATAAGGACTATAAAACATTAATCAAACTCAGCCACCCCAAAATACCCCTAAACCGCTATTATAGACATAATCCAAATTTGAAAGGCAAATATAATTTGTATAAAAGATAATAAATACAATAATATTAATTCAAAAAACAAGACGCCTTGGTTTAGGCAACCCAATGAACGCAAACGTTTGTATTATCGGTTATCTGTATTGAAGACCTTGAGAATTTTTTTTTATTTTTCTTAAATGTAAACTGCTTCTCAATTCTCTTGGGACTCTTTACGTTTAGGAAATGTCTAATTCCAAGTTTTGCACAATTATAACATAACAAAGCCACAGAAATGTTTAGTTTAATTAAATGTTTCTTTTAAAACACCGAATTTAACACACGTCCGAAAGCTGCGTCAGTCTTTTTTTGTTTAAACAAAAACATGAATGTAAACTGTCTAAACTTGATTAAAAAATAATCTACAAGAAACTGACATTTTCCTTGAATTGAAGTAAACTCTGTATATTAAAGAAAACATTTATGCGTTATGTGAAGAATAAAAAATAAAAATCTACAAAAATCCTTTATCAACATAAAAGGACGTTTAAGAGGATTTTTTTAATTACTTTGCACTTTTTCTTTTGGTTTTCACTTTTTGTCAATTTTGTTTTCCAATTTTCAAGTTTGGCAAAAGCCAAGGCACAGGTATGTGAAATAGAAATAAAAAATTGTCAAAAGGGGAAAACCAAAAGAAAAAGATGTTATTGGTTGACATTTTTACTCTGCAACATTTTATTTTGAGTTTACGTCAATTTGGATAGGAGGCACTTACGCAAAAGACCACTGAACCAGAGACCCAATCCAAACATAAATTAAGATGTTTTATCCAAGATAGATTTTTCAATTTAATTTTAAAAATTACTCTCTCTGCTTTATTAAAAAGTTATTGAGAACATTCTTCGCGTGTGCGTACCAACTTGACACGCACGCAGTGTCATAGACCGATCAATTTGTCATGGCAACTTTGATCTACTCTACATAAAATAAACTGATTCCCTTCAATCCGCACGGTTTAACAAAGTCCAAGCGAATCACATGAAGGTGAACCCCGATATTTTACACTCCCTTGCATAAGTGTAGTAGCTCAACAGAAAAGCTATTAACTCTATTACGTATGCATGATTCCCCGTTGAAGCTCGTTAGGTGCTTGACTTACTTTCATCCGATCAGAAATCGATTAGCGCGATCTTTGTTCGAGAGACCCGGCGGCGCGGAAATTTCAGGCCTGAAAGAGATCCTCTGAAGCCGTTTCGTCGTTTCAGGCTGTGAACTGTGAATTTTCCTCCATGATTTATCGCCGGCACGCTAAGTCGCGGCTAAAAATAGGATTACGGCGAAATTACCTTTGAGAGAGTATCCTCGCCTATGCTGTTGATGACCCGGCACGCCTGTTACATTTGTGTTATTATGTAACATTAGTGGTTCTAGTAGGTCGAATTGATCAGGAGGATCCAGGCCTGTGGCTGAAACAAAACAAAACATGACCTCAATTTTCCCTTTTCCTTTTTTTGATGGGGGTATGAATTATCAAGAAAGCTGGCCATCACATTCAAACCGATTTTCCTCCACGTTTTCCAGTCGCCAACAACCGGGGGCGAGTATCAACAACCAATTAGGCGATGCCACACCTCCACATAAGAACTCGTTTATAAGTGTGATGGAAGGTATCGTCTAATTAGTTGATGATACTCGCCCCCGGTTGTTGGCGACTGGAAAACGTGGAGGAAAACCGAGCTTTTATTACTATTATGCATATTGTATTATTATTATTATTATTATTATCCAAAACTATATAGAATTGTCAACGTATTGTCAATTTCCAAGATTAATTCAAAGATCTCTATTTTTTTGGAATAAAAGGGGGAGTCCCTCAAACAATAATAGCAAATTTTGATTAACTTACACGGCACCGCTTACAATTTCGAGCAACTTAAACCGATTCCGTTTTAAAGCAAACCCCTCAGGGGGATGGGGATGTGAGTGAGTAATCTGAACGTGCGGTCGACCCTATTAAAATAAGTTAATCCGTGCTTTAGGTCTTAAGCCACGTGGCATATTTTATTGAGGCGCAGGTGTACGTCGTCGTTGCAAATTATTTCCAGTGGCTTACGTGGTGTTACGTGCGTTTTGCTCTCGCAGCTGGAGCGAATGGGCAGGCTCTCTTTGGTAACAGAATCTAATATAATTCTCGTCAATTAAATAAATTGTGCACCTGAGTGTTTATGGGTGAAGTTAATTTAGACGACGTTTGTAATTTCCTGCTTAATTGAATTCCGTTTTAAATTATTTAAATTCTGCTCGATGACAAAAATCAGTTTCGTTTACCTTCTTTCAGGGTTGCCAGATTGCGGGAAACTTCGCCGTTTGGGCCAAATTTTAAACGCATTTGGGGCTTAAAAATCTTATTTGGTGCGTGGCGCCTAATTTGGACTACTTTTGTTGTTGCCTTCACATAACGTCAATCAATCAAACATTCCATCAAAAATTTAAAACCGCAGACTCGATTAAAAAAAAATAATAATAAGTATATACGATGCGATTGGTAATGACCGTCCATGTCGCTATTTAATAAAGCATGTACATTTGAAAAGCAAAAAAAAACTCCCAGCAATTCATGGAAAATTAACGTGTGTCTTAACTTGATTGTCCACTTTCTCACTGACGTTTGTTAAACTTAACGTAAATGTCAAATTATTCATCTTCAGCTTTCATGTCAAAATTGCTATTCGGCAATCTGTTCTTTACGGAACTAAAGAAGCTTTTGCTAACTAAAATTTGTTGTTAAAATAAAGTTTTCTGTAGCAATATTGCAATCATTTTTTAATGATATAAGAGGTTATTTTTCGTGGCAAGTGACAGTTGTAGACAGGAGTGTATGGACTAAGACATACGTTCGTTAATCTTTGTCATTTCAAAACACGCTAGAGTTTTTTTTTTTCAACTGTACAATTGTTTTTTTGTTTCGTCGATTTTAATTTTTTTGTCCATCGTAGTATTTTTTTTTCTAAATTCATTTTATGTTTTCGCATTTCTCTTTTGTTTATTTTTTATCAAATTAATTTTCATATTTTGTTGATTGATGCTTTTTTTTACAGTTATCATTTGTTTTGTACTAGTCTTTTCGTCGGGAGAAGTTTTTGTTTTGTTTGTTCATCTTAGGTCCGTTTGACACTATGCAAGAGAGGCACAGGTTAGCATAGTGTTAAACGAACCTTAGTCGTAAATATTCTTTTGTTTTTTTTCCTGTTCTTTTTACTCTGATATGTACTATTTATTTCTCTTTTGCTTTTTTTGTTGAATTGAGTTTTGGTATTTTGTTGTTGGCGCTTTCTTGTAGTTCATCGTTTTTCATTTGTTTTGTGTCCATCTCCATTGTGTTGGGTTATGGCCTTCGTTTTGGGCACTGTATTTCATCGTTCATTTCTTTCTCTTTTAATCATACAGTTTGCTTTCATTTTCTACTAATTTTTTTGACTTGCCCCGGAAGACTGTCACTTTTCGCCCAGCTTGATGTTCTTCTTTTGTTTCTTTTTGTGTTCACTTAATGCGTTCTAATTTGTTGCTGTTTCTATCATTTCTCTTTTCTTTCACATTTCTCTGCTTCTGTTTCATTTGTTCTGATTTTTGATATCCCAAAACGATTTTTGAAATTCCAAATTGTAGGAACTGTGTTAAGATTTATTAACCTTATTTTCGTGTTTTTTTTTTCAGAATAACTTTCTGCACATAAAAATCAAATTGATTTGACACTGTTTTTAACAAACATTAAACACAAATTAACATGTTTTATGGACTTCAGAAAAAAATGGCACTTTTTGGCTACTTTTTCTCAACAACTTGGCGGCGACATTACCTGCAAAAAATCTGGTAACCCTGCCTCTTTAGCTTTAGACTGTTCTATTTCTTGCAAGTGATTCTGGTTCAACTGCTACTCTGAATGAAATATTTGTAAAAAGAATGTTTTGGGACCTTTTTCAGATAGCGTTTGATTCAATTTAGTTTTTAAGCAGAGTTATTCTATAATATTTTATCTTGTACGTACAGGGTTAGTTTTATTAATGTGAACCCCCCTTTACTTTTTTTTAATTATTAATTAACCAGCATGAAAAAAATACGTGAGTGGTCTTACGTGAATTTTAATTTTTTTTAATTCATGCTAATAGTGTTTCAATAGCGTTTTATGAATACAGGGTAAGGAAAAAAAATCTAAATGAATAATTCGGAGAATCGAAATTTGTCCAAATATATTGATAATTCCAAGGTTAAAAATTAAAATAATAAATCTAACCCTGTACATACAAGAAGTGGGGGGTAGTGTAGAACGGCCCTAAGTATGAGAAAAAACGGAAAAAGAATGAAAAGAATGCAAATTCAAAAGTTTTGTTGTTTCGTTAAGCCAGTATTTAATTTTCCATTTTTACGCAAATTCGTGCTTGATTTTGGGAGTAGTATCGTCTTATCGGGGCGGCTTTCTTGAGAGGAATGCGTGCATTCAACGTTGTCCAAACAGAGATTAGATAAGGACCGGCTATTCTAAAAGAAATCAAATAATAATCACGATAACGTTGACAAAATGGTACGCAAATAGTAATACGTTTTCTATTCTCTCCTTTCCTTTTAACAAGATTTATTCAAATAATCAGAACAAACACTCACTTGTAATTTCGACGTAAACTTTCTTACAAAAAAAAAAAATAAATAAAACCAGCGTAGAAGATCATGCAGACGAAGCGGAAGAATGTTGATTAAAAAAACAAAATAGGAAAAAAAAAACAAAATATATTTCCTGCAGTATCAAAAATCAAGGAGAAAATGTCACTTATCAATAATGGAAGAAGAAGGAAGAAATATTTGTGTGAGATATTGAACAACGCCATCTGTTTCAGTTTATTATAATCTGTGTGTACGACAAATAATTCTTTATTTTGTCACAATTGTTTCTTGACCGAACTGTGCTCGAAAATTTTTTTTTTTTAATTTTATTGTTATACGTTATATTTTTTTAAAATTTTATTCATTCTCGTTTTTTTTGTTTTGTCATTTCTCGTACAAACAGTTTCTTTTTTACATAACATTTAATAACTAATGAATTGTACTGCGAATCAATTGTCTCTTATTTTTATTATTTATAAAAAAAAATCATTTGGCTTTTAAAAAAAAACCTGTTTTATTTTTTATTTATTTATTTTTCACAATTGATTAATCTATTAGATGGTGTAGTAAAATCGATTGCCTTTCGATTAGTCATGTTATTTTCCTTTTAAATTTATCATTTGTTTTTATTATTTTGTATTGGTTGCTTTATCTCGCCATTAAATTTATTTTACGTATTAATTTACTGAAATGCGCTGCAAAATCGATCGACTTTTGTTCCTAATTATTAATAATTTGCAGTGAAAAGAATATTCAAAGCAAAAGTATATATTCCTTTAAAAGATAAAATAATTGTCGTTTTCGAAATTCGAAATGTGGTGCAGGTGACGCCAACATTTTTTTCTTTCTTTCAAAACCTTGATCTGTAATACAGGATCTTCATAATTGATTGTATCCCACGTGACCAAGTTCTCTGCCTGATAGTTAGGCAACTAACAGTACACATGATTGGGCAGAGCTGCGACGGTACTAGCTCCCTTATTATTAATAATTTGACCAATCGGTACATCAAAGTGTAGTCTTGGTTTGTCAAAATATGTCACTTACGGTGGGTTTCACAAAAAAATTGTTAATCAGCGATTAATTTAATTCTCTGATTAAGAAACGTCATTGGACGAAGTTGACAATAGATTTGAAACAACCAATTATACTGTTTCACCCAACCAATCACACGCTTTAATCACGCTGTTAATTTAATCAGTGATTAAATAATCTTTGTGAAACTGGCGGTAAATGTTTTTTTTTATTTAACAAAATCATTAACCCCCCAGTTTCACACAAATTTAATTACTGCGAGATTAAAGCCTATGATTGGTTGGGCGAAACAATATAATTGGTTGTTTTAAATCTATTGTTAACTTCGTCCGATGACGTTCCTTAATCAGAGATTTAAATTAATCTCTGATTAACAACTTTTTTGTGAAACCCACCGTATGAGTTACAAAATAAAGATAGATAGAGTATTACTATCAACCTTTTTTGACTGCAGCCCAGTTATAGAATTGATTCATAAAATAAGGATAGATATACTTATCCTCATTTGCAACAGTCTAGCTTAACTTTAATCGGCGATTATTTCTCACGGTATCAATTATTACAAAATCTTTTCTATGGAGTTAACTAGGGTTTAAATTTTAAATGAAAGTGGTGCAGATGGGTCTTTATTAAAAAAATGAAATGTTAACTATTTCAATAACTGTTTACGGTAAAATAATTAGAGACGGGACAGTTCAGATTGTTCTATTAATTATCTCTATAACTGCGATAAGGATTTAGAGATGGACATGATGTTAGGCATGCCACATCTCGGGTACTCCCCGGCTTTATACAGTGATAAAAATTTTATTATAGCGCAGTAGTAAGCAGAACAGCGGCGCTAAAACCAGTTCATGAAATTTAATTTTCCAATTTTTAAATTCACCACGCTCGACATTAAATATTTTCGAGTTTTATTGTTACGACTTGCAATAATAAAAGTTACTGACAACGCTGCTTATGGCTGTTGTTCAAAGAAATATGTAATTGTATTCATCTTTCACCTGCAGGAAGTCCCATCCTGAAATGCTAGTTTCGCTGGGAAGGAAAATGAAAATAGAAGAAATAATTTGGAAGTTGGAAATTGGAAAAGTTATTTCGTAATTCTTTCCTCCTTGTGATTGAATTGTTGATGAGTTTTATCAATTCTGCTGGGAAAGTTTGCGTTACTAATGCTAAAATGTCACCGTATGACGATATGAAAAGTTGAATACAATACAATCAAATTTATGAAGATGGAACGATTAAAAACGTGATTTAAAAATGTCAAATCTTTAAATTACTAAGGCCCGTATGAGAGGTTGACATTCCTTGTATGAAATTTGCAAAAAAAAAAAAAAAAACTGATACAGAATACAGAATGTCATTTTATATCTCGATTAAGCGATGTGCATTTGTTTTTCTACAAACATTAACAAAAACTTTGAATTAGTCTGTACAGATTTTGTATAAAACATTTCTATCTAAGTTCAAAAATAAATACGCCAAAGGGGTGGGAATTCTAGCGTAGTCACCCTGTACATAACTGGGGAAGAACGGTTTACTTAGGGACTTTTCATTTATATTATGTCCGGTTATAGATTAAAACCTTGCAAAGAGCGTGGATGGGATAACGAGGGTTGACAGCTTGGTTGTAACAAAATATGTTTTTTTTTTCTTTTTTTTTAATAAAAAAGAAACTCAAAAACGAAAAAATAAGAAACTTTGGAATTTTATTCAATTTCACTTACGCCTCTACTCTATTTGCCAATTTTTCAAAAATATTGCAAATTTTTTTCTTTTAATTTTTTAAGATTTTCTCGGAGAAATTCTTACCAGTTTTTTTTTTTACTTTTAATCATTTTTGTGAAAAGTTTAGTCGCCATATGGGCCCCCGTTTAAGGAGGCTCCGGGCCGACCCTTTATTCGGAGGCTTTGTTTAACAGAACGCGTCGCGCTCCGCGGGGGTTCCCAACTTTTTAAAGCACCGACCCCTTATATGTAACTAAAAAAAAAATTCCAATCTGCGATTCTTTTGACTTTATGTCATTTTAATTTTTAATAATTAATTGTCTTTTGTCTCTTTTCTCGATTCGAATTTTTGAATTTATCAGTTTGATTTTCTTTTGTTTTGTTTTTCTCATTTCGTTCAAACTTTCGGTTAAAAAAAAATTCGACAACGCTCCTCATTCGACTTGACTTATTAGTTATTGTAGTTTTATACATAGAATATTTATTTTCGTCTTATCTCCATCACCCATCGTTTTCTGCTTTATTATTTGCTTATTTGACCATATTTAATTAAATAATTAATTTAATTCATTTTTTATTATAATCCCTCTCTCTCTCTATTCGATTTCGTTTGAGTTGTTTTTATTTTATCAGTTTATCATCTTTTGCTTTCATTTTTTCTTTAGCTAGCTTTTATTTTTCTTTTACTGTCAATTGTCGTATTTTGTTTTGCTTTATGTTTCTTTTCGATTTGACTTTATTTTTTCTTCGTCTGTTTCTTTAATATTTATAAAACTTGATTGTTAGTTTTACGCGAATCTTAGTTTCTGAATCTGGTACCATTTTTGATGGTACCAGACCGAGAAAGGACATTTTCATATTTCAAAAACGAACGAAAA
The DNA here is from genome assembly GCA_036172665.1 of Prosopocoilus inquinatus. Classification (NCBI taxonomy): domain Eukaryota; kingdom Metazoa; phylum Arthropoda; class Insecta; order Coleoptera; family Lucanidae; genus Prosopocoilus; species Prosopocoilus inquinatus. The sequence goes on from CM069869.1 coordinate 72,901,613, forward strand.
GATTCACTTTGAAGCTGCGAAAGGAGAAATATTATTTTTATTTTCTCCTCCAAATTTTTATTAATTTCATTTCTTCACTTTTGATACAAGGCGAGCAATCGAGTTCGCGATATGTCAATTAACTGTTTATTATGAAATCATAATAATGCCGATGTTGAATATGTTTGAAGGTCTGTAAAACACTAGTGGAATTATGAACCTATAATTAAACTTATTAAAAATCGGCATTATTATGACTTCATAATAAGCAGGTGTTGGATAAAACTATGTATTACACTCGTGCCTTAACAGAAAATAAGTCACTCAAGCAAAATTAGCCTATTCGAGCAAGCGTTCGTGATTAAATATGTATTCCTTTCGTGACTTATTCGCCTTATGAGACACTTGCATAATAAATAGCTATTAACAATTGAGTGTCGCTGAGTTTATATCAAAGGAGACGACTTTGTATTAAGGAGAACTCGTACTCTTTAATTATGGAATTTCTTTTCCTGTTGCCTCTAACCACGGTAGGATTCTAAAAACTCGTTTGCGACTTAATGAAACCGAACGTAAGCTTTTAAGTGTTTAAACACATTAACACAATTCATTCAGGTAAATATTAGTACAGCATTTCAGGTTAATACAATTTGCCTAACGACAAATTAATTACGTAATAGTGCGCCGAGTCAAAGAGAGTGAAGCTGGTGCACTTCGCGCGCCGTAATAATTACTTTAAGTAGTTGTTCGACAAAGGGGCATTCACCGCTACGAAATGACATTTACAGCCAATTAAAAACGCCGCACCTGAAACAGGTTCAATCTGGTAAAGCGGCGTTCAATACTCATGAAAATTAATGCGTCTTGCAGGCCGACGCCGCCGCCGCCGCGCCGCTGAAACTGCGGAGCTTTTTCCGGAATATAGGTCAGCCGCGGGAAATTTCGGGCACGATTCGTCATAATTAAGGCCCCATCAGCGAACTTTCGTTGATGATCGAGACACCGTCGAGGTTTTCAGCTGGGCTCGCCCTTGGCTTGCATGTTATTGATTTTCGCGTCTTATGTCCTCGTCCCTAGGGCTTTCGCCTCCTAACCGAACATTGATTGCACCCCTTTTGTTGAATTTATGCCAACGATTGGATTTTCTTGCCATCATATTAATAGCCATATCGTAAGTCATCGTTGCCATTCGAGATTTATTTTTCTTGCTTACCTCGTCGTTTTTATATCACGTAGTATATTACTTCTGCTACAGGATAAATCGAATTGAAGTCGATTCAAATCCTGAGCTTTAGAAAAGCGGCCAAAATAATATCGCCCCCAAAATTAAAAAAGAAAGGAAAGTACAGGCACGAGCAAAAAAAATTGGTCGTCAGTGTCATTCGACATTTGACACGATGACACGTGACTGACGTAGCTACATGTCTCATGTATATTCTGTTTATCAAACTGATTAAAAGAAATCAAGAAGATTTTTTAATCTGTGACGATTCCATTCCAAGTTTTTAAATGACATTAACGATCGACAACTTATTTTTACTTGCGTACAGAAAAACAATCATGAAATAAATCCATTTCATACTTGTGCCACGTCGTCTGCAGTATTAATCAAAATTTCCACTTGACATCAAACAATGCCAAGGCAGCTAGTTAGTTTAGTAGTGTTTCGCTTCTGCAAGCGATGTTTGCAATGGCAATTAAAACGTCATTGTCATGATATACGCGGATAACATGCAAATTATCATTGCTGCCGTAATACAAGCCCATAACTTCAGGAACTATTTTATAGGGCTATTAATGCCGCCGGTGGAAGTCGGGGGGGTTGCTGAATTAATTGCAGCAACCCGCGATATTTGCAGTTTCACGGTTGCATGAACGCAAAACTCGGATTTGCTTGGTTTTATAAATTTAATGAACATCGTTCACTGAAAGGGACGAATTTTACTGTTTGTGCACCTAATAATAAAAAGTGAAACCAAATATTGACCGATATTTCTTTTTTATGCAGAACCTTGGTTTCTTGCATCCCTTCCCCCTTACTTAAAGAGAAAAACAGAAAACCAGTAAAGGGGAAGGAATGTAAGGAACTGATATTCTGCAGAATATATCAACAGAATCACAGCACTGACAATGAAATTAAGAAATTAATTCCAGATCCTGGTATGCACATACATGGTGTATTAAAATGCATGTAAGATGTCAAATTAATCAAATTTCTTTTAAATCGCAGTGTTCAACAGAAAAACAAGTAACTAACTAAAGTCACGCGATTTAGAAACTTACTTTTTTTCCTTTAGTTTTACATCTTGTAATCGAGGCTTTTATTTTTAGGTTGTGATCGTTTTGATTTCATTGAATTTACAGTTTCTTTTTGTAAGACGACGGCATACGACATAAGAACTAAAAAAAAAGAGACCGTTAAGTTGTTCGATACGAAAATGAACGAAGAGTTTCAAGCGCGGCCTTTAAATTTAAGTCGCGTTCAGAAAGCGACTTTTGTGCGCCAACGACGTAAAATCAATCACATTCTGACGGACGCTTCAATTTCATCTGAATGCCAATTATAATGTGACCGAGTTTTTCTTCTGAACCTACACAAAATGCCATAACATTCTAAACACGAATTAAATTTAAAGGCCGCTTAAATATTGATAATATACGTAAGTTGTTATTTTACTTTCGCATTTACAGTATTTATAATATACATCCTGTATATTAGAATGAATCAAAAATTTATAAATGAAAGTGTTTTAATAATGAATCCCGCAGGTTTCTAGAATACACACACATAGATAAAAAAATGAGTACGTGTGGGAAATAGAGCAGGTGCAAATAGAGTACGAAAAGGGGGCCAAGCAGCACCAGCAGCAGCAGCAACAATATCGTCCGAAATAAACCGGAAACGGTACCATAAATTAGTCACCGGACGCAGCTTTTATTAATAAAATGTGAAATGACATCGGACAGTGACTGCACGTATCGTAGACTAATAAAGTGCAAAGCCTTGACAGGTTTAGTCTGTTCCAGCCAGATTATGATCAGCTTATGCACTAGATCTATAAGCATTTGGAGAGGAGCCAACGCAACTTTTTATATATTTTCTACGTGCGGTCTCGCACTCGTTAACAACTGTTATTTTAACTGCTGTTGAGTTGATACAAAAAAAAAAAAAACGAACAGGTCCGGCAGAGATTTCACACATCTTTAAAATGATATCTTGCACCTTGTTTTAAACGTAACTAAGACCATTAAAGTTTTACAATTCCCTTACACATTATTATTAAAAATTTTGGAAGCTCCATTTGTGTATTAAATAATGTCACTTTACTGCAGTGTGTGAGCGCCCTAAATGGAAAAATCGTCTGCCACTATAATATAACACCACGGCTTCCTTACCACGGCTTCCTTCAGTAACATTAAAAGTTATCTCCAATCTAAGTATGTAGATGCGAAATGAGTTTTATACATGCTTTATAGTGTTTATAGTTAATTATAAATGTACAATCATGAAGTTGTACTTTGCAGTTTAATTGTATACAAATTCTTTTTTAATTAATACGTGAAAGTTGTTTGCAAATAGAAATTAAATAAATACACATCCTGTACGTAAGAATTTTGATGATAAATAATAGGAATAATCACTTCACTAAATGAATTTTGCTTTGGGATAGGCAGCCCATCAATCAAATCAGAAACAACTTCGTGTTTTCATGATGTACTGAAAGGATGGAGGTATATTGGGTTGCCTATTTTCAGTTTTTAAAGTGTCGCGCGGTTTAAAATAAGCATCCAGTGTGCTACATGATAAAAACGTTTAGGCATTTAGTTACGTGAAAAAAAAAATACTTACGCAAAAAACGCAGAATTTAAAACACTTACATCGATTCTTAAATGGTGACAGATACTCCAAAACCGAAAATTCCTTTATTAATTCTATATTTTCGATTTAATTTAAAAAAAAGTTACTTTTGCTGAGAATACGAAGCGAACTGGAGTTTTTAAAGATAAAATTAAAATAATAAAATCACAAAGGCGTTCGAAGTTAATGTTGAGAACGTCAACGTAACTGCGATACATTGCTCTTAAAAATTAAAATAAAATAGCTTCCATTTTTGCTCAAGAGATGGCGTTCAGTATAATTTCCATGACACCTGGATCTTAAGTCTGTGTGACACCACGCAAAATTTGATTTAAAATAGTATAAAATGTTCTATAAAGTGAGAGAGACAGACTATCACTGTTAATGGTCATTGGTTGAATCGGGACTCTGTCATTTTTGCTCAAGAGATGGCGTTCTGAATAATTTCCACGACCCCATAAGCTCGTCTGACACCACGCAAGAATTGATATAAAATCTTCCATAAAGTGACCATAAAGTGAGAGAGAAGACTACCACAGTTAATGTTCATTGGTTGAATGGGTATTCTCTGTTTGTTTACTCGATGACGACATTTTTCATTTCTGGACGACAACAGATGGCGTTCGGAATGAGTTAGTGTTAAGTGCGTAAACGTCACCTTTAGTGATCGCTTATTTCATTTTTTTATACGTTATAGAACAGCGGTTTCCAAATTTTATGTTACTACGCCTCCCTTTAAAAAAAAAATCTAACCTTGGCTCCTCCACCTCTTCCGTTCTTTCATAAAATAATACAGAAGTTTATTTATGAGAACATATTTTCTTATTAATTTATGTTTTATTATGAAAATTACATTTCTGTTAAATTTTCGTGCCTCCCCTTTCACCTCGTGCCCGCGCCTCCCAGTTTGGAAATCGCTGTTATAGAGGGACACTGTCCTCTCTCTAAAAATCCGGTTTGTTAACTCTAAAAAAGGTTTTTTCTTTAAATCAATTGTTTTTAAAACAAAGTCCTTGATGTGAACGTTAGGCATGAAATTCTATACATAGTTCGAATAAAATGGTTTTCCGTTTTGGCCAAGAGATGGCGTCCTGAACGATTCATTCGCGCTTTGATTCCATACGTATTTTCAAATTAACTTTGAAAAATAAAAAAAACTTTTCCGGATAATGTTAAAAGGAAATTCAAATTTTTGAAGCTCGATTTCATTTTTAGAAATAATGTTGACAAATGAGCGACGAGATAGCGCTTTAAATAATTCACTGTGGCGCAAAAGCAGAACACGGAGTTATTACTGCAAAATCCCAAAGTAATTATAATAGCCTTCTTATTAAAATTACAATAAAATAGCTTTCGTTTTTGCTCAGGAGATGGCGCTCCGAAAGATTTCCGTGACGTCTTGTGTGTTAAATTTTCGTTGTTGCGGGAAACTCCATTGAGATATTTTTCATTTTTGGACAACAGACGGCGCTCTGAACGACCGACTGACTGTCAAGTGCGAAGCTTTTATATTTAAAAATTCTTTTGTTAACGCTAAAAAAAAATCATTAATAAACTCAATTGTTTTTAAAACCTTAAGGCCTTTTTTTCCATTTTGGTCAAGAGATGGCGCTTTAAACGATGATTCACGCTTTGATTTCACACGTATTTTCAAATTAATTTTGAATATAGGGAAAAAGTTTTGTTGGGAGTGTTAAGAGGAAATTCAACTTTTTGAAGCTCGATTGAGGCAACTTTAATTTTTAGAAGTGATGCTGATAAATGAGTGAAGAGATGGCGCTTTAAATAAATCGCTGATTTTCGCTGATTTCCTTCAGCTGGACTTAAAGATATTCAATTATTTTTGATTTTTTCTTTTAATGAAACATTCTTTATCAACGAACAATAATCAGTAAGTCAAATTAATCAATTTAAGAGCAGCTAACCTCAATTTATTTTGGTGTGTATCTTTATCGGTATGAAGTAATGAGTGTAGACCTGCTAAGTTTCTTCCTGTTTTTTTAGTAACCACAATAAATAATAACAAAATTGTTGTAGTCGACTCTTTTCCGATGAAATTTGTTAAGAAAGTAGTTTTTCACCTTTAACCGGACACTACTAAACCTGGAAAGAACACTCAACGTTTCACTGTGGCTTGATAGCTTCGTCGTTGTAGGAAAAAAAATTAATTTAATCATTTGGGCAACAGAAAATGCCCATCCATCATCATGGGACGAACTATACGAATAAAAGAAAAAAATGTAGAAACAGTGCAAAAATTAAATTAAAAAATAAAACATTGAGTTTTTTTTTGTCCGTTACAAATTTCGTAACCTATTTGTATTTTAATTTTCTTTTAATATTATCCTAAAAGTAATAACATGACCTTCTGTTAGCTCTGAATTTTGCGTTTCGCAATTTTTAGAGCTTTTGAGAACTCAGTTGCGTGCGACATATTTGGAAACAGGAAAGCGGTTTACACTTCTTCTTTCATTTTAACTGGCAAGCTAGCACTTCAAATTATTTAGTGCTTTCATTGACCTTTAGGCATTTTTAGTTTTCATCTTTTTAGTTACAATATACAGGGTGATCAAAGTTACTCCCGCACTATTGCCAACTTTGTTGTTATTGGAACTACGAAGTCGTTCAAATTAACAAACATGAACTGTTTTTGCTCTAGATTACAATGGTGATATCAAAAAACAATTGCGCATTGCAATCTCATAATACTTGCCCATGTAATGTTTTCTTTAATGGAACAGCCTATATTTTTTATTGGCCAGTGAAAGAACATAAAATTCTAAATACAAATCACTCTTTACTATTTCACACTTAAACGAAAAAATAAATAACAACTACGACGTTTCAAGACAATCACCGGTTTTTTAATAACACAAATGGACGTCGCACTGAAAGGTATTAGACCTATATAAACAATTGTTAATCAGCGATTAATTTAATTCTCTGATTAAGGAACATCATTGGACGAAGTTAACAACAGATTTGAAACAAGCAATTATATTGTTTCACCCAACCAATCACAGGTTTTAATCACGCTGTTGTTAAATACATCAGCGATTAATGCCCGTTTGCACCGCTTTCACTTAAAATTTTAAGTCCTACTTAAGTGGTTAAGTGACACTTTCTATTATGGAAAAAGTGTCACTTAACTATTTAAGTGTGACTTAAAGTTTTAACTGAAAGTGGTGCAAACGGGCATAAATAATTTTTGTGAAACTGGGGTTCAGAATGTCAAATTCATCAAGTCTCCAAAATTTCGTCATTTTGTTGCACCGCAATCTCAAAGCAAAAAAAAAAAAATAAAAACAAATGAACGTCATCAGGTTTGAGGCGTTAACTTTAATCTTTTTTAATCAGTGTATCGCATTTAGAATGTCAAATTGAATTTGATTTTTTTTTTTTTTAATTTCATGTTGACACCTTGCACTGCCGGGTTTGAAGATGTATAGTCACGAGCAAAAAAAAATGGTCATCAATGTCGTTCTTTAACACTGGCGGCGACGTTATCCTTTTTAAGTAGCGTCTGGTGACAATCTGCTAATGTAATGATTGTGAGTGAACTCTTTTGTTCGGGGTGTCACGAATTTCAGTTGGTGGAGCAGGATGATGTAACAAGTCTAGCCCGTTACTTCTGCATGTAACTGTGACAATGCCCGCGAGCCTCGACGGCGTCCGGCGCAAAATTTATTACGGCGCTACTGCCAGCCTTCCAGGCGCCCGGGACACTGCCCTCCTTTTCTCAGTTGCGGAGCGTCTCGCCTCGTCCTTTTCCCGCCCGACCCGAACGGGATATTAAACCGACTGAAACTTACGTAATAGTTTTCATATCCCTACTTTCACTTCAGTTTTCAGCAGACGAAATTGACGCGGACGTGACCTATTGATTTTGTGCGTCCAAGCACTCAAAGCCTCAAGCTTTAAATTCAAGAAAGGACGTTTTTTTTTTTTTTGTTCAGGATCGCAAAATATACCCCGTATGTTTCGTTTTAACTTGAAAACGCCAGATTTTATCTTAAATTCGCAGTTTTATATGAACTTCTTTTTTCTTATTTTATAATATGTATAGTCTGTTGTTTTTCATGTTTCAGTGAAACAAGCGGTATGTAGTTTTTTATTTGTTTTGATTTATTGTTAGGCTAAGGGACGCAGCTTTCATTAATAATAAATTCTGCAATATGTTATTTACAATTTTTGTTTCGTTTTGGTGTTTGTTGCCTTAATATAATTTTTAGTACATAATTCCTTTAGCAAAATCTATCGTGTGTCCCAAAAAATTTGTAATCGTTTGTAATCGGGTAAAACGTTTAGTATCTTTCTGCTTTTTGCATAATTTGATTAAATATTTAATATTCAAATATTGAACTTATCGATAATTAAGAAGTAAATGTCAAGGTTTTTCGTTTTCTTGCGTAATTTGTTTAGTTAAATGTATTTAATAAAAGTGGAGGTACGGTTTACCAATCATAGACGGCGCCTAGGTTACAAGACTTTTGAGACACACGTTACAATTTTTCTCTAGTCCTTTATCAAATATACAGGGTGCTGCATTGATGAACGTAACATAGGAGATCCCATGTTAATTTAAAGGTGCTCGAATATTGACTTTCCTAATTATTTTACAGCAAAATTCCATTGAGGTTTCTTAAAGTACTCTTCAAGATGAATCTGTCTCTGAAGTTTGAGACACTTTGAATTGCTCAGTTTCAAGATATTTAAAAGAAACATTCAGTAACGAAATTCAATTTATACCAAACTATCAGAACGGCCTGGATCAGTGAATGTGTATTTCAAAAACGACTAGATTTTATAATCATCTGTCCACCATCATTGATCAAGGCCGTGCTGGTAGTTTGGTGTAAACTGAATTCACTTTTAAAATATCTTGAAACTGAATACTAAATGAAAAATTCTCAAACTGCATAGACAGATTCATCTTGCAGAAAAATTTTACTGTAAAATAATTAATATTTGAACACCTTTACATTAACATGGAATTGTGTTGCGTTAGTCAATGCAACACCCTGTACACAACAGTTTTAGCATAATCGCTAAAATGTATAAGGTTATTCAAAAATGGTGCCTCAACTCTCCAGTACGTTATTCTAGACACAAGAGAGTACTAAAAAAATGTAGAAAAAATTTTGTTTAAAAATTTTACCATCTATGAGAAGTTGTCAAAACTTAACTTAACTTTAGGATCTGAGAACTTGAAGAGTGAACTTTACATAAAGTTTATTGTATTTATTATTCGTTCTATATAAGATTGAATCATTAAATTATGAACTTAAACAAAAGTACATGTACATGAATAAATGGTTTTCAAGTTGCGCACAAAAATACATGAATAAATGGTTTTCAAAACTTTAACCAAACAGAATTATAATTGGATATAGCTATAATAGGAAGCTATCAATCGACAGTGAAACGTTGAGTGCTATTTCCAATTATAATTTTGTCCGGCTAAAGTTATATAAACCGTTTATTTACAATTTCTAACGGACAAGAGCCGACTTCAATTAAGAAATACATAATAATTGCAAAAATTAAAAAAAAATCTAAAATACAATTTGGGTTGATTTTTTTTTACATTTTTCCCTGTTCTTCTGTCATTATTTGACAAGGTACTGGAGAGTTTGGGTGTCCACATGTAATAAGTGGAGCTCGGACGAAAGTGAAAAAAAGAGCATCAAGAGATTAAAAACACTGTAACAACACAAATTCGAGCACATCCTTTTATTTCATTAAATTAAAAATTAAAAAAAAAAATATACTTATTTGACCCTCCCTCCGATCTTTTGCTGGGGTATAACCGGAGGGTAATCCGCTCATCAAATCTCAATTTGAATTTAATTTAATTTGTTAACGTTACATGCCAAATTGTATTTACATTGCGTTTATTAATATTATTCTTTTCTAAAACTAAAGTTCCTTAAAATTGTTAAAATTGTTCGTGTGTTACTTCATTGCAGCATTCGTTCAAGTGCTGCATTTTTTGATTTGATCAGCCACGCCAATTCTGAACCAATTTACCCATGGAGTTTTACATGGATATTCCAAATGTGCATGTTTGGTTGCCTAACTAACCAACCCGTCTGTTTAATAAAATCTGTTATTTATTTGGGTAAGCTCAAAAGTTATCTATTTAATAGAAACTGAACAGCGATAGGATTTTTTTTTTGAGAGAGATTTTCAATTTTTTTTTTGTTTTTAATAAAATTTAGAACTTTTATCGAATATATGAATTTTTAGTGCAAAGTCTAAGCGATTTTGAGATCGCGCTTTCGATTCAATCGAATTTAGATCAAGTCGATTTGACGTGACGTGTGAGAAAACAGCTTCAGTTACACTTAATCAGAGGGCGCTATTAATTTCGACTACATTCTACGAAAACTTGGGAGAAATCGATGAAATCAATCGCGGGCAAGATCGAAAGTATAGGAAGAGAGAATCGAATTATAAATTTAAACCAAATGTCACGTTAGGAAGAAATACAGGCCGTCTCGAAAGTAACACCCGTCCTTTTGAAAATCGATTCGAAAAGCTGAAATAATGCGAAATAAAATAATGATGAAAGTTTCGTTAACGAGTTATTCAAGAGAAGGGAAAAAAATTAAACAATTTCGACTTTTGCAATGTGTGGGTGTTTGAAAAAAAAAACATATTCGAAAAACTTGTCATGCGCCATTAATTAAGTCTCCAAGTCTTAAATATCTGAATATCCTTTAATTTTAATTAAAAAAAAAAAAAATTTATCGCAGCCAATTCAAAAACATAACACATAACAATGTACGTATTAGTCAATTTCAGATGTAATTAATTGTGAACCACTCTCTATTATAAGTATTACCAGGACTTTATTATTTTAAAAATGAAAAAAGAAATTGTTGTTTTCTTGAATAGCTCGTTAACGAAGCCAAATCGACACTTTCGTCATTTTTTTATTTCGATTTGTTTCGGCTTCTTGAATTAAATTCCACAAGCGCTGGCGTCTTTTTCGGGACACCCTGTACATATCAAAGTCATGCATTTTTGAGTGAACCTTTGTATGTAGTGCCTTTTTTTTGAATTGTGGAGTAAATTCTCTAACCTGAATTGGTGGGTCGCATCGTGGGCCTAGCGCGAGCGGTTTTAGAGTTTTTTCTTTTGTTTTTCATAGTTATAATTCGAGAACCAAACGAGAACGAGTTGGATCTGTGGTGAGACCCGTCAATTTACTCTAGAATTTATTCGAAAATTCAAAAATTTGAGTATAATTTTTTAAATCCTGAGTACATTCTAACCTGAATTGATGGCTCTAGTGCGAGCGGTTTTCGAGTTTTTTCATTTGTTTTTAATAGTACAATTCGAGAACCAATCAAGATAGATCCTTGGTGCAACCCATCATTTCAGGCTAGAATTTACTGGGGAATTCGAAAATGCAACAAAAACTGCAACTTTCGTATAATTCCTGAAAATTTGTTGTTCATTCTCTAGAACGCGAAACTCATTTTTATACCGTATATGTTATAAGTACTACCGCGAATTTATTCCTTAAGAAAAATGAAAATTAATTTAGTTATTTTCTGAAATAGCTCGTTAACGAAGCCAAATCGAAACTCTTATCATTATTTCATTTCGATTTGTTTCGGCTTCATGACTCAAGCCCCAAAAACGCGGGCGGTTCTTTTTAAACACCCTGTATGCGAAAGTCACATGAATTTTTATTGTAACTCTCTCTGTATGATTGCATTTTTGAAATCCTGAGTAAATTCTAACCTGAATTGATTAGTCGCATTACAGGTCTGGCGCGTGCGGTTTTCGAGTTTTTTCATTTGTTTTTAATAGCACAACTCGAGAACCAATCAAGATAAATCCATGGTGCGACCCATCATTTCAGGCTAGAATTTACTGGAGAATTCGAAAATGCAACAAAAACTGCAACTTTCGTATAATTCCCGAAATTGCGTGTCCATTCTACGTTCTACAGCCTAACTTTGTTGTTTTTATTTTTCGAGGACAGGGGATTCACAATACAAATTTCTTCTTCGGCATTTAGAACTGATTCAATTGAGGAAAGCGTAGGTATGTGAATTAAGAGAGGATCGATCCAGAGAAGAATCTTCCGGATCAAGTCGCGAGTGACTAGTTTTCAAGTGAAATCCCATTCAAGCTTCGTCGTAGACAAAACAAACCGTGAGATAATTGTGAATCTCACTTGCATAACTTTCTTTATAGTAAACAGGCGGCGGCAAGGGAGTCAACAGGAACTCGAATGTCTTGAGGTTTAGTCAGGCGCGAAGTTATAATAATAAAGAACCAGAAAATTGGCGAGCTCCTCGCCTCACACGATCAGACAAATAAGAAAAGCGAATCTGTGTATTTATAATTTGCGTTCGCGCTAAAATAAAACCGTCCGTCGCCGTCTGATACTGTGCAGGTCAATAAAAACCAGTGCAATGTTTATTATGTGCAATTACTTTGATAAAATGTAAGCGCGAGCACAGGTGGGCGCGAGAGCGCGACACCTAAATTAAGATGCACGGCTTTTAATAGACCACTGTCACCGACACGAAGCAAAACGATCACGTGGTCAAAAGTGCCAGACGATTTACAGTCGGATCTGCAATACGACTAGAGAACTTGATTTGCCAAATCTACACAATACGACAAGGACGTCAGATTTAAATAGCCCAATTCTTAGAAACCGCCGGCTTTTGATGTTCCAACTTAGGACCAGCTAGTTTAAATAGTTTTATTCAAGGAATTTCGTCAATGCGCGTAATGATTTAGGAAAAAAAAAACGAGGCTAAGACATTCTCCCTTTTTTCATCAGCGGATTCGTTCAAAGAAAACAAACGTTTATCTTCCACATTTCATGTGATGTTATCAGTTTGAAATAATTTCTATATGAAGAACGTTTTTGAATAAATTATTTCTAACATCCACAATAGCTAATGACGTCACAGAAACATGAATATTTGACAACAGCTGCTAATGACAAGTGTCATGAAGTCCCTTTGTAAACTGGGCTATATGATTGCTATCTCTCTACGACATTTTATTTGGCTGCGGTTGTATATTTCCTTTAAATCGTTTTTGATTGCAGTGAGAACCTCGAGCAGCCTCTGGACAGCTGTTTCAGCCCTGCTTGGGGCTTCTTCAGCAGAAACGTAGCTCGACATTCCCACTGCAGACCAAAAACGACTTGCCCAATTTATTCGCAAATGCGATGTAAGAATGATGAACATATAAAATAGCGACATCTTACTACTGCAATGTTAGGTCAAAAAGCGATAGTAAGATGTCGCTATTTTATATGTTTATAACATGTATGTATGTATGTATGGAATTAATTTCTTTTAATTGAATTAAGTTTGCCTTTAGTAAAAGTTCTTGCCAAAGAGGGAGATTGTAGTTAGAAGAAATAAAATATGAAATTGCAAAGTGTGGGCGAGATCTAAGATCTTCTTAATAGCTCTAAGGCCCAGTTTTTCCATCTCAGTTTAACTTTAGACATCGCTTTATTCCCATGAATAAAACGGATAAAACCATATGAATAAAATGGAGTTTACAGTTAAACCCCAATTGAAAAACTAGCCCTTAATAACGTTATTTGGCATATAAGTTGAATTTTATGAATGGTTGTCATGGTGATTCGTCGAATTGTTCGTCAAATAAATTTATCACGAGGCTGAAAAGATCGGGCCTAAGGAAAAAATAATTTCTTCAAAAAGAGAATAGAAGCGTAGATAAAACAGAACAAAATGAAAAAAAAAAAAAAAACTTGTAAACTCGGAGAGATGAAGCGAAATTAGTTACTAGAATCCAGAAAGAAGAATTTTTTAAAAGTATGGGCATAGTCTAAGGAGAAAGTAATTTCAACAAAACCAAAAGACCAACCAAAAGATGAATAAGATAAGCGAGAAGACCAAAAAAAAAAAGAGACAAGTAACTTCAGAAAGAGGAAGCGAATTGGCATCATGAAAGAAGGCTTTAAAGAAAGACGACGATCAATTAAAAGGATAATAAAATGGATTTCGAGGTGCAAAGAAGAAGAATAATGAAAGAAGTAGATAGATCAATGAAAATAACACAAAATGGTAATATAGAAAAGCCTGTTTCAAAAAGAAAGAAATTGGAATTTTTAAAAGTGTGGGGACAGTGCAAGGAGAAAGTAATTTCAACAAAAAAAAAATAACCAAAAGATGGATAAGATAAACGAGAAGACCGAAAGAAAAAAGAGACACGTAACTTCAGAAAGAGGAAGCGAATTGGGATCATGAAAGAAGACTTTAAACAAAGAGTACGATCAATTAAAAGGATAATAAAATGGATTTCGAGGTGCAAAGAAGAAGAATAATGAAAGAAGTAGATAGATCAACGAAAATAACACAAAATGGTAATATAGAAAAGCCTGTTTCAAAAAGAAATAAATTGGAATTTTTAAAAGTGTGGGCACAGTGCAAGGAGAAAGTAATTTCAACAAAACCAAAAGACCAACCAAAAGATGAATAAGATAAGCGAGAAGACCAAAAGAAAAAAGTGACACGTAACTTCAGAAAAAGGAAGCAAATTGGGATCATGAAAGAAGACTTTAAAGACAGAGTACGATCAATTAAAAGGATAATAAAATGGATTTCGAGGTGCAAAGAAGAAGAATAATGAAAGAAGTAGATAGACCGACGAAAATAACACAAAATGGTAATATAGAAAAGCCTGCTTCAAAAAGAAAGAAATTGGAATTTTTAAAAGTGTGGGCACAGTGCAAGGAGAAAGTAATTTCAACAAAAAAAAACCAACCAAAAGATGGATAAGATAAACGAGAAGACCGAAAGAAAAAAGAGACACGTAACTTCAGAAAGAGGAAGCGAATTGGGATCATGAAAGAAGACTTTAAACAAAGAGTACGATCAATTAAAAGGATAATAAAATGGATTTCGAGGTGCAAAGAAGAAGAATAATGAAAGAAGTAGATAGATCAACGAAAATAACACAAAATGGTAATATAGAAAAGCTGGGTTCAAAAAGAAATAAATTGGAATATTTGAAAGTAAGAGCCAAATCTAAGGAGAAAATAATTTCATCGAAAACCAATAAAAGCACTCGATACGATGAATAAGATAAAAGAGAAGATTAAGAGAAAAAAGGACAGATAACCTTAGAACGAGGAAGCGGCGAATTGGGTTACAAAGGTCAAGGAAGAAGAGTTGAAAAAAGAGGAAGATCCATTAAAAATAAAATTTAATTAGAAGAAGTAAAAAGAAGAAGAATAAAAGAAAAAGATAGATCAACGAAAAGAATACTAAATTCACACAATGTATAAAAGCTTGATTAAAAAGAAAGAAATTGGAATATTTCAAAGTATGGAAGAAGTCTAAGAAGAAAATAATTTCATCAGAAACTAATAAAAGTCTACGGCAATGTGCGAAGAAGGAAAAAGAGAAAACCAAAAAAAAGAGACGTATAAACTCAGAAAGACGAAGCGAAACGGCTTAGAGCGAGGATTCCCAACCTTCTTCTTCTTCTTCTCAGTACAAAAAAAAAGATTCCATCGACCTCCTCCTTCCCCCACTTGAAGACCAAACAGCTTTAAGCTTTCTGAAGGCCTCAATGTTCAACTACCATTAGAAAACTCATTATTTGACGGACATTTTTCGAATAATAATGAAAATTAACAGCGGCCTTGGTTGTAATTAATTGCATTTAACGTCATCTTTGAGCCGATTAAGAAATTAGCTTAATTACGTTTACTTAGAAAAATTGTTAGTAATTATAACTTTGTATTATTTTCAACCCAAGCACCTGGTGCTATAGATAAGCGCGTCATATTAACTGTTCGTAGCGCCATCTATAGTCCCAAAGTGAAAACTAATTTAATATTAATATCGACAGTACCATTTCGTCGTTATTTTTTTAATAAATACATATTTTTTCTAGGCAAATTGAAAATATAAAATTCAAAATTCATGTAAGAGACTTCCGGAGCGCCATCTGTTGTCCAAAAATGAAAACCATTTTAATCAAATATCCGATAACTTTAAGTTTCACGTCATCAAAATTCACTTCTAAACTTTCTAATCCTCTCTTTGCCACTAACTTCGCGATTATTTTAATTTTTTATTATTGTGACTTTATGTACCCCACATGGGGTCTAATCTAAACCGTTTTTACGATATTCAACTTTTTCTAGAAAAAAAAATATAATACATTAATATCTCTGGGTTGCGTTCAAAAACTGTAACGGGAGAGCCCTTTGGCTTGGCACTTGTGGCTCTTTTTTTCAAAAATTTCATCAATCGATAGTCTTTTGTTTTTTTGTTTTTTTGCTTACTCAATTCGAATTTATTTTTTGCATTTCGATTCGATTTCGATTCCTTCGATCGATCGCCGTTTTTGTTTTCTTTTTTATGCGATTTGATTTTATTAACTGATTATTATCAATTGATCGTCATTTGTATTTTTTTTTTGTTTTCTTGTGTGGAGGGGGGGGGGTATATAATCAAGTGTAGTAAAATAAATTTTCTTGTACAGGATGTTCCACTTAAGGCGGCTTCCTTCATATCTGTCTATTTAATACATTTTACAGAAAAATATTTCGAATGAAAGTTACTTGGTGTCGCGCGGGGCATATTTTGAAATTAGTTTGGTGTGTACGGGGTGTTCCGTTTGGTCTGGGCGTTACGTCACTTCGTTATTTTAAACGGAACACTCTGTATATTTTTACGTTTTCGGATTCCGGGCTGAATTTTAATGTGACTTTGTGTACCACACATGGGGTCTAGTCTAAACAGTTTTCGCGTTATTCGATTTTTTTTCTAAAAAAAAAAATTTCTTTTTCTTCTGTTTTTCATAGTACAATTCGAGAACCAAACAAGTTAGAAAAATGAATCTACAAAAAGGCATTGCTAAATTAGTAGATACAAACAACTCTACAAGAAGTAAAAGATGATGAGAAAAAATGGATAATATTATAATAATGTAATAAATGGTTACAATTGTTATTCATGAAAGAATTTGAATTGTGTGTTTTACGTTGATGCCAAACTGAAAGCTGTATTCTTAAAAGCTCTATTTATACTATACATACATAGTTTTTATTTGTGTTTAAAAGTTAGTTCCCGTTTACCTCCTTAATGAATATCTACAATATCTCATACATATAATTAAAAGCACATAAATATCGTCCTCCTGCTTAAGCACGTTGATTTTCCAAAGCGGTTAATTCCAGTCGGACCAATAAATCTCGCGTTGTGTAAATAAAGCGGATAAAATTAATACAGGCGGTATATAAATTAGAGTGGCGAGGAGATTAAAGCTGTCGGGCTTCAAAAGGATGCGTCAGATAAAGAGTGTCGGAAATATGTCAAAAGTGTACGGCTGCAGGAAGGACGACGGCGGCGTTCAGTTGTTCTCCACGTCTGGATATCATGTTTATAATTAATTCTTGGTGACAGTAAGACCTGGCACACGACACAGCTCCTGTTGACACGATACCCCGGCAGCTGTCGCACAAATGGCCCCTGTCCAAACTCATTTCACAGATCATTGCACACCTTATTAGAATTAGACGCATAATTTAAGGCCCCTCGAACGCACTCCTCGCGACAGCTGACGCGTCTTAATAGTTTTCTCCTCGCCTTATTGAATTTTACGGATGTTTATGGGTTGCGTTTGTCGGTTGCGTTCAGGGAGTTCCCTTAATTAATTAATATCAGAGCGTATACCATCTTCATCGAATGCAAACCTAGGTAATAAAATATTCAAAAAAATATACAGTATGTCTCACATGTAGACGACACCACCCCCACCCCAGCATTTTTTTTTTGTATATTATCAATTTGAAAATTTTCTTCTTTGTAGTTATTCCCTCACCAAGTTGTACGTACTTTCCCTTCACGGTAAAGCTCTAATCCAACTACGATTTAAAAAAAATCAGCAAAATGGAAGAAATATGTTGGATGGATTTTTGAAACCATAAAATAACGCAAAATGACTTCGGGTAAAACCGCAAATGCACTTTATTCTTATTGAAACTGCATGCAAACTCATATTTTTAAATGCCTGACGATTTCCGCATGGCACCCTGTATACATACAATTGCGGCGAAGAAAAATTAAGTGACGCGTGATGACACGAAGGAAAACATCACATCGGGGGAGGGGAAAACCGTTCGTTACAGCGCGTTTTGATGACACGGAACAAACTAAAATGCAATAATGCAACCAACCACCAAAATACCTGCAGGCTATTTATCAACTTTATGATGTGATTCTCCCCCATGATGAAGTGTTGTGGAACGCATTAAGTCTCAGGATTCTTTACCTACCCTCGGGCACCTTAATAAAGCTCCCTTGCTTCGAACGAAATGAACTGTAGCTCCATCCATGTTTGCTGTTTTGTTGCCCCACACTTAAATTACCCAATCCGAAGTGATTATACGTCTCACATTCAAAGATAAAGTTTTCATAGCATTAAAAATATACAGGGTGTCTCAACAGCGTGTTCTCAGGCAATATCTCGATAATTACTGAAGATGTAAAAGAAGTGACAACCGCTGTTTTTCGAGCGAGAACAAACGGAAAGATCCATATGAGAACTGCATTGTCAGTTTTTTATATGCGCAGCAGAAAATGAAGAATAGTGACTTGTACATACTCAATATCATATTTCACTAAGTATGCTATACTTAAGAAAGACGTATTATGTTACCATAGCCTGTTGCTTATGATCGTGGAAATAAACTGGCATTGCGATTCTCACCGAGGCTATATCATCGACTTAAAAGATTCGTGCGTGATCTGACAAGAAGAACTCTGCGTCATTTGAAACAGTTTTTTCAAGTTAGACCACTTTAATTAGGCTAGATGTTTATGATCGCGAGTTTTGTGAGTGACCTTGTTGCAATGATTTCGTCTTTCTCTTCTAATTTGGCTTTCACTCCAGCCAGACTTTCAATCTTAGCCCTGGATTTTGGTTTTCTTCTCGTTTTTCTACTGCTAACTATTTATCGTTTACGAGCATAATTTCCGACTTCAATAGGAAACACCTGCTTGCTTTGTTGCAAAAATAAAGGTACGCCGCTTTTGTGATCCACTTACCGCCTCTTTCTGTCCAATGGCGAATTGTATTTAAACTGCCAAAGGGGCATGGCTTATTTTTAAAATGCAAATGTGGTTTGGCGCTTTTGCACAATCAAAGGCTACCGCTACGTCGTAAATGTCAATTATTCTCGGGTTTATTTACACGTCTACATTTTTTTTTCAATTGTATTGTATCATCAATTATTGTAGCTTAGTATAGTAAATTGTATTTCAGAAAATGTCACATTAAAATCAAGGAGGCACTCGGAAGGAAGCAGTGTCGTAATTATTTTTTATCTGAAATACATTTTGTTTTTATTTAATAAAATTTGCCTTTTCTGAAGTTTATTCTACTTTCCTGGGCTACAATTTATTAATGAACCTGCAGTATACTTGAAATACGCCATGTCTATACTCGTCGGTTTGTCTACATTCCAACTATTTTCCCCATATCCGGTCATGCGAATTACATTTTTTGTTTTGTAAAACGGAGAGATTAAATTGCGTTCGCCTTTGGTCTTTTGCGACATTGGTTTTCCTTACGTCAGCTTTTTATGCTGTTGACCCTTGATGATGTGACGATGTTTTCGATTCGTGCGAGCCCTTACTTCGTACATTAGGAGTGCGGTCAATTTTGGCTTTATTAATTTGCGCCGTGCTTGGAGCACGCTATTGTCTTGTGGTGTCGCCAGTGCCTAGTTTTTTGCGTTTGGAGGGACTTTGTCCCGTCTCGCGGCGTCTTCGTCTGAGGAACGACATACAATTTTAGTTAATGTGAGGAACCTCGGGAGATTGTTTGTAAGGCTTTTATAATATTTTTAAAGCTGCTTTTGATATTGGATTTTGTTTGCAATCATTTATTTACGCAAAATCATTTTAGATTCTGGTTAAATGTCACTTTCATAGTTTTTTTTTCTATTTGTGGGAATTTTAAGATGCGTGTTCACTTGGCGGCGCGGCGTTAAGTTCGCTACACATTGCAACGGATTCTGTAACTTATTAACGGGCTGTTAAAATTTAGAGGTCCTTTAAAATCTAAAATACAGTTCGATTAGTTATGCTATGTATCAAAACAGTTGTGCTGGGTGCAACTTTTTTATTTCTATAAACGATGTCAGATTTGGATAAAATTCTATGCTATTTCATAATAAGTTGGCAACACCGACTTATTGTGGTATGATGTGTAGAATACGTACTTTTTCTAATTCTTCTGATTTAGTATTTTCTTTCCTTTTAATTTCTGCAATCAAATCAAATTCTTCTAGTCCAGAAGAAAAATATTTATTTTCACTCGGAGTCCTTTCTTTATCGCAACCCTCATCCTCATTTTGAAAACTTTCTATTACGAAGTTAAATATTGACAGCGATCTCCTCCTCGGCTCGCGTGTCCTACATCTTCAGCAAATACTTCAACATAACTAATGCTGCTTCTCGTCGGTATAACGAGCGAAGAGCTTTCGAGCTGGAAATAAAATACGAAACTTTACTGCGCCGGGGGTTGTTAGGAAGGCGCAAAAAAAAACTCGCGCTGTTCTTTCGGTGAGCCTTTCATATAAATTTGACGCAAACAAACGGGGGGACTTAAATCTACCTTCAAAAGACAGGAGGAGGAGGAGGAGGCTTCTTTCTTTTCAGTCTATCAATTAAAACTTCTTAATTCGACGAAGTTTTAGAAATTTGTAAATGCAGCCAGTCACCTTTATAATCGAGTATAGTAACATGCATTTTATCAAGGCGCAGTTTCTCGTCTGAATTGTATTATAAAAGGCGTCTTGATCAAATGCATGATGCACGAAAATACGAAACTTTGTTTGCTAAAAATGGTTTTAAATAAATAACAAATCTTTACAGAATTATTTTTTATAAGTAGGTGCCGAATATCACAGAAAATTTATTAAAAATTATTGAAAAATTCGGTCTGTTTATCAATGAATTTGTATATTTAAAGTCGTATATTTATCGACATAATGATCAATTTTTATTACGAAAAGGGGGCATTTCGATTTTTTTTTTTTTTTAATAAAAGTGACACTATTCATTTGAACACTTTTTTAATAATATCTTTAGAGTTACAAGTTTCATAAAATTTTCCTGAAATACTTGTAATACTCAAAAAAATCGGTGTTGAATTTACAATAATTTAACCCTCTTGGTGCATACACAGACTGAGCAAACGTCTTCTTGGTGTAATGGTCCGGTGAGTCTTTCACAATTAAACGATATTATCGCAAACTGACATTGATGAATGGCCATCTGAATTCGAATAAGGCGACGTCACGTCTGTTTAATGTCGAATACGCCAAATCATTGCGTCGAGGAAAGGGGCGATTTAAGTAACTTTTTGTGTAAGTTGTTAACGTTAATGGTTTAATGGTCCCTTAAGAATTATACACGAGAAAAAAGGCTCGTATTATTGTCCATTCAGATATCATGTTAGTTTTCTATTACATATGATTTCAAGCCGTTCTCAAATTCCAATTAATTTTATTGATTTTTTTTTTATTTAAATTTAAAATTATTCCAAAATTTCTAGTAATAATTGATTGAAAAAAAAAAAAACATTAAAAATGTCGACGTTCACTGTTCACCTTGTTTGGAATAAATAATTGAAAAAAGTATGTAATATTTATTATTATATTATATGCCAAACGTATAACCATAACCAACAGGGAACTGTCGCCATTTTCCTTTTTAATTGCCTTTGAAAATGTTGTTGGTTATTATTTTCTATACAAAATAATATTTTTTCTTACATTATCAAAAAAATCAGCCATTATATTCACGTACAAATTGGTGTATACTGCGAACTTAGCAATAACTTTGAATTTATAAATCCTTAATTACTGTTGTGATCTTTGCATTTTACAAATTTTGTTGCAAATCGTTTTTGATTGCAGTGAATCCCTCGAGCAGCCTCTGTACAGCTGTTTCAGCCCTATTCGTCAATCCTAATGCAATTTCAGGTCGAAAAGCGATCGTAAGATGTCGCTGTTTAAACTATTCTTTACATTTGACGTTAAGCGAATTCAAATAATTACTAACAGAGTTTGAATAATAAAATTATTCTAACTTAAATATAATTATTGTTTTGTTTTTTTCGTAAAAATAAAACACAAGCTCATGAAGTGTGTGAACGAATCTAAAAAAAAAACACGCGATACTCTAAAATAGAGCGGCCAAGACAATATTTAAAAGCCAAGCTTCTTCTAAAGAGTACCCAAATTTATTTTTAAAATCATTTATTCCGAGAAATAAATGCCCGTCTACAATCCCGATGAGATGTTCGTAAAAATACTAGATAATAGTAACACGAAAAAAAAAAAACATTTTTAAGTATAAATAGCGGCACCGTGTCTATTAAGGGGGCCTATTAAAATTTCGTCTGTACAATCAGATGCTCGCCCGCTCTATTTTCAGATGTGACATATTTTAAGAGTACTGTCCAAACACGTTTAGGTTCCTAAACTGCATATTATAATTAGATGCGGGAAATTTTTCCGCTCGGAAAAATTCAAATTAGCCTCGGATTTACTTTATTTATTGTCGGCGGGGCTCCGAGATTAGCGTTTATTTGATTTCATGCTCGATTTTGACTAGATTATAGTCGGCACGAACGTGCCCGGCTATAACAATAAATTGTGTCTTAAATTCTATAAAAAGCTGTCTGCCAAATATAATTATTTGTACATTACAAACTTGGATATTCTCGTATTTATTGCGTGCTAACTAAATACGGTATAATCCTGCTGGATTTTTTTTTTAATACCAGACAGAATTTGTAATTTGTGACCCCCTTTAAAGACCCCCTAGAGATTCACCGACCCCTATAGGTGCATCGACTCCTTACAAGCCTTCGTCGACTCCGTTAAGAACCACAGCTTTAAGATATCTCATGTTAGGTTATGGAGAAAAGTGAAATTGTTTTGACAGCTGTCAAACTTGACGTTTAGTAAGTCGCGCGTCATTTTCGCTCCATCAAATTTTGTCAAAAAATCAAAACAAACTTGATGAACTTTTCTTCAATTGAACAGTTCTGCCCGTTTGTACCACTTAAAATTTTAAGTCGTACTTAAGTGGTTAAGTGACACTTTCTGTTATTGAAAAAACATCAATTAATCATTTAAGCGGGACTTAAAGTTTTAAGTGAAAGTGTTGCAACCGGGCATTAGTGCTTGTTATATTAATTTCAAGCTCTTAGACATTTATGAACGTTGCGAAATCGATGCACTTACTCGAAATAGAATGTAAATAGAATACAATAAGTTTCGCAAGTTTTCATAATCCCCCTTTAATACAAGAGAGTGCATTGCATCTCACTGATAATGATCGATTAATGATATCTAATGATAAAGCTCGCCCTGTGAATTTATTATTAAAACGTTTTCCTCTCGGTAGAGCTTTCTTGTATAAATAATGCAAAGTGCGATACGTTTGCAGTGGCGTCGCCATCGATTTTGCATTAGGGCGTAATGGGCTCGTTAAAATTTTAATTTAGTGTTGTTGATGAACGGCGGCTTTCTGAATTAATAAATTGCGTCGAGGTAATTATTTGCCCGCCTTTGCTTCTCTTCTCACGTTCAGCGGATTATACACGCGGCAATTACGTCCGAGTTAATTACGTTAAACGGATTACTTCGGCTTAATTAATAACCTGTTATTGACGAAAACCTTGCTTGCTTAGAGTTATGAAAAGGAAAAAATAAACTTTAAGAAAAACTTAATTTATTTAAAAAAAATACAACCGTCTGTTATGCATGTAGAGAGTCCTGAATTTTTTTGGCGAAAAAAGTCCATTTCAAAAAAATAAGATGAATCATCAATTAATAGCAAAACATCTGTTAATTTCAGTTCGTATATTTTGGATCTTTGGTCCGGCCCGAAGGACCAAAAAAACTTGGTCGTTCCTCTCACTTGGGAAATCAGAGAAGTTTTCAAATGATTCGGTTCTCGAATTTGCTGTTCTGGGGAACAACTCGTACACATACAATTTCGAAATTAAAATGAGGTGGAATTGGGGATGTACGGAAAAAAATTAAAGGAGAAAATCTTGACCTAATTTTCGAATTGAAAAGAAACTCCACGGCAGGGTGCGCAGCGAACAAAATAAAAACGACTCCCCTTTTTTTTTGCTAATCCGTCTAACGAAGCAATACGCAGTTACATAAATCCCTGTAAATCTGATGATGATTGCCACGAAACGACTTGATGGCTCTAAATTATGTCATTTTCCCCGACCTCAGACTATGTGCATAATGCACGCTGATTTCGAAGAGAGCTACTTGACATTGAAAAGACAATGCCGGGCTGATTGAAACGCCAAGCCCCTTATCTCGCCTCCTCGTTGCGACAATTTGCAATAAACAATGCGAACAATCACCCGTTCGCTCTCGGTCTGCGGCTTCACCCCTTTTATTTATTTTGCCCCCGCCGCCACGCTGGGTTATTTACTATTTGCGTCGATTTACACGGCGGGGATTCACATCATAGTACTATTATCTGAGATCTCTCCTCTCTGGTTCATCATTTTTTATGCAACTCTATCTTCGTGTTTGTAAACAAACGCCCTGTAATTGCGCGCACAATCACGTTCCTTTTTTGTTTAATTAAATAGGTTGTTGACAGCTGTCACAAATGAAATTTAGCTGTCGAAATTACGGAATCGTGCACTTTTGGATTATGGAACGCTTGAAGATAAACATGGTATCAATTCAATTTATAATTAAATGGACCAAGCTGAGATTTTTTGCATTATTCAGTTGGTATAAGTTAAGTGAGTAAACAAAAAAGCTTTTTAATTTGAGGTTAGAACTGTCAAATTTTGACAGTTCTATGCGTCCGGCAGGGTAGCCAACTGTGTATATTGCATTGCAAATCACCGCCTGCGCAAATTATATTATTTAATTATCGATAACGTGGTAGATGGAAATTATGATGATGCAATTCCAATTATGGTACGCTTGCAATTTAGGTTAGGTAATCGAAACCTTTCATTTGCACTTTTTTTTTATTTTATTTTTTTTTTTGAACCCGCTACACGCTTCTTGAAGCATAAAGTCGAGTCATCATCGCAAGATTCTCTGAGTGCAGATTGGTTGATGGGCAATCGTCCGATGCAAATACCAGAGCATTCGTCAACCTGTTCGCAAATTAAACGCACGTCTACCATTGATTGCATCATTCCGGAGCTATTGTGCTTTGAAAGTCGGCGAATTTTTTGTGCCCGAATTCCCCCCATTTCTTTTGGGCCAGTCCGTCGGAATTCGTCGAATGCCCGAATCCGATCGGGCAGACGAACAACCGCTGTGTTACTATGTCGAAAGTTCTTAATGAAAGGCGACTTTAAAATTCGCCAACAGACGACGTTATTGGATCGATCGTCAGAGAAAAAAAAATTTAATTAATTTTTTGATTTAATAGAAATTTGGAATTAAAAGACCACGACGTCACGTGCATGATCTCACAGAGCTTTCCGCATTTCCACGTTCATAAATCCCTTTCCAATTTTAATAATTGTGTGTGTATGTGTGCACCTGGGACGTGAGTAACTCAAAATCCGATTGAGTTTCATCCGGCTTAATTAAATCTAATTGCACGGGAAAATGGAAATTCGGTTTGCTGCAGCGGCACAGGTTTAATCCGATTTGAAAATGACCATTTTCATTAGCTCCGCGGTTTTAATACCGCTGTGGATTTGTGAGGTTTCTTTTTGCAGAGAGATCTGTTTTGAAATGATTCAGTTTTCAAATGCTTTTTTCCGCGTCCGTAAAATAAATAATCATTCGCCGCTGAAGCAGACGAATTCTAGACTTAAAAACGTTTAAAAGAGGAAAAATATATTATTTAGAAAACCGCTCACCCATTAATTAAAAAAAAATTAAAAAAAAACAAAAACAAAACACCTGTAAGAGAAGTAATTTCAAATCAAATATTTTGGTCCGGCTCGAAGGACCAAAAAATTTCGCTTGGAAAATCCGGGAACCTTCCAAATGATCCGGTCCTCGAAGGATCGAAAATTTGAATTAAATTACTTCTGTTGGGGATTTTTTAAATTATTTTTCAGATAAAAAAATGTCATTTGTCCCGCTGTAAACAGAAGTGTATTGAAAAATTTGTAACAAAACGAAATAAGCAAACAAAAATTAAGAAAAAATTGAATGAATTTTGAATTTGTGTTTGGGATTCTTTTGTTATTTTTAAGACAAAAGATGGCATTTATCTTGCTGTAAACAGAAATGTATATAAGAATTTGTAATAAAGCGAAATAAGCAACAAAAATAAAAAAAAAATGCATGTTGACGATGTATTAAGACTGAGGATCTAAAGTTAATGCATAAATAAATATACCCGGCGTTATTTTAAAATGAAAACATGGGAAATATAATAAGCAGGAGACGGAATAAGCACCTAAAAGAGATGGAGCAGGTCTTTGTATGCTCTAGCCTTTTACCAAGTTATAGCATTTTAATACTCAAAACGTAATGCTATTTCATTTCAGTTAACCAATTTTCTGCGATATTTGTTCGAATTGAATTTATATGACCGCACTTTGCTTCAACGACAGGTATATTGCATATTGCAAGTGACATCAATTATTGCCAATAAATCAGTTATTTACTTCTTGCAACCTCATTTTCATTCTATTACTTTTTATTCTTCTTATTAATTTTTCTAAGGACCGATTTCAGTATCGAACTAAAGGAGACTTTAAAATTAAAGTCACAGTCATATGTCAAAAAAGATGCGAAAACGTAGTTATTTACACATCAGAATGTGACTTTTATTTTAAAGTCCCCTTTAGTTCGATTATGGATTCGGCCCTAAGCAGTAATTTTTTTTTAATTCTTTAAAAAAATTTAGTTCTACATGAAATGATTTTACGTTAAAAGCAAAAAATCGTAAGTTTCGTTTTTTAATACTGTGTAAGACCAAATACTACTTTAAAAACTAATTAAAAAAAAAGCTGATTTAAATTTGAAAAAAAAAAACAATATATCGAGAAAGTAAGGCGTTTCCCAGGAAGATAAAAAAAGCGAACGCTTTGAAACGAATAAAAGAGGAATCTGAAAAAAAATATTGAAGAGATTCAACAGAATTTTACCGACTTAAAACAAAATCAAGCAAAACAAAAACGGAACATAATTTAAGTCTGAGAAAAGACAAATAAATAAATAAACAAAAGACGATCGATTTCTTAAAATAGCTGTAAAACTAAAATTTCAGCAAATAAATTAAAAAATAATAATTTCAATCTAAACCGCCTTTTAAAAGCGAAAAAAAAAAAATAAACGCAAAAGTAATATTTAAAAACCTTAAATTAATTAGATTAATTAAACGAAACAAAAACGCAACATAATTTAGGTCTGAGAAAAAGCAAATAAATAAATAAACAAAAGACGATCGATTTTTAAAATGGCACTAAAACTAAAATTTCTGCAAATTAATTTAAAAAATAATTATATTTTCAATCTAAACCGACTTTAAAAACCGGAAAAAAAATAAAAAATTAACGCGAAAGAAGTATTTAAAAATATTAAATTAATTAAACAAAGCAAAAACGGAACATAATTTAAGTCTAAGAAAAGGCAAATAAATAAAGAAACAAAACACGATCGACTTTAAAGTGATACTAATCTAAAATTTCAGCAAATTAATCAAAAATAATAATAATTTCAATCTAAACAGACTTTTAAAAGCGGCAAAAAAATAAAATAAAACGTAAACGCGGAAGAAATATTTAAAAAACTTAAATTTCCTAGGAAAAAATAATAAAAAGCATTCAATTGAAAATAGTTATTGAAATCGACTTAATGGAAATAAGAGGACAAAATCTGGACAGCAATCGGAAGCTTCTGGGAAAAAGCAAATAAATAAATAAAAAAAACAAAAGACGATCGATTTTTAAAATGGTATAATAACTAAAATTTGAATAAATTAATTAAATAAATAATAATTTCAAGCTAAACCGACTTAATAAAAGAGAAAAGAATAAAATTTAAAAAAGTGAACGCCGAAGAAATATTTAAAAACCTTAAATCTTCTAGAAAAAAAGCAATAGAAAACTAAAATCAATTAAAAATAGTACAAAAATTAAATTCCGGAAATAAATAAAGAAATATTATAATGATTGGAAATCGATTTAATGAAGATAGAAAATAATCTGAATAGAAATTGGAAGTTTCTGAGAATAAATAAATAAGACACGAACAATTTTTAAAATGATATGTAAACACTGTATTTCTGGAATTAGTAAAAAACATATTTAAATTTAAACAGACTTAATAAAAGCGAAAATAAATAAATAAACGCCGAAGAAATATTTAATAAAAAAAAGTCAAAAGACAAAAAACGGTCAATTCAAATTCGTCATTTCGCAAATTCACAAATTTTCCAATTTTCCCGATCAATTTAAGTTGGTCGTTTACTGTTTTTTTTTAAATTTTAATAAAAGAAAAATAAAATTCTGAATCCAAATTAGTTACGCCTAAGACAAAAAAACAAAAGTCGACTTATAAATTGCTCAGTGGCGTCCATTGTCGGATGGACTTCGTAATTAAGTTGTGTGTACTGAAACATCCCAACCCAGAGCGATCGACTTGTGACATTTTAAATAAGAGAAAACAAAAAAAAAAACAAAAGACGACTTATTAATTGTTTAGTGGCGCCCTTTATCGGATGGATTTTATAATTAAGTTGTGTGTACTGAAATGTCCCAACTCAACCCAGTGCGATCGACTTCTGACATTAAAAAAAAATAATTCGCAAGTATGACGTGTTGAAGCTGTCAAAATTAAATTTCGTTAAAATGGTCTTAAAATTTTGGTCGGTAGTGTACCTACATATGAGAACAATTGTTAAAGAAACAGATCTTTTTTGGGCACGCTGTAATTTAATTACCTTGTTTGACGTGCCACTGTAAATCAATACCAATTACCTAAACCTATATTCATTAATTGTTCAGTGGCGTCCGCTGTCGGATGGACCTTGTAGTTATTAAGTTGCGTGTACCAATCCAACCCAGGCCACTAATTATGCGACCGACGACTGACATTTTAAAAATGAGACAAAACTTTCTGAAATGCGGCGACGTGTCGTAGCTGTCAAAACTAAATTTCCTGAATGCGGCCTTAAACTTTTGGCCTGCAGTGTACATACACACACGTGAATTATTAAAGCGACAGACCTTTTTGGAAATGCCGTAATGTAATTACGTCGTTTCACGTGCCACCCCGAATCGATACGAATCGTCCAAATAATACTGCGAGGTACTACCGCTTTTACTTATTAATTGTTCAGTGGCGTCCGCTGTCGGATCGACTTTGTAATTAAGTTGTGTGTACCGAAATGTCAGTGCGTTAATATGTAATAAAGCACACGTCACGTACCTCACTCTGACCTCATTGGCGTGAAACAACATTTCCCCGGAAATTATTATTCGAGTTTGCCCGATACATTTTTTATTATTTTCTTCTCATTAGGCACCCATTGAATAAGTAATAAAAAGAAAACTCATTAGGGAACAATCATTAAATGTAAAGTGTTTGAAAGTCTAATAAAATGCCTCGTTCGGTTTATGTATGGCATAGGGTGTACCGATTTCTTCTTTTTGTTCTTTACGGGAATCTCGGTGCTTAATAACCAAAAACATAAAAGGAAAAAAAAATATTTTGGCTTCTGTATATACCAGGAAAGAATTACGTTATGTACTTAATATAAACTGCAGTAATAATTGCTTTCTAAAGGCTGTTAGAATCGTTTCTATGCTAATAATTTACTACACGCTTTTGTACGAGAGAAATTAATTCCTGTGCTAAAACGACAATAAGAACAACAAATATCACTAGCATGAATTGCTAATTAACACCTTACTGATAATGGAAAGGGGAATGTTTAAACGTACTAATTACTTATTTAGTGCTAGGTAGTTGCTGCTTGTTTCTAACACGGAAAATCAGAATCACAAATGAATCCTTTTATGAATGAGAATAAGCCGCAAGTCAGTTAATACATTTTTGCCTATTTTTAATCAATACTGAATAATCGATTCAAGTTTAATTTTAACAAAGTAAATTCGCTATTTCTAGTTATTTCTTATACCACAATCAAAAAACAAATATTTCTTTTAATGTAAAATGCTAATGTAAACGTTACAGATAAAGAAAAATTACGTAGAGGAAAGAATTTGTCCAACAACAGAATTAATTTAAAATGTTACTAAACGTCAAAAGTAGTAAAGTCACTTGTAACTCTTTTAGACTGGCAAATCGACGAATGTTTACCAATCCAACACCAGCTCCAAACGTGAAAGTTTTTGAACACATAATATTTTGATTACAATTTTTGTTATCTTTTTACTCTCTTATCAAGTCACCATCTCTTGTTCTGCTTTTTATTTTTTGATTGTCAAATGAATCGTCACTTTTAACTTGGCCATTCTTTTATTATTGATTTTGTTGTAAGATCGATAGTTGTCTTTTCCTCCTTTGCCTTCTTTGACATTGACTCCCACACATTGTAAAATGATCACAAATCATCTATAAAGTTATTTAAATTTTTGTTGTTGTTTTGTCATCATTACTTCACCTCCGCCCCCATTTGCTTATATTGCCGTCCAATTTCTTCTAAATTAGAAATATACGAGGCAATGTTATCGTTTGTGTTCATGGTACCTGAACTTACTCTTTATTTGTTTAATCATTCGAAACATTTTCGAAGAGATATTTCACTTTTGTAAGACTAAATCGCTTTTTTTCCAAACATTCATAAGCTTTCATTGTGCTCAATTATTTGTATCCATTGGTAACTGGGCCCATAACCTGTTAAAATGGAATGCCGTACTTAATAATAAATGAAGAGTTCTTTTAATGATTGTCTAGTTTTAGTATTCTTATCTCATTACAAGAAAAAGCAAATTATCACCATACTAAACACTTGAACTTAAGAAGTTTCAAAACATGTACGTATTCAAAATGCTGTAACGAGTTAGGAAAATGAAAACACGTCTCTCTTTCGTAACACAACAATAATAACTTTTACTAAAATCCTAAAACCGTGCCCGTGAATCAGCGCAAGCACTTAAAATTAAAATTAGACATTGCAAGTCAAGTGTGTGTGTTTTTTTTTCTCTCTCTCGTCTAATTTCATGAATAGGTAAGGTACACGGTCATCCGAAAAAACTAAAAACAAAACGGAGGAGGATCCGGGTTCATTCTCTCCTAATGATATTAATGAAGCACGAGGTGTTGCTGTAACCAAATACCGACGGATAAGAGGGCATGTAACAGACAGTGCGTCTCCGACGACGCCGACGCTGGCCACTTGTTTCTAATAAGACGTTGCGCCAGGACTAGGACGCTATTAATAAACACGAATGCAATCGGACAAATTAAAACAACTTGTAACATCGTGTTACCTTTGCCGAATGCTTGTAAACAGATTCCCTACCAGGTAAGTAACAAGCTCGAACTTGTTTCACATGGTGTACTCAACTATGTAAGTACGTATGTACGCACGTCGTGTAAACACGCTTGTTTATGGACGAGCAAGGACTTCAAAACAAATACGTCATCTTACGTAAAAGTAACCATGTAAATATTCAACGCGAATTTTCTAGGGAATGCAAAATCGAAAATTTTGTTTAGTGAAGACCCCCATAGAGATATTGTTTTTCTAGAAAACAGAAAACGGGACCTGTGGGCGGGGCTTATGCTAGCACTCACTTGTAAAATGACATTGCCGACAATTCCCAATTTACTCCTGCGTTTACTACCCCTATCCAGTTGCAACAACCAAGGCTAGCACAAGACGCCATTTTTCTTATCTTAATACTAAACACAACAACCCGAATTTGATTTGAAACTCTCCGTCAATTTGACAGAAGTGAAGCACTTGCGCGGCGTAGAAACGAATGTCGCTTTTGCTTGCATATAGCATTGCGCTCTCACTGATACCAACTCGTCTGGTTTTTCTTTTTTCAGATTTAATTTAATTTTTAACGCATTTTTTTTAATTCAGGCAAACAAGAAATAGGATAGAATAACTTTATGTACCTAATGATTACAAAACAGAAATTGTTTCGGTGTACGCTGGAAGAGTAAAAAGTAACCCCCTTCCTCCTTCTCTAAGCTAAAATATTTTCACATCACGAAGCATGTTGGGTCACGCGAACTGAATATATCTCTTTGGAAAAATAGTTTCGTGACCCCCTAGGACGACGACGTCGACGTCGTGTGCTTTCCCCCCCGCCCCCTTCCGCGGGCAATAGTTAAAATTCTAGCATTGCCGTCACGTAAATAACCTAGAAACTCGAAAACTTTAGTTTGGGAAATTTAGTCGAAGTCTTTTCGTTCTTAAAGACAAATGGATGCCGGAGGCAGATCCGGAGTAGGTGTCTTCGTATGGATGTAAATGAAATGTAAATTTTGAAAAGGTGTCACGTCCTGAAAATCGAATTTTACAGGAAATGAAAGAAAAAAGTCTGTACAGGCCTCTATTTGACTTATATCTGCCAGAATATTTGCATACTTAAACACTCTAATGATCAGCTATTTATGATTATTGACGTAACCGAAATTTTTTTCAATAAATCAAATTGGTTGAGGGGAGAGGTTGGACATGATGCCTTTTCGAAATTTACGATTCAAATAAGTTAGCAGATTCAAACATACAAAAAAGAAAAAAATTGAAGGAAGTAGACTTTGAGAGATTTGATTCAGTGTACAGAGTGTTCGTAAAAGATTGAGAAACCCGCGCAATTGTTTCTGATCGCCAGCTGTCAGAGTATTCTCGTTTTTTTGTAACCTCAAGTAGTATAAAAAAAAATGGGGAAACGGTAAACCCTGGAGCAATGAACTGTTCACGTTAAGATTCCAACGTTCAGTTCAAAATCTTTTCTAAGTTAAATGCCTTGCAAAGATAAAAAAATAGATAGGGAAAGATGTAAAGTTAAAAAAGATTTGGAACAAATTTCAAATATAACAGAACTTGAAACTTGATCTGTCAAGTTTTTCGCTCGCAAAGTTTTGTTTTTTCAAAATTTCTTTTACGAGTTACAATAAATTTTCAAGAATGGTGACGTCGCAAAAATCCAAACTCATTCCGTCAACTTTCTCCATGCGGATGATGAATTAACTAATATTCTTTTCTGCATTTTGCAAAGATCTTGGGGGTTGTAAATAGTGTAAAATAAACTTCAACAAGTGCTAGGAGGTGATTCGAATTCGATTCCAAAATCTTGAAAACATTAAATCCTCCCGGATTTTTTTTTTGTTATAAGAAGTAATTTTTGAGATATTCGGCAAATATGCAAGTTAGTGAAAAAATATTATTATTAAAAACTTGCCACGAACAAACTGTTACAAAAACGAAAAAAATAATGATCAAATTACTTTTCTGCGACGTTCCAATTAAAAAAAAAATTTTTTTTTGAACGAGACAGCATTAGGTACGCTCTCTTCTTAAGGTTTGCCTCTTTTTTTTGAATTTTTATGTAAGAGGAACCTAGTACAACTTAACACCTATTTTTGAAACATCCCTTTTATACAATGTTTACATCTATATTTTCGCATTCTTGCCTTAAGCAAACATTAATTCTTGCTTTAATTAAATCATGATAAGAGCGAACATTTGAAAATCAAAGTCACGTGATCTGTACGTATAGGCAACATATTTTACAAGAATGGCTAAACTGCAGTAAGTACAAAAATTTTACTTCTGCGACAGTAGTTAATAATAAACAAGTAAAGATTAATCAAAAAATAATTTTAAACGTCCTCCTTCTGTGCAAAATACACGTCACTGCTCAAGAAGTAATAGTTATGATAATTCTATTGAAAAGAAATGTTGCCAATAGTAGAAAACAATATTTACCAAGTAATTGATCACGTGACTTTAATTTTCAAATGCTCACACGTTATAGTTATAAATCACTTAATAGAAAACGGCTCACTGCCAACTCAGCCTCCTGGAATGTGTGAAATGTGAAATAAGCAAATTACTGAAATGATGCAAAGTTAAAAAAAAACACTAAGAAGAAGAACGACACGGAAAAGTGAAGCAATGAAATCGACGGGAAAAGAAGAGTGCGAGAGAGTGATGAGCAGAGAATTAAATAATATCCAAGAAGGCAGAAAAAGGAAACATGGATGGAAGAAAATAAAGTGGCAAAGAAGAAAACAAGAGAACCCAATAGAGCATAACAGAAGAGGAAACAAATGAAACAAAAGCTTTCGTTCCTGAATGGAGGAAGAAAACGAAAAGATTAATAGCCAAAAGAAAACAGAAGTGAAGAGAACAAAAGAAAGCTGCAAAAAGAAAAGGTTCTGGATTAGTGACTGTAAAATAGATAAGGTAACAGATTTAAAAAAATGTACAAAAGAGGAATCTTTTTCTTGTAGTAGTCTAAAATTTATCACAAGTTTGGATAATTAATATCCAAGAAAGCAAGAGATGGAAGCAAAAAATTATTGCATAAAAAACGACAAGTAAGCAAAAAAGATTTGATAAAAAATGAAAGTGAAAATAGGAAAAAATAAATCAGGACTGATAGAGAGAGAAAAAAGAGAAGAAAACACCATCTTAACTGAAGAGGAAACCTAAATTATTATTAAGAGTAAAGAAAAAGGAAGCAAAATGTGAAAGTATTTAAAAAAATAGAGGATACCGACTGCTTAACAGACAAAAGAAAAATGTAGAGAAAATGCATTTTGTTTTATATTTGAATCAGGAGGATTCCAAAAGCGATTATAATATAAGAGAAAGAGAAGAGGAGATATGGAAGAAAAAAACTGTAACACAAGAAATTCATTAAAAAACAACGAAAAATAAAGACAACAAACAAGACGGTTGGATAAAAAATGAAAAAGAAAATTGTTAAATTGAACGAGAGCTAATAGAGAGAATAAACGAGAAAACACGTTAAGTAGAGGAAGCCGGAAAACTAAGTGATTATTAAAGGGAAACACAATAAAAATAATAAAAAAATAGAGGAAAGCTATAAGAATGATCCAAATAAGCAAGTGATGACTCACGATTTGGGCATTGTGACGGCGTAAGAGATTAAAAAAAGTATAATTTACATTTGAATCAAGAGGATTCCAAAAGCGATTATAATATGAAAGAAAGAGGAGATCCGGAGGAAAAAAAACTGTAACACAAAAAGTTCATTATAAACAACGGAAGTTAAAGGCAATAAAGAAGACAGTTGGATAAAAAATGAAAGAGAAAACTGCAAAAATTAATGAAAGCTGATTGAGCGAGAGAAAAAAAAACAAAGAAAACTAAATGAAAGCAAGTGGTGACTCAAGATTTAGGCATACTGACTGTACAACAGATTTAAAAAAAAAAGTACAAAAAAAACATTTATGTTTTAGATTTGAATCAAGAGGATTCCAAAAGTGATAATTATATGAGAGCAAGAGAAGAGCAAGTACGGAATGAAGAAAAATGTGATACACAAAAAATCAGTAAAAGAAAAGAACAATGGGAAATAAAGATAACAAATAAATTGGTAGGAAGAGAAGACACCTTAACAAGAGGAGGAAAACTAAACGATTATTAAAAGTAAAAAAAAAATCTATATTGCCCTGTTAAGCATAGAAGTCTCATTTACATTTCGCACATATGCGGCGTCATAACTTCTACATGCTTGGCTTATGACGTCTACGTGACATACACTATGTTATGGCTTATTGCTAATTAGATTCTGCTTTGCAACCTTTCAGCAATAGCTAAATTCAATTTGTAATAAAATATTGAAATTTGTTAGCTTAATAAATTTTACTAAATGAGGAACATCTCGATTTTGTCAGTTACGACTTCTATACTTAACAGGGCAGGACTGACTCTGTAACATACAGCAGACAAAGCATTCTGTATTAAATTTAAATGCAAGAAACAAACATTCCAAAAAACAATAAGATAGTGCCATCTTTCAACCCTCGATAACCTGGAACAAGACGATTACACAACTGGACTGCTTTAAGGGCGCCTACAATACGTAAACGTAATAACCCATTGCGACCATAAATTAGAGACGAACGCCCGTCTTCAAAGGATAATAAATTAGCGTTACGTTTAATTACCTGCGCCATGATAAATTTCTCGAAATTAAAGCGATTACCTCTTGCATTAACCAAACAGAACTACTACTGAGCGTGCTCGCTGAATACTGCTGCATGACAAACAGCCACTGTTAGGTATGTACAATTACGAACAAAAGTGTAGTCCTCCCTTATACTGGTTATAATTTACGGCCGCAAAGTATTCACGGCAAATAAATATTATGCATTAAGTAAATGTTGCCGTTATATCACATCACATTTAGTCTTTTCATGAAAGCGTGCGAAGCTGTATGGGGATGAAAACATATTGATGGTAAACTAGGGGGATGTTTGGCGTATGAATTCGCAGAAATTTGTATCGGTTTTCATCCGTATAAATGGGGGGTGTAAATATTTGTATTTCTTGATGGATGTATGTATGTACAGTCGTGGATGGTTAAAAGAGAACGCTCTTGGTACTAACGCATAGTTAAAAGAGATTTGTGGATCGAATTTGGCCGCAACTGTACGCACAGAACTTAAGATTGGACAAAAGCACGCCAATTAATGCAAGAAAAACGTAATCAGGGCCGGAAGAAGGGTGGTAGGCGCCCTTATGCAAAACAGTAACTGGCGCCCTTTTCCTCAGGAAAAAATTGTCTTAAAAAAAAATAATGTGCGTCCTTTATAGACTGACATTATTAGTTCTTATACATAGAGTATGAAATCGATTGCAGAAAAAATGTTGTATGTAATTGCATTTCAACTGTTTTTTTTTTTAATTTTTAACAGTTTATACTTTTAATTTTTTGAAGTTTTTTAATTTATTTACGTCAAACGGAGCTAGATTTAGATCAATTGGGTTGGACTAACCTTGACGTTAGTTGAACTTCGTTTCATTTGATTTTCAATTCTTTTAAATCATTACGTTTAATTTTTCTTGTAATTTTTAATCTTTAACGTTAACTGTGTGTTAAATCAGATTAGATTGATGTCAGTTGACTTGGACTGATCTTGAGTGAGATTTGCTGGACTTAAACTAAATCTATAAATTTTAACATTTTTTTACTTTTAAAATTTTTTAAGTATTTTTTTCATTTTTTACTTGAGTAGAATGGAGTATGCAATAAATTGGGTTCAATTGACCTTGAGATTTATTGAGGTTCATTTGGTGTATAAATTTCAAATTGTTGAGACTTAATTTTTTTACTATTTTTGCAATTGTTTTTTGATTTTGATTTTTTTTTATTGCCTTAGTCGAATTGAATCGAGTTCCGTTGCTGGGTCGAGTTTAGTTTACTATTTTAGTAATTGTTTTTTGATTTTGATTTTTTTTATTTTTGCCTTGGTTGAATAGAATCGAGTTCAGTTGTTGGGTCTAGTTTAGTTATCCGTACTGGTCGTATTGGTCGAAGTTCGCATCAATCGGTTTTTATTTTTTTTTACATTTTTAATTTTTTGCTTCAGTTCAATGCAGTAAGTAGAGTAGGGTTGATTTTGAGATTTGTTCAGTTTGATTGTTTATCAAATTCTTAACTTGTAATTTTTTTTTATGTTTCTTTTTCTTAATTTTTTATTTAGGTTGAATGGATTTAGGTTGGCTGGACGTTGAATTTTTTTTTATTATCTTATTATCAGTTTGTTTAAACATTTTTTTTACTTTAAATTTTTTTAATATTTCCTTTTCTTAATTTTTTACTTAGATTGATTGGAGTTAGGTTGAGTGGACGTTGATTTTTTTTTTGTTATCTTGAATCTTGTCGATCGTCTTTACAACACATTTTCTCCGCCGATTAAAATCTTTCAACTTCTTTCTCGAATCTCAAATCTAGCTATCCTCTTTTGTTTTTATTTTATCATTTCTTTTATCGATTTTTTTCTTTTCAACTCGACGGTTTCGTCAGTTTTTCTGTTTTCAAATTTAAATCGCCTCGCATTTTCACTCGAATCTGTCGATTTTCTTTCGTTCACACCTATTTTTTTTTTTATTTTTGTCGATTTTTTCCAAACCGCTGTTTTTAGAATTTCGATATCCCTGTCGATCGTCTTTTGTTCTTGCGCATTTCTATTTCGAGTCGTGTTTTCAGCTATCGTCAATTTTTTCAAATTTTTAATTAAATCTGTCGATCTTCTTCTGTTTTTATTTTTTCGTTTTTATTGATTTTTTTCCAAATAGTTTTCTGAAATTTAATTTTCCTTTAAAAAAACGATCACCTTTTGTTCTTGCGCATTTCTTCTTCGAGTCGTATTTTCAGCTATCGTCAATTTTTTCAAATTTTTAATTAAATCTGTCGATCTTCTTCTGTTTTTATTTTTAAGTTTTTATTGATTTTTTCCAAATTATTTTCTGAAATTTAATTTTCCTTAAAAAACGATCACCTTTTGTTCTTGCGCATTTCTTCTTCGAGTCGTGTTTTCAGCTTTCGTCTTTTTTTTTCAAATTTTTAATTAAATCTGTCGATCTTCTTCTGTTTTTATTTTTACGATTTTATTGATTTTTTACAAATTGTTTTCTGAAATTTAATTTTCATTAAAAAAAAAACACGTCCAGTCTTGCGTTTTCGAATGTGTCAATCCTCTTTTGGTTTTTATTTTATCGTTTTTTTTTTTTCGAAACAGTCTTGTTTTTATGCTTAATCTCGCATTTTACTTCGGAATTTCGAGTTCATACCATTTTTTTAATTGATTTTTTTTTTTAGGTCATCTAAATAATTCGGAATATGTTGATTCGCTTTTGTTTTCATTTTATTTCAAATTAATCTGTTTCCAAGCGAATTTCGCTTTTTATTTTCGTCTTTGTTTGCTTATATGCGAAATTTTCTTTCCAAGTATAATATCGCTTTTTAATTAATTTAAAGTTTATGTAAAACACGTGGCTAATTACCTATTTATTTACGATTATCATTTGTTTTTATTACTTTTTTCTTGTGAGAACATAAAAACCGTTGTGCGATAGCTGAAGACAAGGAGACAAAAAGATCAATGTGCGAGAGAGAATGGAAGTCAATAGTGTTTACGCCTTGAACATGACATAACATCTACTCCGTATATTAAATTATTTCTTACGTTTGGGTGCCCGTACCGAATGCGCTGTCGTGCTACCTTGTACCGAGTGTTTGAAAACTGCTGGTACGAAAAAAAATTGGTAATTAGTAGTGGTGAGTTGAAGATCGGCAAAAATAATTCTACTAAAAGTCCTCTAGTTTTCGAGATAAAAAAAGATCAAAGATCACGGTAGGCTTCACATTAGATACAGATGTGGCCCCAGCTTTAAAGATTTTCAAAACGTTTTTTTTTTTTCAAAAATTTCTCGAATCATGTCGTCTGAAGCACACACACACTTCGATTAAATTTAACGTTGATTTTTGGTGGATGTGACTCACGTCAGGTCGTGCAGCAGCTTTCAGGTTCAGGACGAAATGCGAACAAAAACCTAAATAATGTCACATCACCCATTTCATTCGCATCGGAGTTGCATCAGAAGGCGAATGCCTGAGTTTTTTTGCGGATAGAAGGAATTCGTCTCGGCGAAATGATATAATAAATTTCGCCGGTGCAAAAAACAGTAAACCGCACGTAGCCCAACTAACATAACATAAGCAAAAATGTACAGCCGGCCTTAATTGATTACTTAACATTGGTAATCCCGGGCATAACTCGATAAATCCAAGATCCACCGGCGAAGATGAAAATACTTCCAAAGTGTTTGCGTTAAAGGATTTACGGCGTAAATATTTAAAAGTTTCCGCTCGCTCCTCCGAGCATATTCTGGAACTTCGCGAATGTTTGCAATTGAATTTAAAAATATCGGGTGGGTAGGTAATAATGCCGGCGCGATTAAATTGCAACAGCAAAGTGCTCCCATTTTTCGGGCGATTGGGGAGCGATGGGGGCAGGGGGGTGAGGCGGCGATTTGAATTTTGCATGCCCGGCTTTATGTATAGTATATCCGAAGGGGAAAATATCGAGCCCATTTGAATAACTAAATATTTATGACGTTTACCCCCTCAACGGGCGATGCGGCGCGGCGCTAAGATTATGGCGAATTGCATGATGATTTTTACTGTTTACTTTGCGTCTCCTAAATGGGGGTTAAAACCTCTGGAAATTAGGGGGTGCAGGCTATAATAACGAGGAAAAAATTTGTTATTTTTATTTTCCAGTCAGGATTACATTCGGTATTTATGGGTTTTTGTAAAAAATTACATTATTGTTGGATTGGAATTAGGGATATGCAGTGAAACGATTAAAAAAATTTCATCGAAGAAAATTTTCAACACTTTTCGAAACTGCCGAAAGAATGGAAATTACTAGGTTTTTGAAATTTCAAAAAAATTTCCTTAATTGTCGGAAATTTCTTTTTTGTTTGGAAATTTCACTGAAATTCGTTACGTTTTGGAAACAGAATACTTTTGATACTTATTAAGGCTTTTGCAGTTAACAAATCGCGGTAGAATGCATCACCGGACATATGCAATGATGAGACAGGGTTGCCAGATTTTTCTTGAAAAAAACATGGCCAAAAACGCCAAATATCAAACATGAGGAGTAATAAACAAAAAATGTAAATTTTCTGTAATAACAAAATATAAAACAACATAAAATAATATCAACGGAATAATAATAAAAAAAAAGAAAGAAATATAAAGTCGCCGACTTAGAATATCAAAAATCAGAACAAATAAAAAGAAAATTAACCAGGCAAAAAATTAGATACAAAAAAAAAGAAACGAGATAAACAGCAACAAAATACAAGGTATGAAGTGAAGAAAAAACAAAACAGAAGAAGATCGACGACTGTGGGGGACACACAACAAATGAAATACTAAAAAAAAAGCGCCAATAAAACGCGAAAAATCAATAAATCGATAAATAAAGCAAAAGAAATATCCGCAGTAGTACGAAAGCATAAAGAACAAAAAAAAAGAAAAGAATACTGATGATTAAGTTGAATAGAAAACAAATGAATCTCTAAACGAAAAAAATTAGAAAACAAAACACAAATGTAAAAAAGCGTCAGTCCGTCAGTCAATAAAATGAGAAAAATTAATTTGATAAAAGTAACAAAGATGAAATACTGGAGCATAAAGACAGAAACGAATAGATATGTATACCGGGTGTATGAAAATTGCTAGTAAAAAAAAAAATTAGAAATTGGTGATGATGAGTTGGTCTGTTTTTCATACTTGGAACTAATTTGGGAAATTATCATTGATCACGTGATCAATGATAATGATAACCAATAACTTTCGTCAACTAAACGACAGTAATTCCCCAAATACCCAATTCTCCAAATGTCAAAAGCAGGAAAAGCAGCTGGAAAGTTGAATGCGCATTCTTCTGACGTTTTTTTTTTTAATTTACTTTGTTGAAAATACTTGCATGTTTAGCGTTTATGGACATTTAATTTATTTATGACAAAAGCAAATATGTACGTTTTATTATTTTAACAAATAGTATTAAAATACTTTCTAATTAAATAAAATTCTGCGTAGTATACCGTACAGTACAGTTGTATAATACCACTTGAAGTAACATACCTTATTTTACCATCACTATTTTTTGTTGAACGCCGTGCTAGTATTCATAAGAGTCGGCAAACGTTCGAACGAAAACGTGTATTTTCTTCGATGTTACGTGCCGCATCTTTGCGTAAAAAAAATCGTATACTTTTTTGGAATGTCCGGAATTTTCCGGACTGTGATAATAACGTAACGCATTGATTTTGACAATGTTTTACTTTTTGGTATTTGTGTCGAAAATTTTTTAGCACCGCAAGCATTCAAAAAATACACTTTACATTAATTTTATTTTGATTTTTTTTTGTCATTTTGTTCGACTTGGTACGGATCACGTGACAGGTTCTCAAATTGAGAAATCCCCACCGAACGAACGTCTCTTCTTTTTTTATTTTCA
Source organism: Prosopocoilus inquinatus (assembly GCA_036172665.1). Classification (NCBI taxonomy): domain Eukaryota; kingdom Metazoa; phylum Arthropoda; class Insecta; order Coleoptera; family Lucanidae; genus Prosopocoilus; species Prosopocoilus inquinatus. Next base: position 72,943,462 of record CM069869.1, read on the forward strand.
ATAAATTTACTTAACCTTAACCCTACTTAAAAAAAAGAAAACTTTAAATTCGCTCTTTCAAATAAATTTTTAAATTCCTTCTCATTTAGAAGTCTCCGCCGCATTAATCAGGGAAATATTTTTTGATTGTCATAATTGGTTTTTAATTTCATCGTTTAATCACGTTAATTATAAACATGAATGTGTATTAAATTAATTATTTCCAGGGTTGGGTGGGCAAAATTTGATTTTTATAACAAAAATCAGAAGTCACTGATTTAAATAAAATATTCAAATTAATTTAATTTATATAAATATAAAGTGAGTTATTGTAAATAAAACCTGTCACGATTTTTTTTCTTCTCCAACATTGAGAAGTTAATGCGACAATATTTTCAACGAATATAGTAGAAGTTATGTTTTCTTTTTTTCTCTTCATGCACTGCTCAGGTTGAAAAATATTTTTTATTGGATTTTGTTTGTCAAAATGCATTTATTTGTTACACTTTCTTAGGTTTTCTTTAAATCGCGATTTCACTTTAATTCACGATTTTATTCATTATTAAAATCGATTGAACAGCATTCACGCAAAACTTGATAAGTCAAAAATAATGAACTTCGACTTTCACATGAAATCTAGGGTTTATTGTTGAGTTTAATCGTCTGGTGAGGCCTAATTAATTCATTTTTCGTGTAATATGTCATAATTTATCAGGAATTAATTAATCAGACCTTACCAGACAATACTTAACTCAATAATAAACCCTTGATTCCACGTCTAACTCGAAGTTTGTCTTTCTTGGCGTTTTAATAAAATAATTACAAGGCTTTTAAACTTTAAGCGGGCAGTATTCGTATTCAGATTGGAAAGGGCACTCAACGTTTCACTGTCGATTGATAGCTTCGTGAAACGTTGAGTACCCTTTCCAATTTGCACAGTGTCCGCTTGAAGTTTAAGAAACTTTTAATTGCACTTTTCAACGAACAAAAGTCGCCTTCAATTCAATAATAAAATCAAAAACGAAATATTATTTTTTTCTAATTAACTGTCCGTTTTTATAAGGACCACTAAAATTTATTTAAAGAATTACCAAGACAAATTTTAGGGACGATTTTGTAAGTTATAAAAATGAAAAGGATTTCTAAGAGGAATTTATTCTTTCTGTTCAATTTCCAGCATTTTTTTTACATGTGCAATAAATATTTCTAATTTCTAACAGTAACCGTTTGCAAAAATATTTAAGGTCGTTTTGGATTGCTATACTTCTTGCAATACAAGATTTAATTCAATCTATCGAACATGATTATATGATAAATTGTATCACAAATTAAACTGAATCAGAAAATGGAACGTGGTCTATCTCCAAACCATTATCCGCAGTCCGAAAACTTTCTTGCTTCAAATAGAATTAGAACCAAATTTAAATAAGACAGTTTAAGAAGGCCTTTAACTTACTGAAGCTTTGACAATTTAATTCAATAAAAAGTCTGCACTGTAAGTTACTCTCAGGGAAAGAAACTCTTTGATTGATTTGGACTGCGTTTTTTCCCAAAGAACAGAAATAAATTGGGGTAATTTTTATTTTGCTGTAAATACCGAACATGCACATATTTCTTCCTATCGATTTTTTCTTTAAAACAAAAATGAGTCTCATGGTGCCCATAAATCAATGCCGCAGTTTTCCCCGTCATTAAATCAAAATTTCCTGCCCCCAGGGTTTATTTTTTCAAATCCGCACCGCTTTTAACAGATTCGAAAATTGCATAACGCCTTTAATTAGTACTATTTTGTACACACGTACAAACATCAATATTAATAGCACAAGTGTGTGTACAGAAACAACGTAAGAATCCCGCTGGGAAAATAAACTTTGCGATCAAACCTTGCTACGAAACCGATAGAACAAGGTCAGTGTATGTAACATTATTTTTGGATGGACCACCCGACTGCTTTAAATCGCTTTTGATCATCAAAACGAAATTCTGTCTGGTCTAGAAGTAAATCCTGCGAGGGGGAACAACTACAATTTTTTTTCTTTTTTGATTTTAATAGGGGAATTTAAAGTGCCCCCGAAAATCGTGTTTACCCAAAAAAAAATAGAATTAATATTCGTTGGTTGTTGCATTGCGCTATTTGGATCGTGATGGTGCGTTTGTAACAATTAAATTAGTTCAAAATCAATACAACTGTGTTGTGTGCAGTAAACACAAATATCAAATCACAAAAGTGTCAGGAGAATAAAGTAAGATAAGAAGGGACTTGGTGGAAAAAAGTGTTCTCACCTGAGGCGAGCCACAGCAAGGTGGTCCAAGCCGCGAATAGCCAGCAGGCCATGGCCCTTCTTCGCGGCCCCACTTTATACTGTCAGCCCGAAGGGGATCCCCTGAAAAACCTCCCCATGGTTTTGGGCAGGCACAACACCACTATACACTTTTTACTAATGGTGATGAAGACACCGGAAGCTCCGATATGTACCTAAGTCCATTCAGCAGTAATGCACATGGTTTGCACTAAGCTGAAGAGGATGGCTCAACCCGCTGAAGATGCGCGCTCCGCTGAAGTCCGTGTGAGACTAATTCGTGCCGGGTGCCGGCTACGCCGGGGCACGGGGACAGGGAACATGCGCCGGCGCCGCGACGCTCCCTCACTTCGGACACTCTCACACTGGACTGCTACGATACAACACCACGCTATTGCAGATATTACAGATAGAATAGATAGACAGATAGATATCTTTTCCCTCTTCCACGTAAGATGATTGTACACGGTTTTTGGAAACCCTCCACCAAACGAGAAACTTCATTTGGCATGATAGTAACCCCCCCGCCCCCAAAGCACAAGAAAATCAATAAACTTTAAGCAACTAACAAATAAATTATGATCAATATTTCCTATTTACCTTTCGTTAGGGCTGCGTTGTTAGTTACCAAGGAATCGATGTTCCTCTTGCTGTTACGTAAGCTTCAAACGTGAAAGCACCCTGTAATGTTATTAAACGATAAGGGTACATTACATGTTTTTCAAAAAAAAAAAAATGAGCGTTTTCTGTTTCTAGTCGATTTTTTTAAGAAGAGTGGCATAGAATAATTAATACTCCTAATACTTTTGTCGATAGTCTTAGATCAGTAGCTCTCAACTTTCTCAACCTCGACCCTTTACCATACGTAGAGAAAATCTCCCCATCGAGCTTAATTTTTATTAATTGGAACACTGTCTTATCTTATATATGTATAATTATTTTGTTGCGGATACTTGAAAAAATTGAGACTTATGTTATATCAAATTATTTAAAAAAAAAAAAACACTTGTTTAGCTTCAATTTTTATTATTATTATTATTAATGTTAATTTTTATCGTTTATCGATTTTTGACATAGAATATGTGTAAATTGTTTAATCTATTTTTTAAGTACATTGTGTTTTTCTGTTTTGACATGTCATACGTCTCTATATGTTTTTTCATTGCAGCATTTGACTAATAAATACATTACATTACATTACATTGATGACTTGTTTAGTTTTTCTTGACAACTTATTTAGTTTCTGTTGATGCCGCGTTTCTTTTTTCTGTTTTCCCTTAACGACTTGTTTATTTATAAATTTTCCCGAAGAAGCTGTCAAACACACAGCGAAACGACGACGTAACTTTCAATTTTTTCAAGTATTAGCAATAAATTAATTATATATATTTTTTTATTATTATTATTTATTAATTAAATCATGGTGGTGCCTTAAAATTAACAACTCCTACTGAGTCTGTAGAAAGTATCTTAAATGACACGAAATCTTGCGTTTGATTGATTCACACCGAACTAAATCGAATCTGAGTTATCGATTCATTGCAAGCGATGCATCGAAAGAATCGCATCGATTTAAATTGATTTGAATCGATTCTCGTTTATTATTCGGTTCGTTGCCAAAAATCAAATCGATTCGAATTAGTTTGAATCGATTCAAATTGGTGTGAATCAATTCTCATTTATTACGTGCTTTCTTTCGTTTAAAACTTTGAATCGTGTTTCGAATAGTTTAGACGTGAATTTCGTAGTTATTGCAACAAAACACCTGACTTGAATTTTTGATTGACAGTTCATTTGTAAATAACCATAATTCAATTCAAAGAAGTTTTAAAAATAGAGAGATTCAAAGAAAAAGACGTTTGCTTTTGAATAAAAACACGCTTAGATCACGATTTTGTGAGCGAAAGAAAGCACCTATTATCAGTTCGATGCAAAAAATCGAATCGATTTAAATTGAATTGTGTGAATTGATTCAAATTGGTGCGAATCGATTCTCATTTGTTGCAAAAAATCAAATCGATTTCAAATTAATGTGAATTAATCGATTCAAATTGGTGCGAATCGATTCTCATTTATTGAAAAAAATCAAATCGATTCACACTAATTTGATCGATTGAATCGAATCTGTTCTCATTTATTATCAATTCGTTGCAAAAAAATTGATCGATTCGAATTGAATTGTGTGAATTGATTCGAACTACAAATGTGAATCGGTGCAAATTAGTGTGAATCGATCCTCATTTATTATCAGTTCGTTGCAAAAAATCGAAACGACTGAAATTAATGTAGTTCGACTCAGGTTGGTGTGAACAGATTCTCATTTAAACAATTCGTTGCAAAAAAATTTGAATCGATTCGAACTGAATTATGTGAATTAATTCAAGTTACAAGTGTGAATCGATTCAAATTGGTGTGAATTGATTCTAATTTATAAACAATTTCTTGCAAAAAATCAAATCGATTCAAATTAGTGTGAATCTATTCTCATTTATCAATTCGTTGCAAAAAAATTTGAATCGATCGAATTGAATTGTTTGTATTAATTCAAGTTTATCATTTATTATCAGTTCAAAAAACAAATGATCATGGCGTAACTGAGATATAGACTGAAATTGTGTTTATTTTTTAAATGGGGAGATCTCTACACGTAGAAAGTTCAATTTCATATATTTGTATTGCATAAACAATATCACATTCGAATTTAATTTAGTATATGTACAAATATACCGAGTGTTTTATTAAAAAAAAAAATACACACACAAAATCAGTTTATATCTCGGTTATGCGATGTGCATTTTTTCTATAAACATCAGCAAGAACTTTGAATTGCTCTGTATAAGTTTTGTATTGAATATTTCTTCTTTCCAAGTTCAAAAATTAAAAAGAAAGTTAAATGGGGTGGAAATTCTCGCGTAGTCGTCCTGTACATATAATTGTACTCTACCACTTGCTAACTGCAAATAAATCTGAATGGGACTTGTAAACAGACAAATATTTAAAATAAAGGAATTTTGGTAAAGAAAAATATGAATAAAATATGTTCTGCAACATATTTTAGATGTATTTAATCGATTTAAAATCGACAACCTATAAATAAATAATTCATCGATCTCTATAAGTTCATCGACCCCCAACCAACTCCTGCAAGTTCATCGAACCCCCTTCAAGATTTCATCGACCCCCAGGTAATTGATTGGTTATCGAAATTAAAGAAAAAAAACAAAAACTTCATCAAAGAAAATTATTCAGGTCAATAAAAATTTTTTTGAAGTTGAAACGTAAAAAGACCGAACCTAGTCCAAGTTTATGTACGACCATTTGCACCACTTTTTTTCCGACTTTGATACGATTTTCTTTATATATTTTCATGTGGACTTTTCTTTTGTTTCTTCCGTCATCAAATTTATTTTAAAATATATTTATTTTATTTACATTTGAGACTAACCATCTTTCTTGCAAAAGACGGACTTTTCCATGCAAAAGAAAATCGTAACCCAAAGCGATCCCACTGATTGAAAAATGTAATATGAAAAGAAGATTGATTGGCATTACTTTGAAAACAAATAAATTAAAAGGAAAGCTCCAAAGACTGAGGGAGTGTCGAATGCGTCAAAACGTCGTCATTCTTTTAAGAATCTCTCTCTGTTCATCTTAAAATCAGATTAAATTTTTTTTTTCTTAAAATATCACATATCAATATCACATGTCTGTCACTTTCTGTAATGTATTTGTGACCGGAATCCTTTGTGCCTTGTGTACCATTTGATTTGTTGTAAACGAATTTTATCGAGCATATAACACATTTCTACTTCACGCAGAATGGTAATTAGTGAGGCCATTAAAAGTGACCCATGTTTATATTCGATTTCTTTGTTTCAATAGCGACCCATGTTTATATTCGATTTCTTTGTTTCAATAGCGACCCATGTTTAAACTCGATTTCTGTGTTTCAGTAGAGGAATCCGTTTTTTTTTTCTGACTCCGATTTTTTCCTTCGCTACATTTCCTCCGCTTACCGTTTGCTTACCTTGTTTTTGCGGCGATTTTTTTTCTGCTAATCAAGTAATCAAGTACGCAACGAAGTGCGATACGATCATTTCTAATTCGTGACGATTCTATTAATTCTTTTTTTTAATGACATTAACGACCATTTATTTTGTTCGCAACTGTACCTCAATAATTCATGCATACGTAAAAGCCGTTTTCTTCTGGCAGTCGTAACAATTAGTGTAGGTTCTCTTTCGTAACAATTTTCTTAAAAATCTCGAATCTGTTAATTACAAAAAGTCGTTAGCGCCCGTATCGTTACTACCGCCATAATCATAGTTAAGGTTGAGTGACCATAACTTGACCCACCTGTAATTTTATTCTAGAGTAAGAAGAGTTTTATTTCAACGAATCGCAATGATTTCAAAACCTGCACTTTTTCAAACTAGGAATACAATTGATTGCTAGAGCGATTTCCAAACTGGGAGGCGCGGACGGGTTTTAACAGAAATGTAATTTTCATAACAAAACATAAATTAATAAGAAAATACGTTCTTGTAAATAAACTTCTGTATTGTTTTATGGATGGGATGGTAGGAAAATGTGGGGGCTTGAAAGATTTTTTTTTTAAGGGAGGCGTAGTAGCATAAAATTTGATAACCGCTGATTTACGTAAATACTTTTTAATTTTGTTACGAAAGGTTTATTTTATTATACTAAGAAACTGTCTATGAAAAATCAGCGCATTGCTTTTGTAATTCATTTTATATATTTTTATTTTTATTTCTTTTTTTATATCACTGAAACAATTATTCACATTTATTGGAACATGGAACCTTTCGTATACAGGGTGCTCATGCTACACGACCGCAATTAATATTAACAATTATTCGAATTGGATTTAAGTAAATTTGCACGTTTACTGTTGTAATACATCGGATGTTTCTTTTTTGTTTTAATTTGGCGTTCAGAGTACTGCGAATGCTTTTGTTTATACGTATTTTAAACGAGCTGCGCGCTAGTCTGAGCGACATATTAAAAAAAAAGAAAAAACACTCCTTATTTGATTTGATTATGTGTTTAAGTTGAAAGTATCATCTCTGATTACGTTTAATTAGTGATTATAATTACGATTAGGTACATCTCAAACAAAATCGTTGCAGTTTTCCAATTCTTTAATCCTATACGGGGTGGATCATTTAAACTGATCATTCGAAATATCTCGAAAAGGAAGCGCTTAAGGAAGAAACTTTTCAAATCAAAGTTTATCGACTTTAAAGGGAAAAGTGTTTTAAATTATTTACGATTTGTTTACTGGACGTTTTCAAGGTCATTTGCAGGTTAATGTCATATTCTTTACTATGTTATTCTTATTTTGGGGCCTATTTTCAATGTAGTCATATTTATTATGTATTTTTTTTATTAATTTAATGAAATGTGTTTGTCAGTATATTTTTGGATAATGAATGAATTATGTGTATTATTTGATTAGGTATACCTATCAATTTCATTAACAAAACATCCACTTTATTATTATTATACCCCATTATAACTAGCTATTAGGTACTATCGATTAGATGATCGACATTATTTTTAGACGAACGTCACTGAACTTTTTTTTTCGTTCCGTACTTTCCTTGAACTATGTAGAAGTTTCGTAAGGTATAAAGTTACGTCGTTGCTAGGTACCAACCACATGCAATATTAAAAATCACTTTCTATTATTAGAAGCGAAATTCATAGAGAATCGATGGAATTAACATAAACTCCTCCGGTTCGCCACCACAATAAAATAAATTATTGTCTGTTGTGCAGAACATACGTGGGTGGTTATAGCAACTCCTGGGCAATTCTTATCTGTTAATCGTTCCGCAAGAAACCGCCCTCGAAGGCCGATAAAGTCTAAATATACCAAATTCGCTTCTTGTAAGACAGATCAATAAAGAGCATGGATGTAATATTTTACCGCAGTCGGCCGTGCTAGTCTGTTCTGTTTTATTCGATACGACTGGCAGCAGCAATCTACATTATTCAAAAAAAAAAAAAGAAGTGCGGTTACGCCATTACAACATTAAAAATGCAATTGAGGTACGAAGCACGGCAGAGGCTATTAACGCAACATTTTCGACGGGGAAGGCATAATGTGTTATTTATTGATTAATCGATTGACACTATTATTTGGAACTACCCTACTTTTCTGTCTATTTTATTTATGCCGTGATAGCGTGGAGGATTTTCTTTTTTTTGTACTAGCGGGCATGGGCTGAAACTGAAAAGATTACCCTCCCACCTCAATACATTTGGAGCAACGATGATCCAAAGATTTTCTATACATTGATAAAAAAAACAGAAATCTCAAAACTTTTCAAAACAGACAACAGCCTCGACTTAACTTCACTTTCGCTTAACTTTAGGAACTCGAAGCATTTTTTTATTTTTTTTTGCATTCTTCTCATTTTGCTTGCAATCTTCTTTTATAGATTTTTGATTCAACTTTTAACGAATACAATACAGAAGTATGAGCCAGACAGACTCACAATAAAAATATTCTATTCTCTTCTTAATTTTTTTTTATTCTTCATTACTTATTGTTTTTTGTTTTGCTTTTTTTTGTGGTCGAAGAGATAACGTTTGTTTGTGGTGAGAAATATTTAATTATTTATTTTTCCGGTTTTATTATACTGTTGAGTATAATAAAATGAATCATTTAAATCGGGAATCCTCATGGGAAAGTTGTCGACGAACCTATAGGGGTCGGCTGGGGTCGATGAACATAGGAATAAGGATCTGTTAGGGGGTACGAGTTACAAATTCTTATTTAATAGACGTCTATTTGAATAATTCAGTTTAAAAAAAGTAGAAGATTTACGAATGATATTAAATAAATTTGAATTAAGCATTGTACAGTGATGAACATGAAAAACAGGACACAATTTTTTTTTTCTAAACAGCATCTAACCTTAATTGACAGTTCAAGGTTTAGGTTAAAAGTCAATTCAAATAAAAAGAAAAAAAATAGTATCAATTGTTTATCAAAATAAAAATAAATTACGAACAGTCAAATCGAATAAATAAAAGACTATCGTCGACGAAGGAAAGACGAAAATAAATTATTCTGTTAAGTTAATAATAAGTCAAATCGAACAAAAGAAACAAAAGACTATCAATTGTTTATTAAAATAAAAAAATAAAATACAGTCAAATCGAATGAAACAAAAACAAAAAACGATCGTCGATGAAGTAAGGACGAAAATAAATTATGTAAAACTTACAGGAAGTCAAATCGAATAAAAAAAAAGGAAAAAGGAGACTATCAATTGTTTATCAAAGTAAAAATAAAATACAGTAAAATCGAATAAAACGAAAGACGATCGTCGACGAATTAAAGGCGAAAATAAATCGTGTTAAATTATTAATAATAAGTTAAATCGACAAAAGACAAAAAAAGACTATCAATTGTTTATCAAGATAAAAAATAAAATACAGTCAAATCGAATAAAACGAAAGACGATCGTCGACGAATTAAAGACGAAAATAAATTGTGTTAAATTATTAATAATAAGTTAAATCGACAAAAGACAAAAAAAGACTATCAATTGTTTATCAAAATAAAAAATAAAATACAGTCAAATCGAATAAAACAAAAAACAAAAGGCGATCGTCGATGAAATAAGAAAAAATAAATTAGGAAAAACTAACAAGAAGTCAAATCGAATAAAAGAAAGGAAAAGGAGACTATCAATTGTTTATCAAAGTAAAAATAAAATACAATCAAATCGAATAAAACAAAAACAAAAGACGATCGTCGGTGAAATAAGTGAAAATACAACAAAATGTCAAATCGTATAAAAGAAACAAAAAAAGACTATCAATTATTGTTAATCAAAGTGAAATGAAATACAGTCAAATCGAATAAAATAACGGACGATCGTCGATGAACTAAGAACAAAAAGAAAAAAAAAGAAAACGACTATCAATTGTTTATCAAGATAAAAATGAAGTATAGTCAAATCGAATGAATCAAAAGACGATCGTCGATGAAGTAAGGACGGAAATAAATAAATTGTGTGAAACTAGCAAGAAGTCAAATCGATGTAAAAGAAAAAAAACGTATAAAAATAAAATATACGGTCAATTCGAATGAAATAAAAACAAAAGACGATCGTCGATGAAGGAAGGACGAAAATAAATTGTGTAAAAGTAATAATAAATCAAATCGAACAAAAAAAAAACAAAAAAATGTCAATTGTTTATCATAAAAATAAAATACAGTCAATTCGAATAAAACAAAAACAAAAGACGATCGTCGATGAAGTTAAGGGCGAAAATAAATTGTGCAAAAATAATCTAATAAGTCAAATCGTTATAAAAACTGACGAATTTTATCACAATCACAAATTCAATATGTCAATATTATAGAGAAAAAAAAAACGATCAGTTAATAACTAAAAAAAATTTAAAAAAAGTCAAATTCAATAAAAAAAAATTGATAGGGCGATCAGTGAACTGGCTTAGAACGTAAAATAAATTGAACTAAAAAACAAAAACAAAAGACGATCAACTGACAATTGAAAAATAAAATCACGTCAAGCAAGACGAAACAAAAGAAAAAACAAAAAAGATGATAAATTGACGGTTAAAAGATAAGAACGATCAAATGAATAATCGAATAAAAAAAATCTAATTAAATGAAGTTAAATAAGGAGCAAAGAAAAACAAAAAAAACGATAGGTGAGACGAAAAGCCTTTGTAAGATAGGGAAATTAGTAAATATAATTATAAAATTATAAAAATTATAATAAACTAATTTTCTAACAGCGAATTCCGCAATTTCATTGTGTAAGAAATCAATCAGATGATGTTCGTGAAACGAATTGCTAATTGCACGCTTTTAGGTTATTGTGACAGCTGACACTATTATTATTAAGCAGCAAACGTTCATCTTTTTTTATTTTCAAAGGTCACTGGACCAATGAACCATTTTTAACAACTGCGCGCATATAGACGCTCTTTTAGAGATATTAATTTTAAATTTGACAGAGGGTCGATGGAAAACTTTATTTTCTATTATATTATATTGGTAGAAAAAAAATCCGTCGCTTTCACGGTTCGAACTCGAGTCTGTTGGTTACGTACCAAGTTGCCTTGGTAATCAAAAGACTCGAGTTCGAACCTCGATTGCGACGGACATTTTTCTGTCAATATTCAATTATTGTTCTTTACCTTAATTTATTAAATTGACTAACATTTGAAAACTCTTAGTTAAAAAAAGTTTAGGTGGAATCATTTATATGTAGATTCGACAAGATGAATCACAACGCAATTAAAATTAATTCCAAGGCAAGCTTTTTTTTTGCTACTCTTACATGCTAATTTCTTTCAACTCTGTAAACAAAAACTGCATAATTTCCACAGATTTTCCAATTCGATGTTGGCCCAAACCGACAATTTCCCCTGTCGCACTCATTTAAATAAACGCACGGGCATTATCCAGGCAATAATTATTGCCGTCGTGTTGTCGCATGTAAGACTTATTAGCTTAATTTTTAGCAATTGATTACTTTTGCAGCCGATGCTAATAATAATGTCGGCGGCAACATGAAACGACAAAGCCATTAATGTCGGGGCCTCGACTGTCCTCGACACCACTGCTGCATTTCTGTCTACGTATCTTGATTGATTTAATTTAACGCTTAAAATATTCTCCTTACGTCAAATCAATAAACAGAACGATTTAGGAGAGAGACCGGCCCTGTACTGGAAATTTACGCCGCGTCGCGTCGGATGAAACCGGAAAATTTAAAGACATTTGAGTATAACTTAATGTTTAACGCCCGATTTCTACACTTCCTGATAAATATATCTGTCAGATAATATCCTAATCGGAAACTGTTATCGATACAATGGTTTCCAAGGCAAATACCTGGCAGATAAATTTATCAGGCGGTGAAGAAATCGGACATCGGTCCCGATTAAGATGATCACGACTGTAATAAAATTGCAAGCAGCTTGAAAACTATTGAATCTGGAATCCCGCAGGGGTCCGTTTTGGGGCCATTATTATCTATTATTTTCATTAATGACCCACCTCAAGCACTTATGTGATTATCTTGTCACATTTCATTCCGACGATACGAAAAGTAAGCGTTTTCTTTTCCATATAATTTAAGATTCATTGCTTTTGTTTTTAATAGCAACTTAAATCTTTGAAATTTTGAGAGAATCTGAGTGAACCAGAAGGTATAATTGAACTAAAGTATATACAGATGAATAATGATGTGATATACTTGTAAAACTAAAGTTGATGGCAACGGAAAAAAAGACATTGTGGCCTTTACGTTGCACGTTGTATGTATGTATAATATGGTCTGTTATGGTAGGTTGAGCACACTTCTGACCATCTGACATCCCGAAGTAGCCAGCACCTGTCCAGTGCACGTGGTATTTCGCTCGTTCGTAATTTACAGAATGTAATTTAATACGTTTTTCTTTGAGCATTACCGCCATATGTGTGTGATATACCTTGACAAAAAAAAAAAACGAAATAAATAAATAAATTCAGAAACATTCGAGGGTCTAAAGATTGTACGCGTACAAGAAATAAAGGGGCATCGATCGCAATTGGAAAATAGTTTAAACGTCTTGCATCGTTAAATTTCTGTTGAATTGAATTTGGCTCAAGGTGTGTCTGCGGAATGAATTATGGCACTATTGGCGTAGAATGTTGTAATCTGGAACGATGCCATATTACCAAACGGAACGTTCTATCACATACGTACGTTTGAATTAGAATTAATCAAGCTTAATGTGTGTGGATTAGCATCGACGGGTTTGCAAAATTTATGGACGCGAGTATCCCTGTGGTGATGTTAAATTAATTGGTCAGGTAGAGAGATACATCATTTGTGCCTTCATGTAGCTATCCCCAACTTTATAATAAACTTCATTGTAAAGGACGAAATAAAACAAATTAACTCAGAGATAACTTGTTTGGAAGCAAAACATTTCACTTTTGTCTTCAAGATTATTTAAAAAATGTCACTCACTGTATTAAAATCTAATATTTTGTAATAATTTTCATGTGAAAATAATAAGAAACAAAGAGTACAAAATACAAAGATCAAGAAAGGCACTAAAAGAACACAGCTGCAAAGTATAAGTCGTTGGAATACAAAAACAAAAGAAAATGTATAAAGCCTGATCAAATAGACAAGTAATACAATCCAACACGAGCGGCTAAAACCTGGCATTGCGCAGACGCGAGAAACAACAGAAGAATAATCTGTAAGAAGTATCGAACGTAAAATGAAAAATGAATTGGATTGGGCGCAAGAAGAATTCACAGAAAAATCGAATAACGAACGACAAAATACGAAGAAAAAGATGTGCAAAGAACAAAAGGGTCATTACCCGAAAATCAAGACTGACATGAAAACAAAAGCACTCGAAACAAATAGCGTCGAAATATGAAGAACGCGGTGAACTAAAAAAAAAGAGAACAAAAGATGCCGCATCAGAATGTAAGAAATCAAATCGGCAACGGAGAATAAAAAGAAGAGAGGGCACGAAACGTAACCAGCCGTAAGGAACAACATTAATGCGAAAAAACAAAAGACAACAAAAAAAAAGAAAAACCTGATTTGATAATTTTTAGAAACAAATGAAAACTAAATTTGTCTGATTTTTAAAGGTTTCCCGCTGAAATCGAATAATTCACGACAAAATACGAAGAAAAAGTCGAACGAAAAACAAAAGAACTAACGTCGAAATACGAAGAACGCAGTGAATGAAAGCGAAGAACAAAACATCTACGTTACTGCTGCAGAATGTAAGAAATCAAATCGGCAACGGAAGGCAAATAGAATAGATGGTTAACCAACTGTAGGGCAAAATATTAATGCGAAAAAACAAAACAAAAAAAGATGATTAAAGACAAATGAAAGCTGGATTCACCTGATTTTCAAAAGTTTCCCGCCGGAAACGACGACAATTTTGTTCTTTTTTTTTTCTTACAAAAAGAAACAAGGAAAGATGAAGTGAAGTGTAAAGAAACAAACGAAAACCCGATTGATTTTCAAAAGCAGAAATCATCGACTTTTTGCCCACAAAAAAAAAATGAAAATGAGCTTTATTTTTAAAAACTGTCGACTTTTTATGAATTTCATTTCTTACAAGAAGAGAATTAAAAAAAAAAACAATTGAAAGTTCATGCCAAAAATCGTGGATTCTTAACCAAATCCTAAAGTCCCCAAATCCAATTATCAAAGTAATCAATCAAATTATAAATTTTATTTTTATATTTGCATTTGGCACTGTATGGATGCGTTCACGAATGTTGTTTTTTTTTCTGTTTTCATAGAATTTCTGAATGATAGATAAATAAATGCTCGAATTATGAACAAAACTTGTTGTTATAACAGCAAAATTAAAAGAAACAAAAAGAAACATGAAAACATATTCATTGATTGATTGATGCTGACAGTTACGTGCAAGTTGACCGTTCAGTTAACGCAGCCATGATATTCAGAAATCTAATAATTATTTTAACGCCAACTATTATCAAAATGATAAATTACAAACGGCATGTATAAGTCCAGGGTTGCCAGAATGGGCGAAATTTTTGCCATTTGGGCTACGCTTTAGAAAAACTTATTTATTTGATGCCTGGCGACTGATTTGGGTTACTTTTGCTGTTCTTCACAAAACGACAAGGAAAAAATATACAATGCGATCAACAACGACTGTCACTAATTTAATTTTATTTAATTTAATTTGTAGGCATTATATGAAGCTTTTTTTCCTTTTTGTTTAAATTTCTAAATTGATGTTTTGCATTTTTTTTCACGGTTTATTTTTTTGTCCTTTTGTTTCCTGCCAGTTTCTTAACTTGCAAAATTTTTCAGCCAAAGTTGCCATTTCTTTATTTATTTATTTATTGTTTACCTATCCATTCTTTCGTTTTTTTTTTTCATATTTTCGCATTTTCTTATTTTAATCGAATTAGTTTTTGCATTCTAATTACTTCTGATTGCAGTTCTTTTTGTTTTCTACGAGTTTGTTTTTATTCGGAAAAACTTTCTTCGATTTTCATTTTTTCTCTTCGATTTAGTATCCTGGTATTTGGTTTTTTTTTTAATTTCATTTTACGGTGTCCTATTTCTCTTTTGTTTATGCCATATTTAAAAAAAAAAGCCACGAAAACGTGATCGCGGTGAAAATTGTGACGCCGAAGGCAGAGCTTGTGCTATGGCTGAGGTACATTTCAAGATTCGCCTACACTACCGGACCTAATTGTGATGACGCCATCTATTCGCTGTGGGAAGAACTATTTCGAAACTAAGTAGACATCTGCTTCAAACATTATATTCTTTCTGGAAACACCGAACACTTATTTTGAAAAAACATATTTGCTCCCTTAAGAGTCCAAATAAAAAATGCAATATTTTTAACTACTTAAGAAAACAATAGTTGCCTAACATTATCAATTTCTTACCTAGAATTTAAAAATAAATCTTAAACAATACTGTGTTCAGGCCTCCTCAAATTCGGTTATAATCTCCATCAACCTTTATTACTAAATAAAAAAAAAACTTCATCGTCATAATGGATAAAAGCAAAAAAATAAATAATTCACAATATCTAAATAACTTATTGAAAAAATTCTTCGACCTCTGCCAACTCTCTTTCCCTCGCTTGCTCATGCGCCCACCTGTCTTCGGCCAATTTATCACTAAGAGTCCATTTATGGTGACTTACTTTTACACCACACGCGGGGCACTTCTTATTCCCGAACGGAGGCATCCTCATGTAATTAAGCAAACATTGCTTATGATAGAGGTGACCGCAGTAAACGCGCTCAATATGTTGGGGGGAATTTTCATCGATTACTATTTGCTGTAAACGAAACCTAATAAACTTATTTATTTATTTATTAATATCGATATTCATTGCTACCCACACCAGGATCAGACGGAAAACAAGATCCCTTACAAAACTGGCAATTTTCTTGCGGCAATCGCTTCACGCAGTCGATCAAAAACACAAGAGACTTGTGCAAAGAAGGTGAAGGTTTAAAAGGCGGATCATTGGGCCTTTTTTTTAATGGGGGTTGTACGCATTGCCTGGCTATTTCCCTTGCTTGCGCAAGCATGTGACAATACAGAGCCGGGGGGAAATTACTGTTGACTTCCTGTATGCTAAAAATGCTGAAGTAGAATGAAGGCGTTAAATTCGATGTAAAACATACTCTATCATTAGATTCGGGTAATTATCAGGTACCACAATTTTCGTTACTACATAAAATTTTTCGATAACTATCCTGAGTATTAGGGTGGACGCTTTTTGCTTCAATTTTAATTCGTCCGCTTCCTCGCTCAAACTTGCGCGCAGCGAATTTATTTCGTCATAGCAACACGACAACGGATTTTCATCGATGAACTTCCTAATGAACGAAAGCACTTTCAGAACCTGCGGCTTTCCCAGATACTTCTTCGCTTCCACTTCACAGACGTCCGTTAATCTCTGGAGCAACTTCTGCGACAAACTTTTGCTCTTCAGTTCGATTAGCAGGGGAGTGTTCGGGTAGTTCACCGGGAACTGCATGCAGGCGATTATTGTTTTGTATTCGGTGCGTTTTATCTCGGTCCTGACCATCGTTTTGACGCAAGACACCAGGCGACAGCCGGGTATGAGGTGTTCGCATAACTTCCTGACTTCAGATAATTCATCCTCGATCAATCCCATGTGTGTGACGAGTTTAGAAACCGTGTTGCTTCAGGCATTAAAGCAGCGATTGTAAACTTAAATTTCTATTTTTGAGGTTATGTCGGAAAACGACCGTTTTAATTGTCAGTGTCAACTTGACTGTCATGTTCCAGTCGGTAAGTCGGTATTAAAGAGTTTCCATTTTTAGATTGAGAGTTTCTGACTATTACAATATTCATTACCGTCCATTTATTTCTAATGTTATTTAAATTTTTGTTTCCAAATTCCGATTCCCCCATTAAAATAGACAAATCCAAATGTCTTGCTTTTAATTCGTAATAAGAATTGAAGTATAGGATGCGAATCTTGAAATGTACCTCAGCACACCTCAGCCACATGTTAATAACAATAGTAATCACATTCATCCATAGTTGGCGGTAAAAATAAGCGCCACAATTCAGGTAAGTACATTTTCAAATATAAACCTTTGTATATTATTTTTAATACATTAATATTAACCACTTTTATGGAACTGGCATGCATTTCAATCGTTCATACGCAGCTTTCTGCAGCATTTCTCGGTGATCGGGGTGGGCAATATTTATGAGGGCGTGAGCCCTTTGCCTCAGAGTTTTCCCAAACAAATAGGCTATTCCGTATTCCGTAACAACATACTGAGCATGGCCCCTGGTCGTTACAACTCCGGCGCCTGGTTTAAGCAAAGGGGTGATCTTGCTCTGGTTTTTCTTCGTCACAGAAGGCATCGTGATGATCGGCTTCCCGAGGCCGTCCAAACCTTCGGCCGCGCCCCTTATAAAATCAATCTGCCCCCCGAATCCGGAATACATTCTCGTGCCGATCGAATCCGAGTTGATCTGGCCCGTCAGGTCGATCTCAATGCAGGAGTTAATCGCCGTCATTTTCGGCTGTTTGGCGATGATTTTCGTGTTGTTGACGTAATCCACCCTCAGCATTTGCACCGAGGGGTTGTCGCGAACGAAATCGTACAGCTTCTTCGTGCCCAGCAAGAACGAGCCGACGATGTGCCCTTGGTGCATCGTTTTCTTGTTGTTGGTGATGACCCCCTCCTTTACGAGGTCCACCACGCCATCAGCGAACATTTCCGAGTGGATCCCCAGGTCTTTGTGGTTTTGTAATTCGAGTAGAACCGCGTCGGGGATGTTTCCGATGCCTAGTTGGAGGGTGGCCCCGTCGTCGACTAGGTTCTCCGCAATTAATTTGCCTATTTGTTTTTCGATTGGGTTGGGCGGGGTTCCCCCATGCTCAAACAATTCCGTGTCTGCGGTAAAGGCGTAGTTGATTTGGCTTATGTGGATTATACCGTCGCCGAAAGTCCGGGGCATTTTCTGGTTTACCTGGGCGATTATGGTTTTTGAATACACCATGGCTGCCCGTACGCAATCGACGCTAGTTCCTGTGCTGCAGTAGCCGTGTGCGTCCGGGGAGGAAACGTGGATAAGGGCGAAGTCAGGTTGGATTATCTTCCTGGAGAATAACTGGGGTATCTCCGATAAAAATATGGGAAGGGCGTCTGCTGTTCCTGCCGCCACCGTCTTGCGCACGTTCCCCCCCATGAAGAAAGAGTTCGATCTGAATATGTCTTTTTCTTTGTGGTAGCCGGCGTTTCCCTCGGTGTGCATGTGGCAGACCGAGATGTCTTTTAATTGGCACGCTTTTCCGACTTCCGTCATAGCTTCCAGAAGCAAAAGGGGGGTACCTGCGCCACCCTGGACGAAAACTGTGTCGCCAGATTTGAGGTTGGTGAATGCATCCTCTGGAGTGTTGAGCCAAGTTGGAGAGACGCACTTCTGCACCTGCGCAGGTTCTCTCAATGGTTCAGCCCAATCAGTGCAAATGTAATTCGAACAATAGTTTGCTGTCCAAAGTGTTTGGGGTAGTACAAGACGTACGGCAATTACTTTATTTATTCGACCAATTACAGCAGCCATATAATAAATTCTTTTTGCTTCCAGGAGGAAAATCCCCCTTAGTTTTTGTACATAATTAACATCTTGGTCATTTTGACAACCGTGATGTAGTACTGACAGTGACAGTTGCCTTTGGGGTAGTTATAAAAATAATAATACAAAATGGTGACGTGCTCTTTCCAATTTTTTTTTTGTCCTTTAATAACCTAAATGAAATAGACTATATTAGAATACCCAGTAGTGTTTCAGGTGACTACTAAATCGGATACGAATTTAAATTTGTACCCAAAATATCGTTTAAGATCTATAATTAACCCATTCATCGTCGCATCCGTCGAATAAATCGTAATGCATTTCAGAGTCTTCTGCTCGTAGCATCGGTAGACCTCCTGGCACGATTTGCCTTCTTCGATGAACCTCTCTTTCAAATTTTCCGCGTCGTTCAACTCCCCCGATCTCACCAAGAAAGCGTCCAAGGTTAAAGTCGGATATACGATGATGTAAACCTTGCAGATCTCAAACTCGAACTGTTTGGCCTGCCTCATGTTCAGAGGGAAGCCGTCGAGGATGTACCCCGGCGATTCCTGGCACGTCGTGCTGAAGATCTCCTTGAGTAAGTTGAGGACGATTTCGTCCGGAGCGGGGGATCCGTTGCGCGTCATTTCTTTCAGGACTGTTCCGCGCCAGCTCTTCTTGGCCGCTTCCTTCTTCACCATCTGGCTTATCCTTATGAGGTTGAAGTCACTGCAGCGGGCTAACAACTTGGCTATGGTTGACTTGCCGCACTGGGGAGGCCCCATTACCCAAAAAACTGGGCGCCTCTTCTCGAGGAATGGTTCCAGGTCGTAACCGTCGGAAAGTCTTTTCTTGGGTTTCCAACACCAACACCAGCCCATAAAGCGGAAGCATTTTATTAGTTGTTCCATTGAAGATGTTGAGAAATATGACGCGTACCAACAAAAAGAAAAGGATTGCCATAGAAATTCATATTGTTACGACTCGAACAAAGCGGGATAAGGTTGGGTTGATAAGGTATTAGCTTGGCGAAATAAATGTCGGTGTGCTATTCGCAGGCCGGACCTTTAACTTTGGAGGCCCTGAGGACCTTTAACTTCCATCCAATTAACCCAAGTTTTTTTTTTTATCTGACTGGTTACGTTTCAAAAGGCAACGTTGCCGTTAACTGGTCGTCTACAGAATTACTTCACTTCTCTGAAAATAGTAATAGCTAACGCCATTAGTATGGCGCTTATGCTGAGGCTGAGGTATGTCTTAAGATTCGCAGGCCTTGGCTGAGGTACATTTCAAGATGCGCGTGTTTAGACATAAAAGAGTGACGAATGAACATTGCATGACGTTGCTATGAGAAATAAAGGTGTCTCTCTCTTTCACATTAAATTGACATAAAGTTAATTCGGGTGTATTTTAATTCCAACTTTAGTTAGACGCAACTTTAAGCACGAGGTGAGAATTCGTGCCATTGACGAATAACTTCATTATTATCAGGGTGTGCAAATTTTTTTTACAGACAATGTCGCCAACTTGTTGACAAAACGTAGCCAAGGAGTGTCAATTGTAAAATAAAATCAATGACAAAAAATTAACAAAATACCGCCGATTTGGGATGGTCAGAAAATCAGAACAAATAAAAAAAACGAAACCTGCAAAAAATCGGAAAAAAAGAGAAAAGAGAGCAACAGCAATAAAATACCAGGTGTGAAGTGAACAAAAATACAAACAGAAGAACTTTGACGACACGAATCTGAACGAAAAACGACAATTTTTCGGGCGAATCAAAAAATACGCAGAAAATTAAAGCAAAGCGTAAAAAAGTCAATAAGACGATAAAAACAAAGACAAAAAAAGAAACGAAATGTAATGTGCAAAACAAAGGATTGGCACAAAACAAATGAAAAACGATGAACTACAAAAAAAAAGAAACAAAAGAAGATCTACGACTGACATAAAGAAAAACAAATTAATCTAATTTGTTTTTCTTTATGTCAGTCAAGCGAAATATTAAAAAAAAATCGAAGAAAATGACAGTTAACTGTAAAAAATCTTATCAATAACAACAACAAATGAAAAATTAATTCGATAAAAATAAACAAAAGAGAAATACGAAATATAGAAAACACAAAAGAATGAATAGACAGGAATAGGACATTTTACAATTTTTTTTTACGTTATTGTATTGGAACTAAATTTCTCGATTTTGTTTTTGTATTTTTTTATTAAAATCTTTTTTAAATTTAAAAAATTGTAAATTTTTTTTATAATGTTTTTGTATTTTAAATTTTCGAAAGTGTTGTAAACTAAATTTTACGTTTTTTTTTCTTGATGAGACATTCTCGTAAGTAAAGTTTTCATTTTGAAGTTCAAGGAGAGGAACAAAATCAAAGAGACAGAAAAGGACGAAATATTTTCGACAATTCTGAAAATACATATTAAACGCCCATTTGACCAATTTTCATTTACTCTGTCGACTTTGTCTTTAAAAAGAGATCTTGACTTCGCCACTGTTTTTTTTTCTGTCTCTCATTGTAACGAGCGTGGAATATGGAAATTCGCAGATGTGATTCATCGCCTTCCGCGCCAAATTTAGAGAATAAATCGTAGCAGCGAAAACTGTCCGGAGAGAATCATCGTATAATCCGCAACAGGCATTCACGCCCGAAATTAAAAAGCACGCCTGGAGTCGCAAAAGTTTCCCCAAACTCCGGGAGAAAGTACAAAACATTCCGATATAAGGCTAAAATACGTCCGACACATACTAGTCCGGAGTTCCAGAGATCCTCGTAAGAGACATCGAAATTGGCCCAACCTGTACAGGGTACTACTATACTCGAATCATTGATTATAAATGCGATATTCAATTTTAGGAAACAAAAGGTCGAATTTGGTGAACGGCAAAAAGAAAATTTATTTACATTTTACAAACTTACAATTTTTTTTAAGCACGGCGAAGATTTAGATAAACCATTTTCTAGGAGCTACTGCGACTCATTTATTAAAACGTACTTTTCTGGTTCTTTCTTTTGGATACGTCAATCCAAACCCCTCCTAAAACGGTCCTCATGAAAAACCTCGGGTCCAACACCAAAGGAGACCGCATCTTTCCGTTCAGCTTTAAATCAAAATTGCGCGCCAAGTTCGCAATCGCCAGCTTAACTTGCAAAACGCCGAAGTTCACTCCTGTAAAATTAAAGCGTGAGGGGGCGGGGGAGTTTACTGAGGCGTTTTGGTTATACCCAAACAAATTCGAGGGCCATCACCGAAACCCAGCAGGGTACCACTTATTACGTCGGCCTTGTTCCTCTCGGAGAACCGATCGGGGTCGAATGTTTTCGGATGCGAAAAATATTTTTCGTCGTTTTGGAGGGCGGCTATCGGAATCCAAACCGTCGTGCCCGTTTCGATTTTGACCTTGGGCCCTTTTCCCTGCTCGTTGGTTAAAGGTGGCGGTAAAGCGTATTCTTTGGTGCATTCCCTCAACAAGTTGTACAAAGGTGGATTTTTTCTCATGCCCTCTGAATTTAAAAGAATTTAAAAAATTAATGAAGTCTTCAATTCATACCAACCAAACACGAACTCTCATTTGTCTGAAGGCAAAAGCGAAGAAGAAACATGGCAATGAATCAATTCAGAACGCACAGTTTTTCTTCACTTCTCCATTAGTTGAGTTAGGCAGAAATACGAGATTTAAGATGTGATGTTGTGATGAAATTTGGCGTCTAGAGTGCTGTGAATGTTTTGCAATTGCGTTTAAATAGACCGTGCGCTAGTCACAGCCCACTCGACGCCAGGTTAATACAGAAAATGCCTTATTTACGCACCCCAGAACACACAGTCCAAGTAAGTCATCTCTTGAATCCCTTCGTAAGTGAATTTGCCGCCCTGTTTTTCGATTACCCCATCAACTTCAACTTGCAGTTTTCTTTGGACCTCCAAATTCGACGCGATTTCGTACACCAAAAAAGTAAGTACGACTGAGCTGGTTACGAAACCATCACCGAAAAATCCAGCGACGTGCGCGATGATGTCTTCATCGGTGAAATCGTCGTGTTTTGTTTTGAGCTCGTTTAGAAAATCTACGAAGTCGTTCCTTACTATGTTGTTGTTCTTCCTGTATTCAAGCGTTTGATGGATGATGTGGGACAACCTTTGGGTTATTTCTGGTGTAAAAAAACTGAAGGGAAGGGAAAATCAGTAAATGCTAACCAAGAGAGAGTAAGATATTGCATTGGATTTACCTTGCATGTAAAACATTAGCTAATGATGGTATTGCCATGACCAGTAGGTGTTGGAGGCCAAGCCAGAAACTCGGTTGAGCCAACTTCCTTCCGATTTGCCTGAATTCCGCGTTTTCATCCTCGAAACAATTGCCGTTTAAACCGAATGCGCAACTCGCGACGTTTTCCGTCGTATACTTGCTCATCAACTCCTCAACGTGAAACCCGTCTTTCCCCATCGCACCAGCAAGCCTGGTGATGTAATCCACCATCGCAGAAGCGCTCTCTTGCATAAGTGGGAACACGGCTTTAATCTAAAACCACTCCCGTTATTCTTTTCTGTTTACTTAAAAGAAAACCACCAATCAAAAACCTTTTTACTTGTGAAGCACGACGTGAGCTGCTTCCTGACGACTTTCCATTCCTGTCCCTTGAGGCAGAAGAGATTCTTGGCAAGAATAAAGTCGGTTTTTTCATCCACGTGGAAATTGGTGTCGTGGAAACTCGGGAAGTCCCTGATCAGGACGTCTTTAATTAAATCCAAGTCGCGAATCAAAACGGCCGGTTCCCGAAACTTATAGAAACCGACATAGCGATAATTGGGGTAGCTTCTGGAATCAATGCCAAATTATAGAAGAGGTGATTGATTGGTGAAGTGTTTTCACTGCCGTACTATTTCTTGTAAGTGCAAGATTTGGTTAGATTCCTTAAACAATAGGGTGGCAAAATTTAAAACCCTTTCAACTCTCGCGAGTAGAAATCAAACCAAATCATCCTTACGAGGAATAAAACGCACTCGTAGATTTGCGTCCCAATTTGTCCCAAACACTTTTTTAACGTTACACAATCCGCAAGGTTACCGAACAGGTAATTAACCCTCGGATTTGGTACACCCTTTCGCTTCCAATAGTCGAAGTGGCGCTTGAAGTAAACGTGCGTTAAAAACACTATCAACACTATAAGACAAAGCGACAAAATCATTCTCGCGTTGGTTGATCGTTCGTGACCAATCAACAATAGCCTAACTACAATAAACAGAATTAAATTTCAAACTTGCGAGGATTGAAACAGTGTTTACTTTTTTATCTTATCTTTTTCTTAAGTGGAATTTAATCCAGACGTTTATGGCATATAATGTGATTACTAACACATTATTTCGTCATAATTACACACGAAAAAAATGTTTTTAATAAAAGTAACGAAAAGTATTCATCTACAGTGTGTCCCTTTACAAGAATTGATATGAAAAATAAAACTTTAGAACAAGCTGAAAATGTAACTTTTATTTACCCATTATCTTGACGGATTGCCAAACGTCAAGATAAAGGTAAATAAAAATTGTACTTTCAACTTGTTCTAAAGTCTTCTTTTTCATATCAATTCTGCAGTTATCAACGAGCAAGAACTGTGGTCACTACAACTCAACATTAAGATGAAGAGTATGTGAAGATATACTACAGAAATGATCCTGTGAAGGACTAAAAAATGTTTAGTTTTTTTTTTTAAATAGTAGTGGAATTAAGTTCTGCTTGGTGCGAATCGAATATTTTCAGAAAACAGAAAACAGGTCGGCCTTGACCCTTCACAATAAAGCAAAAACCATTTTCTTTTCAGGTAAAGTACCCATTTTGTTCGTGATATGGCAAAATGTTACGAAGTTCAAAAGAATAAGAAATTATGGGCCCATACAAAATGTTCTTCTGCGTTTCTTAAAATGCACTTCGTCTTTTTTCAACATCCTGTATTAGCAATTTATAATTATTTGCATTTTATGCACCACAATTTTTTTTTATTTTATTCTTTTTAACAACACTGCAGTAACTTACTGAAAAGGCAATCGTGTTATTTGCTGACATCAAAACAATAACAATCCCAAGAGAACCGTCCAAATCCTCAGCTATCAACAAAAGTCTCAAGGTCTACGATAAACTTCGCATTAATAAAACTGATAAGACGCGTACGTCCTTTTTTTATTTCACAATTTATTCACAGTTACGCGCAAACATGTGAATCTGCCACATCAAAACCATGGCCCTCTCGCTTTGGCTCCTATTTTTCACTGTGGCCATTTATTTATATCTTAAATACCATTTTAATTACTGGAAAAGGAAGAGAGTTCCTAGTCCGCCAGCGAACCTAATTTTTGGGAATTTAACCGAAGCGTTCGCCTTGAAGAAGTCACTGGGACAAATCGCAACGGACATTTACAAGTATTTACTTCATTAAGTAGTTCCGTCATTGGATCCGGACATTTGGGCGCAGCAACTAGGGCGCGCCCAAATAGGCGCCGCTAGTAGGGCGCAGGTACACTAAGGCGCGAAGACGCTACGGCGCGAGTTTGTTTGGAAACTCATCGTTGTCAATCATCCCCTAATCACGTAGGTACCGTTGCAGTTTTTCGTTGCAAATAAGATTTTAATGACTTGGCAAAACTGTTTAATCATTTTGAATAGCAAATTTCAAATTTTAAATCATTTTGAACGGTAGGTTTCAATTTTTTTAAAGTTGAAATGTTTAAAATGTCAAATCGCATCATGCTTTCTGAGATAAAAAAAGCTTCTGCTTGCGTTTCTTTTATTTTTCTGTTGAACTCCATTATTTCCGTTCAAATACCTTACATTTCTGCTATAGTTAAAATATAATAAAATCTTTTTAGAAAAATTTCGCGCAAATCGTTTTTGATTGCAGTGAAAACCTCGAGCAGCCTCTGTACAGCTGTTTCAGCCCTGCTTGGGGCTTCTTCAGCAGAGACGTAGCTCGACATTCCCACTGCAAACAAAAACGACTTGTCCAATTTATTCGTAATTGCGATGTAAGAGTGATGAACAGATAAAATAGCAAGGCCGCCTTGCATGGGAGACTTATTAGGAGCAAATCTCGCTTCAATTTGTCTATCCTACTGCAATGTCAGGTCAAAAAGAGATCGTAAGATGTCGCTATTTTATCTATAATCAAATCATTTGAAAACCAAATGACTTTTCAATGTTACTTGTCATTCCTGTCTAATTTCTGTCATTTTCTGTCATTTCTGCACACATTTGCGCTCATGTTTGTTGTGTTTTGAGTACTTCTTCGTGATCAGTAATTTTGAGTGATGTGAACGATAGAACAGTTCTTGCAAACGCATTCATACATCAGAAGGTATGATTGTTAAAGAAATTCACAATCATTTAACATAGTATATCATACTATAACGGGTCATTAAAAAAAATAATAATTGGAGTAAGCCATGATTTTGATAAGGTTCTTGGAAATTGAATTAATTAAGGCCTGGTTCATTCATTAAAAGATTACTTTAACTGTTGGTTTATAAAGTTTTGGCTTGCTCGAATGAAAAGAATTTTATAAAAATACCTTTTATGTTAATTAAATAAAAATTGATTTGATTTCGACGCCCTAGTGGTTTCGCGCCCTAGTGTTTCCCGCCCTAGTGTTTTCGCGCCCTAGTGTTTTCGCGCCCTAGTGTTTTCAGGCCCTAGTGTTGTTACGCCCTGTCGTTTTTACACCTTAGTGTCGCACATCCTATCGGTTACGCCCTATCGCCCGTGGTCTGCTGGTCGCGCCCTTTTGTCCGTAACCGGTTCCGTCACGCTTAATTATTTCGTGGTTTCAGCAAATTTGAAAATAATGCGTACGTAGGATTCTACAAGTTCCACACTCCGGCGATTCTCCTTCGCGATCCCGAATTAATCAAGAGCGTGCTGCTCAAGGACTTCCCCAGTTTTCACGACAACGACTTCGTCATTGACGAAAACTCGGATTTCATATTGGCCAGGAATCTGGTGGCCCTGAGGGGGCAGAGATGGAAAACCGTTAGGAACCAACTCACTCCTGGTTTTACTAGCAAAAAGGTCATGTGAAATTGATTTTAGTGTCACGATTTTGATTCTCTAAGCTTTCCGTTCTCTCCGTCTTCTTCATATTTTTCCGGTAGAAAATTTTTCCCACGCACTCGAGATATCTGTGGGTCTTTCCATAAGAACTATTGATTTCAGGTGAAAGCCATGTTTCCAATTTTGGAAGACAGCTGCGTGAAATTGGTGAATTACATAGATGGCGCAGGCGAAAGCGTTTTCGATGCAAAAGAACTCACGACCAAGTACACCACGGTAAACGTGGCGAGCTGTGCTTTCGGCTTGAACGGAAAATGCTTCGAGGAAGAAAACCCGGAGTTTCGCGAGATCGGGAGGA
The DNA here is from genome assembly GCA_036172665.1 of Prosopocoilus inquinatus. Taxonomy (NCBI): domain Eukaryota; kingdom Metazoa; phylum Arthropoda; class Insecta; order Coleoptera; family Lucanidae; genus Prosopocoilus; species Prosopocoilus inquinatus. The sequence continues at coordinate 72,970,804 of CM069869.1, forward strand.
AACTAACGACGCCTTCTTTTTGGACCGGAATCCAGCAAGTGCTCATACTGACGATGCCGTTTCTTTCTAGGCTCTTGCACGTGAAGTACGCACCGACCAACTTCTTGTTTTGAGTCGACTACGACTCTACGAAATTGTTCCTTCCTGCAGGTTTGTTTCGGACGAGGTGGCGAAGAGATTAACGGAAATCATTTCGGAAACCCTCGAATACAGGAAGGAGAAGGGTATTGTAAGAAACGACTACTTGGATTTTTTGAGCGATCTGCACGCGAAACTGGGGGAATCCCAGTTTTCCAACAAGGATCTAATCGCACACGCGGCAGGTTTCTATACCGAGGGCTTCGAAACTAGCTCGATAGTGTTGACTTTCACCATGTATGAAATAGCGTCTAATCTAAACGTACAAAGCAAACTTCGCGAAGAAATCGATAGGGTCACCGAAAATTACGAGGGAAAGCTTACTTACGAGGGCATCCAAGAAATTACCTATTTGGACTGTGTGTTCTGGGGTACGTCTTACGCACTCACTTAATTTTTTCGCTTTAATCAGCTCGTTCAACTCATGACCAGGGTTTCCCCTCTGGCCTCTCCAATTATTTTTGTTCATAATTGCCTGCTTAATCTGTGTTTCATAGTCGAATTAAATGAGGCTTTAAAATTAAAGTCACATCAGATGTCAAAACAAACGTGATGCACGTTTTGACTCGCATACTTAAAGCGAAAGAGTTTTCTTCTTTGCACGAGCAACTCTACGTGCCAAGTGTGCTACCAGCCAACAGCGTTCAGAAGTTCTGTGTGAATGTCAGCCTAATGAATCACGTACGCCGGGCAGTGATTTGCATTGTTTTGATTTCTTTTGCTCCAGTCTACATAAACTGAATTTTTCATTTGTAATATTTGATTTAAACTTCAGAATATGACTTTAGTTCAAAAGTCGATTTTGAAAACTGGCTTTAGTATAAGTAGGGTAATTTTTTTTATACGTACATACATTTTAGAAGGAATAAGAAAACACCCAGTTGTTTATACTTTGCAAAGAATGTGCACCAAAAACTATACGTTTCCCAACGCCAATGGCCCCGACGTGGAAATCCAAACCGGAACTTCAATTTGGGTGCCCGTGGAGGCCATTCAGGCAGACGCAAACTATTTCCCAAACCCGGACATATTCGATCCCGATCGATTTTCCGGCGAAAATAAAAATCGCATCAAGAAATGCACGCTCTTGGGTTTCGGGGAAGGACCACGCGTTTGCTTAGGTTAAATAACTACAAAATTCATGCGGACTTGCCGCTATATAAAAAAATATGCGTGTGCAAATTAAAATTATTGCAGGGCAGAATTTTGGGATCGCCCAGGTGAAGCTGGGGATTGCAACTTTCGTTCGTAACTACGAAATCAGAGTGAACGAGAAGACCCGCACTCCTTTGGAATTGGACCCAAACTACTTTATGCGGTCTGCTTTGGGCGGGATATGGTTGGATTTCCGCAAGAGAACAGTTTAGGTTTTAAATAAAAAAAAAGGAAGAAAAAATTACACGCGTTGAACCCTGAAGGTTTCGGAATGGGCAACTCATTAATCAAGTTAAAGGCATTATTAATTATTAGTAAAGCGAGGATAAAATAGTACCGCCATTAAGGGAGGCTCCTGATTCCGATCGCGTTGTTAATACGTATAAATCGAAGTGTCATTGGGGGTTATTGTGACTTGCATTTTCTTGGACATTAGTTACTGTAAGGATCGTGAGCCGCTTATCGCGTAGATTGTGTGCAAAGTGACTGGTGATAAACTTGAGGTGGGTACTTTTTAATCCTCGCTTTGATTATTAGTTATGGTATTCAGCAAATTCAACTGAACAATCTAAGGGTATTCTCAACTTGCTTTAACCTCATATAATAACAAGGAGATAGAGATACTCTAAGTGCCCTGAAGAAATGAATTCAAAAAGCTATCAGTAACGTTGCAGGAAAAAATCAGTAACGTTGCAGGAGAAAATCACGGAGCGGCTGACATCTATCGGAAATTTCATGAATGGCCCTATAATAAGGAAAACATTGGAATGACATTTGATTAACCTATAAAAAACATTATTTTGACATGTTTGTTTGTGAGTTTTGTGACGTTTCCGTACTTTTAGCATAACGTACAGTCGCGTGCATTAAATTTTGGTCGTCACTGTCAATTAAAACGTCAGTTATAATATCAGAAATTAGAAATTTTTATATAAATTAAGATGGTCGTAAATATATTAGATTTTTAAGAAATTCTTCCCAGTATTCAAAATTAAGACGTCAACCTCTTTCCTTTTAATCAAATACAAGAAAAGTATAAATTTTTTACAATCAATGACGACCAAAAGTTATTGCTTGCGACCATACATCTAAAAATAAAACCAAGAAAAGCACTGATGGATCGAATAGAACAGGTTAAATCGATATTAATATTAATGACATTTCTTTTGTTTTTCTAGTTTTCCTTATTAATTACGCCATCTGTTGGTTACTGATTTTCTCGAATAGAAATGGGTTACTTATTTTAAGGTGTCATGACTTTAAAATGGACATTGTGTATAGTAAATAACATGTGTCCAACAACTATTGTAATTTTGATATAATTGGCTACAATTAAATGCGTACTCTAAATATGGTGTGAAATACATCGGGTTGGCAACATTGGCTTGTTTTCTGTCTTATCGACGCTCCATGTCATACGTATTTCGAGGTCATATTCATTTAACTTTAAAATATTCTTCCTTTAAGAAACTTGCTTTTCGCTTTAAAATCGGTTCAATTCACGATGAAATCAATTTGATTTCGGATGAAATTAATTTAAATGGAGGACGGCTAATTACGTTCATAAATTTGGCAAGTTCAGCGCCATCTATAAATCAAAATGATAAATTGTAAATGTCATTATGTCACGGAGAAGTGCGTTCAGAAACTTAATTCTGGGTGAATTCTTAATGTTAATACAGAGATCTATTTTGGAGACGAGGTTTTACAAAATAAATTAAAATTGGAACGCTTTAAGCACAAAACATTATTTTCAACGTTTTTTCCATTGGAGGATCTTCAATACCAAGCTATAAACTTACTTATGACAGAAGAAATGTACAGTTCCGCTTATGTTATTAGTATAACCAAAGTTTGAATGTTAAGTTCGTTACAAAGTAAGTTGATTCGATACTGGACATTGTTTTCTGAGTTTTACAACTCCTTAATAATTAAGGGCAATAATTTGAATCCTGTTAAAAGATTTCTTTATGAGCTCTGCTTTCACTTGCACCTTCAAATTTTTTTTTAAATATGGTGTGTTTTTTTATCACAAATCTCAGGCTTGCCATTGAGATTTTGTGACAAAATTTCCTTCGTTTTAACTCAGCATCTCACCTCACATATTTACTGATTCAAAGCCAAATGTAAAACAAGGACCCTAATGTGCCTTACCCTTTTATGGCCAACTGAAAAATGTACGTAACTAAAGAATAATTTATTCTACATCACACGTTTACACTTAAATTTACATTAATTTGCCGGGGGCCAAGTCCACTGGCCGGGTGGAGCGTCCTTCAAGAGAGGTTCCCACGGCTTCCACGACAACATTTTCCTAGCCAGCAGCAGCTCGTTTTCGGCTTGCACTATCACTTCTTCTATCTGCCCGCAGTTAATCTGCTTCTCAACGGACGGTATGTCGCTGGACTTCAACGCTTCTGCCCTTTCCTTGATGATCTGCTCCGTGTACTTTCTGTAGGCCGCGTTCTCCGGCATTTTCTGCAGCGTCCTCAATAGTTTGCCGTACAAGATGCCGAGGACGTGGTGGGGGTTCTTCGAGACGGCGAGTCCCGTTAGACCCGTAGATTTCTTCAAGGCGCTTGCCATTCCGAGAAGAGAAAAAGCCTTTACGTAATTTTTAGGTTAAAGAAGTTACGTCTGACGTTTGTTATTGATGTGATGTTGACATGGAAACTGTTGCAGCCAACTGTGCGTACGAAATTTCACTTAAGAGTATTTCCTCTTGAGATAAACACACAAACGCTGATTGATTAGTGTTGAAAGGTAACAATAATTAGAAGAAGGTGTTCTAGAATGGCGGTTCAAACAGTAGGGGCTTAGAAACGGTTTCGCGAACTAATTCGCCAATCTTGGAATGTACCTCAGCCAAAACACACACACCCGCACATATTTAACATAGCTTTCCTCTTTCATTCACTTTTAATTTTCTGTATCATTGCATCAAGTCGAATCCATGGAACATGAAGAAGTAGTCACTAATGTACGAATGATACAGCATTTCGTCGTCAAATTATAATAAATTTGTTTTGAAGCGGAGCGTATGCTGTGGCTGAGGTATACTTCAAGATTCGCACCTGAGATACAATGTAAGTTGGCATTACCTGAGTACTAAAAAAGATAGGTTATGGTTCAGTTTTCTTTGTGCAATGTGAGTGTGCGGTTGGAGCGATGGTGAAAATAAGTTTACAAATAAAAGTAAATTTGGAAAACATCGACGAATTACACACCAACCATCCTCACTACAACTTCCTCTTGAAACTAAAATGTCTCAACTGCGGCGAGGTCTCCGATAAATGGCACGACGTGATGGAGTCGCAAACATTCCCCACGAAAACCGGCAAATCGGAGACTCATTTCCTCGCCAAATGCAAACTGTGCGGACGAGAGAACAGCCTGGATATTATAGAAGGCAGCAATGGTATTCCGAACCCCGTCAGTAAAATTTTCACACGACAGAAAAATATCGTGCATTTTAGGTAAATACACCAGGGAAGACTCGGGGAAATTTAAAAGCATCGTCACATTTGACTGTCGGGGCATTGAGCCCGTAGAGTTTTCACCGGGCGACGGCTGGATCGCGAAAGGAGAAGAAAGCAAGTGCGTTTTCAATGAGGTGGACCTAAGCGAAAAAGAATGGGTGGAATACGACGAGAAACTCAAGCAATCCGTTGGGATATACGACGCCGAATCGCAGTTCGTTAAAGTCAAATAAATAAAACACGCGCTACACATGTACGCTTTATTTAAATAGGACGTACATCGCGCATATAATTTCTGCAAGCTTCATAATGAACTATTGCTTATTGTTTTGTACACAATATTTTACATACGTGACTATGTTACAGTCTTAAGAGTGCTACTAGAATTGTGTACTTCTTGGATTACGTTTGTCCTCGGCTATTCTTAATAATAACAATAATAAGGACGGTAATGATGAATTGTAATTTCGTTTCGACTTTGATTTGATTGATGATGACGGTGAAAAGATTATTGCGGAAATGTTTTTTAACGTACTAGACTAAATAAATACATTTATATATACATACACACGCACATACGTAAGACGACCACCAGGAATGTAAATAAAGGCATTATTTTAGATTGTGTACATTATTAAAGTATGATCAGAAAGTCGGTTAAAAAAAAAAAGTTCTTGGCAATGCTTATTTTGTAAATAATATTATTGTCAGAATGATATGCTCTAATTATAATACAGGAAACAATTTTTTAATAAGACGGTCACCGCTACAAATCTGATAATTTGATTTACACCACTGATATTATTGAATTAATTTGTTTTTAATGGGCGAAGAAAAATACTGCAGTCTAATTAATTAATGAACAGAAAAAAAAAATTAACCAAATTCTTACTCAACGTATGTTTTAAATTGAGATTCACTTAAAGACTAGCTTGATTATCTAATAATAATTAAATTATACGACTTAAATTATTAACCCTATAATAGTTGCACCGAATTTCAATGCAATTAATACCTCCTAGCCTTTCACTTACTTACGATTAGTCACAAGTACATTTGATTGCACAAAAGTAACTCCTACGATTTTGTTTGGTTTGTATTTAATTTTTTTCTTTTTAACTTGGAACTGAATGTATATGAAATTATCACAAATGTTTCCAGTATATGACGACGATCATCACTTAACAATGTACACAGCCAAACCCAAGTACTTATATAACAACAGAGTGTGTAAAATAAAGTCGCAAAAACTTGGCTCCTCGAAACGTGCACTTTTTAGAAAAAAAATATTTGGTTAATAAAAGAACAAAAGTCTTTCCTGATGGCTTGCCGTCAGCATACGCCATCCACGTTTGATGCTTAAGTATTGCATTATAGCACGGATGCATATGATAAGACCTGCAAGCAAATCGTTTCAGTTAAATAAAGGGGGGCCCGACAGAGAAGTGGGGACTTACCGAAAGTCATTATCAGCCACCACAACCAGCTGTTATCTTTGGATGCTAGGTCGGTTGAATGCTTCACGATGAGAGTCCATTTTGCTAACGACAGTCCGAAACCAGACAGTGCTCCGTATCTTGAAGCAATTGTGTGGCAGAAACACATCAGTAGCAGGAAACCAATCCAATTGAAAATAAAAGCAACTGCAAAGGAAGAAGGAATGTTTTGTTAAAACAAACAAAAAGAAAAAATAAGATCTTACTTTTATGTGTTGTTAATTGTACCATGCATTCTACATCTACAAACATGTGTTAAATCGAGAATTTGAATAAAAGTAAACCAAAAGAGTTGTCGACGAATTTCACTTTGGCTAGAATTTAATTAATTTTAAGGTTTTCGAATTTTATATTATTAAGAAAAATTATAAAACACTTTCTCTGAGTTTGCCACCACTATAATTAAAACAGTTAATAAATATACATGAAGCGTATGTAAATATAAACTTTTAATGAAATGTAATAAACAAAATTGGTCATAAAACTGGCAATAAACTTATAAATAAATGCTGCGCTGAGGAGTACAAGTTTCAAAGGAGGATCTTTGTAATTAATTCTAAAATAAAATTCATGAACTGTCAAGAATTTAATGACTTAATAAAATTATCGAAGCTAACTTGAGCACAATACTTATCAAGGCGACGCCAAAAGCTAACAAAATATCAATAAACATCACATTTGATTAAATAAACAAAATTAAAGTGAAATTGTTTATTCAACTGCGACTCCTGAAGAGTTTAGGCTAGGCAACCCATTAATCACGTCGAAAACAATTTCTTACAGAAAACACGGAAGCAGGGTTGCCAGATTGGGCAAAATTCCGCCATTTGGGTTACATTTTAGACATATCTGGCGTTTAGAAATATTATTTGGCGCCTGATTTGGGCTACTTTTATTGTTGGCTTTGTTCTTCACGTAACAAAAATACACCACCGGCCAAAAAAATTTGAAACGGCAGAATCGACGATGCAAGAAAAAATATACAATGTGATCAATATTGACTGTTCATGCCGCTACTTTAATTTATAGATTCTTCGAGCATTTTTTTCTTTTATTTTTTGTTCATTTATTTATTTTTTCTTTTGTTTGAAATTTTATTCACAGTTCACTTGATTTATTTTGTCTTTACGTTTTCTACCAGTTTCTTAACTTTCAGAAGTTTTCGGCCGGAAAATCGCCGTTTTTTCGTTTATTCTTTTAATCTATCCCTTCATTCGGTTTTTCATTTCTGGTTTTCGTATTTGTCATTTTTTTAATCGAACTGGTTTTCACACTTCATTGACTTCTTGTTACAGGCTCTCTTTTGTTTCCTACGAGATTGTTTTTGTTTGCAATTTCCATTTTTTTTACCCATCGTGGCACTTATGTTTTTTTTTTTTTAAATTCATTTTATGTTTCGTAACTTTTTTTTTGTTTATTTTTGTCAAATTGATTTTTTAAACACTTTTTTCTAGTTGTCTTTTGTTTTTCACTAGCCTTTTCTTTATTTTTCGACTGGAAAATCATTTGTTTTTGTTTATCCTTGTGGTCAAAGCTATTTTATTTTATTTTCTATTCTCTACGCTTTCGACTATGTATTTTCTCTTTTGCTTTTCTTATCGAATTGATTTCTTAAAGATTTCTTGTTTGGCTCATTTGTTTGCGTGCTTCTCAGTTGTTTTGCCCACTGTATTTCTTTCTTTTTGTTTTTCTTTTGTTGTGTCTATATTTTTTTACCGTTGCTTTAATTTCTCTTATGAATCTGCTTGTTTTTTTTTTGTTTTCATTTTCCATAGCTCAAATCTTATTTTTATTTGTTCTTGTTTTGTTTTGTTTTTGTTTTATTCTTCGTATCCTTTCTTTTTTTGCAGTTCCTTTTTGTTATATTTTTAATTTAAAAAAATGCGACGTATTTATAACATATGATCGGTCTGCATGGAAGTGTAATGGGTTGCCTATCCTTAATTTTGAACAAACTTGAGTAAAGGCTTCTTACAAAAGATATTTCAAATTTTATGTCAAGCAGAGAGCAACGATTTTTATTTTAAACAATTGCCATTTTTAGTAAGTAAACTAATAATTTACACAGACGAGAGAATTTTCCAACAGTTTAACCTCAATTTAACGTCAAAAGTAGTGAAGTCAGCTGCTATTGTTTTTGACTACAACACAGACACACGTTTACTGATCCAACGCACCAACGCCAACTCCAAATGTGGGCGTTTTCATCCACTAGTTTCTTTTCTGTTAAAAATTTAGAAATCAAAATCTTAGGTTCTATGTGTTTTTCATCTTTTCATTTAAAAAGGAGCACGATGTGTGTAAACAGAGAACAGGTCAGTACTTATCAGATTTTAAAATAAACGACTGTGTGTCAACAGAGAGCAGGACAGTACTTTTAAAACTTTTAACCAATTGTTATCGCTAGAAATGCAGAGTTACTTGATTGTATTTTTCTCTTTGACCTTTTATTTTCTACCTAAAAGTTTCAAAAGTATGTTTTTTTTTTTTGACAGGTCCCGATTTTTCAAACACAACGTCCGGATTTACGAAACTTAGAAGCTGGCAATCCTACCCGTAACATCCCAAACCTGATCATGTCTACACGCGAGTTTCTTGAAATGTACCTCGGCCACGGCATGGATACAAATTTTGAAACGTACCTCAGCCAAAGTATAAGCACCGTAATCTGCTACTATTTTCAGAGAAGTGTGATTAATTATACAAAAATTTAATAATCTAACTTTATTTTCTAACTTTTTAAATAAGGTTTTAAAAGCGACCCGAGTTTTTGGACAACGTCCCGATGTACGAAACTGCGAAAGTTGGCAACCCTAAATCTAGAACGAGTAGAAACACAAAATATGTATTTATAGAGAAGCCTGGAAATTGGATTGCACGTGGGACTCTCAGGTGCTAAATCAGATATACCAAAAACTTGGGTTTATTGTATTGGCCCCTTGACAGTGTTAATCCAGGGCCCTCAAAGTTAAAGGTCCGTCTCTCTTGTTTATTATTTATAAATTATTTGGTTGTATTTTTCCTTTCTCCATTTCTCCTATTTTCTACCTATTTATTTCACTTTTGCGAATTTTTAATATAAAATGAACCGCCACTGGCGCATTGGGATTTGACAAGTCTCAGTTTTATAGGTTATGTCAGCTTCAACAGATGATTACAGGATCGCATATCTAACAGTACTACATCACTGAAACTAAATTTATAAATAAAAATGTTCTGAAAATATTTCACAAATACTAGCAAACAACCTTTTTTTTTACTTCTTTTATAATTTAATTCAAATTTCTCTGCAGCTTTCAATACATGAGACCTCCCATGTGGATATTTAATTGCTTGTATTTTTTTTTATATAAGCTCATCTATTACTGCCATTATAAATAACTACAGGCCATTTTAATTTATACAGCTAGTAAATATGTAGACAAGATATAATTATCAAACCACTAACGTGTTTACATTAATTTATGTAAATATCCATAATGACCTTTCCTCGTGAAAACATGACAAACAACGAATTCCTCGTGTTATTTCTATTTCGCTGAAATTACTTTTTAATTGAATAGTTTAAGCACTCACCGAAAAACGCAGTGTAAAACATAAAATCCGTGCCGAGCAAACTCGTGTCCGTGTCTTCGTTTGCTTCCGCGTCAAGCGCCAGAATTCTCTGAGCAGGCGGCCTGTAATCCGGCTAAAATACACTGCAGTTTAGCATAAAAAGAAAGCGGCTCGCTTTGAACATCACTTACTCTGGTGGCGTGTGGAATAGGCTGTCCCTCCAGGTGCTTTTCTCTCTGCACCTCCTCGTACGTGGGCAGTTTAGTGGCCGCCTCGTACGGAGGGGGCGCTAGGAAATCCGCCTTGGGCGGTGGTATATCGTCATCCTCGTCGTAATTCACCACCGGAATTAAAGGGGTCTGGGCGACTGCGGCGGCGGTGACCTCATTTTCTGGTTCTTGCAGCAGATTTTCCTGTTGGATTTAGAAGGGGGTGTGTTTGGGATGTTGAATGGGGCGTGCGAGCTGCGAGGTTTGCTTACCCTTTGTGTGGGGCTGTTGCGAGGAGACGAATTGTTTTCCATTGCTGCTGCTTATCACAAGGGCCGTCACTTTTTCTACGTGCGCACAACTGTCACGGTCACAGAGAAAAGTCGCTTTTTATTCAATATGGCCACTCGAAGACACGTTAAGAACTGTCAAAATTATTTATTATCACTTACCTGCTGTTTACATGCGAGTTCAATGCGTTTAATTTGACGTGAACTTTAATTATGCGGCTCTCGTTGAAGCGTTCGCTGGAAACTTGCCTGTGAACATAGTAGGAAGCTGTCAGATGGTGTGGCTAATTCGGATTTAAGTCACCGTGGCGCTGTCGTCGCCAAACAATTTTTTTTTTTTCTTTTAAGGAAAAAATTATAATATTACACGCGCGGCTTATCATTTACTTTGTGTTTATTTACACGCAAATCAAATGCGACGTTGATTTTCTTTCTGCTTTCATCAAACACGCAGCGGCATTTTATTTTATGTTTGCTCTCATAGTAAAACAATGGTTAGTTTTGGTGATACGAGAGATTGCCGCGGCGCTGCCGTCGGCAAAATATTTTTTAGTGGAAAAAAGCAACAGTTGACAGTTTGCTCGCATGGCGTTAACGTGTCGTACACCTCCAAAGATGCGTGCTGCTTCTTGCATGTTTACATTTTAAAAAAAAGTATCTTTTTAAACGACGTTCCCTCTGTGATACCCGCACGCGTTACTTCTTTGTGCCGTTGCCATGGCGTGCTTTTAGTTGAAGTTGTTAAGTTTTAACCGAGTTTGCGAACTTTTTTCTTCGTCGCCGTCGCCGTACCGTCTTCTTCGGGGGGGAAAGAAAGCATGAAGTAATCCTGATATAACACGAGAATTAAAAAAGAAAATCGAAGACGACACGCATTGAATCAGGTATGCCATGCACATAATAATTCTGCTCCCGCTGTTTTCGAATTTATTTTCGTTTAATTAATTAATTGCGAATTCCACACCTTCTGAGAGAGCGAGTGAGAGAGAAAGAAAGAGAGAGAGAGACAAAAAACACAACGATTTAAGAATAAGTTAACAGTAAAACTAACGAGCGGATTCTGTCGGGCTTCGCTGATCGATTTGCTCTGCTTATTTTTCTGCTTTTATGGCTAATTATTTAGCATTAGGATGAAGAAGCACTTGCAAAATTCGAGACGATAAAAAAAAAATTAAGCGCACCGTTAATTGTTCGACGCTTAAAAAGTTTTGTGTTTTTCTTTTGTTTTTACTCTTCTCGCTCGTCGTCGTCACCGGAAAGATTTCAAACGCGGATGCGAACGTGTTTCGACTTTGACCTTAATTTAAAACAAATCGGAAATTATTTTAATCTGGAAATGATTAAAAACGTTTTGAAGACGAGCAAGAACGTTACTTTTGATATAAAAAAAGTAGTCTAAAAAAGCTTGACATCTTGCTGCCCAGTAAAACGTAAATAAATTGATTCAGTGTTGACGAAGTAGGCTGTGAAATAAAAAAGGAATTTATAAAACGTCAAGTTTACGTAGACACATCTATAGGGTGGATGAAAAAGAATTGACGTCAAGAGACATTTTTTTTTAATATTGCGCACTGTTAATAAATTATTCTATTCTAAATTAATTTAGTATATTTTTTTTTGTAGTGTTGCTTGTGTTTAGTTTTTTTTTGTCTCAGTGGAGATTAAAAAATAAATTTTTGGACACAGGAAACTGTAATTTTTTTGTTATTGATCTTATTTTTATGAGCGAAAAACAAACCTCAAAGTATATTCTACACCAGGGGTTCCCAACCTTTTTTAACCATCGACCCCTACAAAAAAATAATAATTTCCATCATGTTTTATTAAAATTTAATTAATAATTTTTAAAACAGCAGATGTAGATATGCTAATAATGCTCAATTTAAAATTTTATCAAATCGTGACGGTCTGTTATTCTGTTTGTTTGTATTTTATTTTATGTTTTAATTACAAATCGATCGTTTTTTTTTTTCTTTTCTTAATTCGATTTGACTTTATTTTACACATATTTGAATTATCGGTTTGATTCTCTTTCGTTCAAACAGATTTGACTTTCTGTTATGTGGTTTATGGAATTTTTATTTTAGTCTTGTCTACGTGACCGATCGTCTTTTGTTTTTTTTTGTTTTTCGTTTACTCGGTCTGTTTTAGTTTATTTTACGCTTCAATCCCGTCGATTGATCACCATTTTTATTTTCTCTTTTATTTGATTTGACTTTATTTTGTTTTCTAATTATTAATTCATCGTCTTGTGTTTTTTTTTTTTAATATTTAGTACAGATTAATTTAATTTATGGGCGATGATAAAATTTGTCAATTTTTAAATCGATTTTACTTATTGTTAGTTTTGTACAATTTTTATTTTTGCATTAAACTTATCATCAACCTTTATTTTTTTTTACTCCTCACTTGAGACTTCAGTTTATTTTATTTACTCCTAATTTTTAATGTAATCAATTGATCGACCTCTGTTTTTTTTTCTCTTAATCGCTTTCATTTGTTTTGCCTTTATTTATTTATTTTTTTAATCAACAAACCGATCACATAGTTTTTCTTTTGTTTTTTCTTCGGTTTGATTTTATTTTACGCGTTTTTTTTTTAATTTTTAAAATTTTAATTTATCAGTTGGTCGTCTTTTTTTATATTCCATTCAAGATTATTCTATTTTACATTTAAATTTCGCCATTTTGGTTTTTCTTTTACTGAATTTGACTCTGTTTCATTTATTTTGTTTTTTTTTTTTTTTTGTTTTTAGTTATTAATTGATCGTCTTTTTTCTTCAATATTTACAGATTAAATTTTTGTTTGTGATGAAATTCGTCAGTTTTTGTGTCGATTTGACTTCTTGAGTTTTACTCAGTTTTTTTTTTTATTTTCGTACCATCTTCATCGACGATCGTCTTTTGTTTTTGTTTTATTCGAATGGACTGTATTTTAGGAGTATTTTTTATTTTGACATTTGACAATTGAATTCGTCTTTTTTCGTCTTCTTTTGCTCGATCAATTTTCATTTTCGTACCATCTTCATCGACGATGGTCTTTTGCTTTTGTTTTATTCGAATGGATACATTTATTTTGATAATTGAACTCGTTTTTTTTTCTTCTTCTTTTGTTCGAGCTGACTCAAATTTATTTAATATTGTTTGTAAATCTTCAACTTTTTTTTTTTATAAACTATTTAGACAGGCCTTCGCTAAACAAGACCTCTTAACCTACGGAAGATAGTTTGCTCCGCACAAATCGGCCAAATATTGCTTTGCAGCAAATTAGAAATTTTTATTAAACAAATTTGTTGCAACTCGGTTTAAATCGCAACACATTTTAAAAATGTTCTTTTAATTTGTTGCAAAGCAATATTTGGCCGATTTGTGTGAAGTAAACTAAGGCCCGATTTCTTCACCTACGGATAAATTTATCTGCCAGGTAGTATCCTCGAAAATTATTACAAATCGATACAATGGTTTCCAAGGATAATACCTGGCAGATAAATTTATCAGGATGTGAAGAAATCGGCCATAACTGCTGTAGGATTGTCTCCACAATATTAGTAAGTGCGCTCGGTTTCGAGATAACCTGAACAGGTCGGTAGGATTGTAGTGGAGTTCTCGAACTACTCACCTGCTGATGAGGCCCCAAGTAGGGTCCAAGAGATATTCGGGAAACCCATTACAACCTCAGCCGATATAAAGAAAAAAAATATGACGATTTTGTGATTTAGATTTCCCAATTTTTAATTAATTTTTCTAATTTATTTATTTTCGTTTGACGACATTTTATCGATCAATTTGTAAAAACAAACTCTGCACTGGACTCTTCAATTTTCAAAGAGATTAAATATTTTATCGATCAATGTCTGAAAACAAACTCTACACCAGACTCTTCGCTTTTCAAAAATGTTTGAAGCGACATCTATCGGTTGTTTGTTGAGATGTTTGACTATACTTGTTGAAATATTTAATGAGACCATTAAAATCTTCAGATGAACATTTACGAGACTTTTATTGCGCAAACTGTAATCAGTGGTTTTTATGCTAAAAATCTCACAGAGACTCCTTTTTTCAGCCCCGTCACAAAACAACTTGAACTTCAAAAGTTCAAAATCTCACAGAACAAATCAATAAAATTCACTAAAACTTACTAAATCTTCTCTTTTCTATCTAAAAACAAACAGTAATTTCCAGTGTTTATTTCAAGACAGAAATGACAGCATTTCAGAATTAAAATTGAGGTTATGTTGTACAATCACTTCCTTCTTATAGGTTATGATTGCGTCATTGAAATTTCTTTCTTCTTTTGATTTGAATAAAATCGTCCTGTGTGTTAGAGAAATCAAGATAAAAGTCGTAAACTAAGCGCGAGGCTAAGTTCTTGTCACCAAACAAAACATGTAATTAGAAAGAAACAATTAGATTCCACTTAATGTAACCGATTGTGAGTGAAAGTACGCGCTGTGCATACATAAGCAGACGCAAATATAATTTTGAATATTCAATTCGCTCAATATTTGCTTTAGAATTTACGAGTCGTGTGTGCGACATACTACAAATTGAAAGCGATGCTTTTACGCCGCGGTATTTTAGATTTTCTTCAAATTTATGTCTGGCGCGAGGGGCGTTAAGCCGTATCTTACGTAATAGCCAATATTTTCTATCCCGGACAACAGAAAAATCAAGAGGGTCAAGCTGTTTATTGCTTTCCCGAGGAAAGGAGGAATCTCCACCATCTGAAAATATGACCTGAGAATATAGCCGATGATGGCACATTTGAGAATCAAATGCGTCTTGTATTATAAAATATTGGCGAAAAGAAAAGTAAATAGTTGATCAAAGCATTCAAAGTAAAAAGCCGCCGCCTGCACCACATAGAAAATACATTAGCAGATTAATCTAACACGTGCCCTTAGAAACTAATCTAATTACGTAGTGAAATGGTCGTGTTAAAATCAATGGATTGTAAACGTTACCGGGCGAACTAGGTCAGTTCTAGCAAGGAAATTTATACTTAATAGTAGTAACCTTTAACCCCAAAAGCAGTCTCTTTCTTTTCTTGTCAGTCACCTTACTTTCTATTCAGAATTATATAAATATTTAAATGAGTTTCACGTAATCATAACAGGTGACAATTGATAACTTGCTACCGCCGTCGCCGTCGCCACACCACATTCCTGCTCCTAGGTATAATAAAAATACTATGAAAGAGCTATTATTAAATGCCCATTGCATAATTTCCATTGGCCTTTTCTTTTCTTTTTTACTTTCAGTTTTAATGCCCCTATGTTGATACTTACGGTGGGGTTTCTCTACTCTGTTATCTCGCTGTTATGTACGTTCATTATCACTTAATTAGAGTGTAAAATTAATTTAGAGTTGCGCCCCGGTTATCTCTCTCATTGTCAGTTCGTCCAAAAATCCTTTTAAGCTCCTTTTAAACCGCTCACCTCAAACATTTACAACGAATTTTATTATTATTATTAACTTTCTAGTAATTACTGCGCAAATCTGGATTGCGCAACTTCACTCGCGCATGTTTTACAATCGACGCAGTTACAACCCCGCAAGTTACAACCACCATACAAGAGACGCAGTCGTTTCACTGGGTTTTTTTTTTAAAAAAAAAGGAGAGCATAGATTACGACGAAAAACAGAAGCGGTAAGAAAGAACTCTTTTGCTTTTAGATAAATGAAGTCACAAAAGCAAGAAGAGAACGTTGTGAAATGCCCTCTGGGATGCTTTATCAACGTCACAGAAAGAAAGAGAAACTAATGATGTACGCGAGATGGAATCGAAAAACTTGAATTAAAAAGTAAATAAATAAGAATGGCCTTGTCCCCAGTAATTGAGGGTGTCTTATCTGCATTGCGTGGTGAAGAAAGAGACTTTGTGGCTGGTGGAAGATAGAAATCAGGAAACCTAATAATACGAAAGAGGAAGGATGAGGAAGGGCCTTGGTAAAGATTGGTTCGGTGTGGATTTCTTACTCGTCGCCATCCTGATCTGTGAGAATCGGAATGGGTGGAGAAGCCTGAGCTTGCAGTCAGATTCTTCCATCATAATCAAAACATGATAATGTTGCGAAGTTACACAAGAATAATGATGGATCTTAGCCTTCCTTCGTGTTCCTAAAGATTTGAAAATCGTAGCTCTGCAAGGCCTTTAAAAGAAGGTAAAGATTGGTTTTGTGGATTTCATACTCGCCAACCTGACCTACAAGAATCGGAATGGGTGGAGAAGAATGAGCTTGCAGTCAGGTTCTTTGACCATAAAATGATAATGTTGCGAAGGTATACAAGAATAATTGTGGATCTTCTTCGAATTAAACAGCCTTCCTTGGTGATCCTAAAGATATTGTTATAGCCGTGACGCGCAAATAGATCTATTTTTAGTACCAGTCACGCCGTCTTGCCTCACAGAACGCGATCGAAGCTTCTCGTTGGTTCCAGCAAGTTCGAGAGGGCAGAGATCTACTATAAAAGTCCGCACGGGCGCGCGCCAGTTAGTTCAGTGAGAAGTCAGCAAGCGAAGGGTTTATACCTCGAATAAATACATAGAAAGTACATTTTGTAGAAGTGTTATTTGATAGACAAGTGTTGCAGCTCATTACTTGTTTGTAATTGTGTAAAACGACAGTTCAGTGTTCTGAAAATTAACGATTATAATTTGTGAACCTCCAAATTCGTAACAATATGAAGATCGAGCCTGTACAAGGCATTAAAAGAATTTCAAGAAGCATCGTTGGAATTGCTATCATTAAGGTAGTAATAAAATATTGGAAATGCTCGAGGGGATAAATTCCACCCTTCGATATTTATTTGTATCCGGGAACGTGCTAATCAATACAGGAATTTAATTTAATTTAATTAATCAAGTGGTCCGTTCAGTTGTTTTTCACTTTCGTTCCCCCCAAGGGGTAGAAAAAAGGCATGTAACATAAGTTCATTTCCATTGGGTCTTTTGGTTCATAATTTCTTCTGTTTTGGATTTTTTATTTCTGTTGTTGACAATATGATATCTCATCTTCGCTCTTGTTAAAAATATAATGATGACGAAGGCGCTTCTTGGGAACCCTCCTGCGCTGGTTAAAATGTCGTTCGGTTATGCCCAGCTGATTAAAATATCATTCAGTTATGCCCAGCTCAGTGGAGACGGTCGTGGGCGAAAGTCGAGCTAAAGAGCAGCTAATTTCGGTGGAATAGAGGGCGCCAATTGGCATAAAATCTACTCTAAAACAGGGGTTCACAACCTTTTCGAAGCATGGACCCCTTATAAGAAACGAAAAATTTCCATCGACCCCCTTTCAAATGTGCTTGTAGATATGTATACTGATAGTGTTAAATTTATTTACTTTTTTAAATTGTGACAGTCTGTGATTCTATCTGCCTTTATTTCATTTTTCTTTTTGAATTATACACCGATCGTCTTTTGTCTTTTCTTGATTCGATTGATCTTGACTTTATTTTATATTTGAATTTGAAT
Source organism: Prosopocoilus inquinatus (assembly GCA_036172665.1). Lineage (NCBI taxonomy): Eukaryota > Metazoa > Arthropoda > Insecta > Coleoptera > Lucanidae > Prosopocoilus > Prosopocoilus inquinatus. The sequence goes on from CM069869.1 coordinate 72,988,599, forward strand.
TTATTCTCCTGTTTTTTTTCTTTTAAGGAGGCGGTTGCTTTTCCTTTGAAAACCTACTGCAACCATGGATAAAATAATCTCTTTTTTTCTTTTCAAATATTTGCTTAAAAATTAGTCAGCGCTTTTGATTTGTTTTGACTTACAATTAGTTGGTTTTCTAGAATTTTTATTTTCGCCTTATTTTCCTCCCGATCGTCTTTTATTTATTTATTTTTTTTGTTAAATTCTTTTAGACTGTACGTGTTTATTTAATTCAATTTTTGATATTGTTACGAATTCAGGGCGATACGTTTTAAATTCATTTTAAAATAAAATCTCCATATTCATAATAAACTAATTTATTTAAAACAACTACAAACTTACAAACTAATTTATACTCAAACGTAAGCCGTGAACTGTACCGTTTATTTATCGGGAGGCTTTTGCAATCCGGGTCAATTTACGCGAAGCTTCTGGAAGACTCCAGAATATCTGTCCCGGTTGTATCTGGCGGAATTATTTCGAAGCGGGCTTCCCCTGAACCTTCCAGAATCTGGCGCGCCAGGTTCTGACGCACGTAACTGGCGTCTAATATCGATAAATCATCACAATATAATCGATTGATTCATCTTTGTTTTTCTTTTCTTTTATTCCATTTCATTTTTTTTTTTTATTTTTTAACGCTCAATCTGTCCTCTATTGTTTCTTTCTCTTGTTTTATTGTTCGTCTTTTGTTTTGTCTTGTATTTGATTTGAGTTTAATTTGTTTTACACTTTAAAACCGCCGATTGATCCCTGCTTTTGTTTTCTCTTTTATTGTACTGTTTGTTTTTCTAGCGATCTGACTTACTTATTGAGCTGTAAACAATCTTTATTTTAGGCATATTTTCATCGACGATCCTCATTTGTTTTTGATTTATTCGCGTTCACTGTATTTTATTTATGTTAGAAATTTGATGAGTGTTATAACAATTAGGTCTATACTGTAAGCATTTCATACTGATTGTCGTGCTTGTTAGGATTGATATGTAGCAAGCGTAATATTTTACTAAAAATCGTATTCTCTTCAATTGTTACGGAATACTGAAGTCTGATTGGTGGGTTTCTGTGCTTGCATCAATCCATTTCTCTTCAATTATTGTTAGGTATCAATGGAAATGAGTTGATGCTTACAGAATACTATTTAGGAGAAAAAAAAAATAGTTTGCATGTAAGCAAGATCTAGCAGAGCTTGCATTTAAAAAACAACTTGAAGTTAGACATATCTTCGTTTTTAAAAGAAGTATTAAACTAAAGAGTTGGTTCGCATAACCTAACTTTTATATTTTGGCAATTCTTGCAAAAATCACAGCGGTTGGTTCAATTTGCTTTTGTTTTCAGGGCTAACCCAAGGTACTTTTTTGTACTTCGAGTTAGCCTTGGAAACAAAACCTGTGTCATAGCTTGCATAATCAATTTCTTAATGAAATCAAAAATTGGTTAACCTTAAAATGTTATTTGCGCGTAAGCAAGATCTAGCAGCTTGTATTTGAAAGACGATTTGAAGTTATATCTTCGTTCTTATAAGAATGTGTTAAATAAAGAGTTCGTTTGCATAACCTAACTTTTATATTTTGATTTTGACAATTCTTGCAGTAATCACAGCATCCGTACGGTTGATTCAATTTGCTTTGAATTTGTTTTCAGGGCTAACTCGAGATATTTTTTTGTTGTTAAAAACTCGTTACTATCAATCGGCGGAATAAATAATGTATAGTACGCGTACACAACTTGACGTATAAGGACAGGAAATAAAACGTCTTATAATTGTTATATGAGCAATTTATGTGCATGTGTCTCTATTTGAAACATCTTTTTTTTTCTTGCCGGCGTAGTAATATGTATGTACAAGGAAAGTACCAGTTTTATACAACTATCGCTTGCAAAACAAACTTAATCGAGTCCGTAGATAATATGGTATCGGCTGTACCGTAGGAGTTTCGCAAAATCAAATCGAAGTGGCATTTCTAAAGAGATTGACAGAAGTTTTAATGATAATTGAGGGCAAACGCGTTGTAGGTGGAACCACCGTTATTTCAGAGAAACTCGTTACGTAAACGACGGTATTCGAACCTACTCGTTTTTGTTATATACAAACACTAATAAGTTTTTTTTGTTTCGTTTTTTTAATATAATCGTGTTCATGACAACAAGAAATTCTTTGAATGTCTTCTTCTCAAATAAATAATCGGAATGTGTATAGTACCCAACACAGTCTTCAATAACAGGCCTGGGTCATCGCGTAGGAATATATCAGACCTTAGGGTATTATCCAGTTTCCGGATTGGACTAAGCGTTTCGCTGTTAAGCCGTGAAAATCTACGCGCTCCGCTTACTAATAATACGAACGGAAAGATAACACTTAAAATGGTGAATTTTGCTGTGCTGGACCGGATTTCAGATGTATCAATTTTCAAGTCAAGTCAAGGGGTATTCTCCCACTCAATGAATCAGGCCTGTATGAATTAGGCGTTGGTATATCGGAAGAGTCTTCTTGACCCTGACCGTAGTAACGAAATTTAAAAAAAAACCAAACAAACAAACAACCGACATTTAAATAAGCGCAAGGTGATTGCGAATGCGATTAAAAAATAAAACAATGAATGCGTCGATTAAAATTAATTAAACGTATGTACTACTACGTTCGCGGGCGGAATTCGATGTGTGTACGACCTCCTTAATTCACAGACTTCATTGTAATGGAGCGCACGGACGGACGATTTAATAACAACGCGTTTTCGTTACAATAGAATACCGTGCGAGACGATTTAGTTTAGAGATAGCGCAGGAACAAACACAATGGGCAAGAAAAGGAAGAAGAAAAAAAAAAAAGAAAACGCAATCACGCACGCATCTTCATTGTGGAGGATTGCAAGGGCACTTATCGAAGAGAAGTGAAGTTTGCACACAACACCTTTGTTAATATGTATGACTACTTTTTCGTATACAGGGCGAGTCGTGAGTCACTAAACGCGTCTTCTGATTATCTATTTTTCTTTTAGTGTTTACCATGAACGTCGTCCAACTCCAACAATACAAATCGCTGTCGTGTAGATATAAGTAATAACCTAGGTGACAGTTGTTATTGAACATCCTGTATGTGTGAAAATATTTTTTTCTTTTAAGTTATTGTCCTCAACAGGCAGAAACTCGAAACTCTTAGTAAAAGAATTTGTTTTATCTCGTTCTATAGGTGTCCCATCGACCAGGACGCGTTTAGTGTCTCACCCTGTATCTATGAATTGCATATTCTATATCGCAATGGTTGATTATGATTATTATGAGTTAAATGGCATTATTGCTAGACGAACCTTGAGGTGTTGTCGTAATTAGGTATGTCGCAGTGCACCGTTTCAAATAATCTCATAAACATAACAATGTTTTACGCGTGAAATATTGGCCAATGGCGTTCTTTGTTTCGAGAAAAAGTGAGCGGCGGTCGTTTCGCAATAAAACAGAACGAGTTCGCGACACATCTTAAGACGACCTTGAGGCGTGAAGATGCATCGAAACTATTCTTGTAAATTATCACGACACCTAGCGCTTTTCTTGATGATTCGAGAATCTTCGAGCGTTCTCTAGATGGAGCTTATCTATTGCGAGTTTTTATACAGGGTGATTCAAAATAAGTGTCCGACTCGTTGCGTTAAGGTACATCAAAACTATTCTTGTAAATTATCACCTCATCTAGCGCTTTTCTTGATGATTCGAGAATCTTCGAGCGTTCTCCAGATGGAGCTTATCTCTTGCAAGTTTTTGTACTGGTGGGTGATTCAAAATAAGTGTCCGACTCGTTAACCACAGGTAGTACATGAAAAACAAAACGAAATATCTCTGTGCATACAGGATCTTAGTATGCTTAGTTTTTAAGATAAAATGCATTGAAGATTCGGATATAAATTGGTTGATGGGCACTGATACAGCTGTGTTGCGTCGCAAGAACAATAAACCTTCGCGGAGTAGAAAGAAACACTATCGCTGACCTTGAAACAAAATTATAAAACGTTTTTGTTTATAGCTTTCTGCGGAAAAAACACGCATAACACGCATTTCATTATTTGAGACATCGAACTTGTGTATGCATACATAAGAAATGAATCACTTTTTCCATTTTAGTCTCAAATAATGTCTTTGATAAATTTATTTCTTGCAAATTCGTACTTGAATGACCTTAATAAACACGCTCCTAGCGAGTCGGACACTTATTCTGAATCACCCTCTATATAAGCTGTTTCAAACCACCCGTCCCACCCCTTTTTCTCGAAAATTAGAAGTCGCAGGAAGTTGTGAAAAAAAAATTATTCACAAAAGGCGCATTTAATGGGCGTATATTTATCTTTCAAGGTCAACCGGAAGTAGGTGTGTATATCAGAGACCAACTTAAAAAAATTTACATGGAAACATATTGCGGTGATGACGGTCTTTACCTAAAACAGGAAATGCTGAGGGAAGAAGAAAATTTAACAAAATACTTACCATTTGAGGATCATGAAGAAGAAACAACCAACGAGTGGGCTCGATAAAGATAGATAAAATTTTGTATCTTTTTGACGCGGAAGAAATTTAAAAAATGGCAGGAAAAAGAGGGTAGATAGGAAAGAACCAGGTGAAGGATGATGGAGAGTGAAAAAGAAGGAAAGAGAGGAATTGAAAGTGATAACGGAAAATTTTGTTCACAGCAACTAAGAAATAAATGAAAAATTGGAGTAAAACAATAAAAAAAAATGAAAGAAAGACAAGACCACATAAAAAGAACAAAACAAAACAGAGTTGTTTGAAAAATTGGAACAAAGCAATAAAGAAATGAAACACAAACAAGAAAACATGAATGAAAAATTAGGACAAAACAACAAAGAAATGAAAGAAAGAAAGGAACGAAACAAAACAGAAATTAAGAATGAAATAAAAGAAAAAATTGCAGGAATGTACATGTTTTTTTTTATATTTTGCACCATATCTAGAAGGTTTATTTTAGGAGCTAACTTTAAATGCAGAAGTCGTAGGTTTTTATGCCTATTATCTTTCACAAAAAAAAGCGTATCGCAAGATGGAGAAAAAAAAATACAATTTTGTTTTTTTTTCTAATGGAATATCCTGCATATTGTTTGCTAAGACGAACCATCATTTTTTCCTGCTTTCAAATTTGTTTTCAGAAAATCCAATCTTGCTAAACATTCCCTTAAAGTTCCCAACTGGGTCGGTATTAATACCCCAAAGGGGTCAATCAACCTGTAAGGGTCAGTTGGAGGTCTTCGAGGGGTCGATCAACCTCTAAGGGTCAATTGGAGCCTTCGACTGTGAATCTATCGAAAAAGATCCATTTTCTTTTATTCCACTTAATTTTTTTATACAGTGTTTGTTTCTCTTTTGGCCAAAAGATGGCGCTCTGAGTGATTCTTATCGCAACTTTCATTTCTTGAGAAAAATTTAGATAAATGAGTGAAGAGATGGTGTTCTAAATAATTCATCGGATAGATTTTGATGGGGCAATCAAAAATATCACTATATGTCTTTTAAATTTAAATTTCTATAAAATAATTGAAAAACAGAACTGGACGATGTTGTCGACGTAAATATGATGTCCTGGTGTTTTAAAATTAGAACGATCTTTCGTTTCTTTTTTTTTGTCAAGAGATGACGCTCTACATAATTCTGTAAACCCATCACAACTTTAGATTTTAGATTTTCAATTTCATTATGAAATCGCAGACAAGGCAGAAGAAGTTGAATTCTATTTTGAAATTTAATTTAATTTTTTGATACAATCGTAACTTGAGATTAGAATAAATAAATGCGATACCACCCGTCTATTTGAAATTAGAATAAATTTTTGGCCGGCGTTCTGAGTAATCCAATTATACCTTGATTTCAGATTTTTAGAATTTAATTTTGAAATTATTACGGAATCAGAGAAGGCAGAGTTTTGTCGAAGGTGAAGTGCCGTTACGAGAAAATCTGTTAAAATTGTTATTTCTTTTGGTCGAGAGATGACGCTTCGAATAACTGCCATCACGTGACACCTTATTTTTATTTTGAAACTCAAATCAACGCAACGCTATTATACTGCGATTACAAATAAATGAAAGAATGGCTTAGAGAAAGCAGGGATTTTGTTGATAACGCCGTGGGAAATTCAAGTAAAATAGTTTTCACTTTCAGACAACAGATGGCATTTTAAACGACGCTTATACATGTAGGTTTAAGAAAGTGTTTGTATATTTGCGACGTAAAAATGAGAAGAACACGTTTGTAAATTCGATTTGTTCCAAGTTCTTAGTTTTAACTCGCATACAGAGTGATTGTACCCTGTATGTGAGTTGAAAGAAAACAGAATTTCTATATTCTAAAAAAAGAACTGTGCGCAGATCGCCCTGCACATATCGTTTTTTAAAATTTTTAAATTTTAATTTTTAATCAGGGAACGGAATTATATATTTTGTTCGATTAAATACAAACGAGGCGGCAAACGTATAACGCTGTAGGGGCGGCGCGTCAATACTCGCATGTTCGTTGCCGCCTCGTTCGAAATAAACCGAACAAAAAATACAATTCCGTATTGTGGTAATAATTAAGTTTCAATTGGGGGTAGAGAGGGGATCTATGAAAACTTTATTTGCTTCTAAAGGGCCGATGGTTAACAAAAGGCTGGGAATCCCTACATTCAAGCACTATTTTCTCGAGTTTCTAAATTACTAGCTAGCAGGGTTTCAATTAAATTTAGGATTGGAGAAGGCCGTGGTTTGCACTACTACAGTTGGTAGAAGCGAGTAAACAAAACAATAGTTTAATTTGAGGTTAGGTTTAATTTGCTGCGAATTGAAGAACTGTCAACTGTTTATTGTAAATTACGGCCTGCTCCAAGTATAAATTGTGGTATTTCCCCAGACGAACACCTCACACTTCAAAATCCAGACGCACAAAAAAATGCGGTTCTGGGGGTCATAACCCTTCGATTTTCACAGTTTCTTACTGCGATCGTTAACGTTACCGACGACGTCCGAGCTTTAAAGGAACGCTTTATTTTTAATGTACGCATGTTGAATGACGTTTTAAATTTTTCATACTTAAGACAAGCTTTAATGTCCGCGTCGTAAATATTTACGCTGTTCTGTCCGGAAAATAAATAACTTCTATTTTTGATGTTGTTTCCTACAGTCGCGAGAACATTTTGTCCTAAATAGTGTCCGGCATTAAGTGACAGTTCTAAATTTTAGGTTAGAATCAAACTTCTAGCAACGTCAATAAAAATATTTGATTGATTCGGCCTTTACTTGGAGAAAATTAATATCCATATTGATTAGTTAATTAAACACAGTTTTTTTTTAAACAGTGAGTTTTTTTAAACAGTGAAAATTCAAAAAACTGTGTTTAATTAACTAATTAATATGTCAATAAAATGTTAAAAAAATTGGTGGCGTGCAATCTGTTGCACTTTCATGGATTTAATACTTTAATAAAAGTATAGTACAGGCAGGTACAAACAGTTGCCTTGAAAACAAAAAATATATTACAGTTTCCTGCAATTTTTCTTTCCGTTTTTAAATACAACCAATGATTATAAGAGTCTTCATAGATTTTACAAAAGTTTTGAGCTTGTCAAATCTGAAAGCCTTCAACACTTTTAAGCGTCACCTGCGAAGTCGTATTTAAACGGTACCATTCTGGAGAAAGAAAAATTACAGGAAACTGTAATAGTCGATTGTTATTTTGCTTTCGACGTTAACTCAACAATGACATTTCTGCGGTGGCGACTGTACTTTTTTTTAATCGTGCAGTGCAGTTTAACGCAAACTATTTAAACTAAAATCCATTTCATTATAATAACGTCGTAACATCACGAAATAGGAATTCCTAGCACACGGGAATTTAACCTTCAATTTCAACTTTATTAACCTTTACGATGGCATTCGGAACGTTCCCCGCAATAATAATAATAATAGCAGCTCGGCGACGTAATTGCCGATGTTCTTTTCATTATTTCGCAATAATTGCCGTCATTACGTTAAATTAAGTAATGAGGTTTCTTCTGCTAAACGTCTCTTAAATATGTCAGTTCTTATTGGCAGAGGGCTGGTTTTTTCAAATTGCCAATAACTCGGTTCGTTAGGAGACGTGACGTGCATTAAAAACTTAACAACTAGAAACTTGCAAGAGAAATATTCTTTTTTTTTTTGGACACCGTATGATGCAATGTTTTTTTTTAAATTTTGCAAAAGTTTGTTTCAAAAAAAAGAAAACACACTTTTTTTTTAAGATGGTACAAGACAAAGCTGTTGAGTGCGTAGTGCGACGAAATATTAATTAAAATAGTTTCTCTTTTGGGCTCTTAATGATTTCTGTCTAAAGTCACTAATAGCGTCATGTAAATGTAGGCAACCCGATAATCATAGTCGTTTGTGCAGTTGCCTGTACAGAAGGACCTAATTTTTTATTTTTTTTGTTAAAATTGCGATAAACCTTTTCAGGATTCACCAAGATTGTGTAGTTCTACTGATTCTTCTAATTTTTTAAATTTGTTGAGTACATAGCGATGAAATAGTAAAATAGTATTTCTTTTGGCCAAGAGATGGCGCTCTCAATGATGACAGTAGGACCTAATTTTTTTTTTTTTTTGTTAAAAATGCGATAAACCTTTTCAGGATTCACTAAGATTGTGTAATTCTACTAATTCTTCTAATTTTTGAAATTTATTGAGTACATAGCGATGAAATAGTAAAATAGTATTTCTTTTGGCCAAGAGATGGCGCTCTCAATGATGACAGTAGGACCTAATTTTTTTTTTTTTTTTTGTTAAAAATGCGACAAACCTTTTCAGGATTCACTAAGATTGTGCAATTCTACTGATTTTCCTAATTTTTTAAATTTGATGAGTACATAGCGATGAAATATTAAAATAATATCTCTTTTGATCAAGAGATGGCGCTCTCAATGATTTCTGCCTTCTCTGCCATGCTTTGGATTCTGTTTTCTATTTGATTTTGAAAAGAAAAAGGTTTTACTGAGAGTATCAAGACGAAATTGCGTTTGATTAGGGCAACTTTCATTTTTAGAACGTGAAGATGAGTGAACCAAGAGATGGCGCTCTAAATAATTCCCTATAATGCGTTTAGTTTTCAGGATTCAATTACCTTTAAATACTGCAAAGGCAGAAAGAAGTAGAATTTATTACTGAGAATGTCGTCGACGTTAACGCCATTTGAAATTAGATACAAAAAAAAATTGCTTTCATTTTTGGTCAAGAGACAGCGCTCTATAATACGTAATACATCTGTACCTGACACACTCTATACATTTCTTTGTCTTTTGGAGGAATTAATAAACTAAACTAAACTAAGCTCCGCATGTTCCCTTCAGCTATCCCTTCACAACTGGATTTTAAATTTTCAAGTGAAGTAATTTTCCAAGCTCAAAATTAATACATTAGGGCTTTGCTTTGACGAAATGTTTGACGAGATTGGATTTTCTGCAATACTGAATTGAGAGACTTATCCAAACGAACCGCTCAAAAAAGCTTTACGCATTTTATTTTGCGTAAGCATAATTTTACAGCTGTACATGTCGGGTCGCAAAAAGTCACCAACTGTTGCCTTCAGACGACACGTCCGCGTAATATTTCCCTCATGTGTCACACATGTGAGACGAAAAGAGGCAGACGGTTCCTGCTACCATACATAAACATACCTATACGAATGTGTAATAATCAGGGAACGGAATTATATATTTTGTTCGATTAAATACAAACGAAGCGGCAAACGTATAACGCTGCAGCGACGCGTCAGTACACACACTTGTTGTCTCCTCGTTCGGAATACATATGTCGAACAAAATATATAATTCCGTTCTATGGTAATAATATTCACTTACTACAAGCAACAAGAGAGAAAACGCAGTATAAAAAGGTGTAAACAAACGCAAGAAAAATATTGGCCGCCACTACAAACAAAACTTTGGTGAAATTTTATTCTTTTGGCCCCAACTAAAAAATAATCAAAATTTGTGTAAACAAAGTTTTCTACAATCGTTAGAGTAATTAATTCATGTTGTTGTTGTTGTTCTTACAGTACATGTGGGCGCATGGCATCATTAAAAAGCTCAAATACTCATCATGTATGTATGTGTCTGTGTGTGTGTGTGTGTGTGGCCCAAACATCTGGCCAAATTATAACGAACCTCGCTTGAAAGAAATACGAGCACTTTTATGTAACTTCGTACTTACTGAATATGTCTCGTTATTTTTATTTTTTTTTTAATTTATTTTTTTTTTTTTGGATCCCCACTCGAAAAATTGCATTCACTTCCCAAATGAATAGCCACAGGTTTCCTTTACGTTTTTTTTTTTTTTTAATAAAACAGAAATATCTTGCATGCAAGAGAACGAGAATGCATTTCAAATATTAATTGGGCAGTTTTTAATTAAAATATACAGGTCGTTCCAGGCCAACCGTTTCATTCCTTTTCCTCGAAAATTAGAAGTCACAGGAAGTTACGAAGAAAATTTTAATAATAAAAGGCGGCGGTATAATTATCTTTCAAGGTCAACCGGAAGTAAGCATACCAGAGACGAACTTGAAATTTTAAATGGAAATGTACGTGGTGTATTTAACCGATGTGAACCTGGCGCCCAACTTCATCAATTTTTTTCTTAATAATGCAGTAGGTTTGTACCCTGTTTGTACCCGTTTGTATCACTATTTATTTCGTTTGTTTCACAAAGGGTAACAAAATAAAAAATTATTAAAAAATAACCGGCGCTTTACTTTACAAATATGTTAATTAAGGTGACATGTTGTGAAAGTAGAAAAAATTTTAAAAAGTCAAATCTCTGACGAAGTTCATCGACCGTTGCGACGCTCTAAATAAATAAAGACAATGCGTGATTAAGAAACGAATTGTCACGTTTTGTTTTTAATTTTTTTTTCTCGAAAACTACTCAAGAGATTAAAAATATGTTCAAATAAAATTTGTTTCTTTTTAAGAATCCTATTCTATGATACCCAAATCGACGTATTGTACTGTTGTGGTTGTGTTGCTTCAGCGTTGGGATGTCAATTTATTTATGTATTATAAAGTACTGTTCTGCTTCACACGTTGAGAGCCAAATATTTATGTTATGTTCTTAGAGTAAGTAGGATGGATAGTTTTCATTTTTCGCCCCACGTTGGGCGCCAATTTTTGTTGTGATTTGTTAACATCCTATCTTTTTAAAAATTTATTCTCGTACTCTTCTTTTAATTGTTCTGTTTTATCTCCGTTTATTTATTTTTGTTTGCATTCTTCTATGTATTTCCTTATTTCTTCTTGTTCATCTTTCTGCATGTTTTTGTACTCTACTATCTTTATTTTTGTGACATTTTTCTATTATTAAATTGTCACATCTCTTTACTTCATTCTCCATCTCAATTATTTTGACATTTAGTTCCTCTTGTATTCCAAGTTTAATATCTTCATGAATTTGTTTTATTTCTACATTATTTATTTTTGTCTCTCTACATATAGTTTGCTAGGTTGGCTTTGTATTCTTCAAATAAATTTAATATTTTTGTTTTATCCTCTTCCACTTTCTTACATTACAGAATTATGTTAAGCGTCATCTCTTAACAAAAAAAAAAAAAAATTAAAGATCGTTCTAATTTAAAACAGAAGGACAATATCTTCCAGTTCTGTTTTTCAATTATTTTAAATTATTTTAAAGAAATTTAAAGTTAAAATTAGATACGCCCTAGCAGCAGACATAATGATATTTTTGATTGCCCGATCAAAATCTATCCGATGACTTATTTAAAACGCCACCTCTTCACTCATTTATCTAAATTTTTCTCAAGAAATGAAAGTTGCGACAGGAATCACTCAGAGCGCCATCTTTTGGCCAAAAGAGAAAGACACACTGCATAAAAAAATTAAGTGGAATAAAGGAAAATGGATCTTTTTCTATAGATTCACAGTCGAAGGCTCCAATTGACCCTTAGAGGTTGATCGACCCCTCGAAGACCTCCAACTGACCCTTACAGGTTGATTGACCCCTTTGGGGTATTAATACCGACCCAGTTGGGAACTTTAACGGAATGTTTAGCAAGATTGTATTTTCTGAAAATTAAATTGAAAGCAGGAAAAATGATGGTTCGTCTTAGCAAACAATATACAGGATATTCCATTAAAAAAAAAAAACAAATTGTATTTTTTTTTCTCCGTCTTGCGATGCGCTTTTGTTTTTTGTGATAACTCCAAAAGATAATAGGCATAAAAACCTACAAGTTCTGCATTTAAAGTTTTCCTCTAGCTCCTAAAATAAACCTTCTAGATAGGGTGCAAACTATTAAAAAAAAAAACCTGAACATTCCTGATTTTTTCTTTTATTGCATTTTTAATTTCTGTTTTGTTTCGTTCCATTCTTTCTTTCATTTCTTTGTTGTTTTGTCCTAATTTTTCATTCACGTTTTCTTGTTTGTGTTTCATTTCTTTATTGCTTTGTTCCAATTTTTTAAACAACTCTGTTTTGTTTTGTTCCTTTTATGTGGTCTTGTCTTTCTTTCATTTTTTTTATTGTTTTACTCCAATTCTTCATTTATTTCTTAGTTGCTGTGAACAAAATTTTCCGTTATCACTTTCAATTCCTCTCTTTCCTTCTTTTTCTCTTCAATTTTTACTTCTTCTTCACCTCTTCCATCTAATTCCTCTACTCTAGTTTCCTCATCATCATCCTTCGCCTGGTTCTTTCCTATCTACCCTCTTTTTCCTGCCATTTTTTAAATTTCTTCCGCGTCAAAAAGATACAAAATTTTATCTATCTTTATCGAGCCCACTCGTTGGTTGTTTCTTCTTCATGATTCTCAAAAGGTAAGTATTTTGTTAAATTTTCTTCTTTCCTCAGCATTTCCTGTTTTAGGCAAAGACAAGGTCATCACCGCAATATGTTTCCATGTAAAATTTTTAAAGTTGGTCTCTGATATACACACCTACTTCCGGTTGATCTTGAAAGATAAATATACGGCCATTAAATGCGCCTTTTGTGAATAATTTTTTTTTCACAACTTCCTGCGACTTCTAATTTTCGAGAAAAAGGGGTGGGACGGGTGGTTTGAAACAGCTTATATACAGGGTGATTCAGAATAAGTGTCCGACTCGCTAGGAGCGTGTTTATTAAGGTGATTCAAGTACGAATTTGCAAGAAATAAATTTATCAAAGACATTATTTGAGACTAAAATGGAAAATGTGATTCATTTCTTATGTATGCATACATAAGTTCGATGTCTGAAATAATGAAATGCGTGTTATGCGTGTTTTTTCCGCAGAAAGCTATAAACAAAAACGTTTTAGAGTTTTGTTTCAAGGTCAGCGATAGTGTTTCCTTGTACTCCGCAAGGGTTCACTGTTCTTGCGACGCAACACAGTTGTACCAGTGCCCATCAACCAATTTACATCTGAATCTTCAATGCAATTTATCTAAAAAACCATGCATGCTGAGACCCTTTATGCACAGAGATTTTTCGTTTTGCTTTCGTTTTGCATTCGTGCATTTTTTCTTTTATTGCATTCTTAATTTTTGCTTCATTTTTTCTTTTATTTCTTTGTTGTTATGTCCTAATTTTTCATTCGTATCTTCTTCTTTGTGTTTCATTTCTGCATTGCTTTGTTCCAATTTTTCAAACAGCTCTGTTTTGTTTTGTTTTTTTTATGTGGTCTTGTCTTTCTTTCATTTTTTTTATTGTTTTGTTCCAATTTTTCATTAATTTCTTCGTTGCTTCGAGCTAAATTTTCCGTTATCACTTTTATTTCCTCTCCTTTCTTCTTTTTCACTTCAATTTTTACTTCTTCTTCTTCACCTCTTCCTTCTAATTCCTCCACACTAGTTTCCTCACTTCTTGTTCTTTTCCTACTTTCACTCTCCATCATTCTTCGCCTGGTTCTTTTCTCTCCAGCCTCTTTTTTAAATTTCTTCCGCGTTAAAGAGAGATAAAATTTTATCTATCTGTATCGAGCCCACTTGGTTGGTTGTTTCTTCTTCATAAATACCCAGAACAGCGTCTGTAAAAAAAAAGACAATCGTTAACAGTCATATCTGCTGCGAAACTGTCAATCCTAACCTATTTTTCTGTCTCGGATTAGATTGTTCATCGAATTTAACATAAAAGTATCGAATTTCATGATTCTATTTTAATAAAAGTATCGAATTTCATGATTCTATTTTAATAAATAAGGGAGATATTCGAGATTTTCGAAAATTATAGTTTTCAGTTGAAGATATTTCAGAAACGAATGGAGGTAGAAAAGATTTTTTTGAAAGTTTTGATAGGCTCTAAAATAGTGCAACTTTTCTGAAATTTAACCGTCTTTGTATCTCTCGTAGTTTACGAGATCCCCATGGTGACCCTTTAATTAGTTGTAATGTTACAGCTGTGACGCGCAAATAAATCTATTTTTAGTACGAGTCACGCCATCTTACGTCACAGAACGTTATCGAAATTTCTCGTCCATTCCAGCATGTTCGAGATTACAGCGATCCATTATAAAAATCCGTCAGGCGCGCCAGTTGTGTCAGTTATAAGTTAGCAAGTGAAGGGTTCATACCTCGAATAAATAGAAAGTACATTTTGTAGAAGTGTTATTTGATAGACAAGCGTTGCAGCTCATTACTGTTGTGTTCTAAATTGTATAAAGCGACAGTTTGTAATTAAAGTGTTCTGAAATTCACGACTATAATTTGTTCGTAACAAGAAGAATTGTCGCGTAGTCACCCTGTACTTAATATGGAACGATTCACTGCCTGTTTTGTCGGATAAAAGACAAATTGATACCCAACTAAAAAGCTATCCTCGACTTCTCTACTCTAATTTCAACGACTTCTTCATTACCTACTGCAAGAAATAATAATAATCCCGCAGCTTTCACTTCTCCTCGGTGCGAATCACGGAAAGCCGTAAAACAGCGTTTAGTTTTATGCACATATTTACACGGTGAAATAAACAAGTATTATGAAAGTTACATTTTCATCCACCATCGACGTCGTCTTAATTGGGTGCTCTGGTCTTATTTTGCTTCGCTAATTAAATTATCCAACGTTTCGTTTCACTCGCTCGCCCGCAAGGCAGTCTTCCTTCCGACTTTGTCAAGTTAAGTTCACACAAGACAGAGACAGTTTCGAATTTGGCTGACGGACGTCGCGTCGCGTCGCATCGTGCATTATTATTTAGTGTTGTTGCTCAATTTGTTTTTATTATGAACATGTTTTGTCAGTTGTACACCTACAGTTTCAACTCCATCTGGAGGGTGAGTTTAGAATTTATTTTTCTGTCTGTCTTTTACCTGAACTGAAAATAAATTATTTATTAACAGACGGAATGAATAATGTAGCGTTATTGAACGAAAAATATATCGGCCGTTTTGAATTATTTAAAGCTGTTTTAGGTCACAGCGCGTTCGTTTTTTTTTTTTTTGTTTAATTATTTTGTTTATTACGTTACCCCCCCCCCCCCCTTTAACACAGATACAGCCACAGCAAGTCCCTCGAAGTACCACCCACATAAAATATTTGCTGGATTTCTGCCATCTTGGATTTATGGCAACATAAAACTCTCGGTATACATATTTTATTAACCTCGGCAGATTTTTATCGCGCACACTCTAATCATTTTGTGTGGATCTCAAAACTAAAACCAAAATAGAAACCCCCCACACTTAAAAAAGAAACGATTATGGCGATCAAGTGGAGAGTGAATTTGCCTCGTCGTACATCTTCACTTCAAAAAAGTCATAAATCATGAAGATGGGAACTTTCAGAGATTCGTTCTTTCGCCACTCGAACAGTCTCTATTATTCACTTTCAGCCGAGTGCATCGAGCATAATTAAGAAGAACGTTTTCACTTTCCACACTCTGATGACAAGAAGTGTTCGAGCACGCTCGAAAATTTCTTCGGCAATAGCTAAAGCGAGGATGAAATAGTCCCGACGCAGATTTCGATCGCGTGCTCGCCCAATCGATATAATTCGCGAATACAAAGGCGAAATGTTTAGAGTTAGTGTTATTTGCGTTCCCTCAAGTGTTGGTTAACGTAAATATCATGTGAGCCTCACAGAAAACTGATAGACCGAGGCAGAGACTTTTTAATCCTCGCTTTGTCAATATCACGCTCGCTCACTTACTTCGAAATAGATTCGGCGAGTTTAATTGGTGCGTAGGAGGACAAGGAAGGAAAAATCGAGTTTTATTTTTAGGACGTGAATTCGTGGGAAATACGTTTAGCTCTGAATCAAAAAGTGCAAAGTCAGGAAAGACAAAGAGAGAGACGGAAGAGAATCAAACGCGCCTCGACGTCGTTCGGGGGGGTATTTTTAGCAGGGTCTAAATTCATGCAACGCAACTACCTACTACTTTTGTATACAGACTTGCAGACGAGGATGCGATGTATAAGGGTTGTGTTCTAAATTTATCTCCATTAGATGGAAGGAATCATTAAGCCAATATTCTAGCTAGACAATCTATAGACGTCTGCGTTTGATCTTGAGGACGAGGATGAAACGAATAATTGGAAATAGAGATAACAAAGAAACAATTTATTACATTGTTCAGAAAATAAAGCGAAACCTTAAAAGACTAAAGAATTCTTCGTCAGTTTGAATAAAATAGATATTGCCCGCCCATTTACTCGACATCGTCAAACTGAAGTATGTTGGCATCACTGCAAGCTTGTAACATTTCACGGCTGGTGTCCTTAAATGTATTCAAAATAATTTAATACGAGTACAATTTAGACAAGGTTTGTCAGTCAGTTTTCAGAAAAAAAGCAAATATTTTGTAACGTTAAACATTCGCCAAAATACAGGGTGATTTTTTACCTCGCTGCCAAACTTCACCATATGAAAGCTCATGTAATTTTAAGCAAGAAAAAAAAAATATTTGGATATATAGGTTGTTCACGGGAAGCCGATACAGTGGCCAACTTCTTTATTTGCATTTTTACGAAGTAACTTAAATTAGGATTAAATTTCAGGATCTCTCCTGCTCGATTTTGTGGTACCATTAAAATAACAAATGAAAGCTCATGTAATTTTAAGAAAGAAAAAAAATTATTTGGACATACAGGGTGTTCACGGGAAGCCGATACAGTGGCCAACTTCTTTATTTGCATTTTTACGAAATAACTTGAATTAGGAAAGTTCAAGAATCTCTCCTGCTCGATTTTGTTATACCATCAGAAAAAACAAATGACAATTTTCGAGATTTCAGTCAATTGTTGTCAACTTTTTTAAATGGAACGTTATGTTATTTATCATCATTATAAAAAAAATTATTTATATAAGAAAAAATTATAAAATGTTCCCTTTTGATAAATTGATTTGATACTTAAGAAGAAAACAACTAAAATCATTTTGATTACGCATTTCGTCTGCGCTTTAACAGATGGCGCTGCTAATTTATTCTTTACTGCAACAGTAATTTGAATTTAATCAAACTATGATGACGGTGATTTTAAGAAAGAAAAAAGAGAACGAGAAAGAAAAAATCCGGACTGAATAAAATCGAAACAAATTGTTTCCAAATTATACAATAGATGGCGCTGCTAATTTCTTATTCAGAACTTTACTTGCTTACAACTGAAGATACAAAATTCGTTACTTAAGATTAACAATAGGTAGTTAAGAAGAAAATTAATAAAATTATGAAATCACTTTGACTACCCTTTAACAGATGGCGCCGCTAATTTGCTTTTTATTGCAGAAGAAATTTGAAAAAAAAAAATTATGGTCCAACTGTGACGGTGTTTGAGACCGAGAAAGATTAAATCCGAACTGAATAACATCGAATATAAATAAATAAATAAAGCAAATTGTTTCTGACCTGTACAATAGATGGCGCTGCTGTTTCCTCACTTAGGACTTTACTTGGCTTGACAATCGAAGCTGCAAAATTTTTGAAACTTTTAAGACTAATTCGCAGTTAAGAAGAAAACGAATAAAATTTTCAAACTGTTTAGATTACGTACTTCGTCCGCTCTTTACCAGAGGGCGCTGTTAATTTATTCTTTACCACAACTGTGAGTTGTGTTGAGTTTTAAAATCCAACTGAATTTTCAAATTTTACGAGAACGAAAAGAGAAGAACGTAAACTAAATAATATTAAAATAAATAAAGCAATTGCTTCCAAACTGTATAGATAGATGGCGCTGGAAGATAAATTAGTAATTAGAACTAGAAACTCTCAACGTGAAGTCTTGAGCTAAGCCGTATAATAAAATACTTTAAGAAAACAATTTAATTTTTTTTTTATCAGAAAGCGTCGCTCGTTGTGAAATTTTTCTTTCACTGTGCAATAGATGGCGCTCTCTTTCACAAATATTTTCTGCATCTCTTTTTTTTTTAGTGAATTCCTATCTGCCTTTAGTAAGTTTTTAGTGATCTTTTTTATGTAAAGATTCAGATTTTTTGTGGTCACACTGAACGGAGCCGTTCTAGTTCGACCAGCGCCTACTAAAAAGACAGGCCATGATTGGAGTAGGGACCAATCTTGGTGACCGAAGACCTCCCCACTACAAAATGCAGCCTATCTTCAGTAGGCTCTGGCATCTCTGTTTCGGTTGCTGTTCACGACCTACCTTGCTTTAATTTTGATAAAAGAAGACAGACACAATTTTTATTTTCGTTTAGGTCTAACAGAAAGCTTTTAACACTCTTGGTAGGCTACTACTTATTGTTCATAACCGTCGGGTAACGAGTTCGACCTCCTCGAAAAAGGAAAAACTATTTCCATTAATATTTTTCACTTTTTGTATTCGCTTGCAATAAGAAGCTTAATTCTTTTCTAACCTAAAACCTACCAAAGCTTATGTGTATGAGTCATTCTATTTTCCTGGCTGCGGCGCAGTGGCGTAGCTACAGGGGTTGCAGACATTGCAAAGCAACCCGGCGCTAAGACGCCATAGGCGCCTGTTCGAAACGTAAAGTAAAAATTTGACAAATTGAAGCTCTTAATAAGTCCCAATTGCAATTGCGAATAAATTGGACAAGTCGTTTTTGTTTGCAGTGGGAATGTCGAGCTACGTCTCTGATGACGAAGCCCCAAGCAGGGCTGAAACAGCTGTACAGAGGCTGCTCGTGGTTTTCACTGCAATCAAAAACGATTTGCACAAATTTTTTTAAAAACTATTATTATGCCTTGACAGCAAATCCGCTTCAATTTGTCTATCCTACTGCAATGTCAGGTCAAAAAGCGATCGTAAGATGTCGCTGTTTTATCTGTTCATAAAAAATAAAGAAAATAAAAATTAATTTTTGGAGACGTTGACGGCAAGCAAATTCAAAACCGCTGGAAAATAAAATTTTACGACTGAAAAAGAAGAAGAACATTCAAGAACGTGGAAACGACTTTGAAAAAGCAAGGCATTTGTGGCGCCATCTGTTACCGTGAGTAGTAACTTTGTTCTCTTTATTTGTGGGGAAGAAATTTGTGGGTCCCTTTCTTGGGTTGGCTTTGTTTTGGTTGAGTTCAGGTGATTTGACCTCGAGTTGAATTTCATGGAATATTTTATTTTATTTTATAAATTTTTAAATTTTTTGTTTTGGTTGAAATTATTTTAAAATTGTTTTCTTGAATTGGGATTTTAGTATTTTTAGTTATTTGGTTTCAGTAGTGCTTTTTATAGTTCTTGGGTTGGACACACATACAATGTAAGATTAGGGCCAGGTTGACCTTGAGACGGCTTGGTTTTTTATGTTGTTGATTATTTCAGATGATAATTTTTTTATTCTTTTCTTGGGTTTGCCGGAGTTAGATGAAATTGACGATGACGTGAGTTGTGTTGACCTTCAAATTGCTTCTTAATGTTTAATATTCTTTCTTTTTTTTTGGTTCAAATAGTTCTAAAATTCCTTTATTTTTTGTGAATTATTTTCTTGGGTCGGCCTTGCTTTGGTTGGTCTTGCTTTGATTGAGTACAGGTGGTTTCGTCTGACCTTGAGTTGAATTTTATCGATTATTTTTAATTTTTCTTAAACTCCAAATCTATTTTTAAAATATTTTTTCTTTTAGTTGAATATATTTTAAAATGTTTTTTTTTTTTTGGATTGTACTCACCTTAGTTGGGTTGGGTTGACCTTCAAATTGCTTCTTAATGTTTAATATTCTTTCTTTTTTTTGGTTCAAATAGTTCTAGAATTTCTTTATTTTTTATGAATTCTTTTCTTGGGTTGGCCTTGCTTTGGTTGGTCTTGCTTTGATTGAGTACAGGTGGTTTCGTCTGACCTTGAGTTGAATTTTATCGATTATTTTTAATTTTTCTTAAACTATAAAATCTATTTTTTAAATATTTTTTCTTTTAGTTGAATTTATTTTAAATTTTTTTTTTCGGATTGTACTCACCTTAATTGAGTTGGGTTGACCTTGAGTTGATTTCCTATTGAATTTTAATATTTTTAATTCTATAATTTGATTTGGCCTTGATTTTTATTGAAATTGTTTTTTTTTGCTAGGTTGAACTTAGAAGTAAAGAAAATATTTAACCAAGGTCATAAATTATTGAAGATTACAAAATTGCTGCCCCCTGATTTTTATAATTGGCAGGAAATTGACAGCTTCACACCTCTGCATTATTAACAATTAATAAAGAATTATCGAAAATTATTTTGTCAGAGTTAGATCGAACTGACCAAGCATTGTCTTGTGCCTTTGATATTGTTTCTTAATTTTTAACATTCTTTCTTTTTTTTAACTTTTTGGTTTAAATTGTTTTAAAATTCCTTCTCTGTGGATTCTTTTCTTTGGTTGAGTGCAGATGGTTTCGCTTGACCTTGAATTTTATTGAATATTTTAAACTTTTTTAAAATTTATCATTATTATTATTTTAAAACTGTTTTCTTGGGTTGGACTCATTTAGGCTTAGCTCAGAAAATACGAAATTATTAAATGTGCTCATTTTTCTTTATCGCCTTCAAATAAATCCTTTCTGTCAACTACGTTTATTCAAAATATACTTTATTTGTTTACAAAATCAGTTTAGTCTCGAATTATTCTCGTTGCATGACAAAAATGCATCATTTTGTATCTCCTGGACCGTTTCTTTTATGAAAGTCATCTATCCTTATAAAATAAAATGATGAGATTCCGTCTCGGAATCATAAATTTTGAAATCGATTCCCATAAAGCCCCATGGATCTTCCGCCGCTCATTATTGCGTTTAATTATTTTTCTCTTTTGCACTTACCGTGTACAACATACAAATACAATTGAAACGTTACGTCTCAATGAACAATGGCTGAGATAAGCGCCGACGAATGAGAATTCATTACAACTCCGCCACGGTTACAACAATGGAGTTCTGTTCGTTGCTTCTTACATAAAGCGACGAGAAGCAACCTTACAACTACTACTGGTTGCGTGTGTTTCTTATTTAATTTAGAAATGAATTCCTCCTCCCGGCTGGTTATAATTGTTCTTGTTCTATTTAATCTTGAAAGCAAGATATTGTATATGGCGTTCATTCAGACAATTCTAGGTCGAAATCATTTTCTACACAGTAACAGCTTTATAATCTCAGTTACACGGATGTCTTGAAGTAAAGTGAGACGTAATTTTCTTGGTCGAAATTATTTAAGTAGATCTCCTTTCCCCTCTTTATTATGATTTTTCAATTCAGGAAGTTTTAACTTTTGACTTTTGTGTACTATAAACTATAAATATAACAAATAAAACAAAAACTAAAAGTTGCCCAGCTGCCAAATTGGACATAATCTGTTGCACTTACTTCGAGGCACCCTGTATTCGAATTATATTTTCCATGCATTGATGCATCTTTATATTAAGGGTAATTATCCAGGTCAAAAATATTCTCTAAAGTAACAGCATATATTATCTCAGTTAAACGGATGTCTTGAAATAAAGCGAGAATTATGTTTTTTTCGATTTGAGTAGACTCCCCTTGCTCCCTTTCTTAATTCAGGAAGTAACGCACTTACTTCCAACTTTTGGCTGCTATATACTATTAAATTGAATAAAAAATAGAAGTTGTGCAACTGTCAAATTTGACATAATCTTTCGCACTTATTTCGAAGCACCCTGTACACGAATTATATTTTCCGTTCATTTTAATTTTTGGTGACGGTAATTTAAATTTGAAATAAATTATTCAGAGTGTAATAAATCGTGTGACAGAATAGAACACACGGGGGACGTGATCCGATGGCCCTTGAAACCACTCGAAGCCCCCAAATACACGGCCCTCGTGCTCCCCTGCGTGTCGTTACTCTGGAAGTAAGTGATCTAAGCGTAATGGGCATTATTTTGGTCTGGAGCACATAAAAGGTGGAGTTTTCAACAGTTGTTGCGCTCGGCTGTTATCGCCAAATAAAATCAGCTGGATGTGAAGGGCGGTGAGATGTGAGAGTGAAAGTGTAAATGTTTTTTTTTTTTTTTGTAAGGGTGGGAGGGCTACCGAATTTTGCGCTGTTTCATGTTTCATGAGCAATTCTGCTTCATTAAAGATAATAAAAAGATGTTTTATTTTTTTGGAAAATGATGGACTATAACTGCTTCATAAAGAAAGGCCTGTTTCAAGTTGAATAATGAAGCTTATTAATGTAATAAACCCCATTTTGCTTCATTTTTATATTCACTATCATTCGTCTTAATGTCATTTCTATCCTACTCTAGACATTCATTTTCTTCTGTTACTATTCCGTTACTCCTAAATTTTTAGAATTTTTTTTGTGTCGATTTAACTCGGTTTTAATTGATTTTTATTTTTTTAGAATTATTTACTTCACAATAATTTTTATTTTTTACTTAGATTGAGACGAGTTGAACTTGATTTTTAAATTTTAGATTTTCTTCAGCCTTAATTCTTTCAATTTTTGCTTTAGTTGATTTGGATTGAACCTGACGCTTAATCACCGATTAATTTTTAAATACTCAACATTTTTCTTCTGACATACGTTTGGCTTAATTTTAATTGACTTGCAAATTTTTTTATTTATTTTTGCTTCATGCTTGGGTTGAAATGACTTGAGTTTGGTCTTTAAGTTTTAAATTATTTTAGTCTTCATTTTTTTATTCTTTCCCTTGGGTTGTATTAGGTGACCCTTGACGTTGATTGATCTCAATTTTAATCGATTTTGTAGATTTCAATTTCTTTTTTTTTGAGACTAGTTTAGCTCGGTTTTAATTATTAATTTCTAATTTTTGCAATTGTTTATTTTCAATGATTTTTACTTTTTGCTTGGATTGGATTAGGTTGAGTTGAGCTTGATTTTTAAGTTTTAGCTTCTTTAAGTCTTAATTTTTTTAATTTTTCGATTTAATGGAGTAGAATTCACCTTGACATTAATGTCAATTAATTTGATAATTTTCAATATTTTTCTTTTCAGATGGGTTCGGCTTAATTTTCTGCAAATCTACAAATTTTTAGTTTTTTTGACGTAGTAGTAATTTCTATTTTGCTTGGGTTGAGCTTCAGTTTTAAATTTTAGATTTTTTGGTCTTATTTGTTTGCTTTGGTCGGGTTGGATTGACCTTGCAACTTAATTTTAATTAATATTTAAATTTTCAAAATTTTTCGTTTGCGATTCTTCTTAATTTTAATTGATCTACAAATGTCTACTTTTTTTCTACTTTCAATAATTTTTTTTTGCATGAATAGAGTTGAGTGAAGCTTGATTTTTAAATTTTGGATTTTTATTTATTATTTATTTTTGTTTTAACTTTTTGCTTTA
Source organism: Prosopocoilus inquinatus (assembly GCA_036172665.1). Classification (NCBI taxonomy): domain Eukaryota; kingdom Metazoa; phylum Arthropoda; class Insecta; order Coleoptera; family Lucanidae; genus Prosopocoilus; species Prosopocoilus inquinatus. The sequence goes on from CM069869.1 coordinate 73,012,313, forward strand.
ATTAGGTTGATTTGATCCTTTTTACGTATAATAATTTTAATTTGCTTGGGTTGGGTTGAGTTGAGTTTCATTTTTAAATTTTATATTTTTTAGTCTTATTTTTTATTTCTTTCTTTAGTTGGATTGAACTGACCTTGACGCTTAATTTTAATTAATTTCTCAATTTTCAAAATTTTTCTTTTGAAGTTTATTCGGCTTATTTTAATTAATCTGCAAGTTTTTAATTTTTGTTTTCTTGCTTGGATTGAGTTTTATTTTTAAGCTTAATTGTTTATTTTCGCTTGCTTCGGTTGGGTTCGATTGACCTTGACGTTGATTGAGCTTAATTTTCATCAACTTTCAAATTCTTAAAATTTATCCTTTGAACTTAGCTTCATTTTAATAGATTTTTAATTTTTAATATTTGTTGGTTAAACAATTTTTAAGTTGCCGAAAAAAATTGATCTTAATTTTTTGCGTCGCTTGAGTTGAGTTTAATTTTAATCGATTTTCAAATTTTCGAATTTTTCTTTTGAAATTGGTTTGGTTTCACTTTAATAGATTTTTAATTTTTGGATTTGTTTGCGTTTAACTCGTTTTTTTTATTTCTTGCTTGGGTTGGGTTGAGGTGAGCTGAATTTCAAACGATTTTTAAATTTCCTCAAGAAATTCATCATTAAAATTAGCATAAAATTGGCAATTTTAAGCTAATTTCCGGCCTTGCTTGAATTAGGTTGGGTTGACCTTGACGTCGGTTGGGCTTAATTTTAATCAATGTTCAAATTAAAAAAAAGATCTGCATTTGAGTTGGGCTTCATTTTAATAGATTTTTAATTTTTTGATTTGTTTGCTTTTAACTCTTTTTATTTTTTGCTTGAGTTGAATTGAGTTGAGCTCGATATTGGTGGAGCTCAATTTTAAACGATTTTGAAATTAGCATAAAATTATCAATTTTAAGCTAATTTCCGGCCTTGCTTGAATTAGGTTGGGTTGACCTTGACGTCGGTTGGGCTTAATTTTAATCAATGTTCAAATTAAAAAAAAAAATCTGCATTTGAGTTGGGCTTCATTTTAATAGATTTTTAATTTTTTGATTTGTTTGCTTTTAACTCTTTTTATTTTTTGCTTAAGTTGAATTGAGTTGAGCTCGATATTGGTGGAGCTCAATTTTAAACGATTTTGAAATTTTTAAACAAAATTGAGTTAGGTTGGATTGACCTTGATGTTGGTTGAGCTTAACAGATTTTATCTGCTTTGCTGGGACGAGGTTGGCTTGAGTTTGGCTTAAATTAATTTTTGAATCTTCAATTTTTTTTTGTTTTAATTTTTGGTCTGGTTAGGTTAACCTCGAGATGTGCCGGGATTCAGTTGGGTTAGGTTGACCTTGACGTCGGTTGATCTTAATTTTAATGATCGATTTTCAAATTTTCAGATTTTTTTTCGGGATTGGTTTGGCTTCATTTTAACGATGAATGATGAATGAATTTTTAGATTTGTTTACTTTTAACTTTTTTTATTCTTAGCTTGAGTTTGGTTGAGTTAAGCTCGATGTTCGTTGACCTGAATTTTAAACGATATTTACATTCCCAAAAAAAAAAAATTTCTTAGTTTTCTGTTTTGTTTGAGTTGGGCTGGGTTGACCTTGGCGAACGATTTTTTCAAATTTTCCGAATTTTTCCTTCGAGCTTAGCTTCGCGTCATTTTAATAGATTTTTAATTTTTACGTTTTATTTCCTTTTAACACTTTTTTTTGTTTGTAGCTCGAGTTGGGTTGAGCTCTCAATATCGGCTGATTTCAGTTTTAAGCGAATCTTAAATTTCAAAAAAAAATATTGTTTTTAATTTGCTGCCTTGCTCGAGTTGAGTTGGGTTGACCTTGCTGTCGGTTGAGCTCAATTGATTTTCAGAATTTCTAAAAGAAAAAAAAAATTGACCTTCATTTTCTCTGCTTTGCTAAGGCCGGTTTTGGCTGAGCTTAATTTTAATTATTGATTTTTAAATTTTCAAATTTTTTTTTTGTTTTGTTTTTTTTGCTCTGATTGGGTGGACCTCGAGGTGTGCCGGAATTTAATTTCTTAAACGTTTTTGGTGTTTTTATTTATTTTTAAAGCCCCTTTTCGGGTTGATCTCAGGTCGATTTCAGTTGGATTGGGTTACATCCTTCTTCTATCGTTAACATCCTTTGCACTTTTAGCAATTCTTATTATTAATGGTCCTTTTAAAAGTTCTTTACTATTTGCATTTCCTTCGCCGCATATTCTATACATTTTCTTCTTCCTAAAAGTCCTCCTCAACTTTCTTTCTTGCACATCTGTTTTCTTTTCACTTTCTTTCGTTGTCGTGCATGTTTCACGTGTAGCTATTACCACAAGCCTTATTTATTTATTTTCATTTATTAATTTATTGTTGATAGTACATGAAATATTACCAGAAAAAAGCTAACTATAGATGGAACAGTAGAACTAATTAAGAGATGGAAGTTTTAAATGTGTGCAATTATTTAACTGTATAGAAGTTGAACATAAGAAATAAAAGTTTTTTTTTTCCTAGTGCCAACAGAAATGTTTCAAATTAAAATACGATTTGGTCGATTGTTAAAATAGTCCAAGCTTCAAAAAAGCATTTGAAAATTCATCGTTCACGAAACCTTGCAGATTTCCAGATCCATTACTGGATTTTGCCCAGTTCCTCAAACTTTTGTTAAGTGCCGCCTTTTTAGGTCGTGTTTGCACTTAGCTAAAACACAAAAGAAGAAGCAACAAAAAAAGAGTGAATCACGAAGACCAATTTCCTTCTTCAATCTCCGCACTCGCAAATTGCTGCATTTTTTTTTAAACTCGAGTCGTGCACATAATATTTTTTGAACGAGAAAGCAACAGCTCGCAATCGGTTTCCTTGCACTTAAAAACACATCGGTTTTCCTTTCACTGATTTATTTGCAAGCGTTTGCTGCTTGCAGGTAATTTAAGTGTAAGTACGGATCTGTCTCGTGTCTCTTGCAAATGCAAGAGCACCGAACATCGCGCCTTGCAGATGTTAAACTTGTTTGCTTTACCGCACAAGCACCTCCTCGACCAATTAAACAAAGACTTCGCTTTTAACTTAATTTATGCAGACTTTCTGATTGAGTGCGACGAGGAGGGCACTGGAATTGGAATGGCAACAATAAACACAATCAGTTCAGTTCTCCTTGATCTTTTTTCAGTCTGCTGTACTTGCCAGACTCAAATCGTTTGAAAACAAACGAAGTTTTTTTTTCCTTTTTGTTAATTACCAGAGTTGGGAATTACATATTTCGACGTCATCGTCATCATGAAGTGTCACTACGAAAATCTCGCGTAAACCAATTTGTCTGTAGTATGTATTATTCCACAAGGATAGCGCAATAGAAAATGAGAGAACATTAAAAATAATCTTGCAGCTTTTTCATAAACATACAAACGTTCGCCTCCTTATTAGAGGCGACGTCAAAATAGGCGATTCCGATCTGTACTCACAACAATAAGTACTCTTGCAGTTTTATTTTTATCAAAATTTAATGAAAAGTGAGAGTTTCAATTTTATCTTAATTCAATATTAACTCGTAGAGTCCCGTATTCTTTATTTTCATTACGCAAGAGATTATCGTTAACAAACTCATTATAAACATAAATACGGTGTTATGCAACGGTTTAAGCGATTGCCCTAATTATTCCGTTTCGAGATTCAGTATCGGCGGCTTAAATTACTTAGACACACACAAACACACACACACACACATACACATTACCACACAAATCAATCATGGCGCGCATATACGTTTTAAAAAGCTTTCCCGATTACATCTGGTAGCTGAAATGTATGTCGTCAACTAATTTTGCTGTTGCACGTGTTGGTTGGTGGTTATCATTTTGAAAGTGTTCTCGCTTTTATTAATAATTAAAGCCGTTAATTATTCACGCGGAATGTTTTGCCCCGATTCGGTTTTATAAAAAAAAAAAAATACAAACTTTTAATGGAAGGCTTTCATTTTTAATGCCGTGCCACGTGTCATAAAAATTTGGAAACAAATTTTTACTAATTTAAAACAAAAGAGAAACTTGCTTCATTAAACTTCTTAAATTCGGTTTCAGTTTCAAAAGGGAAATCGATAAATTTTAATCATTCATGGCAGGGGTTTCCAAGTGGGTCGATATCGACCGTTTCGGGGTCGATGAAAACTTAAAAAGTGGCGATGAACCTGTACGGGTCGACCTTGACGTTAATTTTAATTAATTTTTAAATTTTCTACATTTTTTTCTTTGAGCTTCTGCTTAATTTGAATTGATTTGGAAATTTTTAATTTTTTTTGCTTGGGTTTGGCTGAACTGATTTTTTATTTTTAAATTTTAGATTTGTTTACTCTTGATTTCTTTCGGTTTGCTTCGGTTCGGTTTTAATTTTTAGAATATTTTACATTTAATAATTTACTTGGGTTGGGTCGAGTTGAGCTTGATTTTTAAATTTTAGATTTTTTTACGTTTAATTTTTTTAAAAAAATTCTTGCAAATCGTTTTTTTTATTTTTCGGTTTAATTGGATTGGGTTGACCGTGACGACTAATTCTAATTAATTTTAAAATTTCAATAAATTTCATGAAAATTCGGAAACCCTCAACTGTTTTCCTGATTTAGAACAAAGACGAAACTTGCTTCTTTAAATGTTTTAAATTCGGTTTCAATTTGAAAAGGGAAATCGCCAAATTTTAATCATTCCTGGCAGGGGGTTTCAACAGGCTCGATATCGACCATTTTCGAGTCGATGAAAACTTGAATAGTGCTCATGAACTGTAGAGGGGTTGACCTTGACCTTAATTCTAATCAATTTTTCAATTTCCAAAATTTTTTCTTTTGAGTTTTGAGCTTCGGCTTAATTTTAATCGATTTGTAATTTTTTAATTTTTCCATAAATTTTTCTTTTTGCTTGGGTTTGGTTGAGTTGATTTTGATTTTTAAATTTTAGATTTGTTTAGTCTTGATTTTTTCATTTTTCTGCTTGGCTTGGGTTGTCCCTGATGCCGGTTGAACTTAATTTTAATCGATTTTCTCATTTTCAAAATTTTTCTTTTGGAATCGGTTTGCTTCGGTTTTAATTTTTATTTTTTTTACGTTCAATAATTTACTTGGATTGGATCGAGTTGAGGTTGATTTTTAAATTTTAGATTTTCTAACTTTAATTTTCTATTTTTCGGTTTATTTTCCAAATTCTCATAAAAATTAGGAAATCCTAAACTTTTTTCCTGATTTTCGAGTCGATGAAAACTTGAAAATTGGTGATGTAGGGGTTGACCTTGATCTTAATTTTAATTAAGTTTTTAATTTTTCATTTTTTTTTAGCTTTGAGCTTCGGCTTAATTTTAATTGATTTGGAAATTTAAATTTTTTCCATTATTTTTTTTTTGTTTGAATTTGGTTAAGTTTGATTTTTAAATTTTCGATTTCTTTAGTCTTAATTTTTTTCATTCTGTTGACTTGAGATGGGTTGTCCCTGACGCTGGTTGAACTCAATTTTAATCGATTTTCTTATTTTCAAAATTTCTCTTTTTAGATCGGTTTGTCATGGTTTTAATTTTTAGATTTTTTTACGTTCAATAATTTACTTGGATTGGGTCGAGTCGGGCTTGATTCTTAAATTTTAGATTTTCAAGCTTTAATTTTTTATTTTTCGGTTTAATTGGATTGAGTCGACCTTGACGCTTAATTCTAATTAATTTTCAAATTTTCACAATTCTCATAAAAATCCGGAAATCTAAAATTTTTTTCCTGATTTTAAGTTTTTAATTTTCTTATTTTTTTCTTTGAGCTTTGAGTTTCGGCTTAATTTTAATTGATTTGGAAATTTTTAATTTTTCCAAAATAGTAAAGGAGACTGCGGTTTAAGAGATAATTGAAATTAACCTCCGCCCACAATAAACTTGTTGTGGGCGGAGGTTAGTTTCAATTATTTAATTTTTCCATTAATTCTTTTTTTGTTTTCGTAAAGTCTTGATTTTTCATTCTTTCGCTTGGCTTGGGTTGTCCCTGAGGCTGGTTGGACTTAATTTTAATCGATTTTCTCATTTTCAGATTTTTTTTGTCTCGGTTTTAATTTTTAGAATTTTTTACAATCAATAATTTACTTGAGTTGGGTCGGGTTGAGCTTGACTCTTAATTTTTTGATTTTTTAGCTTTAACATTTTATTTTTCGGTTTAATTGGATTGGGTAGACCTTGACGCCTATTTCTAATCAATTTTTTAATTTTCACAATTTTCATATACCCTCAACTTTTTTCCCGATTTAGAACAAAAAATAAACTTGTTCTTCATTAAATTTTTTAAATTCGGTTTCAGTTTAAAAATGGAAGCGGCTAAATTTTAATCATTCCTGGCAGGGGTTTCCAACATCGATCGATATCGACCATTTTTGGATCGATGAAAACTTGGAAAGTGGTGATGAACCTGTAGGGGTTGATCTTGACCTTAATTTTAATTAATTTTTAAATTTCCAAAAAAATTTCTTTTGAGTTTTGAATTCGGCTTAATTTTAATTGATTTGTAATTTTTTAATTTTTCCATTAATTTCCTTTTTGCTTGGGTTTGGTTGAGTTGATTTTGATTTTTAAATTTTAGATTTGTTTGGTCTTGATTTTTTCATTTTTCTGCTTGGCTTGGGTTGTCCCTGATGCTGGTATAACTTAATTTTAATCGATTTTCTCATTTTCAAAATTTTTCTATTGAGATCGGTTTGTCTCGGATTTAATTTTTAGATTTTTTTATATTCAGTAATTTACTTGGATTGGGTCGAGCGAGCTTGATTTTTAAATTTTAGATTTTCTAGCTTTAATTTTTTAATTTTTTGTTTAATTGGATTGGGTAGATCTTGACGCCTAATTAATTTTAAAATGTTCATATTTTTTAGAAAAATTTGGAAACACTCGATTTTTTTTTATTTAGAACAAAAAAACTTGCTCTTCATTGAATTTTTCAATAATTTTTAGAATTTTTACATTCAATAATTTACTTTGATTGGGCCGAATTGAGCTTGATTTTTAAATTTTAGATTTTCTATCGTTAATTTTTATTTTTTTTGTTTAATTGGATTAAGTCGACCTCGATGCTTAATTCTAATTAATTTCCAAATTTTCACAATTTTCATAAAAATTCGGAAATCCTAAACTTTTTTCCTGAATTCGGGGTCGATGAAAACTTGAAAAGTAGTGATGATCCAGTAGGGGTTGACCTTGACCGTAATGTTAATTTATTTTTAAATTTTCATTTTTTTTCTTTTTTGAGCTTTGAGCTTCGGCTTAATTTTAATTGATTTGGAAATTTTTAATTTTTCCTTTAATTTCTTTTTTTTTTGTTTTCGTTAAGTCTTGATTTTTTCATTTTTTCGCTTGGTTTGGTTTGTCCCTGATGCTGGTTGAACTTGATTTTAATCAATTTTCTCATTTTCCAAATTTTTCTTTCGAGATCGCGATCGGTTTGTCTCGGTTTCAATAATTTTTAGAATTTTTACATTCAATAATTTACTTGGGTTGGGTCCGGGTTGAGCTTCATTTACAAATTTTAGATTTTTTAGCTTTAATTTTTTATTCGTAGCTTTAATTGGACCGGGTTGACCTTGATGCCTAATTAGTTTTAAAATTTTCATAATTTTTATAAAGATTCGAGAACGCTCAACTTTTTCTTGATTTAGAACAAAAAGAAACTTGCTCTTCATTAAATTTTTTAAATTCAGTTTCAGTTTCATAAGGAAAATCGCTAAATTTTAATCGTTCCTGGCAGGGGTTTCCAACAGGGTCGATGAAAATCGTTTCGAGGTCGATGAAAACTTGACCTTAATGATTTTTTTTATTTTCAAAACTTTCTTTGAGCTTTAAGCTCCGGCTTATTTTTAATTGATTTGTAATTATTTAATTTTTCATTAATTTCCTTTTCGCTTTGGTTTGGTTGAGTTGACTTTGATTTTTTAATTTTAGATTTCTTTAGTCTTAATATTTTCATTCTTTTGGCTTGGCTTGGATCCCTGATTCTGGTTGAACTTCATTTTAATCAAATTTGTCATTTTCAAAATTTTTCTTTTTAGATCTGTTTGCCTCGGTTTTAATTTTTAGATTTTTTTACATTCAGTAATTTACTTGGATTGTGTCGAGTTGAGCTTGATTTTTAAATTTTAGATTTTTTAGCTTTTATTTTTTATTTTTCGGATTAATTGGATTGAGTTGACCTCCTTTAGTCTTAATTTTTTCATTCTGTTGGAGTGGGTTGGGTTGTTCCTGATGCTGGTTCAACTTAATTTTAATCGATTTTGTCATTTTCAAAATTTTTCATTTTAGGTCGGTTTGTCTCGGCTTTAATTTTTTAATTTTTAGAATGTTTCATACATATTTTTTAATAATTTACTTGGTTTGGGTCGAGTTGAGCTTGATTTTTAAATTTCATATATTTTTTTGCTTTCAAAGCTCAAACAAGAGAAAGAGGAAGAAGAGAGACTTGGTCTGGATATGTAGAGAGGATGATCATAAGCAAAGCGAGGATGAACAAAGAAAGGATGCCCAAAATGATTGCAGAAATTGCACGCACCTTAAAGAAGCTTCGCTTTATTAAAGAAAGAAAAAGAAAGTGAAAACGCATGCGATAAAATAAATACGTAATGGCAACGTAATGCACGTTTACAGCTCAACCAAGAATCCACGACAAAAAAAAAAAAAAAAAACTCAAACTGATGGGCTCCTCTGTTTCACAGAAACGATAACATTTTATGCGTTATTTTTTTTTTCTCTTATTCAAGCTGTTAAACCTGCAGTAATGAAAATCTTAATGTGCCAAGCTTGTTCATATATGTATGTACTTGCAGAGGTCGTTGTTTTTAAAACGCGTGAAATTAGAAAAGCAAAAGTTCGTTAAAATTTTTGATTTTTTTTAAGTAATTGATTTACAGCGCTAATGATTTGTTATTGAAAATGTTTTAGCCCCTAGTATTACTTTTTTTTTAATTCTACCAAATACGATTGGATGTCAAAAAATTAAGATAAATTTTTCAAAAAATCATAGAAATTATTAGCAGTTTCCAAGATATCGATTAGATGTTGAAAATAAATTGAATTAAAAGGATTGATAGAGTTCAAGTTTAACTAAATGAAAGTTGCACTTTGATTTTTTTTTGTTAGAACTTTAGCAATTAGTTAATTTCAGCTACAAGCAGTTCTTATGGTGAACTTATGTTCTCGGATTATTTATAAATGTCAATATTTCCTTGAGATTGAAATTAAATTGAATTAAAAGGATTGATAGAGTTCAAGTTTCACTAAATGAAAGTTGCACTTTGATTTTTTTTTGTTAGAACTTTAGCAATTAGTTAATTTCAGCTACAAGCAGTTCTTATGGTGAACTTATGTTCTCGGATTATTTATAAATGTCAATATTTCCTTGAGATTGAAATTAAATTGAATTAAAAGGATTGATAGAGTTCAAGTTTCACTAAATGAAAGTTGCACTTTGATTTTTTTTTGTTAGAACTTTAGCAATTAGTTAATATCAGCTACAAGCAGTTCTTATGGTGAACTTATGTTCTCGGATTATTTATAAATGTCAATATTTCCTTGAGATTGAAATTAAATTGAATTAAGAGGATTGATAGAATTCAAGTTTCACTAAATGAAAGTTGCACTTTGATTTTTTTTTGTTAGAACTTTAGCAATTAGTTAATTTCAGCTACAAGCAGTTCTTATGGTGAACTTATGTTCTCGGATTATTTATAAATGTCAATATTTCCTTGAGATTGAAATTAAATTGAATTAAAAGGATTGATAGAGTTCAAGTTTCACTAAATGAAAGTTGCACTTTGATTTTTTTTTGTTAGAACTTTAGCAATTAGTTAATTTCAGCTACAAGCAGTTCTTATGGTGAACTTATGTTCTCGGATTATTTATAAATGTCAATATTTCCTTGAGATTTAACAGATAAACGTAATTGTGCCCTTTCTTATTTTGTTCATTTTCTTAAAATATGGTTCTTGCCTGTAGTTCTAACATTAAGTGCAGATATCTCGAAAACCGTAAGCTTCAGATCAATACAAAATGCATTTGCTAGAAACAGAATTTAACAAGCTCTTCGAATATGTTAAATTATACAGAGCGTTCCATTTAAATTTTTTGGGAAAAAAATTTAAATTGTTTCTGTGCAAACGTACTAAAAAAATATTGCTATTATTCATAGGGATTATTTTACACGATACTTATAATTAGTTAGGTACAATAAATATATTTTTTTATCCACTGATGATGAATAAAATACTTAGCTCTTTAATTCAATTGAATAGCTGTAGATTGCGAATGGTTCTGTTTAGGGCTATAGTTGCTGAATAGAAAATGCTTACTTTTAAGAGATCTGCAATAAAAATTGGTACATTCCATTTAAAAAAGTATAAGTTTGGTAGATAACTCACTTATAGAGTTTTAAGTTTCACTAAATGAAAGTTGCACTTTGATTTTTTTTGTTAGAACTTTAGCAATTAGTTAATTTCAGCTACAAGCAGTTCTTATGGTGAACTTATGTTCTCGGATTATTTATAAATGTCAATATTTCCTTGAGCTTGAAATTAAATTGAATTAAAAGGTTGATAGAGTTCAAGTTTAACTAAATGAAAGTTGCACTTTGATTTTTTTTGTTAGAACTTTAGCAATTAGTTAATTTCAGCTACAAGCAGTTCTTATGGTGAACTTATGTTCTCGGATTATTTATAAATGTCAATATTTCCTTGAGATTTAACAGATAAACGTAATTGTGCCCTTTCTTATTTTGTTCATTTTCTTGAAATATGGTTCTTGCCAGTAGTTCTAATATTAAGTGCAGATATCTCGAAAACCGTTTTCAGCTTCAGATCAATACAAAATACATTTGTTAGAAACAGAATTTAACAAGCTCTTCGAATATGTTAAAATATACAGGGCGTTCCATTTAAATTTTTTGGGAAAAAATTTAAATTGTTTCTGTGCAAACATACTAAAAAAATATTGCTATTATTCATAGGGATTATTCTACACGATACTTATAATTAGTTAGGTACAATAAAGATATTTTTTTATCCGCTGATGATGATTAAAATACCTTTCATTTTAGCTCTTTAATTCAATTGAATAGCTGTAGATTGCGAATGGTTATATTTAGGGCTATATTTGCTGAATAGAAAGTGCTTATTTTTAAGAGATCTGCAATAAAAATTGGTACATTCCATTTAAAAAAGTATAAGTTTGGTAGATAACTCACTTATAGAACATGCTGTATACGTGGAAATAATTTACTGAGATAGAACTCGTTACAGGCGATAACTTTTGTAGAAGACATTTTTCTTTATAATTAATAGTTAAGGCGCTATTGAAGAAGTCGATCTCAACGACCCACCCTGTATATTTGCATACACTTTTTTACTTAAAATGACCGGTTATCGTCACATATCATAGATCACCCTGTATAAAGAAAAAATATTCTTTAGGTCGAGATAAATCTGTGAAGGTTAAATTCACGACACAGTCAACCTAATTGCTGTTAATTATTATAAATGCATGTAACTCGAAGGTAAGTAAATGAATTTGCCTGAAAATGTCAAGCCGCTTGCTTCGGTGCACTCAACATAAATTACTTGTACATAGCAACTTTCACGTTGTTAAGCGGAAAACTTAATGGCCCTGTAATTAGCTGCGATTTAACGCGTATTCCGAACGCGAATGACAATCGGCGAGATTTTTTTTTATGTCATTAAGTTATTAAAACAAAAGGATCGTGTTCCACGCACTTCCTTGTACTATACCGAGAGATAGATAATGATGTGGGCGGCTGCCTAGCTAACGTTTGCCTTACATTACGTGAGAATGCTTTTTACTGTTAATGGTGGGTGGCATTATTGTTTTGCCATTGTGTGTGTGTCACTAAACCTAGGTTGGTTTTCCAGGACAAAAGAATTCATTCGTCGGAGATTAACTGTATTAAAAAAAAAACCTTTTCTTTTCTCAGTTAATTGATCTAATTCCCTCTATGAGGTTAGTTAGTTGGCATAACTTTGAGGTGTTATAAGTGCGAGGTTAGTTAAAAGCACAAAAATTTCATAACGTTTGAGGTGTTGTAAGTTAGTCCATAGCGGTTTCATAAACAAGCAGCGTAAATTCATTAAATTCGGGGAGGAGCAACAAAAAATCGATTTTAAATCGTAAATTGGCCAACTACTTTATCTGACTATTTATTTTCATGTATTATTTTGATGTATTATTTCTTGCATGCTTTAACAGATGGCGCTGCTGACTCAGACAAAAGAATAAATTTCAGCGTGCAACCTTGAGCGAAGAGGAAAACGAAAGCGCTTTAAGAAAACGATTGTATAACTTGAGTCGATTTGAAATTTGAAATCGACAAGAAATTAAACTAATTCGAGTATCTTGATGATGCACTTCGTCTTCTCTATAATAGATGGCGCTGCTGCGCGAATACAATCCTAAAAATTTTCAATGTTAAAGCTTGAATGGAGAAGAAAAAAAGAAATAACTTTGAGAAAACGACTTTGTCAATCTTAATCCATGCAAACGCGTCACTACAACCTCCTTCCCTTCCTTCCCTTCTACAACAGATGGCGCTGCTAACGAATACAATCCTAAAAATTTTCAACTTAAAACCTTGAACGAAACAGAAAAAGAAACGACTTTGAGAAAAAGACTTTGTCATTCTTAATCGGTGTTGCTAACGCGTCACTATTTACAAAACCTCCAACAAAAATTAAAACACTTTATTCAAGGTTACAAAACTTGAAAAGTGATGAAGAAAATGGTAGGGTTCAGATGAAATTAATTCCTGGACTGTACAACAGATGGCATTGAATTTCGCTGCAGTAAGTAAAAGAAGAGAAGTCGATTGCAAATTCGAAATCGATTTTAAATCCTAAATTCCTAAACTAATTATTTATCTAACTATTCATTTTCGTGATGTATTTCTTGTGTGCTTTAACAGATGGCGCTGCTAAGTCAGACAAAAGAAGAAATTTCAGCGTGGAACCTTGAACGAAAAAGGAAACAAAAGCGCTTTAAGAAAACGATTGTAAAACTTGAGTCGATTTGAAATTCGGAATCGGCAAGAAATTAAACTAATTCGAGTACCTTGATGACGCACTTCTTCTTCTTCTCTGTAACAGATGGCGCTGCTAACGGAATACAATTATAAAGTTGTTCAACGTAAAGCCTCGAAGGAAAAAGAAAAAGAAAAATAACTTTGAGAAACCGACTTTGTCAATCTTAATCCGTGTGAACGCGTCACTACAACCTCCTTTCCTTCCTTTCTTTCTATAAGAGATGGCGCTGCTAACGAACGCAGTCCTAATAATTTTCAACGTAACGCGTCACTACTCGAAATCTCGAAGAAAAACTAAAACACTTTCTTCAAGGTTATAAAACTTGAAATGTGTAAAAAATGATTGAGGATTCAGATGAAATTAGTTCCTGGACTGTAAAACAGATGGCGTTGAATTTCGCAGAAGTAAGTAAAAAATGAAAAATCGATTTTAAATCCTAAATTCCTAAATTAATTATTTGTCTAACTTTATTTTCATGACGTATTTCTTGTGTGCTTTAACAGATGGCGCTGCTAAGTCAGACAAAAGAAGAAATTTCAGCATGCAACCTTGAACGAAGAGGAAGACGAAAGCGCTTTAAGAAAACGATTGTAAAACTTGAGTCGATTTGAAAGGCGGAATCGGCAAGAAATTAAACTAATTCGAGTATCTTGATGATGCACTTCTTCTTCTTCTCTATAACAGATGGCGCTGCTGCGCGAATACAATCCTAAAAGTTTTCAACATTAAAGCATGAACGCAAAAGAAAATAACTTTGAGAGAACGACTTTGTCATTCTTAATCCGTGTGAATGCATCATTCACTCCTTCCCTTCCTTCTCTTCTATAACAGATGGCACTGCTAACGAACACAATCCTAACGACCGCAATCCTATCCTAAAATTTTCATCGTAAAACCTTGAACGAAGCAGAAAAAGAAATGACTTTGAGAAAACGACTTCGCAATTCTTAATCGGTGTTTGAAGCAGAGAAAATTTATTTATTTTATTATTATTGAATACTTTAAACAGCAATGCAATGTTAGGTCAAAAAGCGATCGTAGGATGTCGCTGTGCTAACGCGTCACTATTTACAAAATCTCTAACAAAAATTTAAACACTTTCTTCAAAGTTGTAAAACCTAAAAAGTGTAAGAAATGATGGGATTCAGATGAAATTAGTTCCTGGACTGTGCAATAGATGGCGTTGAATTTCGCTACAGTAAGTAAAAGAACAGAAGTCGATTGCAAATTCGAAATCGGCAAAAAAAAAAACTAATTCAAATACCTTGGTGATAATACCTACTTCTTCTGTTCTTTAACAGATGGCGCTGCTAAGGAATGCCGTACGTATAAAATAAGAACTCTCAAAGTGAAACCTTGAACAAAGAAGAAAACGATTTTGCCATCGTTACTCACTGTCAAGGTCTGACTACAATTAAAAAAAAAAGGTATAATGTACTTTCTTCATGTTTAAACGAGAGTAAGGTTATAAAACTTGAAACAGCAGAAAGGGATAGGATTGACGTAAAACAGTTCCTCCTTTACTCGAAAGATGGTGCTGCATTTCACTGCGTAGAATAGTAGAACAGCCGATTTTAAATCCGACGTCACGTCGTCGGCAGGTAATTAAAACTGATTTGAACATTTTGGTTACGTACTTCTTCCATTCTATAACAGACGGCGCTGCTAACGAACGCAGAGTGATTGTATTTTCCATCAGATTCTTCCGCTGTTGTACGAGAGATGGCGGCGTTGCGTTTCTTTTGGAGTAAAAATAAGAAGTTGATTTCTAAAATCAAAATTGGCAAGATTATTAAAACTAATTTAAACATCTTGATTACGTACTTCTGCCCTTCTGTAACAGATGGCGCTGCTAACGAATACGAAGTGATTGTAATTTTCATCAGATTCTTCCGTCCATTGTACAAAAGATAGCGGCGTTGCATTTCTTTTGGAGTAAAAATAAGAAATTGATTTCTAAAATCAAAATTGGCAAGATTATTAAAACTAATTTAAACATCTCGATTACGTACTTCTTCCCTTCTATAACAGACGGCGCTGCTAACGAACACAAAGCGATTGTATTTTCGTTTACAGGAAACTGTAATAATTGTCACTGTTGAAACGTCATTACCGCAACTTAAGTGCAATCACATCTGCGCTAAATTTATTTATTTTTTTAACTTTAAGCTTCAAGTGAAGTTATTTAAGTTATCTACTTGAGTGCAGCTGCGTATACTTTATAACATTTCTTTATAAAAGAAAATTTAGGAAGTACGGATTATTATGTGACATTTTTTTATAACCTAAAAGTGAGAACTGTCAATTAAAGCTGGATGCTATTTAGGAAAAGTAAAATGGTGTCTCGCTTTTCATGCTCACAGCTGTACAATCATACTGACAACCTTAGGATAAATAAAAAAAAAAGTTACAAAATTTGTAATTAGATTAGTGTAAGCAGACTTATCTTACATTTAATGAAGAAGAAGCTGTCGACGTATACAGCAAAATTAAATTAAATTTACAAATTTCGCAATCAACTTTTTGTTTAAAATAAAATGAGCTGCCGTCTTCACTTCTGGATGATTTTTTTTACCTTGCCTATTATTTTCTATTTCAGAAAAAAAAAATATTAATACAGTACGACCTCTTTAATCCGAATTAATAACTGCAATGATTGAATCGGATTTTCGAACTAAAATCGAACAAAATACAGAAAATATAAATTTGAAAGCAAACTGAACTCACAATCAGTAATAAATACTGCAGAGAAAGTGTTCGTCTGGAGCTCTTCAAGCTTGGACGAAAGTCTCTTTTTCTTTGAATTTGCTTATTTGAACATTTAATTTTTTATGACGTCATTCACCGCTGCCTTTACGGCTGCTACTTTCTTCTACCGCTATCCTACGAATCCGGGGCTTAGCGGTCAACATTCTAATGAACAGTGAACATTATAAATAAACAGGACATGTGTGGAAAACATCAAACCAAGCGGGAATCACTTCTCTCTTCTCTTCTTCGAATTAGGTACCGCTATTCAGATTACTGGAGGTTCGGATTAGAGCAAGTTCGGATTATAGAGGTCTTACTGTAGCTAATATTTTCTAAAAAAAAAAAAAAAATGTTATACAGGGTGAGTCAATTACTTGGACGTTCGTCCCAGCAACAAATTTACTTTTGGAAATTTCTTCTCGTGCATATTGTTTACAACATTTAAACAAGTCTGGTATAAAACAACAATCTGATTATTTAACCTCGTTCTCGCACAGTTCGCGTCGTCGGGTTTCATTTTTTTTTCATCTCTGACCTTCGATGTTCAGCCTTCAAGGTCCGCGAAGTCGTAAGCACGCACCGGCCATAAGAAGAAGAAGAAGAAGAAAAAAAAAGAATGGAAACGAGTCTAATTACGAAACTGAATTTCATTCGCGAGGATTAATTTACTTCCTTAAGAGGCGAAGGGACGGACGGTCGCTCGCCGCTCTCGTAACTCGTGTGAAATTAATTTGCAAACGAGTTCTGAAACATAGCCGGCGAAATGAAATCAAAAACAACGAGGAGAGAGAGAGAGAGAGAGTGAGAAGTTGCTACCACATACTTACTTTCATGTGCGTCTATTTTCAATAGGTGCTTATTTGGCTTTGTTTTGCAAAAGTCGTGTAAGGGAATTGGGGAGCTGAGATTGCAACGAAAAAAATACAAAATTAAAAAAAAAAAAAAGATTTGGTTTATGTATACTGGGTACGCCACTGTAAGTACATGATAGTGATATGATTAAAGCGATGAACGAAAAAACACAAAATTAAAAAAAAAGATTTGGTTTATGTATATTGGGTACGCCACTGGAAGTGATATGATTAAAGCGAGGATGAAATAGTTCCGTCGCGATTTCGATCGCATTAACACATGCCCGAGCAGTTGATGTGTTTCCATCGAAATTTTTGGGGCCACTATTATTTGCGTTTCCTTGGGCATTAGTATTCTAAAAATCGTAAGCCGTAAGGAAAACTGGAAAATCTTGAAGAAAATTGCCCGATAAACTGAGGCGGGGACTTTTTAATCCTCGCCCAAGATATGATAGTTAGTGATGTAAAAATTTTATTGTCATTAACTTTTAAAATTTAAATTTTCTAAATTTGTCGTTAACTTTTAAATTTTAAAATTTAATTTTTAAATTAAAAATTAAATTTTTAAATTGACATTCTACGTTTTTCAACTTTCATGCTCCGCCCAAAGAGTGAAGAGTAAAAAAAAGGGGAAACAAATTTTTTCAAGTGTCAATTTGGTTCTGTTTGTTGTCAATTGTCTTGTCTTTGTCTAACCACCAAAATTTTTTCCGTCGCCTACTCATTTATAAACTGCGTCGCCAAATAATCCTAACCTATCTCCGCCTATTTCTAATAAACAGAGATCGGAATCACATATTTTGACGTCATCATCTATGCGAGTTTTGGTTTTCATAGAATACTTTTTTTTTATTACGTAATCTTTCCGGAATAATCCGGGGGGCGTCCTACAATTATCGGTTTGCGGTAATTCTTCATAATGAGGAGGAGGGGGGAAGGGGGAGGCACAGTACTGCAATCTCACCAAGTTTCAAATTCGATTTTTTTTTTTTTTTGTAAAAAAAATTGTGTTTTGTCGTTAAAGATCGCATTATCCAGGTTTCTCGCTTAACAACAACAATAACAATAAATTAAACTTAACCAGCTGAAGACTTGTGAAAAATACATGATTAAAAAAAAGCGATTATTTTTTTTTTCAATTTATTTATTGTTTTGTTTTTTTTTCGAATGCAGTGCGATCTTTTTTTTTACCGATCATTGAAAATATCTCACGGCAATTTTGAATTATTAATCAATTTGCTCTTTTCGGTTATTTCCTATATTTTTTTTGAATTTTTTTTTTCTGTCATAAATACCTACATACTTATTATGTTCGCAGTTTGTCGGAAAATGTACGATCGTCGTTTGTTTTTCTTTCTCTTCTCTTCTCGTTGGAGTTATCAATTTATTTATTTTTTTTTTTGCAATTTCAATTTCAGATGGTTTTCTATTTTTTGCTTTTATTTTATTTGTCACTTGACATTTTCAAAGTGAATAATTAAAAACTTTCTACAGTTTGCAAATCGTTGCAGTCGGCTTTTGTTTTTGTTGCTTTTGTATTATTATGATTGTGATTTGTCTTTCTTCGTGCGGTCTTTTTTTTTTTTGTAAATTTCGAATTACTGTTATGTCTTGAATGTGTAATGTTTTTTTTTTTTTTTATTAACGGAACAATTGTCGTTAGGTCTGTTTATTTTACTTTTTCTCGACTGTTAAAAAGTTCTTTCTTCATGTTTTTTTTTTTCTAATTATTATTGTCAATTGTTTTACTATTTTTCACAAATTAAATAATTATAATCTCCGGAGAAATTTTATTTTTCCCGTTTTGATTGTGCTTCTCGATTATCAAAAAGCCTTTCACTTTTTTCGTTTTTCTGATTGTATACCTTGTTCTTTTTTTCTCGGAAACTGTTTCGATTGTCTCTTGTTTCCTCGTAAACTGTTGCGATTGTCTCTTGTTTTCTCGTAAATTGTTTCGATTGTCTCTTGTTTTCTCGTAAACTGTTTCGATTGTCTCTTGTTTTCTCGTAAACTATTTCGATTGTCTCTTGTTTTCTCGTAAACTGTTTCGATTGTCTCTTGTTTTCCTTTTTCCTTTTCTTCATTCAACTGTTTCATTTCGAATGTTTGCTATTAATTACCATCTTGAGAATTTTTAAGTCGGCATTAAATATAAAAGGAGGAGAAATTTTATCTTCGTTCTCAGAATCTAAAATCCGCGATTCTAAAGATAATATCGTACATAATACCAGCTACTAAAATAATTGTACGGTTGGCAACATTGCTGCAGGGCTGCGGCATGACAAGCGCCGCCCAGTGATGACGTCAAAATATGTGATTCCAATCCCTACTAATAGATCATTTTCACACTGTGAAAAAACTAAGAAAATCGTATAATTTTTTTTTATATTTCTCGATATTTTGCATTCAGCTGTAAATAGTTTTATGTTCATCGCGACCTCTGTCATGTTTATGCTACGAATCAAATCCAAATCATGCGCAGTCCCGCAGACACTTTCTGCGCGGCAAATTTAAAATAAGTTTCATGAAATTTCTGAATGCCACGAAATATTTCAATGAAATGAAATTCATGTGAAATATTTCGTAACTGGAAATGTTTCGGCTTTACAACACTAAATTGATAAAAAAAAATGTGTGCAAATCGTTTTTGATTGCAGTGAAAACCTCAAGCAGCCTCTGTACAGCTGTTTCAGCCCTGCTTGGGGCTTCTTCAGCAGAGACAATAATAAATTGGACAAGTCGTTTTTGTTTGCAGTGGGAATGTCGAGCTACGTCTCTGCTGAAGAAGCCCCAAGCAGGGCTGAAACAGCTGTACAGAGGCTGCTCGAGGTTTTCACTGCAATCAAAAACGATTTGCACAAAATTTTTCTAAAAACTTTCATTATGCTTGACAGCAAGGATGGCCGCCTTGCATGGGGGACTTATTAGGAAAAATCCGCTTCAATTTGTCTACCCCACTGCAATGTCAGGTCAAAAAGTGATCGTAAGATGTCGCTATTTTATCTGTTCATCACTGAATTGATACTTGACAATCGGATTATGCGGAGTTCACTTTAATAGCGACGAGATATACGAAATATGTTGTATGCGTACTTTGAGTGGCGGATCCTGTATAACAATGTTCTTTTTAGATTTCAAATATTTAAGTAGCACTTGCTTAAAACTTAAAAAAAAATCCATCCATCAAGTTCCTGCGATTCTTCTGTCCCTGTTACGCGTTTCTTGTTCCAGTTAATCAGTGCTTAGTAGAAAGTCATCGAAACATCGATTTGTTGACGATTTTTTTTTAAGTGTTTTTACTATTTGTTCTGGTTGTCGGTCGTAAAATATTTTACGACTTTTACCCACTTAAGTAAACTTCTTATTACCAAGAGTAAATCTACTTTCATCCTCACGCATCTAAATCTCTAAATCATCAACTTTACAAAAAAGAAAAGGGAAATAGAAAAAATTAATACATACAGAGAAAAAAAATTGAATGTTGAGAAACTCAATTTATTACATTATTTAAATATTCAAAGGAAAAAAAATTACAATGGCAGAATTGTTCGTACAGTTATGTCATACATATTTGTCATCGAGTTTACCAAGAAGAACAGTTAGAGAACGCACACGTACACATACAGAAACTTAATTACACGACAAGAAGAAAAATCTGTGTTCGCTTTATTCTGCATTGTAATGTAACGTTACGTGACTGCAATCGATGTTGTTCTTCGGGTGACGTCAAAAAATAAACTCCCAGTTCCTCGTGATGTGATCGAAAAGGTCGTGTGCTGTGATTAGTTTGCATTAAGTCAACACACCGGAGTTAATTGGATTTCTTGTTATACACTTCGCAGGTCAATTAATTTGCTCCGTGTTGAAGAACAAATGTTTTTACGACCTCATATCGCAACTGACGTGAAATCGGGAATATTAATAATAATTAGGACGACAAGATATTAGCAAATCCTGAAAGTCAGAGTCAAAATGTGAAAATTTAAGAAAAAAAAAATTAAAGTAAGAAATATTCAGAAGAAAATCGAAACTTAGTTGGAATTCAGTGTAATCCTCCAACTCAAGATATTCTGATTCTACAAAACTAAAAAAAAAACATTAAAACTCATAAAATGAAACGAAAATACATATTAAATTCAAAACTCTACATAACCCGTCCCGATCCGGGAGAAAGTAAAGAAAAGAATAATAAAATTGAGAATTAAAACAAAAGAATTGAAACAAAAACAACTCAAACGAGCTTAAAATTCAAAAATTTAAAATTGAGTCTAAATTATACGACCCAAGCAAGGCCGACATAATTTAATCTCGCTTGACCTAACCCAAGAAAAAATTTAAATTAAAACTCAACACAAAAATAATACTGAAAACTTAAAAACTCAAAAACCTGAAAATTCAATAGATACACGCAAGTGGAAAGAAGTCCAATCCAACTCACCTGAACCCGAAGCAACCCAAGGAAAGATTAAACGAGAAACTTGAACTTAAAAATTCAGAAATGCTTAAAAATTTTAAAAAGTCAAATACTCAAAAAATCAAAACACATTTGGTGTCGAACCCGACCCAACACAAAACTAATAGTGAAAACTTAAAACTCAAAAAACCTCAAAATTCAATAGATAAACATTCAAGTAGACGGAAGTCCAACCCAACTCACTTTAACCCGACCCAACACAAAACTAATAGTGAAAACTTAAAACACAAAAAAATCTCAAAATTCAATAGATAAACACTCAAGTAGATGAAAGTCCAACCCAACTCACCTTAACCCGACGCAATTCAAGGAAAAATTAAACTAGAAATTTGAACTTAAAAATTCAGAAATGCTCAAAAATTTAAAAAAATCAAACACTGAAAAAATCAAAACACATTTGGAGTTGAAACCAACCCAACTTAACCCGACCTGACCCAAGAAAAACTCAGAAAGATAAAATTAAAAGAATTAGAAATTAAAACAAGAGAATTGTGAACATTAAGAAAATAAAAGAATTAAAACCTCAAACGATCTTCAAAATTCAAAAACTTAAAATTGAACTGAAATTACACGACCCAAGCAAAGCCGACATGATTTAATCTCGCTTGACCCAAGCCAAACAAGAAAGAATATTAATTAGAACTCAAAAAAAATAGAATTTTAATTGGAACCAAAAACAAGAATAATACTAAAAAATTAAAACTCGAAAACCTCAAAATTCAATTGAATGAAAACTCGACTGGAAGCAAGTCCAACCTAACACACCTTAACTCGACCCAACCCAAAGAAAAGAATAAACTAGAAATTTAAATTTAAAATTCACAAAAGCTTAAAAACTTAAAAATTCGAAATTCAATGGAAATTAAGTCTAACCCGACTCAACCTGTCCAGTTTGCACTCAAGAAAAATGTAGAACTCAAAAACTTAAACTGGGAAATGAAAACTCACGATTGAAATTAACCCGGCCCAACCCAAGAAACAATCAAACGAAAAATTTAAAACGAAAAATTCAGAAAAGCTCAAAAATTTAAAAACTCCAAATTCAGTTGAAATTAAGTCTAACCCGACTCAACCTGTCCACTCTGCACTAAAAAAAAAATGTACAACTCAAAAACTAAAACTAGGAATTGAAAATTCACGATTGAAATTAAATTCAAGTTAATCCGGGCCAACCCAAGGAAAAATCAAACGAGAAATTTGAAAGGAAAAATTCAGAGAAGCTCAGATACTTAAAAAATCCAAATTCAATTTGAATTAAGTTCTATGTGACCCAACTTAACCCGACCCAAACCATAAGAAAAATTAAAACTCAAAAACTTCGAAATTTAACAGATCAAGGCTTCTCTGGAAGTAAGTCCGACCCAACTCACCTTAACCCGACCCAACCCAAAGAAAAATTAAACAAACAAAAATTAAATTAAAAGCTTAAAAAATCCAAATTCAATTGAAATTAAGTTCAGCTATCCATATCGCACTCAAGAAAAATAATTTACAACTCAAAAAATAAAACTAGAAAGTGAAACTCATAATTGAAATTAAGTTCAACTTAAGCCGATCCAAGTCAAGAAAAAATTAAAGCAGGAAAATTTACTCCAAAAGACTTGAAACTCAATTGGATTTACCTCCAAGTCAACTCAATTGAAAAATAAAATATAAAGCCCCCCAAAAAATAAAACTAAAAATTGAAACTAAATTCAGGAAGCTTCAAAATTGAAAAAAAAAATAAAAAAGAATTCAAAACTCAATTTTAATTAAGTCTAACCCAACTCGGCCTAACCCGACCCAAAGTAAGACAAAATTAAAAATAAAAATTTAACCGAGAGAAATTAAAATTAAGAAATTAAAAGAAAATTGTTTTTAAACTGTAAATGGACGCTCTTAAAAATTACTATTATTATTAACGTTTCACGTTCATTTGATAGCTTCGTCATGCATTAAATCCAACTCTGATGAAGCTCATTTTTCAACGTTTCACTATTGTTTGAGGTAGCTTCGTCAGGAAATAAATCCAACCCTGAGGAAGCTATCAAACGATAGTGAAACGTTGAGCTTTCTTTTCATCTTGAACATTGTCCGATTAAAGTTTAAAAACTATTTTCTTACAATTTTCATCGCATAATAACAGTCGACTTTAATTAACAAATTAAAATTTAGAAAATTTAAAGAAGAATAACTTTAAAAACTAAAAATCAAAGAAATCAAAACAAGAAATCGATTCAGTTAGAGGTGGTCCAGGGTACCTACTCAGCTCAAATAAAAAATTGAAACTCAGTAAAATTATAACTTGAAACTCAACAGGTTTAAATATAAAAAAATAAGATAAATATAAAAACTTAAGAACTGAAAAAATAAAATAAAACAGAAAAATTAAAACTGAAAAAAATTAAACTTTAAGGAGTTAAAAATTAAAACTCAAAATCAAAAAGAAATGTAAATTAAATAATTAAAACTGGAAAAATTTAAATAAAAAATTAAAATCTCACCAGGAACGAAGGACTTGGAAAGCTTTTGCATTCCGCGACTTCTTAACGAGTTAATTTTTTTTTCCTCCGATGAAAATGAGAAAGTCAATAAACACAAAGGGCAAAGGGGGGTTGGACAATCATTTCATGGCACCATTTCAAAGTCACTGAAATTAATATCTACGTCAGACACGCAGGATTTACTGCTCCTAGTCACAGCATCCCCTATCGATCGCACGTGACCTCGACCATGAACATTCACGACCTCTTCCACCAAGGCAAAAGCAGGGGGGATTTACGCAATCGAATTATTGAAACAATTGATTGTTTGAAACGAAATATATTGCTGTAATATGTGTTGGTACAATGAAAAACAAATAAAAACTGTTAACAGAAAAAACAAATATTTTTTAGCACAATTTTCAAATTCATTTCTTTGGTAAGTAGTAGTAACCTACCTACAAGTATTTAATGCTTCTCGTAATCTGTAAACTTTACTTTACAATGATATACGGTGTGAATCACCGGCATTTCTAATAATAACTTACAATTAAAGTTTAAGCCGAGATACACGGTTGTTTATAAACTGCGCTTTGCCCGGTGATTGTTCGTGTACAATGTGTTGTTTATGAACAAATCATTCAGTTCTTGAAAGTAGAATGAATTATGCTGATATTAGT
Source organism: Prosopocoilus inquinatus (assembly GCA_036172665.1). Classification (NCBI taxonomy): domain Eukaryota; kingdom Metazoa; phylum Arthropoda; class Insecta; order Coleoptera; family Lucanidae; genus Prosopocoilus; species Prosopocoilus inquinatus. The sequence continues at coordinate 73,036,622 of CM069869.1, forward strand.
AGTTCTAGGAATGGGGATAGAGTAATGTGTGCAGAACGTTTCTTCTCTTTCTACGTTTCAGCATCATTGTGACGTACGTTGTTCTTTAACCTGCGCGCAGGAAAGAAACAACTTTTTGTAAGTTTTTGTAAAGCTTGAAATGAGATTTGCAAGGATCTTATAAGACGAGAAAACTATTTTTTCAAAGACGAAAGACTACAGGTCTCGTTGATACGAATGATACTGAAGAACTTCTTTGTTAATTCTGCTTTTGTTCGTTGTCCATTTTCTATTTTCTATTCTTTTTCCTTTCGTCTCTGCTGTTATTCTTCAGTCGCTTTTCTTTGATTTTGGAATCTCGGATTTCATAGTGTTTCTAGTCACAGTCCAAATATCTTGAAAGGATAACACAACAACAACAAAAAACAAAGTTCGTTCCGCTTTCGATCCCCTTTTGCCCAGATCCGTGCAAGAAGTTGTAAGTCCTCCATAAATATTCTCTCATTTTGTTGATACATCTGAAAATTCATTCGCCAGGAACTCTTTGAAAAAAGAATCAAAAGATTTTGCAATTTTTTTTTTATTATGCTGGAGATTTGTTCAGGATCAGCCAGACTCTACAGATCCTGCAATAGCCAGACTACAGATAACGATTCTGGAAAGTCAGTTAGAGGATTCTACGCCGCCAACAGCACCAGTTCGCCTTCTAATTGCTTGCAAAAGTCAATTCAATCTCGTCAGGATAATTCAACTTCATCAGGATCACTCAAAATCTATAGACCCTGCAACATCTAAGCCGCAGAAAATAAATCCGGAAAGCCGGAGAAGATTTTGTGTCCTCGAATAGCACCAGTTCGCCCCTTAATTACAAAAGTCTATTAAAATTCTTCAGGATCAGCCAGAATCTATAGATCCTGCAATAGCTAGGCTATAAATAACGACCCTGGAAAGTCCGTTAGAAGATTCTACGTCCCCAACAGCACCAGTTCGCCTTCTAATTACAGAAATCAATTCAACTTCGTTAGGATAATTCAACTGCATCAGTATCACTCAATATCTATAGACCCTGCAGCAGCTAACCCTCAGAAAATAACTCCGGAAAGCCGAAAAAAGATTTTTTGCCCTTCAATAGCACCGGTTCACCCCTTAATTAGAAAAATCAATTGAGCTTCTCAAGGATCAGCCAGAATCTATAGATCCTGCAATAGCTAGGCTATGGGTAACGACTATGGAAAGTCCGTTAGAAGATTCTACGCTCTCAACTGCACCAGTTCGCCTTCTAATTACAGAAATAAATTCAGCTTCGTCAGGATAATTCAACTTCATCAGGATCACTCAAAATCTATAGACCCTGCAACACCTAAGCCATAGGAAATAAATCCGGAAAGCCGGAAAAAGATTTTGTGCCCTCCAATAGCACCAGTTCGACCCTTAATTACAAGAATCAATTGAGCTTCTTAAGAATCAGCCAGAATCTATAGATCCTGCAATAGCTAGGCTATAGATAACGATTCCGGAAAGTCCGTTCGAAAATTCTATGCCACCAACAGCACCAGTTCGCCTTCTAATTACAAAAATCAATTCAACTTCGTTAGGATAATTCAACTTCATCAGTATCACTCAAAAACTATAGATCCTGCAACAGCTAAGCCACAGAAAATAACTGCGGAAAGCCGGAAAAAGATTTTTTGCCCCTCAATAGCACCGGTTCACCCCTTAATTACAGAAGGCAATTGAGATTCTTCAGGATTAGCCAGAATCTATAGATCCTGGAAGAGCTAGGCTATGGGTAACGACTATGGAAAGTCCGTTAGAACATTATACGCCCTCAACTGCACCAGTTCGCCTTCTAATTACAGAAATCAATTAGGATAACTCAACTTCATCAGGATCACTCAAAATCTATAGACCCTGCAACACCTAAGCCATAGGAAATAAATCCGGAAAGCCGGAAACAGATTTTGTGCCCTCCAATAGCACCAGTTCGACCCTTAATTACAAGAATCAATTGAGCTTCTTAAGGATCAGCCAGAATCTATAGATCCTGCAATAGCTAGGCTATAGATAACGATTCCGGAAAGTCCGTTCGAAAATTCTATGCCACCAACAGCACCAGTCCGCCTTCTAATTACAGAAATAAAATTCAACTTCGTTAGGATAATTCAACTTCATCAGTATCACTCAAAATCTATAGATCCTGCAGCAGCTAAGCCACAAAAAATAACTCCGGAAAGTCGGAAAAAGATTTTTTGCCCCTTCAATAACACCCTTAATTGCAAAAATCAACTTTCTTTCTCAGGAACAGCCAGAATCTATAGATTCTGTAACAGGTAGGCTAGAGATAGCGACCCTGGAATGCCCGGAAGACGATTCTAGATGTGCCATTTGATTTGGAACATACCGACAGGAATTGAAAGGATGACAACAAAAAAAGACGAATTCCTGTTTTCTTCGTTGAAAAAAAAAATAATAATTAAAGTTTTTAGAAAAAGCAAGAAACCTTGATTACGCACCCCGGCAAGCACCATTGTTTGTACGGTTGCCTATATAGAAGGATCTAAAAAAAAATATTAAAAAAAAGGTACTTAAACCTTTTAAGGATTCACTGAGTTTATGTAATTTTACTAATTCTCTTAATTTTTTAAATATATTAAGCGATTTTTTTAAAGACAATGGTACAAAACACAGCTGTTGATGAGCACGTGGCGATGAGATATTAAAAAAGTTTCTCTTTTGGCCAACAGATGGCGCCCTTAATGATTTCTGACTTTTCTGTTGCGCTTTGGATTCTGATTTCAATTTAATTTTCAAAAAATTATTATTATTATTTATTTTTATTATTATTACTGAGAATGTAAACGTTAATGCCATTTGAAATTACAAACAGGAATCCAGTTCATTTTACAAAAAAGAATAGCTTTAATTTTTGTTTAAGGGACGGCGCTCCGCACGTTTTCTTCGTGTCTATCCCTTCATAATTTGATTTTCGCTTTTCAAGTGAAATAATTTTCAAGCAACAGATGGACTCAAAATTATTACGCGAATCTTTTTATTTAATAAATTATTAAGTCAAGTAAAATCAATGATGACCAAAACTTATTGCTCACGACTGTACGTGCAGTTCACATGTTTTTCTTGTGTTAAAAAAATTATAAGCACGAAACCTTATTTTCGATATTCGATTAAATTAGTTTTCGTTTTGGGATAAGAGATGGCACTTTAAACAATTCAATATGACGCGCTCCAATACGATAAGCCAGGTAATATTTTAACCAACCTGGACTGGACAAATAAAATAATTTATAATTAATTAATTTACAGAGTATTTGGTAATTATAAGTGTCTTTCCGAGCCAAACATTTTGTAATGTATTTATTTATTCAAGTTCGGCTCAGATGGAAGATCAGGTGGTTGGTTCGCCTCCAACCTGAATCTGAGCCCTTTGATCCAAAATATTTCAGTTAGATATAAATTATATTTTTTGTGTTTGTAGTTAGTGGATCAATAAACATATTATTATTATTATTATTATTATTATTATTATAAAATTCATGTTCATAAGCAAGTAGAATATTGGATTTTTTTTATTACATAATTAATTTTTGTTTTTATTCTAACGTTGCTATAGTAATAGGTAAGTGTAAAATCGGGGAGATAGGGAGGTTTTAATTTGGGTAAGGCGGGACAGCTCATTCCAAACCAACCAACAAAATAACTTTGCGTATGAATCAGGGATTCTCAACCTTTTATTTCAGCAGCGATCCATTAAAACAAAAGTTTTTATCGACCTTTTGTTTTAATGAATCGCTGTTGAAATGAAAGGTTGGGAATCCCTGATATATACGCAAAGTTATTTTATTGGTTAGGGATTCCCAACCTTTTATTTCAGCAGCGATCCATTAAAACAAAAGATCGATAAAAACTTTTGTTTTAATGGATCGCTGCTGAAATAAAAAGTTGGAAATTCCTAACCAACAAAATAACTTTGTGTATATATCAGGGATTCCCAATGTTTTATTTCAACAGCGATCCATTAAAAGAAAAGTTTCTATCGACCTTTTGTTTTAATGGATCGCTGTTGAAATAAAACGTTGGGAATCCCTGATTCATACGCAAAGTTATTTTGTTGGTTAGGGATTTCCAACCTTTTATTTCAACAGCGATCCATTAAAACAAAAGGTCGATAGAAACTTTTCTTTTAATGGATCGCTGTTGAAATAAAACATTGGGAATCCCTGATATATACACAAAGTTATTTTGTTGGTTAGGGATTTCCAACCTTTTATTTCAGCAGCGATCCATTAAAACAAAAGTTTTTATCGACCTTTTGTTTTAATGGATCGCTGTTGAAATAAAAGGTTGGGAATCCCTGATTCATACGCAAAGTTATTTTGTTGGTTGGTTTGGAATGAGCTTTTGGATTGGATTTTGTTGTCCCGCCTTACTCAAATTAAAATCTGGTCACTTTACGTATAGCTACAGTCAATTAGCGTAATAGAATATTAGTATTTAATTGAGTTAAAAGATCATTTTCTTTGACATACTTTCTATACTCGATCAAATCAGGAATTTTTTCATACGTTCCGTTGGGTCATCGAAAGTCTTTTTCAGTTTTGAAATTGGCAAGATTGTAAAAAAAAACACAAGACAATAAATTAAGTAAGTTAATTGGTGGATAATTAAAAATGGTATAATAGATATTTAAATAGGGGTCGGTCCTCCTCCTCCGTGCGTGCGTCATTTAATTATAGCCGCGTTAAGAAACCGTCCTCGAAGCCGCAGATCTAATAATAGCCGACGGCGGAAAACGCAAGAGCACGTCCACTTTTTCCTCGGGTTACGTTTTCTGAATAAAAATCAATTATCGACGGCACGCTCATCGGGTTAATTGAACTTCTATGGGTGCCTTATAAGCGGCGGGGCATCCATTACATCAGTACTTTCACAAAGCGTATACGTATTATCTTCTAGGAATTCCGTCTAGTAGAGCGACAAAGCAAAGCACCAACTTACGTCATCACATTATTGTCTTCGTGTGAGAACGTGTGTGTGTTTACGGTTAATGGAGTTTCGTGTCGTGCTTGTGCTTTCCGGATCATGTATTCGGTTCAGACCGAGAGAAATGAATAAACTTTCAAGTATAGTATACGTAATCGTGGGAGTGAACGCCAGAAGAATACAAAAAAAAAAGAACAGTACCTATAAATAATCCTTCCAACTAAGAGAGATAAATTTAAAAGATGTATAATTGTTTAATCTCTTTATGTGGCACTCATATAGGATGTATGGTTGGTAGCTTGAGGAGTTCTCGAGGTATTGATCCCTGTATTGTGACACCCTGTATAAGATGTATGTAAAATATCAATCAATATCTTTCAATTTTATTTGTTTTATTTTTCTTTTTGTAGATGTATTGGGACACCCTGTATAAGATGTAAAATATCAATCAATATCTTTCAACTTTATTTGTTTTATTTTTCTTTTTGTAGATGTATTGGGACACCTGTATGAGGTGTAAAATATCAATTGCCTTTCAAATTTATTCAAATGTCTTTTTTTTTCTTTTTTTTGCAGATGTCTGCCGCTGTCAGTACACACACGGGGGCTGGTCCCTTGAGTTTAATGTCTTGTGTGAGGGAATCATCGCCGCCTCAGGATGTGAGCCCTGAATACGAAAACGAAAAGACTGGTAAGTAAGCAGATTTCACTACGAAATTCAATGGCGTAGCAGTGGGGGGGGGGGGTTGCAAAGCAATCCGGGCGGTGCTGAGATGTCACGAAAACCCCCTAAATTGGTATCGAATTCACGTAATTTTTTTTTTCCCAAAATCTACTTTAGACTTTAGATATGAGACTCAAAAATGATCGAAAGAATATAAAAGAAGACGAAGTAATAAATACTAAAACAGCTGCGTGCAGGGAATCCTCGAGAAATCGAAACTGACCTGCAACGACAAAGATTTTTAAATTTTAATTTTTTTTTCTGCAAAATATAGTTACATTAGTTTTGGTTGGTTGGTTGTTATAAGTTCAGGAAATTCTTCATTTTGAGTGTTTATCCTTAGTATTCACTTGAAGCTGCAATGAAAACAAACCTTCTATACAGTGTTGCCACGTTATTTATTTTTCTCTATAACACTAGGTGGTTGAGTAAAAAAAAACAATAAATGACGGTTGAAAAAGAATAAATAAATGACGATAAAAAAAAACAAATTTTGACAACTGGTCGGCAAATAAATTCACATTTTCATTACAAAACAGTTGCATCACGCGTAAGGTTATTTAATGTCAAATTTTCCTCCTTCCCCTCCCTAAAAATAAAATAACTCTAAATCAATTTTTTCCCCTGAAAAATACTCCAAAAAAATTTACCCCTAAATTTACGGGGAAATCCCCTAAGTTGGCAACACTGGCAGCAGACGACGACGAAATTAATACATGATTGAAGTCGACTCTCTTGTCCGATGAAAATTGTAAGAAAATAGTTTTCGAACTTTAACCCATAGGTACTCCATTAAAATTGGTAAAAGAAAAAAGTAAAATTTACTTTTTTTAATTCTTGACGAAGCTGCTATCAATTGGTACTGAAACGTTGAGTGCTCTTTCCAGTATTAATAGTACAAAGTTTTTTTTTTTAATCTAGAACCGGGCAGAATTATGAAGGGAAAACACTCAACGTTTCGCTATAGATTTATGGCTTCGTCAGGAGTGAGTAAACTTTGTTTCGTTTATAGCTTCGTCACTCCTGACGTTTTGCTATAGATTTATAGCTTCGTCACTCCTGACGAAGTTATAAATCTATAGCAAAACGTTGAGTGTTTTCCCTTCATAATTCTGTCCGATTCGAGATTAAAAAAAAACTTTGTACTTACAATTTTCATCGGACAAGATTGTAAGAATTAATAGTGTTAATTAATTAATTAAAATTACAAAAATCACTCAAACAACGAACGAATATTGTCGTCTTCTCAGTTTTTGCGACGCAATCTAATTCTCAGTCACCCTGTATACAGGGCGAGTCTCCTTCTTCGACTGCTCGTTTTTAGGACGAGATAATTTTTTTTCCTTTCACAGATAGATTTTGCCTGTTGAGTACTTATAACCTAAATTCAGCGTGCGGCCGATTTTTTTTTTTTTTTTTGTGTAACACCCTGTACATTTTCCTCTAGTAAAACGTGATATTTTGATCATCTGTACAGTGGTACGTAAAATATTTACATCTATTTAACCGATTCAGAGCAAATTAATGTTTCGTTTATTTTCTACTCCTCTTTTAATATTCGCCTGTGCGGTTGTCGGCCGATTTTTTTTTATGTAACACCCTGTACATTTTTTTTTTAGAAAAATGTGATATTTGATCATCTGTACAGTGGCACGTAAAATATTTACATTTATTTAACCGATTCAGAGCAAAATAAATTTTTCGTTTATTTTTTGCTCCTCTTCTAATATTCGCCTGTGCAGTTGTCAGATTTCAAATTGCCGTCATTCAATTTTTTTTTAATGCAACGCCCCCTCTCCCTTCCACAAATTGATACTGGTTAAGTTCCTCGTCAAAGCTATTATGGATTTTCAGTGACTAATCCTTACAATTTTTTTTAATTATTTTTTTAATTTTACTTTATTGTTTTTTTTTAATAATTTTCCTCTTAAATGATTAATAAAAACTTATTTATCGACCCGTAATTTAATTTCTTCAATTATCTTATTTTATTGCAATACAGTTTTTTTTTTAATTGGTAATTACCAATGTATTATTTTTGAAAAAAATTAGTTCCTAAATTTCAGCTGTCTCAATCTGATTTAAAATAAATAAATAAAATAAAAACAGAAATAATTAAAACGCCTTAACAATTTTTTTTTCACTTAAAAACAATAATACAAATAATAAATCAATAGCTTAGCGAATACATAAAAATGTATGAATTGCAACAATTTTTTTTTAAATAAAAATTAAAAATTGCAACAAATTTTTTAATAAAAATTTAGTTACAAATTACAATATCAAAATTAAAAGTAAAAAAATAAAATAAAATTTATACCCTGATTAAAATGAATCTCAACAAATTTCAAGGTCAATTGAACTCAATAACCTCAACGAATCTCAAGGTCAACTGATCCAATTTGTTATATCATATTGCATTCCATTCAACTGAAGCAAAAAATTAGAAAAACATCAAAGCAAAGTACGACCAATGTCAAGGTCAGCAACTGAACTCAACTCTGACCCGAGCAAAAATTAAAAACCATAAAAAAATTAAAAAGAATAAAAATAAAATTAAAAATAATGACAAAATTAAATCTGAACAATCTAACTGCACTTGACCTAATTCCATTCAACTCAAGTTAAAAATTGGGAACAATATTTAACAAAATTAAAATTGGAAAAAAATATTGAAATTTATACACGAATTAAAATGAGTCTCAACAAACTGAATTCAATAATGTCAAACAGATCTCAAGGTCAACTGGACCAACTTATTAGTACATCAATATTGCATTCCATTCAAACCAATTAAAAAATTTCAAAAAAATACTTAATAAAATGAAAAGTAAGAAAAAATGTTAAGAATAATCAAACAAAAAATCTTAAGATCAATTCAACCCAACTAACACGAGCCTGATCTCTAACACAAGTAAAAAATTACAAGAAAAGTGAGGATTAAAAATATTGAAAATCAATTAAAATAAAGTTCAACCGCAGCAGAAAATTAAGATAAACAGATAATATCAAAAATAAATAAATAAAATAAAAAAATGTAGTTCCTAAATTTCAGCTGTCTCAATCTGATTTAATAACATCTGAATACTAAAACAAAAGAAACTGTTAGGAAATAATTAAAATATCTTGACAATTCTTTTTTCACTTAAAAAAAAAATAATACAAATAATAAATCAATAGCGTAGAAAATACATAAAAATATATGAATTTTTCTTGTTTGAGTGTTTTTTTTTTTATAAATAGATTTTCATTAAAATCGGAACTTCAATGAATCCATGCTAAAACTTTGTTAATTACAGTTAATTATAAGAAATTAAAAATTTTGTATTACGAGGGAAAATGCAATAATTGCAATGTCTGTAATCAAATGTATCTAAATATATTATCCGTGTATCTTCACAGTTGTGTTAAATAAATTAAAATACCGTACAGTAAATAACTCTTTGTTATTAATTTTAGAGCAAAAATATAATTTTGTTTTAATAATTAAAAAAAAAAGAAAAAACGTAGAGGTTATATACCGAAAACCCATAATAGTCTTCTTGAAGAGGAACACGGAACACCCTGTACATATCAGAATAATTTTAGGTTATACGTAGTACTAAACAGGCAGAGACTCTGTGAAAGAAAAAATTTCCCACTCCGTCCCAATTTTTTTTAACATGCAAGTAGTGTTCGGCCCACCCCGTCTCACACAATTTTTTTTCTTTTTTTTTTGTATAGGTTTTCCATCTCATTCCATGTATAAATGAGTAATCGAAAAGGGCGCGCTTAGTGACTCACCCTGTATAAGACTTGAAACTCTTACTTTTCCAGAGAAGTGCGCTCATGAATAAATCATACTTGAAATAAAACAAAACAAAAGAAAAACAGTTCATTTTATGCTTCTTTGGAATTGTGTGGCAACATATATATTTTTTTAAATTTAATTTAATTAAACCCCCCGGTGGAGTTTTGCTCCAATAAAACAGACCTGTAATTTTTTTTTAGTTTAATATTCATTCTTTAAACATCCCGCGCAAGCAATTAATTAAATTTAATTTAATTAAATTAAATTCAATTAACGTACAGATTAAATATTCCTCTCGCGGCGGGTTAATTAGTCGAATAAAATAAAACGCGTCGGTGATTCCCCCATACATGCAGGCCAAGACCGCAGAAAATTACTAAATTTAAAACTGACACATGTGTTCGGTGAGGCTCTCGCACAATCGTGTGTCCTTGACGGGCCGGGCCGGCCCTGTAAAAATAAATAATACAATTACTTTGATCACGAACGTGCTCTCCTGTTAATGTAATATTTAGTAGCTGTTTTATTATGACAGGTGGACAAGGTCATCGAAAACAGATTTGCTACCGGTCGGGGGCAGGATTTCAGATGGCTATCTCTATCTGTGCTGCTGCTATGTATATATAGTTTATTTACCATGCATAATCCCACCAATAAATAACGTGATTAGGTTATTTTTAGAGGGAAGTTTCACTTTCATTTCGCGTTATTCACGTGTTTAATTTTGCCGTGCTACTGTTTAAGGAGTGATCAGGGCCGGATTAAAGTGCATGTAATTATTTCAAATGAAATTTGCAGTGTGTGGATTACCTTGTCATTCAATCATTGATGCACGCCCATGTAGATTACAATCATGGTACGAAATTGAAATGGGCATATTTATTTTTTCCATCTTCATACTACTACTAAATTATAAAAAAAATGAAATATGTAATCAAATTGACGCAAGCCTCCGCCACTGGGTTAATTAGACTGCTTGAAATAGTGTGTCAAGTGCAGGGCCGGTGGAAGACGGTACGTAAGGCGTGAGGGCGCCAATGTAAGAGGGGCGCCAAAATATGTTGATTAAAAAACGATTAAAGGGCAGCTCGAATAATCTCAAGGACAACCAAATTTGATCCAATAACTGAACTCAACTCAAACCCGAGCAAAAAATAAATAAAAATTAAAAACTGTAGACAAAAAGTAAATAAAAGTATTCTTTACGTCATCCAAACCAACTGAACCTAACCTAACCTCCATTCAACACTAGTAAAAAATTAAGAGATATTAAAAACATTAAGAAAAAGAGGTATTAAAAAAGTTAAGAAAAAGAGGTATTAAAAAAATGAAAATAAAAAAAAACGTTAAAACCACGCTCAACAAATTTCAAGGTCAACCTCATTTGAACTCCAATTAACTGTATTCAACTGAAGCAAAAAATTAAAAGTAAAAAAATTTATGGAAAGACGATTAAAGCGAAGTACGACCAATATCAAGGTCAATCAAACTCGACCCAAGTGAAGTCGATCCTATTCACCCCGAGCAAAAAAAAATAAAAATAAAAAATAATTTAAAATTAAAAAGGATAAAAAATTAAAAACAATAAAAATTTAAATAATTTTGTTGCAAATCGTTAGGTCAAAAAGCGATCGTAGGGTGGCGCTGTTTTATCTATTCAATAAAAATTCAGTACAAAAATTAAATCTGCACTTAACCTAATTCCATTCAACTCAAGTTAAAAATTTAAAACAATATTTAACGAAATTAGAAGTAGAGAAAAAATAGTAAAATTTATCCTCAGATTAAAATGAGTCTGAACAAATCTCAAGGTCAACTGATCCAATTTCTTATATCATATTGCATTCCATCCAACTGAAGCAAAAAATTAAAAAAAAAAAAACATTAAAGCACTGTACGACCACTGTGAAGGTCAACCAAACTCGACCCAAATCTCAAGATCAATTCAACCCAATTGACGTTTACACAAGCAAAAGATTAAAAATTACAAAAAAATGAAGATTGAAAAAATTAAAAATCAATTAAAATGAAGATCAACCCTAGCAGAAAATTAAGAAAAGCAGATATTAAAAAAAATAAAGTAAAGAATATTAAAATCACGCAGAACAAATCTTAAGGTCAACCCAATTCGATTGAACTCCCACCAAAAAATTAAAAATGCAAAAAATTAAAAGTGAAAAATGTAAAAAATTAAAACGTGATTAAAGCAAAGTACGACCAATGTCAAAGTGCCAAACTCGACCTATCAACTGAACTCCATTCCGTTCAGCTCAAGAAGCAATAAAAATTAAAAACTGAAAACAATTAAAAATTAAAAAGTTTAAAAAAATTATAATTAAAAATAATAAAAAAATTAAATATAATCAATCTAACTGCACTCGACCTGACTCCATTCAACCCAAGTTAAAAATTTAACACAATATTTAAAAAAATTAAAAGTAAAAAAAAATATTAAAATATATACACTGATTAAAATGAATCTGAACAAATCTCAAGGTCAACTGAACTCAATAACTTCAACAAATCTCAAGGTCAACTGAACCAACTATTATATCGTATTGCACAACTAAAAGAATTTTAAAAAAACTTAAAAATATGAAAATTAAAAAAGAAGTTAAAATTAAAAATAATAAAAGTTAAGCTCAACAAATCTCAGGACCAATCCAACCGAGCTGACGTTTAACACAAGTAAAAGATTAAAAATTACAAAAAAATGAAGATTGAGAAAATTAAAAATCAATTAAAATAAAGTTCAACCCTAGCAGAAAATTAAGAAAAACAGATATTAAAAAAATTAAAATAGGAAAAATATTAAAATTAAGCTGAACAAATCTTAAGATCGACACAGTTCAATTGAACTCCACCTGACTATTCAACTGAAGCAGAAAAAATAAAAATACAAATAATTAAAAGTGAGAAATATAAATAATTAAGAAACGTTTAAAGCAAAGTACGATCAATGTCAAGAACAACTGAACTCGATTCCATTCAACCCAAGAAATAAAAAATTAAAACTAAAAACATAAAAAAAGTTAAAAATTAAAAAGAATAAAGAAAATAAAATTAAAAATAATAAAAAAATAAAATTAAAAATAATAAAGTAGTTAAATCTAAACATTCTAACTGCACTCGACCTAATTCCATTCAACCCAAGTTAAAAATTTGAAACGATATTTAAAAAGATTAAAAGTATAAAAGATATTAAAATTTATACACGGATTAAAATGAATCTCAACAAGTCTCAAGGTCAACTGAACTCGGTAAACTCAACAAATCTCAAGATCAACTGGACCAACTTATTACATTCATTCTACAAAAGTAAATTTAATAACTATTCAAGAAATTAAAAAGTAAAAAAAATGTTAAAATTAAAAAAAAATCGAAGTTCAGCAGATCTCAAGATCAATCCAACCCAACTAACGTCAACCGAACATCTAACACAAATTCACAAGAAAAATTAAGATTAAAAAAAATAAAAATCAATTAAAATAAAATTTAACAAGGTCAATCCAATCCAAGTGAACTCCCTTTAATACAAAAAAAAAAATTGCAAAAAAGTATAAAAATTGTTAAAAATTAAATATCAATTAAAATGAAGCTCAATCAATTTCAACGTCATCATAATCCAACCCAGATCGATTCAATCCAAGGAAAAATTTAAAAAAAAAAACTAAAAGACAAAAGATCCCTTAAATATCAAACTTAATTTTTCCGTATTTTAGAATTATCACTCACAGCCAAATAAAAACTAATTCGCCCATTTTGGTTTAGCCATTGGAGAAAAAAGTAAGTCAACGGTTTAACACGGTTTATCCCCCATTTAGTGATAACGGAACGGTTGCCACGGCTGGCAACACTGTCTGACTCTAAAATCACACCAAATACGAAATTTTTTACTTTTTACTTTTGGTTACTTTTTAAGTTACCAAGTAATTTCGGTAGCAATAATTTAAACTGGTTTAAAGTTAAGCAAACATTTATCAAAATTAACTCTTTAACATTAATTCTGGAAGAATAATGAACATATTCAAATAAAAAAAAAATAAAAAAATTGGCAACTATGGAAATACAATACTTTTTCTGCAATCGTTTTTATGCTAATAATATCAGCTTATAAAGGATGCGCATTATTTATTTTTTTTTTTTTGAGACAACTATAAATTCATGTGAATTTTTTTTTTTTTTTTGGAAAATGGCTTTTACATAAGGGCGTCGATTACCCTTCCGCCGACCCTGATCAAATGCATTACCTATTTATACTAGGGGGAATAATAGTTGTAGGCAGATTGAGACCCCTTGTACTGCTTAATGTAATACTAAGAGGGGTTACAGTTGTAGGCAGATTGTCCACTGTCAGAAATTATTTTTTTTTATTTGCCGTATCATTGTTATCATTTTACTATATTTTATTTTATTTTATTTTTTTTATTTTCTATTTTATCAAACAGCCTAATCATGTTTCAATTTCAAATCTACTTTAATGAAATTATCGGTTACATCGAACGAGCTTAATCACTTTGTTAGCTGTTAGTTTTTGTTTCTTTTTTTTCTTCTACTTCTTTTTGTAAAGTAAACTTTCCTCTCTCGTCCTGTCAACGACCGTCCCAATTGCATTCTGTTCGAAGTTCGTTTGCATCCGATTCTAAATGTGGCCAGCGCATTCCAGGTGCGTAATTGTCATGTGTCGATTCGCCCGCCGCTTTCAATCAGGGCCGGAGTTAATGTCAAACGATTAAATATCATTCAATTTATCTCCTTTGCGCACGCCATTCACTCGATATCTCCCCTGAATATTGCTGGAAACGGACGAATATCAGATTACCGTTCGCAGTACGATGATGAGATTTGATTAACGATGATGACAGCTAAAAAGAAACGAAAACACAATTGTTTAAAAGTAAAAAAAAAATTTGATTTTATTGAACGTGCTATAGTCTGTTTTTAAGTCGAAGGAGTCTCGTGTGTTAAAGGAGGAACGTCATCGTTGAAAGAAAGCCTCGTTTACAAAGCCAAATTTTATCGTCACCATCTGTACGCACCTTAAATCATAAACAGAAAACTTTAGTATTAAAGTATTGTTAATAAATTAGTTTCAAGCAGAGAAGTATTGCAAAAAAAAAAAATAAACACTAAATCAAATATACAAAGTACGCCATAAATGTCAAATATCACGTGTGTAGTTTGTAGGGTTTTTCTTTTTAGCGCCATTTTCAAATCTAGCCAATAGCAAAGACATGAAGTTCTTATTTTTAATAATCATAATTTTTTTGCAACGCTTTCGCAAATTTAAAGAAAAATGGTGATTTGTTTCTACAAACAAAAGAAGCAATTATTATTAATAAGTAAATAAATTTATTTATGTTTTGTATTGATTGTATTTGATCTGTATTCGCCGCAGTCAAGTCTTCGGACTTTGTGGCCTCTGATTAATATATACTGATTATTGTTATATTATATTATTATTATTATTATTGTATTATTATGTTATATTATTAGTAAGTAAAAAAAAAAAAATTGTTTATCATAAACTTGTTTACATAGAAGCATAGTTTTTCCTAACTAATTTCAAACAGGGCAAAATGTGCAATTTATTTAATAATTGAACAAAAAAAAAATAAAAAATTATTATTAGGAAATTTAAGTTTATTCGAAGTTTATTTATTTATTTGTTATTATAATAGTTTTGATTTTTCCTTTGCCCAATTTAGTTGTCGTTACTTACTTCTAAGTTAATTTTGCTATCTTTTAAGTTTTTTATTTACTCTCTTTTCTTTTGCCTTAGTTCGTTTTCTGCATTCTTTGTTAACTAGTTTTAGTTAAATTTTATTCTTTTGTTTTGTACATTGTATCTGCTTCTGGGTAAAAAAAAAAATAGTAAAAAAAAGTAATAATAATAATTCCTCACGTTAAGTGCCGCACATTTCTACCATTATTTCTCCGTCTCTTCATTTTTATCTTTTTCTTACCGAAATAAGAAGACCGTTTTTTATTAAGTCATTTTTTTTTAATTAAGTTTTTTTTTAAATTCTTATTTAGTAGTCACTTTTCTGTATCAGTTTTCATTTTGATGTTCTTTTCGAAATAATTCGACCTTCGTCTGATTTCATTTTCTGAATGCCTTTCAACACTTCCTTTTAAAAATTGCGTTTCCTCTTTTGTTGTTGTCGAGAATAATTAATTTTTCGTTTCATTAAGTTTTTGTTTTTTTAGTTTCTCATTTGTTATTTTTTCTGTATCATCTTTATTTTGATATTTGATCTTTTTTATAAGTTATACAGTTTCTCTTTTCTTTAATACATGTAACTGGATTGAAATTTTTTGTCTTTTGGACTTCTGTCTCGTTTTGTGTGTTTTTTTTTTTATTATTACTGCAACTGTTTTCTTTAAAGTCAGAGCTCTTCTCTTAAAAATTCTTTTATTTAATTTAGACAGTCCATTTCATTTCCTGACTTCCTTGCTTTCAACATTTTCGCTTGGGCCTCTTTTCAGTCTGTCATTTCTTATTTTTTTCTTCCACATCATTTTCTTTCACAATTATTCACGGATTATGTTATCCATCGTCATCGAGCTCTTAGCTCATTTAAAACAATTTCGATCATTTTTTTCCGATTTCAGAAAACAAATGATTTAAAAACGTAATAATTTCTGCTATTTTTTTAAAACATTTAAAACAATTTTCATCATTTTTTTCCAATTTTAGGAAACAAATTATTTCCTGATCTTCAGTTCCTTCAAAAACTAATAGATTAGGTTTTTCAGAAAACAAAAAGTCTTAACGTAGGCAACCCAATTAATACAGTCGCAGTTTGCATGGTTGCCTATATTGAAAGCTTCAATAATATTTTTTTTTTAATTAAAAACGTAATAAACTTCTTCACATATGACTTATATTAAGCATTTCTGCTACTTTTTTTAAACATTTAAAACAATTTTCAACAATTTTTTCCAATTTTAGAAAACAAATTATTTCCTGTTCTTCAGTTGTTTGAAAAAAATAATAAATTAGGTTTTCTAGAAAAGAAAAAGTTTTAATGTAGGCAACCCACTTAATAGACTCGCAGTGTACATGGTTGCCTATATTGAAGGCTCCAACAATATATATATTTTTTTTTAATTAAAAACGTGATAAACTTTTTCACATATGACTTAGATTAACCATTTCTGCTATTTTTTTACACATTCAAAACAATTCCAGTCTTTTTTTTTCCAATTTTATTATTTAAAAACGTAATAAACTTTTTTCTGCTATTTTTTTTTAAACATTTAAAACAATTTTCATCATTTTTTTCCAATTTTAGAAAACAATTAATAATTAATTTCACTAACTTTTGCATTAAAATACGAAAATTCCCTGACGTTGTGAATCTCTTTTCGATTCCTTGATTTTTCTTCGGTTTTCACAGTGAGTGGAAACCCTACTCAAACCAAGCAACTGGCGACTATTTTTATTTTAATAATAAGGTGCAAGGTAAGCAACTCAAATTTGTTGAGGATGTAGGTCACGCGACTACTTTGAATGGCGGACCCTGTATGTTTTCAAGTCCGTCTGCCTTTCGAAAATCCTAAATTGTGTGGAGCAAATTTAAATTGACGATTGTATCTCCCCGTTTAAAAAAAGAAATAATTAATATTTATTTCTCGGTATTGTCAACGTCTTCGGCCACATTTCTAACGCAATAACACGGAAACCATGTACACTGGCGACTACAAGTTTACGATAACTGTAAACGGTGAGTGGGCGTCAGTCGACTCGAAACGTATACGTACGACTAAGAAGCGAGAGACCAAATACGAGAAAAGGATTACATTATGCATCCGTGTGTATTCACACTCCTACATGTGGTTATCTTGTTCTTGCATTGTTTGTCGATAACATCTGGCAATACTATTTATGTATTGTAGTAATGAATACGTGAGCTGGTCGTGACACAGTTATGTTCCTCGTTCCTCGTTCCTAATAATCAAATCGAACTCACTTGAATATGTCGCGCTTGCATTTTCTACTCACCCCTCTACCCTGTGCATAAGTATAGCTGAGATATGTTATGTAGTATAAAAATTAGTCGGCTAGAACCTTTCATGTTTTAATGGCGATCATTTATATGCGTGGTCGCATAAAATTTAACAAGCAATAATTAATTTCGTCGCAACACACGCGCAGACATACTTGCAGACATGCTTGTATATACAAGAATTTATCATTTTCTCCTCGTTGATGTACTCGTATATTCTGTGTTAGTGGAATTCGAAAGGCCCTGCGGATGATATACAAAGTGAATTTATGAGAACTTCACGTTCATCAAGTTGCCTGCGTCGAGGCGGCAGAGCCTGAGAGACAGAGAACGGCGGCGGTGGCATTATTGATGCGTGGTGAGCGCGCGGCATAAATTTTGAATCCGATCGATCAATCCGTGCGAGTTCGCCTTACTTAATGATACAACGTAAAATGGCACTTACCGAGACCGTCAAGATCTGTGCGGTTGCAATTACTACGACCGACTGCATTCACGATTGTAATTAATTCGTTAGCCGGGAAATTAGTATGCGCCAAACGAAGTCGGTCGCGTTCATTAATTACTCCGGAGGAAACTGAAACGTTTGTGAAATGTATGCTCGGTGGCATTTGAGTTTGTACAAGCAACTTCAAGATGTTCGGAATTGATTCTGATTGGAATTTCGCTTCTTTTTCTTCTTCGTATATGCAGAAATAAATGGAGTATCCATGCAGTTTGATCGTTTGAAGTTTATACTCGGTGGTATTTGCTTGTTTGGATACAAACAACCTCAAGATGTGTACAACAGATTCTGTTTGCCATGTTACTTCTTCTGTTTCTTCGTATACACAGAAATAAATGATGTATATAACGATTTCACATGCAGTTTGATCGTTTGAAGTTTATACTCGGTGGTATTTGCTTGTTTGGATGCAAACAACTTCGAGATGTGTACAGCAGATTCTGTTTGCCATTTTACTTCTTCCCCTGCTTCGTATATACAGAAATAAATGATGTACATAACAATTTCACATGCAATTTGAACGTTTGATGTTTATACTTGGTGGTATTTGCTTGTTTGTATGCAAACAACGTCGAGAGGTGTACAACAGATTCTGTTTGCCATGTTACTTCTTCTGTTTCTTCGTATACACAGAAATAAATGATGTATATAACAATTTCACATGCAATTTGAACGTTTGATGTTTATACTTGGTGGTATTTACTTGTTTGTATACAAACAACTTCGAGATGTGTACAATAGATTCTGTTTGCCATGTTACTTCTTCTGTTTCTTCGTATGCACAGAAATAAATGATGTATATAACAATTTCCATGCAGTTTGAACGTTTGATGTTTATACTCGGTGGTTTTTGCTTGTTTGTATGCAAACGACTTCGAGATGTGTACAACAGATTCTGTTTGCCATGTTCCTTCTTCTGTTTCTTCGTATACATAGAAATAAATGATGTATATAACCATTTCACATGCAATTTGAACGTTTGAAGTTTTTACTCGGTGGTATATGCTTGTTTGGATGCAAACAACTTCGAGATGTGTACAATAGATTCTGTTTGCCATGTTCCTTCTTCTGTTTCTTCGTATACACAGAAATAAATGATGTATATAATAATTTCACATGCAGTTTGATCGTTTGAAGTTTATACTCGGTGGTATTTGCTTGTTTGGATGCAAACAACTTCGAGATGTGTACAACAGATTCTGTTTGCCATTTTACTTCTTCCCCTGCTTCGTATATACAGAAATAAATGATGTACATAACAATTTCACATGCAATTTGAACGTTTGATGTTTATACTTGGTGGTATTTGCTTGTTTGTATGCAAACAACGTCGAGAGGTGTACAACAGATTCTGTTTGCCATTTTACTTCTTCCCCTGCTTCGTATATACAGAAATAAATGATGTACATAACAATTTCACATGCAATTTGAACGTTTGATGTTTATACTTGGTGGTATTTGCTTGTTTGTATGCAAACAACGTCGAGAGGTGTACAACAGATTCTGTTTGCCATGTTACTTCTTCTGTTTCTTCGTATACACAGAAATAAATGATGTATATAACAATTTCACATGCAATTTGAACGTTTGATGTTTATACTTGGTGGTATTTACTTGTTTGTATACAAACAACTTCGAGATGTGTACAATAGATTCTGTTTGCCATGTTACTTCTTCTGTTTCTTCGTATGCACAGAAATAAATGATGTATATAACAATTTCACATGCAGTTTGATCGTTTGAAGTTTATACTCGGTGGTATTTGCTTGTTTGTATACAAACAACTTCGAGATGTGTACAACAGATTCTGTTTGCCATGTTACTTCTTCTGTTTCTTCGTATACACAGAAATAAATGATGTATATAACAATTTCACATGCAGTTTGATCGTTTGAAGTTTATATTCGGTGGTATTTGCTTGCTTGTATGCAAACAACTTCGAGATGTGTACAATGTGCCATATTACTTCTTCTGTTTCTTCGTATACACAGAAATAAATGATGTACATAACAATTTCACATGCAGTTTGAACGTTTGAAGTTTATACTTGGTGGTATTTGCTTGCTTGTATACAAACAACTTCGAGATGTGTACAACAGATTCTGTTTGCCATGTTCCTTCTTCTGTTTCTTCGTATACTCAGAAATAAATGATGTATATAACAATTTCACATGCAGTTTGAACGTTTGATGTTTATACTTGGTGGTATTTGCTTGTTTGTATGCAAACAACTTCGAGATGTGTACAACAGATTCTGTTTGCCATGTTACTTCTTCTGTTTCTTCGTATACACAGAAATAAATGATGTATATAACAATTTCACATGCAGTTTGATCGTTTGAAGTTTATACTCGGTGGTATTTGCTTGTTTGTATGCAAACAACTTGGAGATGTGTACAACAGATTCTGTTTGCCATGTTCCTTCTTCTGTTTCTTCGTATACACAGAAATAAATGATGTATATATAACAATTTCACATGCAGTTTGATCGTTTGAAGTTTATACTCGGTGGTATTTGCTTGTTTGGATGCAAACAACTTCGAGATGTGTACAACAGATTCTGTTTGCCATGTTCCTTCTTCTGTTTCTTCGTATACACAGAAATAAATGATGTATATAACAATTTCCCATGCGTTTTGATCGTTTGTAGTATATACTCGGTGGTATTTGCTTGTTTGGATGCAAACAACTTCGAGATGTTCGCAGTAGATTCTGATTGTCATTTTACTCCTTCCGTTGCTTCGTATACACAGAAATAAACGATGTCTATAAAACTTTCACACATGCAGTTTAATCAAAGACCCACAGGTGCAGTAGCACTTTATCTTCCAACGCAATAACGATACCCATTCATAAAAAACGCGATTCCCAAGGGATGCAATTTATTACTTCGCTAAAACAGGTGAGCGCATGCATAAGGAGGCAGTTTACATTCATGGCGCATTTCGCAAAGAAAACGTTTTTCATCGTGCATGTTCATGAAACTCGCATCGTCGTCGTTGTCGTCGTCTCTTCAACGACCGGCGGTGGGCGTGGCCACCGCCGCCGTCGCTTAGTGGATGAAACTTTTTCTGGGGCAATCAACTTCGTTTTTTTTTCTTTGTTTTAATCAGTTTTGAGGAAATAAAACCACCACGACGGCGAGAATTCTGCCGTCGTAATCGACGGCCGTAATTGTTGTAGTTTGTGGAAGGTTAATTGGGGGAGGAGGGGTATCGTAAACTGAAATATCCGGTAAGTGTTTTCGAACGTTATCTTGGCACTTACCACAAAGTACCCGAGCGTTTAGTTACATTGTATGAACGTAGTAAAATTAAAGTTGTTTTTGTGGCGTGCGGAGGTATTACAGGTTGAAATTTTCTTTAGCGGTTCACATCGTCGTAAAACCTAAGGCCGTGGTTACACTGGATTTAAATACATTCATCCATATGGAAGCGATTATAGTCCGTGCGCTTCGCTCGTAACGAAAGCTTCCGTATAATTAATTTATATCCTAGCATTTGTTCATCAGAGTACGCATCCACTGTAACCGCAGCCTGAGACTCATTTCATACGCAACTTACCCCCAATTCAATAATCAGTTAGAAAATTGATTTTACGTCACGTGTTACGCATACCACCATGGCAGAATCACATTAGTATCACGTGATACGTGAGAGTAGAGTGATTTTAATGCGATCACGTGTGAGGTGCTCACACGTGATTTCATTTTTCATTAAAGAAAGAACTTGCAATTAGAAGTCGGGACTAAGAATCATCCGTTAAAAAATGTTGAAAATATTTTAAAAGTATATCAGCAGCTCATTCGTCCTTTTTTTTTCAGAGTTTGACTCCGAAGAAGATTTAGTAAGTGCCGGTGCTTGTCTTTTGCTGACAGATAGGAAATTTTATTTCAGTATTTGAAAAATTTAGATGGAAATAGAGAATTCGGAGGGTTCGTTGTTTGTGAATTGTTTGAAATGTGACTGCCCTAGTGCCCTAAAAGTCTATGTTAATTAAATACATTTTTGTGGAGGAGGAAAGATGTGACAATTTTTGTCACATCTTTCCCCCATCTTTATCAACAACTAGCCAACTTCAAACAGCTTTAATTTCGTAACGTTGAGAACTGGACACAGGATTATTTATCTGACTCACTTCTTTTTGCTCAAAAAGCTCAAAGTGGTCTGTACTACCACATACCACCTGCTAAAATATTAAAATTTCACCCTGAAACACCCTGCATGGTTCTTGAGTATTTGCGCATCTTGTCCAATACTTTTCTCCTGGTTCTAATTTTTACTTTCCTTAAAAAATTACAACCAGGATAATATTGTCATAGTTTTTTGAAAGTTATAAGTCATATTAATCGATTGAGAATAATGGCCGGGGGAAAGATGTGACAAAAAATTGTCAAATCTTTTCCCCTTCTTTCATCCATTTCCCCTCCATTAATTAATAGAGATATGAGGTTTAGGTATATCGGCCGGGGGAAAGATGTAACAAAAAATTGTCAAATCTTTTCCCCTCCATTAATTAATAGAGATATGAGAGAATTGTTTGCGTAATTTGGAACACTTATAAAAATTATTATTATTTTTAAGTAGTACTTTTTTTTTCTAGTTTGCCTCAACCTGCCGACTTATGTCGGTTGGACAGAATCTAGTTTTTTTTGCTTTCGAGTTTTAGGTTTTTGATTTAATTTTTTTTTTTTTTGGCCTTACTTTTGTTTCTTGCACATCCGGCTCGACTTTGGTTGGAATGAATTTTGACCTTTGAGTTTTAGTTTTTTGATTTAATTATTGTATTGCTCGGGTTAAACAGAGTTAAGTTGAATTTGGTAGGTTTTCTCCTCGAAATCGATTGAACTTAATTTTTATTAGTTTTAACATCTAATTTCTTTCATTTTTATTTTTTATTTTGGGTTGAATAGAATTAGGTTGAGTTCAGTTGAATTGGATTGATTGATTGATTTATTTTTTTTGGGGACCAAATACATTTTCTTTAATTTTAATTTCCTTTTATTTTGAGCTTTTATAATTTATTTATTTTTTATTTTGTGCTTGAGCCATATAGAGTTCAGTTAGGCTGGGATGACCTTGAGATTGGTTGAGCTTCATTTAAGTTTCATTTTTTACTTTAATTTTTTCATAATTTTTACTCGGGTTGAACAGAGTTAGTTTGATTTCGGTTTAGGTTGGCTGAACTGTTGGAACTGTTCTTTTTTGCAATCTGCAGGAAATACCTGTACTTCACTTTTTTTCAAGTATTTACCTCCACTTTTTCCAAACATTTTCCTTCACGTGTTCCAAACATTTTCCTTCACCTTTTCCAAACATTCTCCTTCACTTTTTCCAAACATTCTCCTTCATTTTTTCCAAACATTCTCCTTCATTTTTTCCAAACATTCTCCTTCATTTTTTCCAAACATTCTCCTTTACTTTTTTTCAAGCCCCTAGCTACCGCAAGCACCCCAAAGCGAACGGCCCTCATAGTGCGCAGCACTTTCTTAAGAGTACAAAGTATCAAAAATACTATTACGTCAAGATGGGGGTTGTTCTGGTTATAGTAGAAAGAGCGTGTGTGACCCAGTGGTAAACGTAGTCGATTATTAACCCACCGACACTGGGTCTTAAACATCCCAGTCTCTCATCATCACCATCATCATCTTCAAATTAAGAGAAGGTACTACCAACCACCATCTACAAAAATATTAAAATTTCATCAACTTTACATTTACTGCTTATTTCATTTAACTTTCCATTAAGTTAATAATCATCGGATTTGACGATTAAATTAAGTAATGTGGCGCCATCTATGGTTCAATGGACGTGACAATAACTGTCATTACTGTCACAATCTTTCCCTCTTCACAAAGAAAAGCTGAGGATATGTTAGTTTCTTGAAATTGACCTGTCAAGGACAGCCGAGCGGACGGGGATATTCAAAATAGATGAAGTCAAGATCACCACCAAATACAGGTTGATGTAATTTTATAACCCCGTAGAATAAACAAATGAATGAGATTGTAAGTCCGTGTTACAAAAGCGGTCCCAAACGGTTTTACCTTCTTAAGCTTAACGGGTTCCTGTATGGTTGGAAATTATTACAAAAAAAAATGCTAATGCTATTGATTTATTAGAATTATGGCCGGTTGCACCAAACACTTAAGGTCAGTTTAACTTTAAGCACCGCTTAGAATATGATTTACTGAATGTTTTGTGACCTCAAGAGTCACATTATAAGCAGTACTTAAATTTAAGTTCGACTTAAGTGTTTGTTGCAACCGGCCATTAGTGTTTCATTTTATGTCTCATTTTTATTTTTGTTTCCCAAACATTTTTTCCCCCGTCTCTCCTCAGAGCAACTCTTTTCCTGTGCAACGTGGAGATAATTTTTTTCTAATTGTAAATAAACCACTGATGGGCAGAGGCCTTTATATATTCTTGATTTAAAAAAAAAACAGCTTAATATACGGGGCTGGGCGTGAAAACAGTAAATGGAAAAGCGTGGTAATAATCAAACGATTAAGAAACGAATGCGAACTCATACTAATTATAAAAAAAGTTTCGTGTATCATTGGTTGCTGAGATTAAACGTGCAGTTGATATTTTGGAGAAAGGGGACTTACCCGATTCCACGCTCAGGGCTAGTTTAATAATAAGGTAGGAATAAAAATACAATCAACGACAATCAGAAGGGTTGCGCTTTAAATTACTCGAACCAAATTAAATATACTTACGTATTAGCCACGTCGTAAACAAATAATGCCGCATATTGGCAAGTAACTTTTTATGTATGCGCCGATAGTATTGGTGATAAAGTACGATGATGATACAACGACTAATTATCAGCGAAATTGAGAGTGTTTTTCGTCGACACGAAGATAACACCGGCAGTATCACAAGTGGGTTTGCGTGATTTGGTTGTGGCAACATGTGGAAGAAGGGTCCAGAAGAGATGCGCGAATTTGTGGCGGAGAGGTGGATGAATTTGAGGAGGGCGGTCTCCCACTCGTCGGTTTACGATTTTGAATTTTCTGGTGAGAAAATTTTGAATTTCAGAAAAATTTCGACTTAATCCGGTAACTCTACCTGGCGAGGCAGCTAAAAATACAAAACAAAAATCTACAAATTATTATATGTTGATTAGAAGTGGTGAAGTGTTTACGTCTCAAGATAAAAATACAGTCATAAACAAGCAAAGCACAATTTTTATATTTTTATTTGGGAAAGTCAGTTAAACTATTTATATAAATAATACTCCTGATAATTATTATAGTAGAAAGAGACAAAATCGGCGCTGCGTCCAGAGAATCTCTGAAAACAAAAATTCCACGACTTCTTTCCATCAAGATTCTCCAATAACTTTTCGAGGTGATAAATTTATTGCGTCTACAATTTGCGGTAACAATTTACTTCACTTTTTTTCAAGTGTTTACCTCCACTTTTTCCAAACATTTTCCTTCACGTGTTCTAAACATTCTCCTTCACTTTTTCCAAACATTCTCCTTCACTTTTTCCAAACATTCTCCTTCACTTTTTCCAAACATTCTCCTTCATTTTTTCCAAACATTCTCCTTCATTTTTTCCAAACTTTTTCCTTCATTTTTTCCAAACATTCTTCTTCATTTTTTCCAAACTTTTTCCTTCATTCTTCTGTTTTTTCTTTTTCTTTTTCTAATTTGCCTCAACCTCTTCTAGCTCGACTTGCGTCGATTGGACAGAATCTTGATTTTTTTTGCTTTCGAGTTTTAGGTTTTTGATTTAATTTTTTTTTTATTTTGGCCTTACTTTTGTTTCTTGTACATCTGGTTCGACTTTGGTTGGAATGAATTTTGACCTTTGAATTTTAGTTTTTTGGTTTAATTATTGTACTGCTCGGGTTAAATAGAGTTAAGTTGAATTTTCTCCTCGAAATCGATTGAACTTAATTTTTACTAGTTTTAACTTATAATTTCTTTCATTTTTATTTTTTTTATTTTGGGTTGAACAGAATTAGGTTGAGTTCAGTTGAATTGGATTGACATTGATTTTTTTTTGGGGGACTAAATACATTTTTTTTTTTAATTTTAATTTCCTTTTATTTTGAGCTTTTAAAATTTATTTATTTTTTATTTTGTGCTTGAGCCATATAGAGTTCAGTTCGGCTAGGATGACCTTGAGATTGGTTGAGCTTCATTGGCTGAACTGTTGAAACTGTTCTTTTTTGCAAAGTGCAGGAAATACCTGTACTTCACTTTTTTTCAATTATTTAGCTCCACTTTTTCCAAACATTTTCCTTCACATGTTCCAAACATTTTCCTTCACTTTTTCCAAACATTCTCCTTCATTTTTTCCAAACATTCTCCTTCATTTTTTCCAAACATTCTCCTTTACTTTTTTTCAAGGCCTTAGCTGCCGCGAGCACCCCAAACCGAGCGGCCCTCACAGTGCGCAGCACTTTCTTAAAGTATCAAAAATACTATTACGTCAAGATGGGGGTTGTTCTGCTTAAAGTAGAAAAAACGTGTATGACCCAGTGGTAAACGTAGTCGATTATTAACCCACCGACTCTGGGACCTAAACATTCCAGTCTCTCATCATCTTCAAATTTTGAGATGGTCGTGAACATATCAGCCGTTCATCATCATCGACAACATCAAATTCACTTAAGAAGTAAACGGGGGGCCGGGGGTTTACCGTTGGGCTAGTTAAGTCGAATTGGTGCTCATAAACATTCCAGTCTCTCATCATCATTATCATCATCTTCAAATTTTGAGATGGTCGTGAACATATCAGCCGTTCATCATCATCGACAACATCAAATTCACTTAAGAAGTAAACGGGGGGCCGGGGGTTTACCGTTGGGCTAGTTAAGTCGAATTGGTGCTCATAAACATTCCAGTCTCTCATCATCATTATCATCATCTTCAAATTTTGAGATGGTCGTGAACATATCAGCCGTTCATCATCATCGACAACATCAAATTCACTTAAGAAGTAAACGGGGGGCCGGGGGTTTACCGTTGGGCTAGTTAAGTCGAATTGGTGCTCATATCCAAGGACTAAAAAAATCGAAATATTCGTTATGCATACAAATCAAGGGTATCCAGTTGTATAAACGATTAAAAAAAAAACAGGTTCGTTCACATTTTTCAAACGTTCTCCTTCACTTTTTCCAAACATTCTCCTTCACATTTTTCAAACATTCTCCTTCACTTTTTCTAAGCATTCTCCTTCACTTTTTCCAAACATTCTCCTTCACTTTTTCCAAACATTCTCCTTCACTTCACAAAACAATTCAATTTCGATTAGATAATTATTGAAACAGGTGATTTGATGTTTCATGTCGAGCGTTATTACGATTTCGTAATGTACATCGCCAAAACCAAATATGTACATTATGTACATTACAAAGTGTGCGATAGTCTCTGAGAGGAAATTCTTGAAATTCGGAATTCAATTGCTTTGAAAGATACTTACCGATAAGAGCTTTCGTAATCTTCTTATACTTTTTTATCGCTCGTGTAAAACAATAATTAATTTAAACGTGTGCATCAACAGGTAAAAACCATTTGCCTCTTGTTCACTTTGCGCAAGCGCGAAACAAGAGAAAAAAAAATTATTAATATCGAAATTAGCACTTTGTAGCTTGCCCATGTCTTTGTTTAGAAATGATCAAGGTAGATAGCATCAAGGACCGGTAGCAGTACACAATAGATTTATTCCTTGATAAATAAGGAGTCAGGATTATTTTTAAACTGTTTTTAATATCTTTGTGATATTACTTTCAACTTGTCGAAAAATTATTATTCTTTTAATTGTGAGTATTTAGTTAATTTTAAATTCAGTTGAACTCAAATTATTCTATTCAACCCAAAAGAAGAATCAAAAATTATAAGAAATTAAATTTTTAATTAAAATTAGGCTCGATCGATCTCAAGGTCAACCCAATGAAACTGAATTCAATTCAAGTAAAAAATTAAAATTGGAATTCAAAAACACTAAAAATTAAAGAATAAAACTAAACGAACGTTAAGTCAAAGAGAAAAAAATTCATGGTCAATTCAACCCAACCGAACTCGTCCTAGTTGTATTCAACCAAAATAAAAAAAAATTGAAAGAAATTCAAAATTTTTAAATTAAAAAGCAATAAAAATTAAGTTCGGCAATCGCAAGGAAAATCGGAGCAAATTCAACCTAACTTTGCCTAACCTGAGCAAAACGTAAAAAGATTTAAAAAATAAGCCAAAAAGGAAAACAAAAATTAAAATTAGAAGAAAAATAAAGTAATGTGGCGCCATCTATGGAAATTTGTTGTAACTGCAGATTGAAAAGGCCGATCTATTTCTTGTAGAATTGATGTCGGTAGACACTTAATTTAAGTGCATTCAACGACTCACAGAGCCTGAAAAAATTGAAAAAAAAAATAAGAAAATTAGAAAAATAAAATAAAGTTAAAACTAAGTCAAAATTAAGCCCGAAACGACTTTCAAGGTCGAGCCAATTCAATCGAAGTCAACCAAATTCTATTTAGCTCAAGTGGAAAGCCAATAATTATAAAAGAAAATTAATATAAAAAATTCAAAATAATTAATAACTGAATTGGATTCAAGTAAAAAATTGAAAATCAAAGAAAAACTAAAAATTAAAGAATAAAATTGAATCAACATTAAGTCCGAGAAAGAAAGAAATTCAAACTCGACGCAATTTAATTCTAGCAAAATAAAAAAAAATGAAAAGTCAAAGGAATTCAAATTTCGAAAAGAAATTCGAAAGTTCGAAAATTTAAAAGCAATAAAAATAAGTTCGACTATTCGTAACGAAAATCGGATCAAATTTAACCTAACTTTGCCTAACTTGAGGAAGACAAAAAGATTTAGAAAATTAAACCAAAAAAGAAAGCAAGAATAAAAAAAATGAAATAATGCAATTTGTTGTAACTACAGATTGAAAACGTTGACCTTTTTCTTGTAGAAGAAAGTTAAAAAATTAAAATTAAATTTAAAAAAATCTAGTCTAACAGGTTTCAAGGTCAGGCCAACCCAATTGAACTCAACCTAATTCTAAGAAAATAAAAATAGAAAAAAATGAGTTTTAATTAAAATTCCGCTCTATCAATCTCAAAGTCATCCTAACCCAACTGAATTGAACTCAAGTAAAAAATTTAAAATCAAAGTAAAACTAAAAATCAATGAATAAAACTAAACGAGCATTAAGTCCAAAAAAAAAAAAAAATGAGAAATTCAAGGTCAATCCAACCCAACTGAACTGAACTTAATTAATCTGGCGCCATCTACGGAAATTTGTTGTAACTACAGCGTGAAAATGCTGACCTTTTTCTTTATAGAATTGATGCCCGGTATTAAAATAAACAAGAAAGTTAAAAAATTAAAATTAAATTAAAAGAAAATTAGCCTGAAACAGGTTTCAAGGTCAAGTCAACCCATTTGAACTCAACTTAATCCTATTCAAACCAAGAAAATCAAAAATTATAAAAAAAATGAGTTTTAATTAACTCTCTGTCAATCTCAAGGTCATCTCAACCCAACTGAATTGAACTCAAGTAAAAAATTTAAAATGAAGGAAAAACTGAAAATCAAAGAATAAAACTAAATGAGCATTAAGTTCAAAAAGAAAGAGAAATTCAAGGTCAAGCCAACCCAATTGAACGCAACCTAATCCATTTCAACTCCAATGCAAAATCAAAAATTATAAAAAATTTGATTTTTAATTAAAATTACGCTTTATCAATCTCAAGGTCATCCCAACCCAACCCAACTGAATTGAACTCAAGTAAAAAAAATAAAATAAGGAAAAACTAAAATTCAAAGAAAAAGCTAAACGAGCATTAAGTCCGAAAGAAAGGAGAAATTCAAGGTCAATCCAACCCAACTGAACGCAACCTATTAATTATATTCAACCAAATTAAAAATAAATAAATAAAATTGAAAGAAATTCAACGTTTAAAAATTAAAAAGTAATTAAAATTAAGTTCGACAATCGTCAAGGAAAATCGTACCAAATTCAACCTAACTTTGCCTAATTTGAGCAAGACATAAAAAGGTTTTAAAAATTTAACCAAAAAAGAAAATAAAAAAAATGAAAGAAATTCAAAAATTCAAAAAAAAGCTATAAAAATGAAGTTCAGCTAATCGCAAGGAAAATCGGAGCAAATTCAAGCTAACTTTGTCTAATCTGAACAAGAGATAAAAATGTTAAGAAAACTACACATAAAATTAAAATTAAAAAAAAATTAAAAGTGAAAGAAATTCAAAGTTCATAAATTAAAAACCTGTAAAAATGAAGTTCAGCTAATCGCCAGGATAATCGGACCAAATTCAACCTAACTTTGCCTAACCTGAACAAAACAAGAAAAAAATTAAAAATTTAAACAGAAAAGAGCACAAAAAAAATTTTAAAAAATACTTTCAAAATAATAATTTTGCTGTGAGCAGCTCAATCGAATTCTTCATAAATACAGCTTTCCTGCTGGAGGAGGGTTAGGGGGCTCTTGTTTACCAATAAGTGAAAAGAAGACTTGGGGGTTCGTAAATAATAATCGTCGACTGATTTCAAAAATTAAAAAAATAATTAAACACTCGATTAACACAAACTACACAAACAATAATCGCTCGCCACTATATTTCACCGTTTATTAGCCAAAGTTGGTCGTACTTATCACTCGCTAAATTTAAACTGTTTAGATGTCGCGTCCATCCCCGATTATATAGTCAATTCATTCGCCGCTAGAAATGCATGGAACTATTCGCGTCCTCTCTGGAACATTCCGTACAGAAACGTGCCTTCTCGAAAACACTGCATCTGGAACAGCCGTGAGCACCTCCAGCAAAAGAGTCGGCTGGCCAATAGATGGCGCCTCTTGTCCGAATGTTGAATTTATTAGCGTTACAACAACTTACGATTGCAACAGTATTAATTTTTTTCGAGTGAGAGTTGATGCAGGCATATTTACAAAATATGTATTGCGACCATAAACCTTCTTGGTTTGGATTTTTAATTTTTTAATTTTATTTACGTTTGATTTAAAACGAATAAAACGGTCTCATTCTTTAATCTAAATTATTTATTGAATGAGACATTGAACATAATAAGTAAGATTACCGTTACTTGTAAATAAGAAAAATTATTTTCAATATGCTATAGTCCGCGCCACATGCGTAAGTACCTACCTATATCAAAGACGTCTTTAACACGCAGAGACCGTTTCAAAAACTGTAAACTACTCTAAACTAACCTAAAAAAAGAGCTTGAAAGGCGGAATATGTTTATATATTTATTTATATGTACTGTTAGAGGAAGACGAGATTACTTCAATGAATATTGATGCTGAAACGAAATGTGGGTTACGGCGCGCGACGTTGCAAAATGCAAACCAGTCATTACCTTTAAAGACACGAGTACCTCAAGATCTAACATTATAATTACTCGTACGTAACTGTCGTTCGTTCTTAGCAAAAACGTCCGTCCTATAAACGCTAATATCGTTTAATTATCGCCTCTCTTCAATGTAACAGGATTACCACCGCGAATTAAATTTCTCGTTTCGCAGACGACGCGACGGCCGCCGCACAGCGCCGCCTCTGAAAATTATAAATAATTAATACACTCCCAGGAATATAAACTAAATAATTGCGCGCGCGTAAATATTTATTAACCACCTACATCACGGGGACGGCCGAGTTGTCCGTATCAAGGCTAAAATAAATATATAAACACGTATAAAAGGAATTCATTTTGCAAACAACACACACCTACGTTCGTCGTGTTTTGTGAAGTTCGAGTTTCACGTGCCTTGCTTCCTCCTATATGTATAGTGTGTGCACTTCTTCAACGACCTGTCATTTTCACGGCCATCGCTATTATAATTAACATTAACAAAAAAAAAAAAAACAAACACACACATCAAGTTTGAAACATTGTGATCGCCAATCATAAAACGAATAAATGATGGACGTGTTAGTGTATGAAAGGCATTATCGTTGTGTAATATGTGCATTGATGATTTATGTTTGTTGGGAGTGAAAGTGGTTTGTGGGAGTGAGAAGATTTAAAACGTTCACTGAATTCATTTCGAAAAAATTAAAAGCAAAATTGCATTTTCCGTACAATTTCAAGGCAGTTGGTCAAGCAATACGGCGCTAACTATAAGAAGCGGAGGAAAAAGATCTTCAGCTTAGGAAAAAGGACGACGACTGCGCATAAATTGAAGTGATACTCCCAACACGGTCGATGAAATTTTAAAAAGGGTCGATGAACCTGTGGGGGAGGGGATGTCGGTTCGGGGTCTAGGGGTCGTCGATTGTAATTCTATTAAATAAAATCTATTTTCCATTATTAGATGTCAGAGGACAATCGTTTTGACAAGAACGTCAGCCGTGAAACATTACTTAAAATTCGATTAAATTAGTTTTCTCGTTCGGTCGAGAGATGGCGCATAATTCCTGTCACGTCTTGCTTTTATTTTTATTTCGTAATCTAATTTTGACAAAAAAAATATCGTATAAATTAAAGTGATATTCCCGAGACGGTCGATGAAATCTTAAGAAGGGTCGATGGACCTGTCGGGGTGGCGGGGGGGTGTCCGTTCGGGGTTTAGATATTATAATAATAATAATATTTTCTATTATTAGAAATCAAAAGAGAAACATTTTGACAAGAACGTCAGCCGTGAAATATTTAATATTCGATTAAAATAAATTTCTCGTTCGGACGAGAGATGGCGCTTTGATTGCATAATTCCTGTCACGCCTCGTTTTTATTTTCATTTCGTAATTTAATTTTGATTAAAAAAACCGTCTTGGGAATATCCCAAGACGGTCGATGAAATCTTAAGTAGGGTCGATGGATCTGTCAAGGCGGGGAGGGGGTCGGTTCGTGATCTAGGGGTCTTTCGGGAGTCGTCGACTGTGAATCTACGCAATAAAATCTATTTTCTTATTATTAGAAATCGAAAGAGAAATATTTTGACAAGAACGTCAGCCGTGAAATATTATTTAACATTCGATTAAAATAGTTTTCTCGTTCGGTCGAAAGATGGCGCTTTGAATCCATAATTCCTGTCACACAATGTTTTTATTTTCATTTCGTAACTTCATTTTGATAAAAAAAAATATCGTTCCAATTAAAGTGATATTCCCGAGACGATCGATGAAATCTTAAGAAGGGTCGATGGACCTGTAGGAGGGGGGGGGGGGTTCGTGGTCTAGAGGTCTTTCGGGAGTCGTCGACTGTGAATCTACGCAATATTTTCTATTATTAGAAATCAAAAGAGAAGAAACATTTTGACAAGAACGTCAGCCGTCAAATATTATTTAAAATTCGATTAAAATAGTTTTCTCGTTCGGTCGAGAGATGGCGCTTTAAATGCGTAATTTCTGTCAAGACTTGTTTTTCATTTTATTTCGTAATTTAATTTTGATAAAAAAATATCGTGGCGCGGTGAAACTCACGCTGTTTGAAATTTGAATCAAATAGCTTTCGCCTTTGGTCAAGAGATGGCGCTCTAAATAAATACACCTCGCATCTTTATTTTACAAATTCAATTTAAATTTGAAATTAAGTCGTTGCGAAGGTGTTCTTACGTTAGCAGGAATCGGAGATGTCGTTAGAGAAAATTCGATTAAAATTGTTTTCCTGTTTGGGCCCAGAGATGGCGCTTCCTGTCATGCCTTTCAAGGTTGGTAGACCTGAATTATGTATTAGGAGGATCCAAATCTATTTTCTGTCATTAAAAGACAAAAGAAAAATCTCTTGACGAGAATTTGGTTTTCTCTTTCGGCCGAGAGATGGCGCTTTGGGTAATTTCCTGTTCACGGGAAATGGCTACAATAGTTAATTTTTTTATTTAAAGTTTCACGAAATAGCCTAAATTAGAAAAGTTTCAGGACCTTCCGTGTTCGATTTTATGGTACCCTTGGAGAAACAAATGACTATCAGATTTTCGAGATTTTCAATTGTTTTCAACTTTTTTTTAATGGAACATTATGCTTTTTATCAGCAAATTGTTTTCCTGTTTGGGCCCAGAGATGGCGCTTCCTGTCAAGCCTTTCAAGGTTGGTAGACCTGAATTATGCGTTAGGAGGATCCAAATCTATTTTCTGTCATTAAAAGACAGAAGAAAAATCTCTTGACGAGAATATGGTTTTCTTTTTCGGCCGAGAGATGGCGCTTTGGGTAATTTCCTGTTACGCCTTGGTTTTTATTTTGCAATTTAATTTTGAATGAGAAAGAAATATCGTAATGTGTCGAAATAATAAAAACTCGTGCTATTTGAAATTAGAATTAAGTAACTTTCCTATTTGCTTAAGAGACGGCGCTCTAAATAATCACGTTACATCTTGATTTTACGATTTGATTTAATTTTCAAATTAAAATCGTTGCCAAGCTAGAAGGTGAGAACGTCATGACGAAAACGTGATGCCATTGGAGGAAATTCGATTAAAATTGTTGTCTTATTTGGTTCAGAGATGGCGCCGCTTCCTGTTAGGCCTCGATTTATTTTACTTTGCAGTTTAATTTTTATGAATATACGTAATATCATAATAATATGGCACAGAAATAAATGCTATTTGAAATTAGAATTAAACAGTTTTGGTTAAGAGATGGCGCTTTAAATAATCCCGTCACTTGATTAATTTTTTTCTTTTTCAGTCTAATTTTGACCTTATAAAAGTCATTGCAAAGTTGGAAGGTGAGAACGTCAGTAGGAAGATAGAAATTCTATTTAAATTGTTTTCCTATTTTGGTCAAGAGATGGCGCTTTGAATAATTATCGTCACGGTTTACTTTTTATTTTCCAATTTAATACTTTTTATTTTTCAATTTAATTTCGATAACAAATATATCATGACATGGCATTTAAAAAATTTAAAAAAAAACAATATTCTGCTTTTTGAAATCAGATTTAAATAGCTTCCATTTCGGTCAAGAGATGGCACTGTAAATAATTGAACGGGAAGGAATAAATAACAATCGTAATTATTAAGTGGAGTTTATTAGGAAGCTTCTTAGGGCCCGCCCGTTCGTTTGCTGCCGCTGCTGAAATTAGAAATAGAGAAAATTTTGTTTAAAAAAAATAAATAAAATAAAATAATTTCACGAGACATAAATTAAGTCGTTTCAATGTGGGACAAATTTAGTTTGTCGTTTCTTCCTCTAAAAATAGCCGAACGACGGCTCGTAAAACTTTGTGAGGCGTTTATCGATTTCATTTCCGGCATCTTTATCTTCCGAGTATTCCGCCGGCCGGTTCATCCCCCGGAATTAATTCCTCTTGCAACGTGGCGGGTTAATTTTCGGAGGTTTTCTGAGAAGTTTCCGCCGCCACTTCAGATTACCGTTTTATCAAGATTTTATCACTGTATAAAAAAAATAGTCTCCAAGGTTAATTTAAATCTGATTTAGAACGTAATGTTGTCTATGGTGCAATAGTTACTAATCTTTATTGCTTAAACAAGTTAGTATAAATCGTTGTAGATTAAAAAGTTGCAGGTTATTGTGAGCTATTATTTTTTTTTATTTTGCAATATTTGAAACAGTGACATCAAAACAATGAAGTATGTGTACGTCGAATCGACTCCTTATAAAGGAACCTTAAGGATCCTAAGGACATTTTTGCATTTTCTTTTTTTTTTTCATATTTAAATTCGCGATGAAAATCCTCAAAGTAAATTGCATTTAAAACCCTAAAAAGAATAGAATACGTTAGCAGAAATCGGAGATGTCGTTAGAGAAAATTCGATTAAAATTGTTTTCTTATTTGCGCCCATAGATGGCGCTTCCTGTCACGCCTTTCAAGGTTGGTAGACCTGAATTATGTATTAGGAGGATCCAAATCTATTTTCTGTCATTAAAGGTCAGAAGAGAAATCTCTTGACAAGAATATGGTTTTCTCTTTCGGCCGAGAGATGGGGCTTTGGGGTAATTTCCTGTCAAGCCTTGGTTTTTATTTTGCAATTTAATTTTATTGAAAAAAAAATATCTTAATGTACTGAAGTAATAAAAACTCCTGCTACTTGAAATTAGAATTAAGTAACTTTCATTTTTGCTTAAGAGATGGCGCCCTAAATAAATGATTTTGCAATTCGATTTAATTTTCAAAAAAATGCTTAAAATAATGGAGTATAAATGTACAGGGTGGAGATATAACAGATTTTCAAATATAGGAATGAAACGATTTATTTGAAATCTAAAAATTTATTTCCACATTGTCTAAGAAATGGGGGTTAGGCGTTGTAAAGAACAAATAGCCTTGATTGTTTAAATGTGACACTTAAAATTCGTGTTTGCAGAAAATTCTCATAGATGTCGCCATGTTATTTTGTTTCCGTTCAATTATTTTCGGTTTTAATCGATTATTATCTTCGGCTTTCAGTTTTAAGAGGAAGAAAATAACGAGAGACCTAGACGGTAATAAAAAATCAGCCGTTTTAAAATAGAATTTTAGGAAATTTCGATAGATGGCGCTACGTTATTATTTTATTCGGATTATAGAAAAATAGTTCTGAGCTACGAGAGAAGTGTGACTTATCAATCTGTAAAACTGTAAATACGGTCTGTTATAATTTATATTTACAGTTTTCTGTAAATATGTTAATATATAAATTTTTCATAGATGTCACCACGCGTTATTTTATTTCAATTTGAATTATTTTTCTGATTTCATTGATTACCTTCTGTGGCTTTCAATTTTAACACAAAAGTAATAATGACAGTCTTAGTGGCAATAAACTATAATTGTAGGAAATGTCCACAGATGGCGCCGCGTTATTTTATTGAAACTGATAGTGATATTGATAGTGATTGAAAACTTTTAGTTTACGTTTAAAAAAAACGGTAGCAAGCTGGCTAGTAAAAAAGTTTTCCCTACGTCATGACACTAGCCCGTCTTATCAATCTTTAACTGCAATTTAATCAAATTCTTATTTACAGAAAATTCTCATAGATGTCGCCTCAAATTTTCATTATTTTTCGAGACAACTTTGATTTAAACGAAACAATTCGGAGAGGGCTGATTGGTAAAAACAGAATATTGGTTCTAAACGATGACTATACAAGCGTGGCATGTCAATTTGTAATGACCGTAAATTTTCATAGATGGCGCCACATTATTATCATCCTGCTAAATAAATAGACTTTCAGTCTCCTTTTCGTACTTTAAATGTACCTAACCCACCCCTGGTAATCGTGTTCTCGTTATTTTAATTATTTTTTTTTTTTTATTATTATTATTACTTCTCATTTGTTTTCGCTGTTAGTATTGTCTTTTTATTTTAATTTCCTAGAAAAACATCTGCACTAGCCGGCCGTTTTTTATTCGTTTTCCTGAAAAGCATTTTTATTTGAGGTTATTTAGGAATCGGAAGCTATTAATACTCACTATTATTATCTGCAACGCGGACATTTATACAGGGTGTTACTAAACTTAATTATTTATATACACGACAGGATGTAATTTGACACTTCTACATGTATTATACAGGGTGATTCATTCATTGAGAACAACATAAAACCTCACAACCATAATTTAATTTTAAATTAAAAAGAGAGAGGATAAAAAAATTAAATGTTGTTTTGTTTTAGAGTTATCTGAGTATGAAGAACACACACTGAGATAGTTTATTGCATTCGAGGAAGGTCGACCTTGGAAAGAAAATTGCTAACAAAACAAGGAATTGTCAGTTTTATAACTTTCAATTTACAATTTAAATAGCGACATCCTACGATCGTTTTTTGACCTAACATTGCATTAAGATTGACAAATTGAAGCCAGTTTGCTGCATAATAGGTCATCCCATGCAAGGCGGCCATGCTTGCTGCTGTCAAGGCATAATGAAAGTTCACTGCAATCGAAAACGATTTGCAACAATTTTTTTCTTTTTAAACTTCAACTTACAAATACAAATTTGATATTTCTACGCGAAAGTCGTAATACGCGTTATCGTCAACAAGATCGGCACTTTGAACAATTTTTAGGGTCCTATTTAATGAAAAAAATTAATTATTTAAATTTTTTAATTAGCGTTTTTCATTCTGCGACCGATTAGAAGTTAGATAATAACAATTTTAATTTAATTTTAAACACATTGGGAAATTCGCCTTTCATTTTGACTTAAAAAAATTTGAGGCTTAATTTTTTGTTTCCACGTGTTACGAATCACTCTGTAAATTATCCTGTACAAGTTTGAAAATGTATGTAAATATGTGATTATTACATCTGTTTGAATGTCAATTTTAATTAGTTTTATGAGAAATGACTCGAGTTTAGTAACAGCCTCTATAATGTGTTTGATAAATGACTCAAGTATCGTAAGTATCTGTATAAAGTATTATGCATAAAGTCGAAAAATACCATTTCAATGGTCATAACATGATGTACTTTGATTCCATTATACAGGGTGTTCTTTTACTGTGTGCAGTTAAAAAACCTCGGTACGCGAAATGCTACCTTCTGCGGGTATTTCTTGGTGGCTACCGTATCATAGCCAAAAAATTTCGGATGGACCACCTGGTTGGAGCTGTTGAAATGTGCGAGAAAGATAGGAAGGTCAACTTCACCTTCCCCTCGGTACGAACACGCCCACCGACATCGTACTCGATGTTCAACGCGGAGTTTCGTAATAATAATCACTGATATCGTTCATCAATTATTTTATTTAAAATTTTAATTCACTGAGCGAATTAATATGTTTTACGATATCAACTATCGATGAATAAATCCGAAAATTTATGCACCAATTAGGCAAGCGCGTTAAAAATGTTCTTCCTTCGGACTTTTACGTAAATCAACTTTTGCTGCAATCTCGCTGCTAGCTATGAAAGTATTACTACTTTCGGTCCTTGGAAACAAAGTAAAAGTAAAATTTTATGTCTTTTGAAAATAATATGGAATGAGAAATTACAATTTGTTTGTACCTGGCTTTTAATTTGTTCGGCAATTACGAATCACAGCTTCTTGAATTGCACTAGATTTCAATTTAAAATACTTAAACTTGTAATTACTTGCGGTGAAGTTAATTTAAATTGTAAACGGTTCGACAGACCAGCTGATCGGAGTGGCGCTGATTTACGTCGTTCCTACTCAAGATCCAGTAAGGCACTGAGCGTGGCCTGCTTTGGCTGCGGGTCGTAATTTAAGAAGCGCCCGCGTTCGACTTTTAGCTATGCCAGCAGTTCTCAAGCGGTTTTGAGAAAATGTGCCACTGCATTTTTCTCG
Organism: Prosopocoilus inquinatus; assembly: GCA_036172665.1. NCBI lineage: Eukaryota > Metazoa > Arthropoda > Insecta > Coleoptera > Lucanidae > Prosopocoilus > Prosopocoilus inquinatus. Next base: position 73,075,828 of record CM069869.1, read on the forward strand.
AAAACTATTACATTTGTGTTAAGAACATATGAGTTCAATCGTTGCCATTCATGGTGATACATTGCAGGTTTAAATATTTGCATACAGTAGAAGAACACACCTAATATATCGATGACCGTGTTCTTAACTCGCGCTGTTAAATTGCATTTGTAAATTTGAAAATGTTTAATGAATGGTTTTCACAACAGTAATTCCTGAGACTGTACATATTTAATATACAGGGTGTTCTTTTACTGTGTGCAAATAAAAAAACCTCAGTATAAGTACGCGAAATGCTACCTTCTACGGGTATTTTTTAGTGGCTACCGTATCATAGCCAAAAAAATTCGGATGGACCACTTGTTTGGAGCTGTTGAAATGTGCGAGAAAGATAGGAAGGTAAACTTCGCCTTCCTCTCGGTACGAACACGCCCACCGATACCGCACTCGATGTTCAACGCGGAGTTTCGTAATAATAATCACTGATATCGTTTATCAATTATTTTATTTAAAATTTTAATTCACTGAGCGAATTAATATGTTTTACGATATCAACTGTCGACGAATAAATTCGAAAATTTATGCACCAATTAGGCAAGCGCGTTAAAAATGTTCTTCCTTCGGACTTTTACGTAAATCAACTTTTGCTGCAATCTCGCTGCTAGCTATGAAAGTATTACTACTTACGGTCCTTGGAAACAAAGTAAAAATAAAATTTTTATAAGTCTTTTGAAAATAATATGGAATGAGAAATTACAATTTGTTTGTACCTGGCTTTTAATTTGTTCGGCAATTACGAACCGCAGCTTCTTGAATTGCACTAGATTTCAATTTAAAATACTTAAACTTGTAACTACTTGCGGTGAAGTTAATTTAAATTGTAAACTTTTTGGCGGACTAGCTGATCGGAGCGGCGCTGATTTACGTCGTTCCTGCTCAAGATCCAGTAAGGCACTGACCGTGGCCTGCTTCGGCTGCGGGTCGTAATTGAAGAGGCGCCCGCGTTCGACTTTTAGCTATGCCAGCAGTTCTCAAACTGTTTTGAGAAAATGTGCCACTGCATTTTTCTCGAAAACTTCTACATTTGTGTTAAGAACATATAAGTTCAATCGTTGGCATTCATGGTAATATATTGCAGGTTTAAATATTTGCATACAGTAGAAGAACACCTAATATATCGATCACCGTGTTCTTAACTCGCGCTGTTAAATTGCATTTGTAAATTTGAAAATGTTTAATGAATGGTTTTCACAACAGTAATTCCTGAGACTGTACATATTTAATATACAGGGTGTTCTTTTACTGTGTGCAAATAAAAAAACCTCAGTATAAGTACGCGAAATGCTACCTTCTGCGGGTATTTTTTGGTGGTTACCGTATCATAGCCAAAAAATTACGGATGGACCACTTGTTTGGAACTGTTGAAATGTGCGAGAAAGATAGGAAGGTAAACTTCGCCTTCCTCTCGGTATGAACACGCCCACCGACACCGCACTCGATGTTCAACACAGAGTTTCGTAATAATAATCACTGATATCGTTTATCAATTATTTTATTTAAAATTTTTCACTGATCGAATTAATATGTTTCACGATATCAACTATCGACGAATAAATTCGAAAATTTATGCATCAATTAGGCAAGCGCGTTAAAAATGTTCTTCCTTCGGACTTTTACGTAAATCAACTTTTGCTGTAATCTCGCTGCTAGCTATGAAAGTATTACTACTTACGGTCCTTGGAAACAAAGTAAATGTCAATTTTATATAAGTCTTTTGAAAATAATATGGAATGAGAAATTACAATTGTTTGTACCTGGCTTTTAATTTGTTCGGCAATTACGAACCGCAGCTTCTTGAATTGCACTAGATTTCAATTTAAAATACTTAAACTTATAATTACTTGCGGTGAAGTTAATTTAAATTGTAAACGTTTTGACGGACTAGCTGATCGGAGCGGCGCTGATTTACGTCGTTCCTGCTCAAGATCCAGTAAGGCACTGACCGTGGCCTGCTTTGGCTGGGGGGCGTAATTGAAGAGGTGCCCGTGTTCGACTTTTAGCTATGCCAGCAGTTCTCAAGCGGTTTTGAGAAAATGTGCCACTGCATTTTTCTCGAAAACTATTACATTTGTGTTAAGAACATATGAGTTCAATCGTTGCCATTCATGGTGATACATTGCAGGTTTAAATATTTGCATATAGTAGAAGAACACACCTAATATATCGATGACCGTGTTCTTAACTCGCGCTGTTAAATTGCATTTGTAAATTTGAAAATGTTTAATGAATGGTTTTTACAACAGCAATTCCTGAGACTGTACATATTTAATATACAGGGTGTTCTTTTACTGTGTGCAAATAAAAAAACCTCAGTATAAGTACGCGAAATGCTACCTTCTACGGGTATTTTTTAGTGGCTACCGTATCATAGCCAAAAAATTTCGGATGGACCACTTGTTTGGAGCTGTTGAAATGTGCGAGAAAGATAGGAAGGTCAACTTCACCTTCCCCTCGGTACGAACACGCCCACCGACATCGCACTCGATGTTCAACGCGGAGTTTCGTAATAATAATCACTGATATCGTTCATCAATTATTTTATTTAAAATTTTAATTCACTGAGCGAATTAATATGTTTTACGATATCAACTATCGACGAATAAATTCGAAAATTTATGCACCAATTAGGCAAGCGCGTTAAAAATGTTCTTCCTTCGGACTTTTACGTAAATCAACTTTTGCTGTAATCTCGCTGCTAGCTATGAAAGTATTACTACTTTCGGTCCTTGGAAACAAAGTAAATGTCAATTTTATATAAGTCTTTTGAAAATAATATGGAATGAGAAATTACAATTGTTTGTACCTGGCTTTTAATTTGTTCGGCAATTACGAACCGCAGCTTCTTGAATTGCACTAGATTTCAATTTAAAATACTTAAACTTATAATTACTTGCGGTGAAGTTAATTTAAATTGTAAACGTTTTGACGGACTAGCTGATCGGAGCGGCGCTGATTTACGTCGTTCCTGCTCAAGATCCAGTAAGGCACTGACCGTGGCCTGCTTCGGCTGCGGGTCGTAATTGAAGAGGCGCCCACGTTCCACTTTTAGCTATGCCAGCAGTTCTCAAACGGTTTAGAGAAAATGTGCCACTGCATTTTTCTCGAAAACTATTACATTTGTGTTAAGAACATAGAGTTCAATCGTTGCCATTCATGGTAATATATTGCAGGTTTAAATATTTGCACACAGTAGAAGAACACCCTGTATTTTAATTAATCTAATCTCAACGGAAATTCATGTGCCTGCATAATTACTTATTTCATCATCACTATTGTTTGTTACTTTACTAATACATTGATGATAACCTAATAGAGTCTTCATTCAATTAAATATCCAATAGAATTCATTCACATTATTTTGATAAATAAATGTCGTTGGTAAAATATTTCACCTGCATCAAGTAGGTAATGGTGGTGAGTCATTCAAGAGTGAACGGCTCAGTGAATAATGACAAATAGATCGTACTTACACAAAACCGAACGTCCATCCCACTGACGCGTAACACGCCCAACGTAGCATCCATAGCATTCGCCCATAATGAGCCGAGGAGTCTATCGGTTAAGTTAGTAAACCCAAAAGAAATATTAATTTTCATTAATTGCATGCTCTGATTCTTTTCTTTTTCTTTTTTTAAATTGAGCCGCACCAATTGCGCCCCATTAAAAGAAACAATCTGTTTTTCCAGCGGGCCCCAAGAAGAAATTCTGGAATCCGAGGAAATGGTTCAAGAGAAAAAACCACAAGCAACCCGAGGATATCTCATCGTCGAACGAAATCATCGAACCCAAGGAAAGCTTACGTAGCAGGTCTACCAGCGAGCTTTCCGTGGCCGAAGAGCAAACCAGACGGAGGTGCGTCGTCATTTTTTTTTGTTATTTCTTTTTTTATCTGTCTTTCTTATTTTTAGAAGTGGTACTCCGATGCATCCTGGACTCAGTGTGTCACATGACAGCGTGTTCCATTCGCCACATTCCAGTTCAGAATTAGAATTGGAAGCTGCCCAAAGTTCGTCTTCCTTATCGATCCATCATCAACCACTTCAACCAGATCTTGGATTACAGGTAGATATAAATAATGTGAATGTGAATGTGAATGTGAATGTGACGTCGTGATTAACAACGTGTTTTATTAATCTCGCAAAAACTGATAAGCGCGATTTCACGATGACCTTATTCGCCTCGGCATAAGGCTGACAAAAATTTAAAAGCAAATATTTTTTTATTACAACTAATACTGATTAGATAGCAAACGGAAAGGAGTACAACAGTAATGCACATAGGTAGGTGATGCGCACTTTATGTTCGTAATCACATAGTATACAATAGTATGTTGAAAACGAAGAGTGTCAGTCAGTTTCGATGGCTGTGCATATAGTAAGTCTTTCTTTCTTTCTTTCTTTTCTTGAAGTTTGTTCAGTGATACAATCGAATACATATTTGCTTTGTAAACATTGCCGCTTCTTGATTATTTCGACATCAAATATTTGTTTGTTGTTAACATATTATTTAAAGTTTAATTGCGTTCGTGCCGGCGGGGGAGATCTATTTGTTATTTTCTCTCAATAAGCAGAATTACTATTTTCAGTCATTCCAATGAGGTTACTAGTAACAATAAGCTTGTAAATATGCACAGAATTTTTTTTTTTTTGCTGTTATCTTTAACTTGCTAAAAATCCTCTTATTTTTTCCTTTATAGCAAAACACTTTCTAGTAATTCATAACACTCTATTTTGGTTACAAAATGACTAATTGTAAGTTAAATGTAGAAATGAATTAGTATAACAATACGAGCGCACATTGCCTTTATTTGTTTATTAAAAAAAAAATTCCTTTTTGTATACAGGCTGTTCATGGGAAGCCGTTACAATAGCTAACTTTCTTATTTGTATTTTTATGAAGTAACTTAAATTAAGAAATTTTTAGGACCTTTCCTCTTCGATTTTATGGTACTTCCAAAAAAACAAATGACAATCAGGTTTTCGAGATTTTCAATAGTTTTCAACTTTTTTAAATGGAACATTATGTTTTTTTTTTTTATCATGGCAACGCATTCGGAATGTCAAATTAAGTATGTCTGTGAAATAATATCTCTAAAAACAGAATATTTCATAAGTAATTCAGTCTTGATATTCGCGGGAAGAAATGTATCGTTACGACAGTCTTTTTATTCACGAGTACAACATGGTGTGCTTCGAAACAAGAGAATAAAGGAAGTGTGTTCAAACTGTCGGACCTTTGTGAACTGTCATGTTTCAAAATTTGTTTAAATTTTGTTCAAACTCAAAACCCTTGTGCCAAATATTGAAAGCACGACCTGTTAAAACGCCTGGTACCATTATCTACTAAATAATTTATAAAATAGTAGACTTAGGAGGGGATTATTTTGAAGAAGTACTTAATTTGGCATCCTGTACACGATACGCTGATAAAAAATATAATGTTCCATTAAAAAAAGTTGAAAACAATTGAAAATCTCGAAACGCTGATTGTGATTCGTTTTTCCGAAAGTACCATAAAAAAGAGGAGGAAAGGTCCTAAAACTTTTCTAATTTAAGTTACTTCGTAAAAACACAAATAAGAAAGTTAGCTATTGTAACGGCTTCCCATGAACAGCCTGTATACAAAAAAGAATTTTTTTTTTAATAAACAAATAAAGGCAATGTGCGCTCATATTGTTATACTAGTTCATTTCTATTGTATTGTAACTGCTTCCCATGAACACTCTGTATATGAACACTTTCGATAATTTTCTTACGTTTCAAAATCCTATCTAATTATTAAAAAATTTTTTTTCCATTTATGAATCTTCGCTTTTCTTACTTTTTGTCCCCGTAATAATCAAGTATTTCTTTTTAAATAGAGCTTCAATGTCCCCATAAAACGGCAACTCTTATTTTTCACGTTTCTTTATGTCTTTTTTTTATTAAAAAAATCTGAGATTTTTCTAAAATTTCAGCTGTATTTAATTAGTTTTCTTTTTCTGATATTATTATTATTATTATTATTATCTGAAATCATTAAAGTTATCCCCACGTATACTGCGCAATAAAAATACTATAGGGTCCCCCCAATTCCAATATTATCTGAAACGTGGTAAACAATCACATGGTATTTTTTTTCGTGTTTTTATTTTGTGTGTGTTTAATTTATTCATTTTTTCTTTTTTGTATTAACACTTTTTGATAAGCTTCAAAGTGGATGGTACTAATTATTTAAGTTTTTATTTCATTTATAAAACTCCACTTTTCTTTTTCTTTTTGCCCCCATAATAATCAAGTATTTCTTTTCTAACAGAGCTTCAGTGCCCCCATAAAACGACAACTCTTATTTTTCACGTTTCTTTATGTTTTTTTTTTTTTATTAAAAAAATCTGAGATTTTTCTAAAATTTCAGCTGTATTTAATTAGTTTTCTTTTTTTGATATTATTATTATTATTATTATCTGAAATCATTAAAGTTATCCCCACGTATACTGCGCAATAAAAATACTATAGGGTCCCCCCAATTCCAATATTATCTAAAACGTGGTAAACAATCACGTGGTATTTTTTTTCGTGTTTTTATTTTGTGTGTGTTTAATTTATTCATTTTTTCTTTTTTGTATTAACACTTTTTGATAAGCTTCAAAGTGGATGGTACTAATTATTTAAGTTTTTATTTCATTTATAAAACTCCACTTTTCTTTTTCTTTTTGCCCCCATAATAATCAAGTATTTCTTTTCTAATAGAGCTTCAGTGCCCCCATAAAACGACAACTCTTATTTTTCACGTTTCTTTATGTTTTTTTTTTATTAAAAAAATCTGAGATTTTTCTAAAATTTCAGCTGTATTTAATTAGTTTTCTTTTTCTGATATTATTATTATTATTATTATCTGAAATCATTAAAGTTATCCCCACGTATACTGCGCAATAAAAATACTATAGGGTCCCCCCAATCCCAATATTATCTAAAACGTGTTAAACAATCACGTGGTATTTTTTTTCGTGTTTTTATTTTGTGTGTGTTTAATTTATTCATTTTTTCTTTTTTGTATTAACACTTTTTGATAAGCTTCAAAGTGGATGGTACTAATTATTTAAGTTTTTATTTCATTTATAAAACTCCACTTTTCTTTTTCTTTTTGCCCCCATAATAATCAAGTATTTCTTTTCTAATAGAGCTTCAGTGCCCCCATAAAACGACAACTCTTATTTTTCACGTTTCTTTATGTTTTTTTTTTTATTAAAAAAATCAGATTTTTCTAAAATTTCAGCTGTATTTAATTAGTTTTCTTTTTCTGATATTATTATTATTATTACCTGAAATCATTAAAGTTATCCCCACGTATACTGCGCAATAAAAATACTATAGGGTCCCCCCAATCCCAATATTATCTAAAACGTGGTAAACAATCACGTGGTATTTTTTTACGTGTTTTTATTTTGTGTGTGTTTAATTTATTCATTTTTTCTTTTTTGTATTAACACTTTTTGATAAGCTTCAAAGTGGACGGTACTAATTATTTAAGTTTTTATTTCATTTATAAAACTCCACTTTTCTTACTTTTTGCCCCCATAATAATCAAGTGTTTCTTTTCTAATAGAGCTTCAGTGCCCCCATAAAACGACAACTCTTATTTTTCACGTTTCTTTATGTTTTTTTTTTTATTAAAAAAATCTGTGATTTTTCTAAAATTTCGGCTGTATTTAATTAGTTTTCTTTTTCTGATATTATTATTATTAGAAAATTTTTGTGCAAATCGTTTTTGATTGCAGCGAGAACCTCGAGCAGCTTCTGGACAGCTACGTTTCTGCTGAAGAAGCCCCAAACAGGGCTGAAACAGCTGTCCAGAAGCTGCTCGAGGTTCTCGCTGCAATCAAAAACGATTTGCACAAAAATTTTCTAAAATCTTTCATTATGCTTTGACTGCAAGCATGGCCGCCTTGCATGGGGGACTCATTAGGAGCAAATCCCGCTTCAATTTGTCTATCCTACTGCAATGTTAGGTCAAAAAGCGATAGTAAGATGTCGCTATTTTATATGTTCATCATTCTTACATCGCAATTGCGAATAAATTGGGCAAGTCGTTTTTGGTCTGCAGCGGGAATGTCGAGCTACGTTTCTGCTGAAGAAGCCCCAAGCAGGGCTGAAACAGCTGTCCAGAAGCTGCTCGAGGTTCTCGCTGCAATCAAAAACGATTTGCACAAAAATTTTCTAAAATCTTTCATTATGCTTTGACAGCAAGCATGGCCGCCTTGCATGGGGGACTCATTAGGAGCAAATCCCGCTTCAATTTGTCTATCCTACTGCAATGTTAGGTCAAAAAGCGATAGTAAGATGTCGCTATTTTATATGTTCATTATTATTATTATTATTATCTGAAACCATTAAAGTTATCCCCACGTATACTGCGCAATAAAAATACTATAGAGTCCCCCCAATTCCAATATTATCTAAAACGTGGTAAACAATCACGTGGTATTTTTTTTCGTGTTTTTATTTTGTGTGTGTTTAATTTATTCATTTTTTCTTTTTTGTATTAACACTTTTTGATAAGCTTCAAAGTGGATGGTACTAATTATTTAAGTTTTTATTTCATTTATAAAACTCCACTTTTCTTTTTCTTTTTGCTCCCATAATAATCAAGTATTTCTTTTCTAATAGAGCTTCAGTGCCCCCATAAAACGACAACTCTTATTTTTCACGTTTCTTTATGTTTTTTTTTTTATTAAAAAAATCTGAGATTTTTCTAAAATTTCAGCTGTATTTAATTAGTTTTCTTTTTCTGATATTATTATTATTATTATTATCTGAAATCATTAAAGTTATCCCCACGTATACTGTGCAATAAAAATACTATAGGGTCCCCCCAATCCCAATATTATCTAAAACGTGTTAAACAATCACGTGGTATTTTTTTTCGTGTTTTTATTTTGTGTGTGTTTAATTTATTCATTTTTTCTTTTTTGTATTAACACTTTTTGATAAGCTTCAAAGTGGATGGTACTAATTATTTAAGTTTTTATTTCATTTATAAAACTCCACTTTTCTTTTTCTTTTTGCCCCCATAATAATCAAGTATTTCTTTTCTAATAGAGCTTCAGTGCCCCCATAAAACGACAACTCTTATTTTTCACGTTTCTTTATGTTTTTTTTTTTATTAAAAAAATCTGAGATTTTTCTAAAATTTCAGCTGTATTTAATTAGTTTTCTTTTTCTGATATTATTATTATTATTATCTGAAATCATTAAAGTTATCCCCACGTATACTGCGCAATAAAAATACTATAGGGTCCCCCCAATCCCAATATTATCTAAAACGTGGTAAACAATCACGTGGTATTTTTTTACGTGTTTTTATTTTGTGTGTGTTTAATTTATTCATTTTTTCTTTTTTGTATTAACACTTTTTGATAAGCTTCAAAGTGGACGGTACTAATTATTTAAGTTTTTATTTCATTTATAAAACTCCACTTTTCTTACTTTTTGCCCCCATAATAATCAAGTGTTTCTTTTCTAATAGAGCTTCAGTGCCCCCATAAAACGACAACTCTTATTTTTCACGTTTCTTTATGGTTTTTTTTTATTATTAAAAAAATCTGAGATTTTTCTAAAATTTCAGCTGTATTTAATTAGTTTTCTTTTTTTGATATTATTATTATTATTATTATCTGAAATCATTAAAGTTATCCCCACGTAAACTGCGCAATAAAAATACTATAGGGTCCCCCCAATTCCAATATTATCTGAAACGTGGTAAACAATCACGTGGTATTTTTTTCGTGTTTTTATTTTGTGTGTGTTTAATTTATTCATTTTTTCTTTTTTGTATTAACACTTTTTGATAAGCTTCAAAATGGAAGGTATTAATTATTTAAGTTTTTATTTCATTTATAAAACTCCACTTTTCTTACTTTTTGCCCCCATAATAATCAAGTGTTTCTTTTCTAATAGAGCTTCAGTGCCCCCATAAAACGACAACTCTTATTTTTCACGTTTCTTTATGTTTTTTTTTTTTATTAAAAAAATCTGAGATTTTTCTAAAATTTCAGCTGTATTTAATTAGTTTTCTTTTTTTGATATTATTATTATTATTATCTGAAATCATTAAAGTTATCCCCACGTATACTGTGCAATAAAAATACTATAGGGTCCCCCCAATCCCAATATTATCTAAAACGTGTTAAACAATCACGTGGTATTTTTTTTCGTGTTTTTATTTTGTGTGTGTTTAATTTATTCATTTTTTCTTTTTTGTATTAACACTTTTTGATAAGCTTCAAAATGGATGGTATTAATTATTTAAGTTTTTATTTCATTTATAAAACTCCACTTTTCTTTTTCTTTTTGCCCCCATAATAATCAAGTATTTCTTTTCTAATAGAGCTTCAGTGCTCCCATAAAACGACAACTCTTATTTTTCACGTTTCTTTGTTTTTTTTTTTATTAAAAAAATCTGAGATTTTTCTAAAATTTCAGCTGTATTTAATTAGTTTTCTTTTTCTGATATTATTATTATTATTATCTGAAATCATTAAAGTTATCCCCACGTATACTGCGCAATAAAAATACTATAGGGTCCCCCCAATTTCAATATTATCTAAAACGTGGTAAACAATCACGTGGTATTTTTTTTCGTGTTTTTATTTTGTGTGTGTTTAATTTATTCATTTTTTCTTTTTTGTATTAACACTTTTTGATAAGCTTCAAAGTGGATGGTACTAATTATTTAAGTTTTTATTTCATTTATAAAACTCCACTTTTTTATTTTTTTATTACCATAATAATCAAAAGTGCCATTTCGTTTTAAATAGAGTTTCGATGACTCCTTAAAAGCCAATTTTTATTTTTCACTTTCCTTTGTGATTTTTAAAATATTTCAAAAAATCGTATAGTTTTTCCAAAATTTCAGCTATATTTAATTAGTTTCCTTCGAGATTTTTATTATTATCTGAAATTATTCAACTTATCCCCACCTACACCGAGCAATAAAAATATAGTGTCCCCTCAATTCCAATAATATCTAAAAGGTGGTAAACAATCGTTTGTTTAATTCATTTATTTTGAGCCCCATAATAATCAAGTACCATTTTTTTTTTTAATAGAGTTTTAAGAACCCTTTAAAAGCCGATTTTTATTTTTCACTTTTCTTTGTGATTTTTTTAAATTAAAAAAAACTTATAGTGTCCTCCTGATCTGAATAATATCTAAAAGGTGGTAAATAATCACTGCAACTAATTTACACTTTTAGTTCAGTTTAAAACTAGATCACGTCGTAGCTTATGCTTTGTGGAACGTATTACATCCATTTTCAAGTCAAACTAGTGCCTAAATTTTGAAAAAAATATCGAAGTTCTTTCCTCCTATTATTTACATGGGAAGGAATTCCCGCCATTTTGAAATGAATCGTCCCCTTACTATTTAAGTATAAAATTTTATTTATTGGAAATTATTTTCAGTGCATTGTTTTTGAACGTCCCCAACGACGTTTTTAGTTGTTTTGGAATCTCTTTCTGGCAAATTACGGCTCGGATTAACAGGTGGCCCTGCGAACGTTGTTAATTCGAAACTGATATCCCATATATGAAAAATTTTATTCACGTCAGGATTCAAATTTCTTTCGACTTCGTAAAGACAAATACAAACGAATCATGACCATGCATTGAAAAATCAAAATTTTATTTTATTTTCCATCTAAATGAAGCAAGGTTGCTTAAACTTGACCTCTGCCCTTCCGGTAACTTAAAAAATGAAAGAGCTGTCAAAATTTTTGATTAAGAAAGCGCCCAGTAATTAGTTTTAGGTGAAGTACACATCAACTGTTTCTTTCCTCAGACCCGTTGGAAATTGTTTATTATTGATTATGATTATTTTACAACTGAGCTTTAATTAATTTGAATTTGTATTATTTATTAACACATCCACTCTCCGTGATGATGTTTTTTTTTATTGATTTAAAAGGCTTTCTTTCGCCCGACGCAAATCCAATTATCAAGTTCGTTTCGTTAATAAACAAACGCTAATCTCGTTAATAAACACAAAAGTTGCTGAACTCTCGTGTGTCTTGTCTCGTCTCGAGAGCATTCATTATCCGAATTGCTTGCTTCGTTGGCATTTCGGCCAATTCCAGATGTGCTCGTCTCCATTATCCATCCTCGTCCTCGTAACTATATCATCCTTGATTAAATCAGCTAAGAACCGTAACAGGAAAAAGAGTTTCAGATAATCTGAAACTGGTTCTCTGATTGCTCGGTGTTTCATATTTGATGCCCCAGTTACGTTGCTGCCGGCTTACGGCTTACGTGTTGCAAAACAAGGAGAAGAGAAGATTTTTGTGCGCCTCCTCCTCCTCCTCCTCAACTTAATTTAAATTGCACATCCGGCATTGATTTTATACAATGTATGTATAAATCAACTTTCACCGTTTTCACATCACATCACATCACAAACACATCGAACAATTCGTTTAGTTTGGATAGCTAATAATTTAAATAATTATTAGCTAATTATATAAGTTAATAACATAACTTCTTTTTTTTTTTTTGAAAACCAATTTTCGGTATTGCTCATCAAATGTCGGGAAAACTGCAACAACGTACGTCGGAATCGATAAATCCCCCTCTGTGAGAGCGAGCGAGTGCATTTGCGTCAATTTCAATTTTAATTACGGCCCTGCTGCTGTCCGGCCCGGCGTGGCCGAGATTTTCGTTTCTCGTTTCATTATTAAATTAAATTCGTCCACTGTGACCTCACCGACTGAAAATAAAACTGACCAGATGTTTAGTTTCCGAGTTGGAAATTTACAGGCGATGTTTCCCGAAAATTTTATAAAAATAGGTTTTTTTTTTCTCTCAGTGCTCGATTGTTGTTGCGAATGAACGCGAATTTGTGCGTGACTTGAAAGAAAAATACATTTCAAAGGAGTATTGTTAATAAAAAGAAAAATTATCAGAGTTAGGCACATTCCAGACACGGGCATGGACGTTCTATAGTACGTTTTTGTTTTTTTTTTTTTTTTTTGTAAAATCTGCAGTGCTAAATTTTATTGGAATATTCCTGTATAAACTGTGCATTTTTTTTTAATTTCTTAATTATAACGTGGTCCAATTAACAAAAACTAAACTAAACTGAAGCAAAACACTGATGAGTTTGCCATAAAATTTATTGTCTTTTTACCAAGAAATAAATAAAAATACATATTTTTTTTTTGATAAAAATCACTATTAATACATGGCTTTGAAAATATGTATCAAATTTAAAATCGTATCAAACGACTCGTAAGTCAAAAAAAAAATAATAATCAAAATAATTGGCAATTTTTCTGCGAGTCTTTATTTAATAAAAGCAGGAAATTCAATTTTAGTAGAGAATTAAAAACTAATTCAGAAATAATGTGAAAAAAAACGTTAGAATTTAAAAATAATAGCAAATCCAAAAATAATAGAAAATTTTAAACAATAGAGAATTATTGGAAGAGTTGCACAATGAAAATTTTCAAGCAATAAAGGATCTAGAAATAAAAGAAAATTACAAAATAATGGTAACAGAAAATTCGAAACAGAAAGATTAAAAATTGTAAAAGAATTATTCGAATGACTTTATTCAGTTATAATGAAAGATAAACTTTTAGCAAAAGCAATCGCTTCAGTTGATGAGATGAAACAGTAAAATATGAATGAAAAACTCAAGTCGAGCGAAAGAAGAAAAAGGCAAAACAAAAAATTATTAATTTGATATGCAAAAATTAGGTGGAAAATTGTCAGGGAGACGACATGCCTAAACTGAAGGCTATGAAAAAAAAACTAAAAAGAAAAAAGAAAAAAACAAAGGCCGATCAAAGCAAAACAAAAAAGGAAACCAACGGCGATCAATCGGTGAGATGAAAATGCAAAATAACTTACGTACTCAAGTCGAGCGAAAGAAAACGAAAACAAAAGACGATCGATTGATGATTAAAAAAATACATTCATGTCCAATAAAATCAAACAAAAGAACAAAACAAAAACGAAAGATGATGATGAATTGATGTTCAAAAATTAAGTAAAAAATTGGCCACAAGATGACGTGCCTAAACTGTTGATAATTTGACGGTTAAAAAATAAAAACGAAACAAATGATCGAATCGATTGAAAGAAAGAAACAAAGGTCGATCAAAGCAAATCAAACAAAAGAGGAAATCAATTGCGATCAATCGAGGAGATGAAAATGTGAAAGAGAAAAAAGAACAAAAGGCGATCGATTGTTAATTTAAAAAATAAAATCAAACAAAAGAAAAAAAAAACAAAAACAAAAGATGATGAATTGATATGCAAAAAATATATCAAATAATTGACCGCAAGATGACGTGCCTAAATTGTAAATTGATAACTTATACTCAAGTCGAGCGAAAGAAAACAAAACAAAAGACGATCGATTGTGCAATAAAATCTAACAAAAGAACAAAAAAAAAAGATGAATTAATGTGCAAAAATTAAGTAAAAAATTGGCCACAAGATGACGTGCCTAAACTGTTGATAATTTGACGGTTAAAAAATAAAAGCGAAACAAATGATATCGATTGAAAGAAAAAAATAAAGGTCGATTAAAGCAAATCAAAAAAAAAAAGAGGAAACCAACGGCGATCAGTCGATGAGATGAAAATGTAAAATAAATTAAATCGAGTGAAAGAAAATAAAAACAAAAGACGATCGATCGATAATTTAAAAAATAAAATCTTGTCAAATAAAATCAAATAAAAAGAAAAAAACAAAAACAAAGGATGATAAATTGATGTGCAAAAATCGCCTAAAAAAATTGACCGCAAGGTGACGTGCCCAAACTGTAGATGAATTGATGATTCAAAACTAAAAGCGAAACAAATGAAATCGATTGAAAGAAAAAAAAAACAAAGCTCGATCAAAGCAAATCGAATAAAACAGAAAACTAATGGTAATCAATCGATGAGATTAATGATAGATCGACGAAAATGTAAAGAATACTCAAATCAAGTAAAGGAAAAAATAAACAAAAGACGATCGATTGATACTTTAAAAAACAAAATCACGTGGAATAAAATCAAATAAAAGAAAAAACAAAAACAAAGGACGTTGAATTGATACGCAAAAAAAATTGATAAATTGTTGGTTAAAAGACGAAGACAAAAGAAATGAAATCGATTAAAAGTAAAAACAAATTTCGATCGAATGAGCGTATTAAAAATTGAATTAAATAAAGTTACACGAGGAATTAAGAAAAGAAAAACAAAAGACGATCGGCGATTAAGTTAGACAAAAATGAATATTCTTTTAAACTAAATGAAATCGAATCAAGAAGATTGAGGACGAATTGTTAACAGATAGTGTGAAAAGAAGAGAGAGAGAAAAAAAAACAAGAGAATCAAAGTGATAATTCAAATACAAAATAAAGTCAAATCGAATCAAGACAAGAGAAAAGACGATTGATTTAGAGTAAGAAAAAAATAAAAAATCAAATCAAATAGAATAACAGATCGTAACAGTTTAACAGTTATTAGTTATGAGTTTTTTTTTATTAATAATAATAATATTATTTGTATAGATTTGTTCTTGAAAAAGAAAAAATTATTTCTGTTTTATTTTCAAATTGTCAAATTCTTTTCGAGATAATCAAGCGAGAGCTTTCAACTTCCGCAGTGCGTCCACAACGACAAAGATGGAGCGCACCTCCTCCACCCCGTTGACAGAAGAGACAAAATTATTTTAATTTGCTTACATTGACGAATTCTTTCTGAGATAAGCAAGAGAGCGCCCCTCAACTTCCGCTGTGCGTCCATAACAACACAGATGGAGCGCATCTCTCACTTATGATGACGTCGAAATATGTGATTCCGAACTCTAATTATCACAACACTTTTTCACGATTAAAAAGTTAATCCTTATGATTTTTTTGGTACCTGCAGAGGTATTTAGTTTCTTTCAACCACTTTCTAATTTATTCTGTAGAGTCTCTTAAATATATTTTTGAGGAGTTAAAAAGATATTTCCCCCTCCCCCTTCCCTCTCTACCCAGTATATGGTGTATTTGCAGTTTGCAGGACGATTTCCGTGTACAAATTCAAACAACCAAGAATGTTTTAAGTAGTCGCCCGAGTAAATATTTTTACACATCATTGTAAATACGGATGACAAACGTTTTTCTTTCGGAGTCAAGTATAGAGAGCGTTTATCTTTAAAAGGAAGTTCAGTTGCCACAGTGACGCGGACCGTTTTATCAGCGCGGATGACTCACGAATGTCATAACAAAGAATTTTTAAATAGGGTCATTAGTTTGTGTAATTCTAGGTCAATGTTTTTTTTTTATTTGTTTACTCTTCAGTAGTATGGAGGGCAGCAGCAGCAACATCAACGAGGAGGAGGATAATTGCATTGAATTTTATTCCATGTTGCACATCTTTGCTTGTTGATATGCCATCAACTTGTTTTTTTTTTTATGTTAATACGTTCGGCGTTTTATAACTTGTTAACCTTCCTGTAGATGACGTGTTTGTGTGAAATTTTAAAAACTCGACGACGTCCTGGATAACACCGACATATACATAGTTTTTATATTCAAACGCAAAATACATGAAAAATACAGAAGAAGACGAGTACTTTTCATACTGATTGATACTAAACCTGGAAAAAAAAACTTTGCTTATATTTTTAGGCGGCAGCCGCCGCACATCGATTACTAAACTGAGGAATTATTTAAGAATTTCGTGCACGCTTTGGACTTTGTATAACCGGGCGGACGTCTGCGAGGAGATGTTTTTATTCCCGCGAGTTTACTTTCTCTAAAAGGTTAATTTTAAACGAGATTTGTAATCATTTGAAACTCCCGAAAGATATTTAAGAGACTCTCCTAGAAATAACCAAAAGAAACAAAATACCTGCAGAAAAGTGATGTTATAATTACAGTACGGAATCACATATTTTGACGTCGTCATAAGTGAGCGGTGCACTCCATTTGTGCTGTTATGGGCGCACAGAGGAAGTTGGGGGCGCTCCCTTGATTATTACAGAAAGAATTCGTCAGTGAAACCGAATCAAAATAATTTTCTCTCTTTTATCAACAAATCATTCCTGCAACTCCTGAAAGATATTTAGGAGACTCTACAGAATAAATTAGAAAATGGTTGAAACTTACTTGAAACTAAGTACCTCTATAGGTGCCAAAAAAATCATAAGGATTAACTTTTTAATTATGAAAAAGTGTTGTAATAATTAGAGTTCGGAATCACATATTTCGACGACTTCTTCATAAGTGAGAGGTGCGCTCCATCTGTGTTGTTATGGACGCACAGCGGAAGTTGGGGGGCGCACTCTTGCTTATCTCAGAAAGAATTCGTCAGTGAAAGCAAAATAAAATAATTTTGTCTCTTTTTATCAATAAATCATTCCTGAAACTCCTGAAAGATATTAAAGAGACTCTACAGAATAAATTAGAAAATGGTCGAAAGAAACAAAATACGTCTGCAGGTGCCAAAAATATCACAAGGATCAACTTCTTAATCATAAAAAAGTGTTGTGATAATTACAGTTCGGAATCACATATTTCGACGACTTCATCATAAGTGAGAGATGCGCTCCATCTGTATTGTTATGGACGCACAGCGAAAGTTGAGGGGCGCTCTCTTGCTTATCTCAGAAAGAATTCATCAATGTAAGCAAATTAAAATAATTTTGTCTCTTTTGTCAACAAATCATTCCTGAAACTCCTGAAAGATATTGAAGAGACTCTACAGAATAAATTAGAAAATGGTCGAAAGAAACAAAATACCTCTGCAGGTGCCAAAAATATCACAAGGATTAACTTCTTAATCATAAAAAAAAGTGTTGTGATAATTAGAGTTCGGAATCACATATTTCGACGACTTCATCATAAGTGAGAGATGCGCTCCATCTGTATTGTTATGGACGCACAGCGGAAGTTGAGGGGCGCTCTCTTGCTTATCTCAGAAAGAATTCATCAATGTAAGCAAATTAAAATAATTTTGTCTCTTTTGTCAACAAATCATTCCTGAAACTCCTGAAAGATATTGAAGAGACTCTACAGAATAAATTAGAAAAAGGTCGAAAGAAACAAAATACGTCTGCAGGTGCCAAAAATATCACAAGGATCAACTTCTTAATCATAAAAAAGTGTTGTGATAATTACAGTTCGGAATCACATATTTCGACGACTTCATCATAAGTGAGAGATGCGCTCCATCTGTGTTGTTATGGACGCACAGCGGAAGTTGGGGGGCGCACTCTTGCTTATCTCAGAAAAAATTCGTCAGTGAAAGCAAATTAAAATAATTTTGTCTCTTTTGTCAACAAATCATTCCTGAAACTCCTGAAAGATATTGAAGAGACTCTACAGAATAAATTAGAAAATGGTCGAAAGAAACAAAATACCTCTGCAGGTGCCAAAAATATCACAAGGATCAACTTCTTATTCATAAAAAAGTGTTGTGATAATTAGAGTTCGGAATCACATATTTCGCCGACTTCATCATAAGTGAGAGGTGCGCTCCATCTTTGTCGTTGTGGACGCACTGCGGAAGTTGGAAGCTCTCGCTTGATTATCTCGAGAAGAATTTGACAAAGAAAGTAAAACAAGAATAATTTTTTCTTCTTCAAGAACAAATCTATACAAATATTATTATTATTATTATTAATAAAAAAAAAACTCAAAACTGTCAAATTGTAACAATCTGTTATTCTATTTGATTTATTTTTTTATTTTTTTCTTAATCTGAACCGATCTCTTTTTTCTTGTCTTGATTCGATTTGACTTTATTTTGTATTTGAATTATCACTTTGATTCTCTTGTTTTTTTTTCTCTCTCTCTTCTTTTCACACTATCTGTTAACAATTCGTCCTCAATCTTCTTGATTCGATTTCATTTAGTTTAAAAGAATATTCATTTTTGTCTAACTTCATCGCCGATCGTCTTTTGTTTTTCTTTTCTTAATTCCTCGCGTAACTTTATTTAATTCAATCTTTAATACGCTCATTCGATCGAACTTTGATTTTATTTTTAATCGATTTCATTTGTTTCGTCTTCGTCTTTTAACCATCAATTTATCAGTTTTTTTTTGCTTATCAATTCAACGTCCTTTGTTTTTGTTTTTTCTTTTGCTTGATTTTATTCTACACGATTTTGTTTTTTGAAATATCAATCGATCGTCTCTCGTCTATTTTTTTCCTTTACTTGATTTGAGTATTCTTTACATTTTCGTCGATCTATCAATCATCTCATCGATTGATTGCCATTAGTTTTCCTCTTTTATTCGATTTGCTTTGATCGAGCTTTGTTTTTTTTTTCTTTCAATCGATTTCATTTGTTTTGGTTTTATTTTTGAATCATCATTTCATCTACAGTTTGGGCACGTCACCTTGCGGTCAATTTTTTGACCCGATTTTTGCACATCAATTCATCATCTTTTGTTTTTTTTTGTTCTTTTGTTTGATTTTATTGGACATGAATGTATTTTTTTAATCATCAATCGATCGTCTTTTGTTTTGTTTTCTTTCGCTCGACTTGAGTATAAGTTATCAATCTACAGTTTAAGAACGTCATCTTGCGGTCAATTTTTTGACATATTTTTTGCATATCAATTCATCATCTTTCGTTTTTGTTTTCTTTTCTTTTTATTTGATTTTATTTGACATGATTTTATTTTTTAAATTAACAATCGATCGCCTTTTGTTTTATTTTCTTTCACTCGACTTAATTTATTTTACATTTTCATCTCGTCGATTGATCGCCATTGGTTTCCTGTTTTGTTTGATTTGCTTTAATCGACCTTTATTTTTTTCTTTCAATCGATTTCATTTGTTTCGCTTTCTTTTATTTTTTAACCATCAATTCATCTACAGTTTAGGCCCGTCATCTTGCGGTAAATTTTTTGACACATTTTTTGCACATCAATTCATCGTCTTCTGTTTTTGTTTTTTTTTTTATTTTGTTTTATTTTATTTTTTAAATTAACAATCGATCGCCTTTTGTTTTTTTTTCTCTTCCACTCGATTTGAGTTTAATTTATTTGACACTTTCGTCCCATCGATTGATCGCAATTCATACGAAACATAGGAAATGCCATGTTAATTTAGAGGTGCTATTGACTTCCCTAATTATTTTAGAGCAAAATTCCGTTTAGGTCTTTTAAAGTACTCTTCAAGATGAATCTGTCTCGGAAGTTCGAGGATTTTTTATACGCTGAGTTTTAAGATATTTAAAAAAGATTCTGTAGCTAAACTCAATTTATACCGAAACTATCAGCCCGACCTTGATCAATAATAATGAAAACTGAACAGATAATTAATAGTTCGTTTTTGAAAAAAGATTGATAGAGGAAGCTTTTCCGGTAATTTATTTTTTTAACATTTATTGATCAAGGCCGTACTGATAGTTTGGTATGAATTGAAATTCGTTATTGATCTTTTGTAAATATCTTGAAACTGAGCGAATGAAAAATTCTCAAACTTCACAGACAGATTCATCTTGAAGAGTACTTTAAGAAACCTAAATGGAATTTTGCCGTAAAATAATTAGGGAAGCCAATATTCGAACACCTTTAAAATAACATGGGATTTCCTTGTTGCGTTACAAACAAAACGCAGCACCCTGTATGGCATTCCATTAAAAAAAAAAAAGAAATAGTTATCGTAGTTTGAATATACTCAAGTTTATTAATTTTTTTGTCCGAACTTATAATTAATTGTAGAAAGAAAACATCCATACTTCATCGACTCTAATTGTAACTGTAAATGAACTGCCGGCCGGAGATAAAAATACACGTTGGTTACAAAATCTCAATAAACATTGTTAACTTAAAATGCATTTCACAGTCCGTTTGTGGTTGTGTCAACTACTGACGTTTCAAACAATAACAAACATCCTTTGTGTAACACGTTATCTCGCGAAGCCATTACCGATCGAAATAACAACACAAAGCTTCGGTAACATATTAAATCTGAAACAGATTCGTTCTGAGAGACGAACAGGTTCGAAGGGAGGGCAATTAAGGGCGAGAGGAGGAGGAACAAGTAAATATTTGTGCGGGGCCGTGCATCCTTTTGAAGAGACTGTTTTGCTTTTATCGACGTATGTTCATATAATAATAATAATACATACAGGCAGGAAGGAAGCTTGATAAGGCGACGAAAAAAAATCCACAGCATCCATGACTTTCAGTTTCGGAATAACATCCCTTTTTTGGGAGCAGCGCTCGATTTCCGCTTTCTGTCTCTTTTGAGCTCGTCCGTTCAGAAAACCGGTTTACTCTTTTCTTCCCCCTGCGCGATGATGACTTAAATCAAGTATTTTATTAAATCATTTATCTATGGTTGGTAATACGAAGTTACATAAGATTACGATGACGACGACGACGACGACTTCCATTCCTCGATTAGATAATACCCCATTTGAAGGCTGCTTGCTGACTACATGTAGCCTGTGTACATTCACTATTTTAATTTTATTCTTGCGTTCCTAAATCTTTTTCCTGTATATGCGTTCGATGGAATTTATTATAAACCGCGGATATTTAATTACGGTGATTGTAGCATGTAAAAGTAATGAAAGAAGGGAAACTATTTTCTAGCATTGCCGTCGCGTCGTGTTGAAAACTTTATATGAAATGACGCAATCTTAAGAAAAAAATTGTTTCCATAGGAATAAGACGGAATTTAAAGTTAAACCCAAATTAAGAAACTGGCCCTAAAGGAGACTTTGTATTTGAAGTCACAGTCCTATGTCCACAGAAATGCGGAAACATAGTTATTTATACATCAGAATGTGACTTTAAATTTAAAGTCTCCTTTAATTCAATGATGAAATCGACTTTTAGCGCCGATTTCATAATAGGACTTTAAATTTAAAGTCACTTTAACCGAAAAAAATACATTTGTTTGCTTATTTTTAAAGTGATTTTTTATTTAAAGCTTCCTTAAAGTGTGATTATAAAAACGGGCATTAACGTAACAAATCTTTAAAATAACCGACTACTAAATTTTGATGATTCACAAACTGGTCCTAGTATAATATATAATTTTTTTAAACCAGTGTTTCCCTGTCCATTACAAACTTTGCGAATGACACTGTATAGGTATATACAGGGTTACAACTAATTAAAGGGCGCCACCATGGGGATCTCGTAAACTGTAAGAGATTCAAAGACGGTTAAATTACAAAAAAGTTGCGCTATTTTGGAGCCTGTCAAAATATTCAAAGAAATCTTTTCTACCTTCGTTCGTTTCTGAAATATCTTCAAAAAACTGAAAATTCTAATTTTCGAAAATCTCAAATATCTTCTTTATTTATTAAAATAGAATCATGAAATTCGATGTTTTTATGTTAAATTCGATGAGCAATCTAATAGAGTCCGAAGAAATAGGTTAGGATTGACTGTTTCGTAGATACGACTGTCAACTGTCTTTTTTCTTATGGACACTACCTTGGGTATTCATACCACGTGATACAAAAACAAAATCTGAATACGATCACAGAACACACTGGTGCTTTTGTTTCAAAACAAAATATCAACACACTACAAAAGATTTTGAAAAAAAAATATCTAGTAGGCGGATGCGTGTAAACATTCAGTACTAAAATTATTATTAAATTAATAAATTTTATTCAATCATGGCATTTATTTACATATTTACATAAAAAAATTACTTTTTAACAAAAATTCTTAGTAACTTAATATTTTGTTTCAAAACATAAAACAAAAACAAAAAAAAGCATAAATGTTCATATGGTCGTATTCAAAAATTATTTCTGCGTCACGTGCTATAAATATCTAAGGTAGCGTCCATAAGAAAAGAAACAATTGACAGTCGTATCGACGAAACTGTCAAACCTAACCTATTTCTTCGAACTGCATAAGGTTGTCCTTCGAATTTAATGTGAAAATACCGAATTTTATGTTTCTATCTCAAGAAATAAAGAAGACATTCGAGATTTTCGAAAATTTGAATTTTCAGTTTCTTGAAAATATTTCAAAAGCGAATGAAAATAAAAAAGATTTTTTTGCGTATTTTTTTAGACCTCGAGATGGCGCAACTTTTCTCTAATATAATCGTCTTTGCATCTCTTATAGTTTATGAGATCCCCTTAGTGGCCCTTTAATTAGTTGTAACCGTGTAAAGCTACGCCACTGGATTATTTTTTTTTTGTTAAGATTGCGTGATTTCATGTGAAGTTGCAGGGATTGCAAAGCAACCCGGTGCCAGGACGCCTGTTTCTAACCTAACCTTAAGTAAGAAACCAGAATTATTATTATTAGCAAGCATAATTATAGACGGTTTCATATTTTCTAGATTTCAAAAAAAAAAAAAAGCGAAAACTTAGAAAGAAAAAACAAACAAGCACCGACCTCTCTGATCATCCGTTCACACTAGGACATACTGAAAACAGTGATGTTTAAATCGAAAATGTTTAAGATGCAAATGTTTTTTTTTCTTCTTCTTAATAAAAAGCGAGGAGTATTCATATTCGTTACTTTCGTTTTCTAAGCATTTATACCTGGCTGTTTCAAAAAGTGCAAGGTTATGTTCGCTTCTAATTAAATTAAATTAAATTTAATAACACCATCTCTTGGATTTTTCTCGACCTAACACAAAATAGCAGAATTTCGAAGTTTCGAAGTTTCTTCGATAAAGAAAATTTCAAGAAAAAGAAAAGGAAAACGACCGGAAACAAGCAGCGCCATCTTTGGACGTTTGCTCGAACTAAAATATAATTAAATTTGAAGAAGCGGCGCGATTTAAATTGGAAACGTTGTTTCGACGTCGGATTTTTTTTCCCGCTTCATAAACAGTGACTGTTCGCTTTGATTTTTTCAAAAAGGAAAGTCATTGGCGTGCGTCTGTTTTAATTTTCGAAGACATTTAAGACTATTCAGGAAGGGAAGGATTTTCCCCGTGCGTTTCTCTGTCTCTCACGTCATGTCATGTCTTGAATTGAATTTTTCGACGACCAAATTAATACAGGATTCAAAAAAATTGAAGCTGTGCAATTCTTTTTTGTGTTTTTATTACGATTTCTTACTTGTCTATTTTTTTCAATCTCTACCTACAGGTATTTTTTTAATTATCAATCAATTTCCCTTTCTTTTTATTCTAGGTTTCAACCCTACCAGCTCGATTGTTTCCCATAGCTTTAGTGTTTCAATTTTCTTCTTCTTTTACCTCTTTATCATTTTACAATAGCGTAAGGTTATTGTTGGAAGTGAGTTTCACGTTTCGTTTCATTCTATTTTCATTTCTGCGTAAATTACAGACCGTTAATTCCACCATGATAGCTTTAATTGAAAAATGTTCGTTAAGAAAGAAAAACAAGTCGCCGTTTTTTATTGCTTTAAAAATGTTTTTACTCTTTGATGCCCTGTCTTAACCCAGTTGGGACAAGTTGAACGCTCATCCCGTTAGCTCAACGCTAAAGCTATGCGATTGTGAAGGCACGTTTAAGTTAAAACAATTGTAAAAAAAAAATATGTTTAAACTTTAAAATTTACCAGACTTCCACATAAATTAAAAATCGCCGCTGTGATGATGATGATGATAGCTTTAATTTAAAACATTTTTGTAGGTCAAAAAGGCAGACGTTATTAACAAACTGTGTGAATCGCCATTTTTTTTTAATTGCTTTCAATGCTTCAGGTGATGAGTTGAATCCTCATCCGGGTAGCTCAATTATTAAAGCTATGTCTTTGTGAAGGTAGCAAACTGAGTGAGTAAAATTTACTAGACCTTCACGTAAATTAAAAACCGTCGCTAAAAGCCCTAGTGCGATGATAGCTTTAATTTGAAACATTCATGTAGAACAATAAGTAACATTTTATTAACAAACCGTGTGAGACGCCATTTTTTATTTATCGCTTTGAGTGCTTCGAGTGATAAGTTGAATCCTCGGCCCGTTAGCTCGATTATTAAAGTTATACCTTTGTGAAGGTAGCAAACTGTGTGTGTAAAATTTACTGGACTTTCACGTAAATTAAAAACCGTCGCTAAAAGCCCTAGTACAATGATAGCTTTAATTTGAAACATTCTTGTAGAACAATAAGGAACATTTTATTAACAAACAGTGTGAGACGCCATTTTTTATTTATCGCTTTGAGTGCTTCGAGTGATAAGTTGAATCCTCGGTCCGTTAGCTCGATTATTAAAGCTATACCTTTGTGAAGTAGCAAACTGTGTTAGTAAAATTTACTAGACTTTCATGTAAATTAAAAACCGTCGCGCCGCTAAAAACTCTAGTACGATGATAGCTTTAATTAGAAATGTTTTTGTAAAACAATAAGGAGCACTTTGTTGACAAACTGCGCGAGTCGCTATTTTTTATTGCCTTCAATGCTCAAGTGCTAAGTTGAATTCTCAGCCCGTTAGCTCGATTATTAAAGCTATGTCTTTGTGAAGGTAACAAACTGTGTAACATTTGCCAGACTTCCACGTAAATTAAACTAAACCGTCGCTAAAAGCCCTAGTGCGATGATAGCTTTAATTTTAAACATTCTTATAGAACAATAAGGAACATTTTATTAACAAACCGTGTGAGACGCCATTTTTTATTTATCGCTTTGAGTGCTTCGAGTGATAAGTTGAATCCTCGGTCCGTTAGCTCGATTATTAAAGCTATACCTTTGTGAAGGTAGCAAATTGTGTTTGTAAAATTTACTGGACTTTTACGTAAATTAAAAACCGTCGCTAAAAGCCCTAGTACGATGATAGCTTTAATTTGAAACATTTTTGTAGAACAGTAAGGATCATGTTATTAACAAACCGTGTGAGTCGCCATTTTTTACTTATACCTTTCAATGCTTCAAGTGATGAGTTGAATACTCAGCCGGTTAGCTCGATTATTAAAGCTATATCTTTGTGAAGGTAGCAAACTGTGCGAGTAAGATTTACTAGACCTTCACGTAAATTAAAAACCGTCGCTAGAAACTCTAATATGATGATAGCTTTAATTTGAAATAACAGTGTGAGTCGCCATTTTTTATTTATCGCTTTGAGTGCTTCGAGTAATAAGTTGAATCCTCGATTATTAAAGCTATACCTTTGTGAAGTAGCATGCTGTGTAAGTAAAATTTACTTACTAGACTGTCATGTAAATTAAAAACCGTCGCGTCGCTAAAAACTCTAGTACGATGATAGCTTTAATTCGAAATGTTTTCGTAAAACAATGAGGAGCACTTTATTAACAAACTGCGCGAGTCGCTATTTTTTATTGCCTTCAATGCTCAAGTGCTAAGTTGAATTCTCAGCCCGTTAGCTCGATTATTAAAGCTATGTCTTTGTGAAGGTAACAAACTGTGTGAGTAACATTTACCAGATTTCCACGGAAATTAAAGTAAACCGTCGCTAAAAACTCTAGTACGATGATAGCTTTAGTTAGAAATGTTTTTGTAAAACAATAAGGAGCACTTTATTAACAAACTGCGCCGCGAGTCGCTATTTTTTATTGCCTTCAATGCTCAAGTGCTAAGTCGAATTCTCAGCCCGTTAGCTCGATTATTAAAGCTATATCTTTGTGAAGGTAGCAAACTGTGCGAGTAAAATTTACTAGACCTTCACGTAAATTAAAAACCGTCGCTAGAAACTCTAATACGATGATAGCTTTAATTTGAAATAACAGTGTGAGTCGCCATTTTTTATTTATCGCTTTGAGTGCTTCGAGTAATAAGTTGAATCCTCGATTATTAAAGCTATACCTTTGTGAAGTAGCATGCTGTGTAAGTAAAATTTACTTACTAGACTTTCATGTAAATTAAAAACCGTCGCGTCGCTAAAAACTCTAGTACGATGATAGCTTTAATTCGAAATGTTTTCGTAAAACAATGAGGAGCACTTTATTAACAAACTGCGCGAGTCGCTATTTTTTATTGCCTTCAATGCTCAAGTGCTAAGTTGAATTCTCAGCCCGTTAGCTCGATTATTAAAGCTATGTCTTTATGAAGGTAATAAACTGTGTAAGTAACATACTTTTGTGAAGGTAACCTGTGAAGGTAAACTGTGTAAGTAACATTTACCAGATTTCCACGTAAATTAAACTAAACCGTCGCTAAAAACTGTAGAACGGTGATAGCTTTAATTCGAAACATTCTTGCAGAACGATAAGAAACGCTTTATTAACAAACTGTGTGAATCGCCGTCTATTATTGCTTTCAATGCTTCTTCAAGTGGTAAGGTGAATCCTTGGCCCGTTAGCTCGATTATTAAAGCTATGCCTCTGTGAAGGTTGATTTTGAGTTAAGCCACTTATGACTAATTAGTTATCTGTGTGTGTGTCTATCAGACGCACTCACTCCGTTTCTTTGGTCGCAGACTACCGTTAGCGCGCCAACTTGACCATATTCCACTGATGATAGCTTTAATCCGAGAAACGCATGAATCGAAAACGTGTCCGTCGGTAATTAATGAACTTGCCTACTATGCACAACATACGTACTCCTTTCGAATTATGTAATTAGAATCGCATTAATTAGAACAGAATAAAAAGTACGTGGTCGGAGAAGCGGTGATGATTAATTTCTGCGGAGAGTAAGAAGCTATGAAGCAAGTAACTTTTAGCTTTTGAATGAGTAATGCAGTTCATTGTTGATCTGTAGTGCGACCGCGACGGTGCCGTTAAGTTAGATGAGGTCGCTGCAAAGTTGCCAAACGAGTTCTAGGTTTTCGAGTGAGCGCAGGCACCACGACCGCGTGCTTCCTTCGAACACGTTGGCAGCCATGCCCATAGGCCTCCAGCATGTAGCCAGTCGGTGTGCGAGAGCCAGCAAAAAATAATGTAGCTGTTAAAAATTTCCATCGGAATCGCGTTTTCATTCGTTTTAAACAATTAACTAATTTAATTTTCGCAATTAAAATATACCAAACCAAACCGCTGAATGTTATATGTTATATACAGTGTGTGCGTGTGTTAAGTGTGTTTAAGCGCATTCCTCTCCGTCTCACGCTCTTTCTCTTTCTCCACGTTATGTTGTTTACTATAAGCGGTAACTTGTAACTAACTTGTGGGTTCAGATTGTCCTTTTCTTTTTTTTTTTTCATTCGGGAGGAACAGTTAGCTTTCATTAATACTTCGCTTCCAAAAAAAAATTGTTTTAAAAAGTGTCCGTCGGTCGTCACTGCCACCATGACGTTGATGGTGATTGTGATTAACTGGAATCACACCTCATTTCCTTATTTATTCGAAAAGAACTAAATAAGTTTCCTGCGTGCGGCCAACTTTGTGTGTGTGTGTGCGTGATATTTAAATTGATATCATATCGCCGCGCGATATTCTATTTTATTTTATTTTATTTTTTTCTGTTTAACTGAAACTTTGTGCTTGGTGTTCCCTGTACATGCGTGAAACATAAAAAAATTATCTGTGATACAATATATACAACATACAGGATGTGTGTGTTGCGTGTGTGTGTGAGTGAGTGAGTGAGTCTTAATGGGCTGTGGTGTTCTTCTTTTTGATGGATAAAGGAGTGCTGCTGCGATCGGGGAAAAGAAGAAGTGATAAGTGATGAATTTGTGGAGGAAGAGGAGGACCCGATGCCGGCCGAATCAGTCAAGCTCGCAAAATATGTTCTGCAGAATTTGGGTGAGTTATGTGCGCGAAGGCGGATTAACTTAGGTCATCATCATCATCGTCATCGATGAGGTTGAATCGAGAGAGAAAAAGAAAAACCTGAATTTTAGCTTCGGTTAATCTTAACCACAGTAAAGAATCAGTAGGTGGTAGCGCGGGCGTTCGGAACGTGCACGCAACTGCGAGAAATATTCTAATGTTAGCCCATGCGGAAGCATTAAACACCGTTCTCTCTCGCGCATTGATATTTGCACCCCTCTTTCAGCTGTCGCTCTCGCAATTGACCTCGCGCTTTCATGCACTTAGGCCTAACACACCTAATATTTCGATCACCGTGTTCTTAACTCGCGCTGTTAAATTGCATTTATAAGTTTGAAAATGTTTAATGAATGGTTTTCATAACAATAATTCCTCAGACTTTATTTAATATACAGGCTGTCCCAAACCTCTGGAAAAGTCCAAAAATGCCTCTTTAAATACATTTTATCAAGAAAAGGTCTTAACAAAAGTATTACCAACCGCCAATAAAGAAAGAAAAGTTGAAAACTTGCAAGTGTTTAACAGTGACAATTGCCCAAGTGACGTAAGTTCTATAAACGTAAACACACACTGCACAGGGTGTCCCAAACACCTGGAAAAGTTCAAAAATGCCTCTTTAAATACATTTTATCAAGAAAAGGTCTTAACAAAAGTATTACCAACCGCCAATAAAGAAAGAAAAGTTGAAAACTTGCAAGTGTTTAACAGTGACAATTGCCCAAGTGACGTAAGTTCTATAAACGTAAACACACACTGCACAGGGTGTCCCAAACACCTGGAAAAGTTCAAAAATGCCTCTTTAAATACATTTTATCAAGTAAAGGTCTTAACAAAAGTTGTGTAGGTGTTCATTCCGCATAATCTAAAATTATTTTCAAATATACAGGTTGTTCATGGCAGTGCCCACCCTGTCCTACTGAAGAACTCTGTGACGGAAAACAAATTTATTTGGAAAATGCGCCCTTTTACAAATGGTTGCCTAACCGTAGTAAATCATCACGAGCCGCCACTGGTGCCTTTCCCTGTGAAGCCTTCCTGCAAATTTCATTTCGACTTCTCCTGTACTTTCCTACACCTCCAAATTTGAGCTCTTTTTACTGGCAGAGTTACCACTCACCCGAAAATCCTGAGAAACCGGAAAGACTGTTTTATTTTTTTTTATATTTCTATTGATAAAAAAAAAATTGAAAAATTTAATTCTTTATTTTATTATTTTTAATTTTAAAAGTAATTTAATAACTTTTTATCTTGCAATTGCGCGCCGGTAAGAAAATAATAAATAATGAAACAAAAGAAAAATATCAGACTTACTTAAAGTAAGTATTTCTTCAAGGGCATTTCGATAATTACTGAAGGTAAAGTTGGAATCTGACTTATCGCTGCAAAGACCTAAAAAGAAAATTCGCTCTTCTCCCCATCATTTGTTCTCTTAATTGCTCCAGAAGTGATTCTCATTGATCAACAAGAGATGGCGCTGCACGCATATGTGCAGCGTTTATTTCTGCAGAACGTTGCAACATTGTTAAACGATGGGTTAATGTACTTAAAACGTCAAAACAATGGAAATTTAGTCGTGAAACCAGTGTTGAATTGATGAAGAGAAACAAAAAGGTTTCTCCTTGATCAACAAGAGATGGCGCTGCATGCGTATTAACAGAACTTCTTTCTACAGAACGTTGCAACACTGTTAAATGTACTTAAAATGTCAAAACAATGGGAATATGGTCGCGAAGCCAGTGTTGAATTGATGAAGAGAAACAAATGCCGAACATTAGATTAAAATTCCAAATCATTTCGAAGAAAATCGCAATAGAATTCCTGAATTGAAGCCGGGCTCTCGAATTTGAGGGTCAAAATTCCAAGGTCAAAAATACTTGAATTCCCTCCTCCCCGCTCCCCGATTCACTCTTCTCCCTCTTTGAAAAAGTTTCTCCACGAAACTTACCTCGTTGATCAAGAGATGGCGTCGCATTTTGATATTCGCAAATGCGTAGCGTCGTCTCTTTTTTTAAGAACGAAGTAACACTGCGTAATAATAATTTGCATTTCGTCAAAGAAAGGCGGAATTTTTGTTTCATTTTTTTTAAGACAAAAGAAACAATCGTTAAACATGAGATCAAAATTCCCGGTCATTTTTAAACCATAAGAAGATGGCGCGCGCTAGATATTTGTAAAGACCAGGGACTTTAATAGTAAAGACAGAGTTTTTCTTTCAAAACTAACCTGAGTTGCCAAATCGAAAAACCTTGGAACTTTTTTAAAGCGTCGACTCCTTACAAAGAAAAAAATGTCAAAATATCCATCGACACCCCTTTCATTTTAATTTAATTAAATTGCAATCTGTAATTCTATTGGATCATATTTTTTCTTTTTCTTAATTATAAACCCGATCGTCTTTTGTCTTTCCTTGATTGGATTTGACTTTATTTCATCAATTTGATTCTCTTGCTTTTCTTTTTCTTCAAACTTTCGGTTAAAGATTCATCAATTTTCTTGACACAATTTGACTTACGATTAGTTAATCTTATAGGGTTTTTATTTTCATCTTATCTTCATCACCGATTGTCTTTTGTTTTTTTTTTCTTCTTTACTCATCATTTATTAATACTATTTAATTCTATTTTTGATGTAATTAATCTATCAATCGATCGCCCTTTATTTTTTCTTTTATTCGAAATCATTTGATTTGCTTTTTTTAACAGTTTTTTAACGGTTGAGTTTATTTTATTTTACACTTTAATTCCGTCGATTGATCGCCGTTTTTGTTTTATTTAGTACTGGACGTTATTTCATTTTTTAATTGTTGTTAACTGATCGTCTTTTTTTTCCGAAAAATTTGCAGATTACGTTTTTAATTGCGTCCTTATGTCGATCGACGATCTTCTTTTGTTTTTGTTTTATTCGACTTGATTGTGTTTTATTTTTATTTTGACGTTCGATCGATCTTTTCCTGTGTTTTTTTTTCTTTTATTCGAAATTTTATTTAATTCAATTATTTTGCGGTCGATGAAAAGATTTTCAGCCAACATAAAAAACCGAAACGCGGAACTGTCAATTAAAGCTGGAAAAATACTGTCCCAAAATTATTTATTTTTATTTTAGTTTTTTTAATAAACTATGTTTAGGTAGGCGTTCGTTAGATAAAAATTCATAAATCCGACCCTTAGAGGTTCATCGACTCTCCCGGCCGATCCCCGTATGTTCATCGACTCCGTTCGGAACCTCTGCGCTTATTTTATGTTATGTTTTCTGAAATTAGAAAGAAAAAAAAATAGAACATTGTTTCAAATACTTAAAATAAGCATGAGAATCGCGTAATCTCAGTAAATCGTGAACAAAAGTATTGTTTATTAGCAGGGAAAGGAATTGGGCCCGCTTAGTGCTGAACACTTTTTACACCGAATGTCCTATTTAGTTCTTCCACGGCTCCGATGCATTTAAATTCCCGTTGAGTGGGAGGGGAAGGGCTGTAGTGCGTGCGTTCGCACTTCGCAGAAGTAACTCAGGACGTTGAGTAATACAGTCCGAATTCTTATCCTGTTTATTACATTTATAAACAAAACAAAGATTTTATTGGTGTTTTTAGTATAGGCAACCACACTAACGACTGTGTTTATCGGGTTGCCTATATTTATTCATACTGCAAAATAACCTGTGAAATCTTTTTTTATGTCAAACCAAGGGATTTCGATGGTTGGATAACTTTGTTGTGTCATTATTACCAACGTTAACGTTCAACGGTTCACCTATCCTTGGCCGCAAACATTATATACTAATATTTTGGATTAGTTTGCCGTATCTCCTCGTGGTTATCTCATTTCTAGGAAGTTACTTTATCAGCGTTTCCTTTGCAACGCAGTGTCGTACACCTTTTTTTTTTTGAACTCTTGATACTTCTTTTATATTATGTATTGTGTTGTACGAATTTCCATGATAACTATAACTATGTAACTAACAACTTCTCGGTAAAAAGTGAGAATAGTTTTTTGTTTTAGTTTTGTATTTTTATTTTTAGCTCCTGGAAATTATTTGTGGATTACAACATTTATAGGCGGTGCTTCGTTATTACTAAGAATGTCCAAGGCTCTAATATCCGGTTGAATATTAATCCCCCTTTCCTCTTGTTATTTTTTCCCCTTTCTTTTGACGAGCCACTTAACTCGAGTGACCCTGTATATTAAATTCTTTTTGCCTGTTAAAATTATGACATTCCTACAAAAATAATCCATAAATAAGGAATTGAATTAGAATTCCTCTGATTTTTGTATTAATTTTGTTTCAGAAGAAGGGGGTTTACTCTGATATTGAGAGTGCAATTTTTTTTTCTTTGAGGAATAGAAATTTAAGAAAAAGATCTGCAGTCTGCAAAAATCTGTTGGCAATTACAACATTTAGGGCCAGTTGTACAAAGGCGGTTTAAACTCAAGTTTAATAAACCAGGTTTAAAGTAAATAAATTCGCATAGGATTTTAAAAACATTCATGCATTCATAAATAAAATTTGATTTGATTTTGTTGACTTTAAACCTGGTTTAGTTAAACGTCTGTTGAAACTGGCCCTTACTTTTTTTTAATTAGGTTATTTAAATATTTTAATTTAAAAAGTAAGATACGTTTGTTTAAATTAAAAACTTTCAGCTTTGAAAGTACGAAGTATTGTACTCGTTTAATATAAACGATAGTATTGTTGCAGTGTATGTACCTTTGCTTATCAATTTGCGCGGATTTACTTTTTTTTTTATCGCGAATGCAGGCGATATCTTAAACTCATTATTCGATACCCTAACTCTTATCAACTCCGGCGAATAAACGCAGATTGAAAACATATTTTAAAACATTCTAAAAATTCTGTCAAACAAGGTAACCCTCCTGTTTCTTCTTGTTCTTCTTTTTCGATTTAATTAATTTTAAAACAACCTTCTATTCGATCTAACAATAATATTTCAAGTCTTTCACTTTGAATTTTTTTTTTTTAATGATTTTCGTTGATCCTTTTCTATGGGATGAGCCGGAAATATCATCCCCCGTTTGAATGTCCCATAGCTTCTCTTATAACCAGGGAAAAGAATTCAGGCCACTTAATGTTGAACGTTTTTTATGCCGAATGTACGTACTATTTACTTCTGCCATCTTTTTGCAGCTTCGATGAATCAAATAGATTAGGAAAGTGGGCGGTCCTAAAGCTGGCGCGAAATTTAAAACGGAGTCTATTGGACTGTAAAAATGCATGGGTTACGCCAAACAAACTGAAAATACTCGCTTCACAGAGAGCTGTTGTGTAAACTTTTGTTTATCACTAAAACTTCGGATGAAAAGCTTCAATAAAATTATTTTAGTTGTGGTTATTGTACGTAATTAGTTAATTTATTTGTTATTAAAAAAAAAAATGTATGAAATGCTTGTCTGAGCTTAGTTCAGCTGCAGGTCAACAAACCATTAATAAACATAACATAACATAACACAACAAAATAAAAAAAAATCTGTGGGAAAGCATGCAATGAGTTTGTCAACAATTTTCCAATACATTGTACAAAATACCAACTGTAGTAACTTGTTTAATCTCGTTGTCTTAACATTCTTAAATGTTAGGTTATGTTCAGATCAACTCCGGCGTTAGAGCGAGAGTAATTTACGACAGACGTGTGATTTATTAGATAAAGATAGTAAACGACTCAGCTCCGCCTTCTGTGACGTTTACTTTCCTAGTCTATTGTTATCGAATGGGAGGGGAAGGAATGCAATGCAAGCGTTCTCCTTTGGCGGAGATTTTTGTGGGCGGGGCTATTATAGTCCGAGCACTAAATTTTCGTGCTGTTCGGGAAACGAGAAGCCCGAATTCTTTACCCTGCTTATAACTAATAAGTCAGTCGTGGTCTCTTATAAGTCAGTCACTATGTAACATTGAGGGGGTAAAAATAATACGGAAATTGAGAATAAACTAAATTTTCGTGCTGTTCGGGGAACGAGTAGCCCGAATTATTTTCCCTGCTTATAACTAATAAGTCAGTCGTGGTCTCTTATAAGTCAGTCACTATGTAACATTGAGGGGGTGAAAATAATACGGAAATTGAGAATAAACTAAATTTTCGTGCTGTTCGGGGAACGAGTAGCCCGAATTCTTTATCCTGCTTATAACTAATAAGTCAGTCGTGGTCTCTTATAAGTCAGTCACTATGTAACATTGAGGGGGTAAAAATAATACGGAAATTGAGAATAAACTAAATTTTCGTGCTGTTCGGGGAACGAGTAGCCCGAATTCTTTTCCCTGCTTATAACTAATAAGTCAGTCGTGGTCTCTTATAAGTCAGTCACTATGTAACATTGAGGGGGTAAAAATAATACGGAAATTGAGAATAAACTAAATTTTCGTGCTGTTCGGGGAACGAGTAGCCCGAATTCTTTATCCTGCTTATAACTAATAAGTCAGTCGTGGTCTCTTATAAGTCAGTCACTATGTAACATTGAGGGGGTAAAAATAATACGGAAATTGAGAATAAACTAAATTTTCGTGCTGTTCGGGGAACAAGTAGCCCGAATTCTTTTCCCTGCTTATAACTAATAAGTCAGTCGTGATCTCTTATAAGTCAGTCACTATGTAACATTGAGGGGGTAAAAATAATACGGAAATTGAGAATTTGAATGCCTAGTGGTGAATAAATCAGGGAATTTCAATTGAACTACCTAAACGAAAAATACTTTTTTATTTTTACAACGGTGCAGGGAAGATACTTTATTTATTTTTATTTTTTTAACGGCGTCGCAGGAAAACATGAAGAATGACTAACAGCTCTGTCAATACTGACACGAACTGACGTTGTTGCCAACTATCGTTAGTAAAAAGAATATAATATTATGCCCGCACGTCAAGATCAAAACAGGCGACGGTTTTATTTCGAACACGCACTTATATTCACCTTGACAGTTTAATAATATTTTAATATATAATTTAGTACTTTTAAATGCCATTTTTTGTAAAATACAAATACAGAAATACACCGAAGGTAATTACGTATTATGCATTGCCATGATTACGCGTTACAAGGACCAGTGAATAGTGTGCATTCATCGTCCGCGTCTTGTAGTATATAGCCTTCGGAAACATCCGAAGTGTAGCATGGCAATTAATTAATAACAAATGTATTATTCACCTCGATTAGTTTGGGCGATGAGGATGACCGACGGATCATCGAAAAATCATTTCGCTTTCGTTTGTGAACCAGACGAGTTTTCGAACGATGAATCACCCTCCCATTTTTTTTTTTTTCTTCTCATTGTTGGTAAACTCACGTGTCACGTTAGGTAACGCTTATTCACCAAGTGGAATTTGCGGTGGATGAAATTCCAAGAAGTTTCCAGCCAAGCAAGCCAAAGATCACCGCCGGTTATTGATTTTACGGTAGTCATAGAACAGCAAATATTTAAGATTCTTCATTGTACAAATACATACTCTTATTAAATTTCTGTTACAATAAGAATCGTTAAGGAAGTTACTTTTTAAGTCGAATTCAGTGAATATATATATTTTTTTTGGATGAATGTACAGGGTATACCAACACTTCGAGCAATATCTACTCTATTACTACTGAAGATACAAAAATAGTTTGGAGACGTTTTTGTTTAAAATTTTTAATATTTTATAATCTTATCCCTGCCGATTATAATAAGCTTAAGTATCAGTTACGTCTGTATCAAAAATCTTTTTTTAGAGTTAAAAATAACCAAAACAAGAATAAAAAACTTTCTAGACAAAATGTTAAATATCTCCGGAACGGTTATATTTAGGCGTGGATTGCTATACAAAAAAAAAAAAAGTGTAGAATTTTATGGGGAACATCATATACAGGGTGTGCCATTTGAAATGTAAAAGAGCCCATCTAGTAACACCATTTTGATTCATCCTGTACAGAGAAAAATATTTTTGTGGTGTAGTCCTCTAAAATTAAAAACAAAAATGTCTTGAAACTTTTTTTTTTATATTTCCAATAATTATCGAAATTAAAGCCCCCGAAAACGCACAGTTGGAACAACCCTGTATAAGATATTTAATTAATTTTTTTTGCGCTTCAAGCTTTAATTTGGTTGGGTTTTATATGGAGTTGAGTTCTAATATATTTCAACTTTCAATTTTTTTTAACATTTTTAAGTCTTTACTTTTTAATATACAGTCGTTGGATGCTCGAAGTTTTTATTAATTAATTAATTAAGTTTCGATCGTTTTATTTTTTCGTTTCGAATTTTAATTTTGTTGGTGTTTAAATTTGAGTTTTGAGCTCTTTTGAGTGTTTGAGTTTTCAGACTTAATTTTTTCCTTTCAGCTCGGATTTTGAGTATCAACATTTGTGTTAATTTCAAATCGTTTGAATCAAGTTGAGTTCTAATACATTTCAACTTTCATTTTTTTTACATTTTTAAATCTTTACTTTTTAATATACAGTCGTTGGATGCTTGTAAATTGAGTTTAATTGGCCTTTTTTCGACTAAACCTAATTCCAATTAATTAAGTTTCGTTCGTTTTATTTTTTTTTTCGTTTCGAACTTTAATTTTGTAGGTGTTTATATTTGAATTTTGAGCTCTTTTGAGTGTTTGAGTTTTCAGATTCGATTTTTTCCCTTCGGCTCGGATTTTGAGTGTCAACATTTGTTTTAATTTCAAATCGTTTGAATCAAGTTGAGTTCTAATACATTTCAACTTTCCATTTTTTTTAAACATTTTAACATTTTTAAGTTTACTTTTTAATATACAGTCGTTGGATGCTCGTAGCTTTTGTTTAATTGGTCCTTTCTTCGGCTAAACCTAATTCCAATTAATTACGTTTCGATCGTTCTATATTTTTTTTCGTTTCGAACTTTAATTTTGTTGAGTTTTATATTTGAATTTTGAGCTTTCTTAAGTGTTTGAGTTTTCAGTTTTATTTTTTTCCCAACCGCTCGGATTTTGAGTATCAATATTTGTGTTAATTTCAAATTGTTTGAATCAAGTGAGTTCTAATATATTTCAACTTTCATTTTTTTAATACTTTAACATTTTTAAGTCTTTACTCTTTAATATACAGTCGTTGGATGCTTGTAAATTGAGTTTAATTGGTCTTTCTTCGGCTGAACCTAATTCCAATTAATTAAGTTTCGATCGTTTTATTTTTTTTTTTTCGTTTCGAACTTTAATTTTGTTGGTCTTTATATTTGAATTTTGAGCTCTTTTGAGTGTTTGAGTTTTCAGATTCGATTTTTTCCCTTCGGCTCGGATTTTGAGTGTCAACATTTGTTTTAATTTCAAATCGTTTGAATCAAGTTGAGTTCTAATACATTTCAACTTTCCATTTTTTTTAAACATTTTAACATTTTTAAGTCTACTTTTTAATATACAGTCGTTGGATGCTCGTAGCTTTCGTTTAATTGGTCTTTCTTCGGCTGAACCTAATTCCAATTAATTACGTTTCGATCGTTCTATATTTGAATTTTGAGCTTTCTTAAGTGTTTGAGTTTTCAGTTTTATTTTTTTCCCATCCGCTCGGATTTTGAGTATCAATGTTTGTGTTAATTTCAAATTGTTTGAATCAAGTCGAGTTCTAATATATTTCAACTTTCATTTTTTTAATACTTTAACATTTTTAAGTCTCTACTCTTTAATATACAGTCGTTGGATGCTTGTAAATTGAGTTTAATTGGTCTTTCTTCGGCTGAACCTAATTCCAATTAATTAAGTTTCGATCGTTTTATTTTTTTTTTTTTTTCGTTTCGAACTTTAATTTTGTTGGTGTTTATATTTGAATTTTGAGCTCTTTTGAGTGTTTGAGTTTTCAGATTCGATTTTTTCCCTTCGGCTCGGATTTTGAGTGTCGACATTTGTTTTAATTTCAAATCGTTTGAATCAAGTTGAGTTCTAATACATTTCAACTTTCCATTTTTTTTAACATTTTAAAATTTTTAACTCTACTTTTTAATATACAGTCGTTGGATGCTCGTACGTTGAGTTTAATTGGTCTTTCTTAGGCCTAAACCTAATTTCAATTAATTAAGTTTCGATTGTTTTATTTTTTTGCGTATGAAACTTTAATTTTGTTGAGTTTTATATTTGAGTTTTGAGCTCTCTTCAGTGTTTGAGTTTTAATATTTTCTTTTATTACTTCTTGTCTGTCATTTGGGGTTTCAGTATTAATTATGATTTTAATTTCTTTAAACTCTGTTTGAATCAACTTAGGTTGAGTTCGAATATTTTTCGATTTTTAATTTAAAACGATTTGCAACAATTTTTTTAAATTTTTTAAGTTTTGAACATTTCTAAGTCTCGTTATTGACGTTTATTTAGGTTGAGTTGAGTGGGGGTTGGCCTTTCTTGGATTGAACATAATCATAATCAAGTTTCAAATTTGTACTTTGAGTTTTTTAAGTATTTGAATTTATTAATAAATATTTTTCAGTACATATTACTTTTTTGTCTTATTTTTTTTTATTCGAGTAGTCCCTAATTTTCGTTTTAATTTCTTTTTAGTTGGCTTGTTGGTTTTTTTTGGGTTGGACTTAATTCCCATTCAATTTTTACTTTTTATATGTACGTTAGTTTATTGAGTTTTCTTTTGAATTTTGATTATCAGCTTTTTCTGAGTTTCTAGTTTTTAATTTTTCAAGAGATTTAGCTGTTTTGCATTTTGTAAAGTAAAGTTGTTGAGCTGACCTTGAGTTAATTTTTACAATTTTTAATTTCTTGACTTTTATGTTTTTTTTTTATTCTTAAAGCTTTTCAGTTTTTACTACTTCTTCCTCAAATTACTTTTGACGTTCAAACAAGCGAGTTATTGTTTCAACAGCATACAGCCCACGGTAATTTCAAAATGTCATGAAAAGGTCTTTCGTTGTAAATCATCGATTTAATTTTACTATGTATTTCTTTTAA
Source organism: Prosopocoilus inquinatus (assembly GCA_036172665.1). Taxonomy (NCBI): domain Eukaryota; kingdom Metazoa; phylum Arthropoda; class Insecta; order Coleoptera; family Lucanidae; genus Prosopocoilus; species Prosopocoilus inquinatus. The sequence goes on from CM069869.1 coordinate 73,115,349, forward strand.
TTAAATTATACACTCTTGACGACGACGACGACGTACAGTTATCGCCAACAATTTAATATGCGCATGCATTAACCATAGTTATGGAAAAGCAGGTGTTTTTTTTTTTCTTTTCAAGAAAGTGCAGGAGCATGAAGGACTGGCGACTTTGAATAATAATGAATAATAATTTTTCATTTACTTTTGCCTCTTGTGTTATTAATCATGCGTTTCATAACAAATCCTTATTGGAGGCGTATTAATATTCATGCGTCAGTTCTAAGTACACACGTCAGTGTTCAGCTACTAATTTCACCGGCTTTATACAAAATAACAAATCTCTTATTACGTAAATCTCTAATCATACCTTAGTTCTTAGTTAAAAAAATGCGCCATGAAAGTTTCAGGCGCTAAAATGTTGGCAGTGGCGTAACTGAACGAAATGAAACTGAACTAATTCAAAACAAAACTGCTTAACTGCTTCTAATGATAAGAATTGTCAAAATTTTAGGTTAGAAAAACTCCTGAAAACTACTAGCGCCGAGCGAAAATATTTTTCAATTGTTTCTCAAGCACTCTCTTGAGGAAGAAATTTAGTTCTTAACTATTTTGAAACTATTCCCCGAAAACTAAAGAGGACAGAATTAATTGCGACCACAGAGTAACAGATGGCGCCACTTATATTTGAAACTGCTTATATTCCACAGCTGTTTCTGCTCAACTTCTGCTTCGAAATTACATTTTTTTACGCTAAGCAAATCAAAACTGAAGTTCTGATTCTGATTCTTGTCCGATGAAAATTGTAAGTACAATTTTTTTTTATTAATCTTGAACCGGACAGAAATCTGATGGGAACACACTCAACGTTTCGCTATAGATTTATAGTCCTGAGAAAGCTATAAATGTATAGCGAAACGTTGAGTGTGTTCCCATCAGATTTCTGCCCGGTTCAAGATTAAAAAAAATTGTACTTACAAATCAAAACTGTTTAATAATTGCTTCTGTATTATCCTATTTCTAAATATTTCTGTATTATCCTATTTCTAAAAGTGACAGGAGTTGTCAAATTTTTTAGGTTAGAAAAACTACCGAAATCTAGCGCCAAGTGAAAATATGTTTCAATTGTTTTTCAAGCACTCTCTCTCGAAGAAGAAGAAGAAGAAGAAAAAGAAGAAATTTCAGTCCTACCTACTTTGAAACTCTTTCCAAGAAATTAAACGGAATTAAATAGAACTGCGACCGTAGCTTAACAGATGGCGCCACTTATACTTGAAACTTCTCATATTCTGTAACTTTATTTATTCGAAATTATGCTTTTTTTTTTCGTTATCGTTTATACTCGATTGTATTTACTTGCTTTGTTTATCTTTTCGATTATTTTTCTTCTTTCTGCGACTTTGAATTTAAAAAAAAAAAATGAAGAAAGAAAACTGTTTTTCTTCCTCACCGAGATTTTGCATCTCTTTTTTTTACAAATTCTGAAGGTCAGACTCTTTGTAATTGATTGATTGCGCTTTTCCTTCATAAATCGATCGATCTTCTGTTTGATAATCGATTGTCTTTCGTTTGGTAATCGGTCGTCTTTCGTTGGAAATAGATTGTCAGTTGTTTTATTTTTCTTTTCCCTTACTTTTGATTTAAACAGAAGAAGAAAAAAATTCCCAACAAAAACAATTATTAATCGATGATCTTTTGTTTGTCGTCGATTATATTTGCTTGTGGTTATTTGTCTTTTGTTCGTTTTCGATTGTCTTTTGTTTGTTTTCGATCGTCTTTCGTTTGGTAATCGGTCGTCTTTCGTTGGAAATAGATTGTCAGTTGTTTTATTTTTCTTTTCCCTTACTTTTGATTTAAACAGAAGAAGAAAAAAATTCCCAACAAAAAAGTTATTAGTCGATGATCTGTTGTTTGTCGTCGATTATATTTGCTTGTGGTTATTTGTCTTTTGTTTGTTGTCGATTGTCTTTTGTTTGTTGTCGATTGTCTTTTGTTTGTTGTCGATTGTCTTTTGTTTGTTGTCGATTGTCTTTTCTTTGTTGTGGATTGTCTTTTGTTTGTTGTCGATTGCCTTTTGTTTGTTTTCGATTGTCTTTTGTTTGTTTTCGATTGTCTTTTGTTTGTTGTCGATTGTCTTTCGTTTGGTAATCGGTCGTCTTTCGTTGGAAATAGATTGTCAGTTGTTTTATTTTTCTTTTCCCTTACTTTTGATTTAAACAGAAGAAGAAAAAAATTCCCAACAAAAAAGTTATTAGTCGATGATCTTTTGTTTGTCGTCGATTATATTTGCTTGTGGTTATTTGTCTTTTGTTTGTTGTCGATTGTCTTTTGTTTGTTGTCGATTGTCTTTTGTTTGTTTTCGATTGTCTTTTGTTTGTTGTTGATTGTCTTTTGTTTGTTTTCGTTTGTCTTTTGTTTGTTTTCGTTTGTCTTTTGTTCGTTTTCGATTGTCTTTTGTTTGTTTTCGATTGTCTTTTGTTTGTTGTCGATTGTCTTTCGACGATTCTCTTCCGTTTTTCGTCGGCTACGAATATAAAAAAAAACTTTTAACTTCTTTCCCTCGACGATCTTTTACGTCCTCTTTACAAATACCGAATGTCAGTTTTGCTATTCGATTGTCTTTTGTTTGTTGTTGTTGTTGCCGTTTGTTTGTTTTTCGTTTACAATCGACTTTTTGTTTCGGTCAATGAGGGTTATTGCCTTTTCTTCAAAATCAATTGTCTTTTGTTATTTTTTTTTTGTTTTGCTTTTGATAAACAGAAAAAAATTCCAATTCCAAGCAAAAAAATAATCGGTTATGTGTAGATTTATTAATCGATCATCTTTTGTCTGCAATCGATTGTATTTACAAAAATGCTCTTTCCCTCAACCATTTTTCGTATCTTTTTTTTTGCAAATTCTGTGTGTCTGTCTTGAATTTATTATTCGATTATTGTTTTGTATATTTGATAGTTTTCGTAACCGATTGTGTTTTGCTTGTATCCGTTTGTCAATGTTTTTTACTTTATGCTTCGCTTTATGGCGTCCAGCGCCGAGTTGCTTTGTCATTCCTGCAACCCCTATACCTACGCCACTGAATGTTGAGGGCCAAGTTTTTTTTTTCCAAAATTATCAAAGTGAAAGGCCGCTGTCATTACTTTTTTTTGTTCCGAGTAATTCTGTTCCCCCTATCACTGCTATCACCATCAGCATACATACAGGGTGATCGATATCACTTACAAAACAAACGCGGATGGATACTTTAAGTTGATTGACTTTTCCAAAAATGTTGCTTTGCTTTATTATACGCGCGTACGTAGATTATTGAATCAATGACTTGACTTCAAAAGTCATACTTATTTTTAACCTTACTCTCACGGAAATGTGTTTATCTTGAAACTTTAGCTTAAACATAAAATAAAGTAGGCACTCCAACAGGTGTTATGTACACGTACTTACATATTTGCGTTGCAATGAGTTTAATAACCTCCAAGAAACTTCTCGGATATTTTTATTTTTTTTTTTTTTTGCTTCTTGAAGCAACTACTGCTGTACGTCTTGGTTTAATGCTCCCTCGCAGGATAATCGCTCGAAGATAATAATTTTATCTAAAAATACCTTCGCATGACTTCATTCAATTTAGAGTGGAGATTGACCGTGTTTCACTCAACACTATTAATAATAGAGTGTGAGTCAGAGCCTGACCTAAGCGATCAAAAAAAAAAAAAGAAAGAAAATTATTCTGATTCAATACTCGAGTTGTTGCTGCTGCGTCTCTTCCCACCAAGGAGGAAGAAATTATTGCACAAGTCTATTAATGGGCTCATCCCATCCCAGGAGGATGGATGAGCAATAATAATAATTAAATTCGTGTCGATAATTAATAATATTAATTATTTATTCAATACGGTCCGCCTCTGGCGAGCGTGCACGACTCGACGTTAATCTACTGTGCAATGTAGAAATGGCGATTGTGTGTTGTAGATGAAAGATGTGTTGCTCTAACGGTTTACTCTGATTCAGGCTAGGAATGTTAATTAATGTAAACAATGCCGTCCTCAAAAAAAAAAAATAGAAAAAAACGAAAGAAAAAAATCAAATGTGGTGTAAATAATTTTTTTTTTTGCGCCTGTGCTCCTGAGAAAGTTCAATAAACTTCTTCTTCTTCTTCTTGAAAAGAAGCAAGGGGAAAAAAATTGCATGGAATTAACCTAATTGCCATGCTTCAACATGGAATGTGGAAGATTTTATACTAAAGAAAAAGAAATCGCTTATATACAGTAAAAGTTGTTTATTTCTAAAAAAAATTCCTATTCCACCCCCAAACTCGACGTACATTCCCATTTAAAATTTCAGAGTTCATCTCTGATACAACCACTTCCGGTTGACCTTGAAAGATAATCAAGTCATATAGCCTTTTGTTATTAATTTTTTTTTTCCGCAACTTCCTAGGATTTCGAATTTTCAAGAAAAAGGAGGTGAGCCGGATGGTATGGAACAGCCTGTATACGTTTAGTTCTTTATACAGCCTGTGTACGTTTAATTATTTAGTTGTCTTTTTCCAGGAACCAGTTGCTCTGATTTTGCAGAAAAATTGTTGTTTTCTTGAACAAGTGTATCGACTGCTTGCTTGGCTTATTACGTATAGTGTGTGCATTTTTTAATTAATTCGTGGCAGGGACGCCACTGCTTTAAAATTTCGCGTGAGTAGCGCAAATAACCAAAAAAATTCTGAAATCTTAAAAAAAAAGAAAATTGTGTTTTAAAAAGTAAGGAAAAGCTCTTATCAAAATTAAGGCAGAAGAAATCCTGGACTCGAACCCACATCGTCGGGATTCATGCCAAACCGCTCCGACCATTGAGCTATTAGCAACTTCGAGGCTCGGGCAAGTTACTATTAAGTTAAGAACTTAGAAAAATTTTGTGCAAATCGTTTTTGATTGCAGCGAGAACCTCGAGCAGCCTCTGGACAGCTGTTTCAGCCCTGCTTGGGGCTTCTTCAGCAGAGACGTAGCTCGACATTCCCGCTGCAAACAAAAACGACTTGCCCAATTTATTCCAGAGGCTGCTCGAGGTTCTCGCTGCAATCAAAAACGATTCGCACAAAATTTTTCTAAAATCTTTCATTATGCTTTGACAGCAAGCATGGCCGCCTTGCATGGGGAACTTATTAGGAGCAAATCCCGCTTCAATTTGTCTACCCTACTGCAATGTCAGGTCAAAAAGCGATAGTAAGATGTCGCTATTTTATCTGTTCATCACTCTTACATCGCAAATGCGAATAAATTGGGCAAGTCGTTTTTGTTTGCAGCGGGAATGTCGAGCTACGTCTCTGCTGAAGAAGCCCCAAGCAGGGCTGAAACAGCTGTCCAGAGGCTGCTCGAGGTTCTCGCTGCAATCAAAAACGATTTGCACAAAATTTTTCTAAAATCTTTCATTATGCTTTGACAGCAAGCATGGCCGCCTTGCATGGGGAACTTATTAGGAGCAAATCCCGCTTCAATTTGTCTACCCTACTGCAATGTCAGGTCAAAAAGCGATAGTAAGATGTCGCTATTTTATCTGTTTAAGTTAAGAACGTTATTATTGATAGGCATTGATAGATAGATAGATAGATAGATAGATATGATGATGATTGCGTAGGCAATATCATTTAATAACAGCTTAATTAATTAATTTATAGGAGTGTTAGGTTTTTGGCAATAGCTCAATGGTTCGGACGGTCTGCCATAACTCTAGATGATACGGGTTCGAGTCCCTGATTTTTCTCTGCCTTTATTTTAATAAGAGCGTTTCCTTACTAAAAATTTGTCAACGCTCTCAATTCGATTTGACTGACTGGTGTTAAAAAAGAATTTTCACTTTCATCTTATCTTCTTCACCGATCGTCTTTTGTTCAAGTACTTATTTGACTTTATTTAATTCACGCCGAAGCAAGTCTGCTTAGATTGCAGTGGGGCCCTCAAGCATCCTCTCTTGTAAAGCGCTATTTCGGCCCTAATTGGGGCCTCATCAGCGGAAGAGTAGCTCGTGAAACTCCACCGCAATCCGAACGACTCGTCGGATTTAAACCGGCAAGCCCGGTATTAGCAGACAGCAGCTTAAGGCGATGTAATTTATTTAATTCAATTTTTAATATATTCATTTGTTTGCTCTTCTATTCGATTTCATTCATAATTTGTGTCTGTCTTTGTATTTGATTATATTTGAGGTGATTCTATGTTTTAACTATCATTTTATAATCTTATCTTTAATTTTTCGTTTTCTATTATCTATTATTTATTATTTTTTCAAATTTTTAATTTATAATAAAAAAAAATTCTTTATTTATTTAATATTTTTCCAAAAATGTCGGTGACATAAAATGGTTAAAAGATAAACAAAAATTTATCATTTATTAATTTCTTAAATTTTTAATTTGTAATAGTTTCCCAAAAAGGATAGATCGGTGGGAATCATGTGAAACGGTCAAGCAAAAATTTATGAAAAAAGAAAACATCTGGCCGCTGTGGAAGTACTCACAATACTTTTTCTGCAATCGCTTTCATGTTCTACTAATAACGCTGACCTATAACTATTTTGAGACACCCTGTACATTTGAGAGTAAAGAAAACTGCATTCATACTGCAAGAGCCAACTAAACTGTTCCGAACATAATGGCGTATTAATGAAATGCATTAAATAAAGCATCTGTTTAACGATATTTAAATTATACAGGGTGAATAAAATGTAAGGAAAAACTAAAAAAGTTTGAAGTAAAAGTTATGTGATGCGGCCAGTTCTTTGCCACAGAGTGACATTTTAATTTTTTTTTTCTGTGACATAATCTAGGGCTGTGATGTCATCAAATTCTCTTTTTAATTACGGCGTATATTTTTATTAAAAAAATATTTTTGAGTTTTACGTGCTATATCACAACTGTAATAAAACATTATTATTATTATTATTATTATTATTACATCCGTAAGATCAAAATACATGGTTCAGCCTGATTGTTATAATAGAGGGGTGTTTGCAAAATAAGTGCAAAATTTTTAACTACAGTACACCGACAACACAAACACGAAAAAATTACAAAAAAGAAAATTCCTTTATCCCTCCCTTATTCAACGCTCATGAAATAACAAAAAAAAAAAAAACTTACGGAACTTGCTTCTCTGATCGTAGACGGCATTATGAATACACTCCTCTGAACTGCTGTTCGCGCGCAGTTCGTGAATTGTGAATTTTAATAAATAATAATAGTATGTAAACAGTAATCATATTTAGCTTTAACTCGTTCAATCACTTTGCATAAAGTAAACTGTTGATCCCAAAGAATACGTAGCAATAAATTGTGTGTTGAGATCTTAATAAATGAAGCAAATTCTTTCGCTCAGCTGTAATACGATTTATTGCGACGTTAAAAACCACGCTTTTATAGAACTCTCGACTTCGGCAAAGGTCACTGCTCGATTGAACTTCTTGATTTTTGTTCCAATAAAATTTCCTTTTCTTGACCCATCTCAAAGACATAGGCGTACGATTACTCTTGCCCGATTTTCAACTGCGATTTTCTCGAAATGTGTAAAACTTTTGTTAAGGACAAGTAAATTTAATCGTTCCCATTTACGATGACGCATTGCGGGTTTAAATTTCTGCACTTGTTTCACAAACACCCGGTATATACTCAAATCCATCGCGTAGGTACCTTTTTCGAATTTATAAAATTAAATTAACTCACATTTAAATATACTTTTATATCATAAACATTAATGAAAGTAAACAAACTCTGAAATCACAATCCCAGTTATTTTTTATTTGTTTTTGTAAAAAGGTGTGGTCATAATTTAAAAAAAAAGAAACGTCGAATCACTTGCGGTTTTTTCGCGCGTCATACTTTAGTAGCATTATGCACACAGTATGTACACTAATGCTTAAAAGTTTCGAAATGAAAAGCAATAAAATCGTTCGAATTTGAACCTTATTGGAACGGGCCTAATATATTTCGAACCTTAAGGAACAGAGACACTTTCTCCGCCCCCCGATAGGAGGGTTGTTTACTTAGGTCCTATTAAACCCCGGCCGGTGCAGATGTTTATGGTTTGTTGAATTTCGTTGCCAGTATCTGGTTCCGAGTATTTATTGAGGCGACGCGCGGTTGCGAACGCGGACGCGGTGGCGAATTTGTTTGTTCTCTTTTGCTTTAACTTAAAAATTGAACAAAAAATGTTCTTTTTTTTTAATTAGAATATTTTATATTGTTAAATAACAGGATTTCAGATCATATTATAAAGACATATAAATGTTAAATTGCTATAAAGGATCGACGATGTTAATTAATCTGAAAAATTATAATTATACCAAATTTCTGCCTTTATACACATCTGGTTTGTTTGACTTCACAAAAATTTTATTCGTTTGTGGTTTGTGTATGTTTTTCTGTGGATTCTAAAATTTTCATTACGAGAAATACATAAATAGATTTTTAGTAAATATGAAATACAGGGTGATTTATTAGCTCACCGACAAGCTTTGCCATACGGAAAGCTCACATAATTTTAAGAAAATAATAACAATTAGGACATATGTTCGATTTTATTTATTTTTAAGTAAATAGAAGACCTCACAATTTTGATTCTAGTTATTTTGTCCCGTTCCTCTGTACAGCTGTTTCAGTCCTATTTAGGGCTTCGTCAGCAGAAGCGATCGCAGGATGTCGCTATTTAAGCGGTATAGAATGATATGTGTAATAGTTAAAAAATGCAATACTTCCGTTAAAAATAATATACATATATCATTCTATGCCACAGAGGAAAAAATAATATTCTTCTTTTTAGTTTCTTCTCAAATCTGACATCAGTAAAATAAGTTGAAAAGTTCATCCCCACAAAGATTGGCAAGTTTTCATTAATCTAGAAGTTAAGAGAAAATGATTAAATCGTATAACATTTATTTTGTGAAAATATGTGAATGATTTTTGAGTATTTGATAAAATATATAGAATGAGCTAGATTATTTAAATGTTTCTTATTATAATAATATAAATGCTAAGAAGTTCTGCTCAACAAAGCTATTAATTAGTTGCAAAACATATGTGTATTTAATGAAACTAGAAAGTTAAATTTAATTAACGAAAAATAACAGATTTTATTTTATTGACTTATTTAATTTCAATTGCCAAAGTTTCAGAAATTTTAATTTCATAATGCACACATTATTTACTACACATGTTATAATATTTAGAAAATAAATTTTGTTAAATTTCTTATCCATCCAACTACAATGAAAGTCTTTCTAGCAGATTATTCAAGTTGGTTGAATAAGTTCGCATCTGTGTTAAATCGGTGTGTTTGCGATGACCGGTTTTATTATCGGGGTAGCAGGTACGGTTGTAAAAGCTATAAGGTTCATAATTGCAAAGCATAAAATTTCTTACTGCCAGTGGCATGTCTCGTACTCCGAAAACTTTATAGCAGAAGTGTACAAAGTGTACGTAGTTCTTTCTCGAACTTGTGTAATCCTAAACAGATTCGGTATGACCTTTCTCTCTTAATACTTGTAGTCTTGCAACACGAATTTATTATTTATTCGATTAGTAGGTACTTGTACTTATTTTTATGGTATTTCAAACGCATATTCAAATAAATGCAACAAAGTTGACGACTGTCGCATCATCAAACAACTTATTTGTTATCTACCATCGCTCGCAGCAACCTTACTTTCTACTGGTACTGCCTTATGACTGGGAATTTAAGGATTGCACCATCAACTGTCAGGGTCGTAGTTAATTACAAAATTGTAAGTTGTAATTATACGTAAAAAAAGTGTTACATCGTCACACTGAATGTTACATGGGTTGATTTTTTTTTTTCTTAAACGCATTCCACGTACAGTCTAAATTCAAAGCAAAAATAAATCTGACCATAACTGCCAAACGGTCAACAATAAATAATTCGATGCTTGCTTGCCCTAGACTGAAATTTAAATTTTTGTTGGGGAGACATTACTTTTAATTCCGATTGTACGTCTAATCTAAACACACTGTTTCAATTCTGATAGTGATAACCACCTGACCGTAACTGCCTAATTCGATGCCTTGGTTATCCTAGACTGAAATCAAGTTTTTTTCTTGGGGAGACATTACCTTGAATTCCGATTGTATGTACATCTAAATCTAAAAGCACTGTTTCAGTTTGATGTAAAAATCCTTCCGAAAAAATGTAACTTTATTGCGTTTTTTTTTTCGCAAAAATTCTTTCAGTCACGTGAATGTAATCACAAAGGAGTGAAGTTGCGAACGCTCCGGGCGTTTTAATTATGAAAGCTAACTCGAAATTCAATTAACCGAAAGTGTAATAATGATAAAAAAAAGGGCCGGCTCGAAAGTAAAGAGAAGAATTTAATTGTGTATGCGAAGAAACCTGAATGGCTTTTCCTAAAAAAAAAACACTTCCTACTTTGTCTACTTTTCCCTGTTGTTTTAATTATCAGCCAAGATTTAAATTTGCAAAGAAAATTAAATCGAACGTGAAATAATACATAGGGTCTCTCAAGTTGAGTGGCCTATTATAAATCGCTTGAAACAATAATGTTCAAGCCTTTCAAATCATCTTAGTTATCATTGAAAAATTTATAGGGTGATCAAATTAATAATATAGAATATTAATGTTTTTCAGACAAGGAAAAACGTTTTATTATCATTTTTCACTAAAATTGAAAATAATATACAGTTTTTCCTCATCTCCAGTCCCTGTGGATATCCCTTTTGAAATGTTTTTTTGTCTTAATTAAAACCTAATTATATTCGGTTTTTTTAATTCGGAGAAGTACTTTGAAATTTTGGCGCCAAAAACGAGCTCTGTCATTGGTGGCCGGTCGGAATTGACCAATGACAAAGCTCGTTTTTAGCGCCAAAATTTCTCCGAAGTACTCCTCCGAATTAAAAAAAAACCAAGTGTAGAGTGTAATTATATAAATTAAATCCATTAAAAAAAATATTTTCTGGTAAACGACTTCAATTTAAGAATCAAAACGTCTTCTTGACCATCTAAGTTCCTAAATTTGGCCATATTTTGCCAATATCATCAAATATATTATTATTTCTACATAATTACTGGGGAGAGATCATTTTTGAGTATTTATTATCAATTATCATTATTTATCAAAAATTATTTACGTTTAACAATGTCACCAGATATGGTGATAAAGTTGGTCAGTGAGAAAAATCTTTACAGTTTTGTAACGCGAATAAGTACACTCGTACTCCCCTAAAATGCACCTTCTACACGCAAACCTCACCCCTTAAGACCCTGTGCTAGAAGGCCCACAGAAATGTGAAATTGTAGCGCACCACTGTACCTGTTTGATATAAAAAAAAAAATATTTTTTTAAATAAAATTTTATTCAGTTTTTGAAAAAGAAGGGCGCCGACTGCTCTTCCTCCGGCCCTGTTTAAATTACAAACCTTTCATTAATGATTGCCAGCCCGCGACACTAGACACTATCACTGATTAACTGACCCTACATAACGTCACTGTTCACTCTCTTCGCCTACTACTGACGCATTCTGCATTTTTTTTTATGCAATGCGGAGAGCGAGCGTGTGTAACGCGGTTAACCTACCGAAACGTTTAATGCCGCACAATTTCGCAAATGCACAATGCAATAATTTCGAAATGAGTTTGATTTAAATTTTTCCAAATAATTTGATCATGACAGTAACGTTCGATGCTTTCATGCAAAAATCGGTATACAGAGCGCTGCTGCATCTAGAAACGCAACATAGGAAATCCCATGTTTGCACAAACATTAATTGCTGCGTGTATGTTCGCGAACTTATCCGCACGTCTACTTACTCCTATTCCTGATCATCAGAATTACCGGCGAATTATTTATTTATTTATTTTTTACCATTTTATTACCTTTCACGTTACGTGCGAACATTATTATTTTTTTTTCCTCTGCGTTAAATGCCACATTGCACTACGCAATTACTTCGATTGAATATGATTTAACGTTTACCGGAAATTGCACACCACGTTTCGTTTCAACCTGTTATTCTTAATTTAATCGATTAATTAAGCGGCCTAATTAAATTTGAGGCTAAGCGATAAATCGCTTTACGTCGTCGTATCTAATTAGTTAATTAATTTCGCGTACGCTTCATCATAACATAACACAATATGGGGCTATAAACACGGCGGATGTGTTATTATTAGAAAACCTCTCGGTTTTACGTACATACACGCTCTCTAAAAGCGGGCATATTGGAAAGCCATGCAGTGTGCGGTAATTAAATTGAACGCGTTTTGTTCTTATTTAGGAAAAAGAAAAAGAACAGAAAAAAGAACTTCTTGATCAGAGGTGTGTGGTAACACTTGTAGGCAAAAGGTGCCTCTAGTAATATTGCAATATGTACGTGTATGTTGTACAGGCATGCTTTTTAGTAATGCCCCCCTTTAATACAGGGTCATACAAAATAAGTGTCCGACCCGTCAACCACAGGTAGTGCACAGAAAAATAAAACAAAAAGTCTAGAGTGTGTCCCCGGATTGAATTCGATTCGCGATGTGTGTAATGCACCGAAAAAATTTGAATTTAGATTTCATATTATGCAATTCAGGTCTGCTTGGTGCGAAATGAATTTGTGCCAAATTTAACCTCGAAAGTCTTCAAGATGGCGGAATTAACACACAAGAAGAAATGAAATATATGTAAGTCTTTTGAATTTATGAGAAAATTTTGCTAAAATAAAATGTTTCCCGTTTGAAATTATGGAAATATACTAAATTTCAACGGCCTATTCATTCATTTGTTTTTTTTTTTTTCTCTTTACTTCATAGAGAACTTTTTTATATTATACGTTTACTTTTCGCTCTTTTTTTAATTTATTAAAACATGAGTGGTTATATTATTATTAACGTCTTGTATCATTGATCTCAGTTAGAGCGATTATCGTTTGTTTGTGAGATTTGCTGTCGTCTTTGTTTGTGGCGTGCGCAAAAAATATTTTGTTTTCCTTTTCTTTTAAGCGGTCGATTTTTTCTTCAACTTTCCTTCGTCCAGGGTCTTTTTTTATTTTGCGTTTAAGTATTCGTTTCTTCATTTTTAATATTTTTTTGCCTTTCATTTTCCTTGTAATTTTTATTTTTTTGCCTGTGTTAAATGGAGTTAGGTTGAAGTCAGTTGTATGTGATTGACCTTGACACTGATTGAACTTCATATTCATTGATTTTTCATTTTTAACATTTTTTACGCATCATTTTCCTTCAATTTTTATTTTTTAACTGTGTTATTAAAAGGAGTTGGATTGGGGGTCAGTTAAGTTGAATTGACCTTGACGTTGGTCGAGATTCATTTAAATTGATTTAATTTATTTTTAACATACCATTTTATCTTTTTCTAATTTTTATTTTTTTTTAAATTGTTTTAAATGCGTGCAGGTTTCTTGTTTATTATTATTATTATTATTATTATTATTATTATTATTATTATTATTATTATTTGAGTTGACTGAGTTCATTTAAATTGGATAGACGTTCAGATTTTTTCAGCTTCATTTTAGTCGAGGTAATATTAAAAAAAAATTTACTCTCATTTCCTTTTCTTTTAAGCGGTCGATTTTTTCTTCAACTTTCCTTCGTCCAGGGTCTTTTTTATTTTGGTTGATTTTTTTGGTTTGAGTTTAAGTATTCGTTTTTTTGTTTGGCATAAATCGATACATTTTCAGTTTCTCAAATTTGTTTTCTTTTTTTACTTGTTGCTTGCGCAAGTCATTTTTCATTTCCTTTAACAATATCATTCGATCGTCTTTTGTTCGCTTTTTTTTGTTTAATTTTTGTTTAATTCACATTTAGCTACTTTTTCCTATTTTGTTTTGCCTCTTCTTCAGGGTTAGTTTTTTTTTTTAATTTTAAATCGATTTTTTCTTCAACTTTCCTTCGTCCAGGCTCTCTTTTTATTTTGGTTGATTTTTTTGGTTTGAATTTAAGCATTCGTTTCTTGTTTGCCATAAATCGATGTATTTTCAGTTTCTAAAATTTGTTTTTTTTTACTTGTTGCTTGCGCAAGTCATTTTTCATTTCCTTTAACAATATCATTCGATCGTCTTTTGTTCGCTTTTTTTTTGTTTAATTTTTGTTTAATTCACATTTAGTTACTTTTTCCCATTTTGTTCTCAATTTGCCTCTTCTTCATCCAAATCAGGGTTAGTTTTTTTTTTTTTTAATTTTAAATCGATTTTTTTCTTCAACTTTCCTTCGTCCATGGTCTCTTTTTATTTTGGTTGATTTTTTTGGATTTGAGTTTAAGCATTCGTTTTTTGTTTGCCATAAATCGATGTATTTTCAGTTACTAAAATTCGTTTTTTTTTTTATTTGTTGCTTACGCAAGTCATTTTTCATTTCCTTTAGCAATATTATTCGATCGTCTTTTGTTTGCCTTTTTTTGTTTTATTTTTGTTTAATTCACATTTGTTTAATCTTTCCTATTTTGTTCTCAATTTTGCCTTTTCTTCATCCAAATCAGGGTTACTTTTTTATTTTTTTATTTTAAGTCGATATTTTTTCTTCAACTTTCCTTCGTCCAAGGTCTCTTTTTATTTTGGTTGATTTTTTTGGTTTGAGTTTAAGTATTCGTTTTTATTTGCCATAAATCGATATATTTTCATTTCCTAAAATTTCTTTTTTTTTAATTTGTTGTTTACGCAAGTCATTTTTCATTTCCTTTAGCAATATCATTCGATCGTCTTTTGTTTGCTTTTTTTTTGTTTAATTTTTGTTTAATTTACATTTAGTTATTCTTTCCTATTTTGTTCTCAATTTTGCCTTTTCTTCATCCATATCAGGGTTAGTTTTTTATTTTTTAATTTTAATTTGTTTGTTTCTTCAACTTTTTGCTTTGAGTTTTTTTGTTTGCAATAAATCGATATATTTTCAGTTTTTAAAATTTGTTTTTTTTTTATTTGTTGCTTGCCCAAGTCATTTTCCATTTCCTTTAACAATATCATTCGATCGTCTTTTGTTTGCTTTTTGCTTAATTTACATTTAGTTGCTTTTTCTTATTTTATTCTCAATTTTCCTTTTCTTTATCCAAATCAGGCGTAGTTTTTGTTTTTATTTTAAGTAATTTTTTTGGTCTAAATTTAAGAGGTCACGTTTTGTTTCTGAATTTTTTTTTTTTCAAAATTTTCGAAGAATAGAATCCCGCCTAAAATACTTTCATATTTGTCGTCGAATTTGATTGGGTTTGAGATTTCTTCTTTTCAATTAAAGCGATCGTCTTTTATTTATAAAATTTATTAATTTTTTGATTGTTCGTTGCTTGCGCAAAGGACGTTCCGTGTTTGCTCTATCATTTTTTAGCAAGATCGTTCGATCGTCTTTTGTTTTTGCTATTTTATTTGACTTTTAAAATTTTTCCGATTTTTTTTTTTTTTCTTCAATTTGCCCTCGTCCATTTCAGGGTTAGTTTTTTTTTTTTCTTCTTTATTTCGATTGCTCTTTTGCTGTTTAAATTTAAGCGGTCGTTTTTGTTCCTGAAATTTGTTTTTCTTTTCCACTTTTCCAATTTTCGAAAGAGGATCCTTCCCAAGATACTTCCAATTGTGTCTTCGATTTTTACTATTTGATTAATTTTCTTGTTTTGAAAATTAAAGCGACCGTCTTTTGTTTCTGAAATTTGTTTTTTTTTCGTTCCTTCTTTATTTTTCGCCCGCGCAAAAAATTTTCTGCTTTCCTTTTTTCATTTTATTTTGCAACATGATCCCATCGTCGTTGTCTCTTTTTTCTTTCTCTCTATACATTTTATTAATTTTTCCGACTTTTTATCAATTCGCCCGGTCTCAGTTATTTTTATTTTGACTATTTACGTTTTATTATAGTTGTAAGAAATTAACGCTGCCGTCAGGTACTAACTATGTGGACTGTTATTTGAATAATCAATTATTTTTTATTTGTATTTTGGTCGATAAATATGTAGATTTGCATTAATATTTTATTTTAACTTTACTGAAATATTATTTACATGTGATTAGCAATGTGCGGACGAAAATTTACCTTGGGTTATCGCTCACGTAAAATAAGCCATAATTCAATCTCTCAACATCGCTTTATTACTTTCTGTGTTTATTTACCTGTTTGCTTTGTCTACCTATTATAGTATGTAGTTGTGAAAAGGAATTGATTAGGTCGCAATTAATATTTGTAGGGGAGACATTACTAAAAAGCATGCCTGTACATACATACATACCTACATATATGTACATCTACTAAACCGTAACATTAGGCATACCATAAATTAAAATGATTTTAGTTAATCGCTGCCTTAATTACGCGGAAGTTCTGTTTAATGAGTGCTCCCCCCCCCACCCTTGACCATTAAAATATTCAGATTTGGACTCTAGTGATTACCGATGATTAGTGATTACTTACTTACTGTTTAATTTATTGAAAACCGATTTTGAAAATGAGGGCGGAAAAATGTCTACGTTATTAACTAACTGTAGGTTATAAAATCCGTTAGTCGAAAGGTTAAAAGTTATAATTTGCTTGTCGCCTGTGTGTTCGTTCTCGTTTCTGTGATATACATTTAGCCTTCGGGACAGTTTCCGAACAATTCCATGCCCGTGGATTCATTCGTTCACACCTGCCTGCGTCATTATTATTAGCATTTACATGGCGTGATCATTAAATGTTTACAACTGTCGTAAGTTAATGAGCGAGCGTCGTCGTGCACACATAAAACCGGAGGCTTTTGTTTTGGTAACGCTGATGCTTTCACTGGGCCATAAAACACTAAAGTCGCACAGCGAGCGGCAATGAGAAAAAAAAAATATTTTACGCCGCACCATCTGATACGTACGTTTAGGACCATAAAATGACGAAGATTAATTTATTGCTAATTAATTGATTGATTAAACACTGGAAAGCGAGAATGAGTTTGGTTCAGTGTTCCATGAACTGCATCAATCAAAAATTAAATTGAATCCAAAACTATCTCAAAAGATAAAATAGAACATAATTTTTTTACATTTCATTTTCCTTGTAATTTTTATTTTTGTCCGTGTTAAATAGAGTTGTGTTACTTTTCATTTTTAATTTTTTGCCATGCGTTAAGTTTGAGGTCAGTTTGGTTCGATTAGATTGGATTGACGTTGACATTAACTGAACCTCATTTTCATTGATTTTTTATTTTTAATATTTTTTTACCTTTCATTTTCCTTGTAATTTTTATTTTTTACCTGTGTTAAATGGAGTTGGATTGGGGGTCAGTTAAGTTGAATTGACCTTGACGTTGGTCGAGATTCATTTAAATTGATTTAATTTATTTTTAACATACCATTTGATCTTTTTCTAATCTTTATTTTTTTTAAATTGTTTTAAATGCGTGCAGGTTTCTTGTTTATTATTATTATTATTATTATTATTATTATTATTATTATTATTATTATTATTATTTGAGTTGACTGAGTTCATTTAAATTGAATTGACCTTCAGATTTTTTCAGCTTCATTTTAGTCGAGGTATACATTAAAAAAAAATTACTCTCATTTCTTTAAGATATTTTTTATATTTTTTGCTTAGGTTGAGTTCAGTTGGATTATGGTGACATTGAAATATGTATATTTTTTTGTTCAGTTTTAATGTCTGGTTTTAATTATTTAATTACTTTTATTGTTTTTTTTTAAATATTTTATTATTTTACTTGGCCTGAACGAATTAAGCTCGGTTGTTTGTTTGAATTGGATTCAGATTAGGTTAAGCTTCGCTTTAATCGTTTTTTTTTTAATTTTCACATTTTTTACTTTATTATTTTTGTGCATTTAATTTTTTGTATTGTAATTTTTTGCAGAGTAATTTTTTAGTGTATTTTTTTGCAGTGTAATTTTTTTGTGAATTTAATTCGCATTCGATTGAACAGAATTAGTTGAGCTCAGTTGTTTGGTTGTATTGGGTTGAGATTGGTTGAACTTTAATTTTTTTTTTTTTTTTTTTAATTTGACATTTTTACTTTATTTTTTTGTGCATTTAATTTTTGTGCATTGTAATTTTTTGTAGTGTAATTTTTGGTGAACTTAATTTTTTGCTGCGATTGAACAGAATTGGGTTGGGTTCGGTTCAGGTAGGCTGACCTTGAGACTGGTTAAGCTACATTTTAATTGATTTTTAATTTTTAACATTTCTTGCTTTAATTTCTTTTGTACATTTAATTTTACATTTTTTTACTTTATTTTTTTGCATTTAATTTTTTGTATTGTAATTTTTTGCAGTGTAATTTTTGTAGTGTAATTTTTTTGTGAATTTAATATTTTGCTGCGATTGAGCAGAATTAGTTGAGCTCAGTTGTTTGGTTGTATTGGGTTGAGATTGGTTGAACTTTAATTTTTTTTTTTTTTTTTAATTTGACATTTTCACTTTATTTTTTTGTGCATTTAATTTTTTTGTATTATAATTTTTCCCGGTATAATTTTTTTTGCGAACTTAATTTTTTGCTGCGATTGACCAGACTTAGATCGTGTTCAGTTGAGGTGGGTTGACCTTGAGACTGGTTAAGCTACATTTTAATTGATTTTGATAATTTTTTACATTTTTCAATTTTTTGTCGACGATGTTTCGCTATACGTCAACTTTTAAAATCGACTTTTGCCATCACCCAAGGCTATTATAATTACAAACACATTTTCTTTTGTTTTGTTTTTTGTGATAAAAAAATAATTTTAAATTTAATGGAATCGACTTTTTTTTTAAGAAAAACTGACGACAATTGGTTGCATAGAATTGACAACAGTATATCAGACGTACGTCATAAATTGTTGCTGCCATAACGCCGCGTTTGACGTTAACATAACCTCACATTGACATTGTTAACGTTAAGACAAAGAAAGCCGGCGACAGCTCACTGTTTTATAAGTTAGTGATTAGTGCATCGTATTGGAGGCTACTTGTCAAACTGACTGCGTGCTTTCCCACAGGACATTATTACCCAATTGTTTTTATTTACTTTTCTTAGGTTATGTCTGGTGACGTATGTCTGTACTTCGGTCAGACAAGAATTTGTAGCATTCGCGCTTCGAGTTTTTTAAATATTTTTTCGCCACATTTAATCAAATTCAACTTCTCGCTCTCATGCAAAAAAAAGACTGCTATGTTACGCTCCCCCATAGACAATGTATATGTATACGACGGGTAACGATTTTATTTATTGTTTCCTTTTTTATTTTCCCATCGCCCGCCGCCGTCCCTTCCGAAGCGATTCTTTTTACGGGCGAAATAAAAACGCGCCCGTTTTTTTTTACGACTCGCGCGTCGCATATGAACGTAAAACCAGACACTTGCATGTACAAGAGTTTCCGTTTTGCAGACTGAATTAACCGAAAGACTTCGACAGCGACGAGGTCGCGGAGACACCAGCGAAGATGACGAAGGTCTTCCAAGGAGCCCCTGCAACTCGCCGACCACGACCGAAGGACTTCTCGACAAGACTGCCATCAAAGTAAGAAACGCTATTTATTATTACGTATTCCGTTCGGTTGGTTATTTCAATTCTGCAGCTGACACTCCTCAGCTTTGGTTCATCACACTTTATTGTTATGCCCTCGAGCAGATTGTAATTTATTTTTTCTATAACTGTACCTACATGTTACTTTTTTTGTATGTACGTATGTACGCGTGCCAGAGCCAATGTTTGCGAAGCCCCAAATTAACGCGCCCCTCAATTGTATGGATTTCAATAATCGCCGTTAATCTGCCGGGGGAATCACAGATGGCAGGTGTTGTGAGCCAATTATGATTTTATCTGCTTTATTGATGCGTTTATCGTCTTTTGCATTTTAAATAATGAAAGTAAATAAAGCGAGTAAATTCAAGCCTGTAATGATGGGTCGCATCATCCATGAAATTGTTAAAATTATGCCAAAAATGAATTCCTGAGTAAATTCTAGCCTGAAATGATGGGTCGCATCATGGGTCTAGCGCGAGCGGTTCTCGAGTTTTTTCATCTGTTTTTCGTAGTGCTACTCGAGAACCAATCAAGATAGACCCATGGTGCGACCCATCAATTCAGGCTAGAATTTACTGGGGAACTCAAAAATGCAACAAAAACTGTAATTTTCGTATATTTCACGAGATGACGCTGCTCCATTTTTGTAATATGAATTTGAATTACTCTTCAGAAGCCGGATTTTTTTTTTCTCGAGAAAAAATCAAAAAAAAATATGGAGAGGGCAACTTTTTGCAAATTTTTAAAGAGAAAAATGACGTGCAATATTTAGGAAGAAAAAATCTAAAGAATGAGTAAAAGCATAAAATAAAAAAATAAAAAGAATAAATTAAAAAAATTATTTTATAACGTGCAATAATCTTCTGTTCGTCAAAAGATATTCGAACAGGAAACGGTAATCGCAAGAAATCAGAACAAATAAATTCTAAATAAATGAAAAATTGGAAACGGATAAGAAATAATAAAAACTGATTTTAGTAAATCCAAAAAAGTATTATTATTTTGTGAACAAGGGACGGTCCGTGGTCACTATTTTTTCATTTGCCAAATGCGTCAGGAGCCGCTTATAAACACACACCCACAAAAAAAAAACAATTGAACATCACGTCACCAAAAAATACATCGAAGTCACAATTTTTTAAGGAACATTTTGTATGTAATAACTTTTCTGAATTCTCCAGGAAATTCTAGCCTGAACTGATGGATCACATCATGGGTCTAGCGCGAACGGTTACCGAGATTTTTCATTTGTTTTAGGTGGTACAACTCGAGAACCAATCAAGATAGATCTATGGTGCGACCCATCACATACACGCTAGAATTTACTCGATAACTCAAAAATGCAACAAAAAGTGCAACTTTCGTATATTCCTTGAGATTGTTAAAATTATGTCTCGAAAATGAATTCCAGAGTAAATTCCAGCCTGAAATGATGGGTCGCATCGTGGGTCTAGCACGAGCGGTTCACGAGTTTTTTCATTTGTTTTTGGTGGTTCAACTCTAGAACCAGTCAAGGTAGACCCATGGTGCGACCCATCATTTCAGGCTAGAATTTACTCGGGAACTCAAACATGCAATAAAAAGTGCAACTTTCGTATATTCCACGAGATTGTTAAAATGACGTCTCGAGAATGAATTCCTTAGTAAATTCTAGTCTGAATTAATGGGTCGCATCGTGGGTCTAGCCCGAGCGGTTCACGAGTTTTTTCATTTGTTTTTGGTGGTTCAACTCTAGAATCAATCAAGATAGACCCATGATGCGACCCATCATTTCAGGCTAGAATTTACTCGGGAACTCAAAAATGCAACAAAAAGTGCAACTTTCGTATATTCCACGAGATTGTTAAAATTACGTCTCGAGAATGAATTCCTGAGTAAATTCAAGTCTGAAATGATGGGTCGCACCGTGGGTCTAACGCGAGCGGTTAACGAGCTTTTTCATTTGTTTTGATGGTTCAACTCGAGAACCAGTCAAGATAGACCCATGGTGCGACCCATCATTTCAGGCTAGAATTTGCTCGGGAACTCAAAAATGCAACGAAATTGACTATGCGCGAACTTTGTAGTAAACTATTTTTTTTTAAATGAAATCGAGGGTAAAAGCAACTCGTAATATTCTGCACTCTCAGCAAAATTGCGTTAAACGTCCGTTCGATTGAAATTGGAATAGCGGTAATTGACGATAGACGCAGCGCTCTAGCGCCAACACAGCTCAGATTGGAGGCAGACCTGGCAGCGAATTTTTAAAGCCTTGTTGACAACGCTGTGCACACTTTCTGTAAATCGCAAGCCTCCTTAACAGACGTTACATAAATTACATAAAGTCATAAAATTTTCTTTCTTTTATAATCTCACTCGCACATTGTAAACAATTTTAGTAACATCACCATCGATGTGGATTTCTACTGTACAGGGTGTCAACTATCTTGGGTAGTTTTGCTTTTTTTTTGTATAGAACGACGGTGTAGGTAACTTACAATCGATTTACAAAAGGAAATGGCAAAAGTTTTTTTCTTTCTTTAATTAGTGTAAAGACCGTCCCTCATTGGTTGACTCTGAAAATGTATGCGCATCTAATCAACCAATTTTTAATTGCTAAAAGTGCACAATAGGTCATTAAAAAACTTATTACAGTTTTCTTTTTGCAAATCGATAGTAATTTTCATGCACCACCGTTCCGCACAAAAGGACTTCTTCTGATAGATCACACCCTGTATATATCTTTAACCAGTTTAGTCTCTTATCGATTATTTATGTATTTATTTTCTCTCTTCGCGTTTTAATTTAAAAAAAATATAGAATGCTCTAGTAATCGTATGAGTACTCGACGTTGCCCAATCATTGCTTGCTTGCCGTGTGCGTACAGTTCTTGTGAAGTGGCGCAACCGGCGCTAATTTATCACTTTTCTAAATTGCGAGAGGAACCAGCTCGCTCGCGCAGTGTAATACCTACATCTTTGTTTTGCAAGAAACGAGAAAGCGAGAAGAGTTTATTGCGAGCGGGCGTTTTTTTTTGCATAACGTTGCAAAAGTGCTCTCAAGGCCTAACTCTTCAGTTGTTTCTGGTACCGACGTCCTATTTAGCCCTCTTCAAAGGGTTTCGGTGTACACTTTAATGGATGGATTAATTATTGAAGATGTATGAAGTGAAGAAACGTAAGGTGACAGAAATATTTTGGCAGTCTGTGGCATACATATGGTATCCTAATTAAAAATGCAAAACACTCTTTGAACCTAATCGACTTCCTTGCTGACGAGGCCCCAAAGAGGATCGAAGGGGATGCTCAGGAGGTTCAGTGCAATCGAAACTGACTTGCAATTATATATTTTTTTTAATCACAAACGCTTTGTCCCCATATTTTTTTCCTGTATTTTGATTACCAAATAAGTTAAATTAAAAATTAATAAAGAACAATTACGTACCCCCAGTTGAAATTGTATTTTTTTTTTTGTTAATTTTTATTTTAGAGAATTAAAAGTTCAAGTGAAGTAATAAAGAAATAATATTTGATGCGTCCCTTATAACTTTTGCAATAAAAAAAAAGGTTACATTTTGAGTAACAAGACACAAAAAAATGAATGAAAATTCAAGTTACTTTAATTTTAATTAACAAAAATTAATAATAATAATAATAATAATCAAAGAGGCGCACGATCTTTCGAATAAAAAAAAGAGAACGTACGACGATGACGTCTGAAAAGAGAAATTATAATAAAAAGTACTAAAATTATAAAAAAATACTAAAATTATAAAAAAAAATACTAAAGTACTAACAGCCGGTAAACAATGACATTGATTCTCATTCAACTTTTTCACAGATATTTACGTTCTTTGTTTGTTTTATCAATTTTATTTCATGACGTTCGTTTTTCTTCCCTTTTTTGCTTTATTCTTATCCTATTTTTTATGTGTATTCGTAAACTACTCCTGACACCGGCTTTCATTTGCCAAAGTCTGTGAAAAAGCGATGTCATTGTGATCGATTGTTGGTTAATTTTAGATATATTATACTAAAGCGTCAGGAACTGCTCAGAAACAAAAAAGAAAACCATTCAATGTAACGTTACCAAAAAAAAAAAAAAAAACGTCAAAGTCACGTTTTTTTAACGGAACACTTCGTAAGTAGTGACTTTTCTGGATTCTCCAGGAAATTCTAGCATGAATTGATGGGTCGCATCATGGGTGTAGCACGAGCGGTCTTTTAATTTGTTTTTGGCGGTACAGCTCGAGGACCAATCAAGATACACCCATGGTGCGACCCATCATTTCAGACTAGAATTTACTCGGGAACTCAAAAGTGCAACAAAATGTGTAGTTTTCGTATATTCCACACGAGATCGTTACAATTATGTCAAAAATGAATTCCTGAGTAAATTTCAGCCTGAAATGATGGGTCGCACCGTGGGTCTAGAGCGAGCGGTTCTCGAGTTTTTTTCATTTGTTTTTGGCGGTGCAACTCGAGAACGAATCAAGATAGACCCATGGTGCGACCCATCATTTCAGGCTATAATTTACTGGGGAACTCAAAAATGCAACAAAATGTGCAGTTTTCGTATATTCCACACGAGATCGTTACAATTATGTCAAAAATGAATTCCTGAGTAAATTTCAGCCTGAAATGATGGGTCGCATCGTGGGTCTAGCGTGAACGGTTCTCGAGTTTTTTCATTTGTTTTTCGTGGTTCAACTCTAGAACCAATCAAGATAGACCCATGGTGCGACCCATCAATTCAGGCTAGAATTTACTCGGGAACTCAAAATTGCAACAAAATGTGCAGTTTTCGTATATTCCACACGAGATCGTTATAATTATGTCAAAAATGAATTCCTGAGTAAATTTCAGCCTGAAATGATGGGTCGCATCGTGGGTCTAGCACGAGCGGTTCTCGAGTTTTTTCATTTGTTCCGTTAAAAAATCGTGACCTTGGCGGTACAGCTCGAGAACCAATGAAGATAGACCCATGGTGCGACCCATCATTTCAGGCTAGAATTTACTGGGGAACTCGAAAATGCAAGAATTTCTGAAATTGCGTTGCTCATTTTTTTATAATACGAATTGGAACTAACTTTAATGTTTCCTTTTTGGTTCTGAGGTATTATTGCTTGAAAAAACTTCGGAAAAAATTGAAAACCCCTACATTTTTCTTTATTTTTTATACTTTTATTCTTCATTTTTAATTCCGCTCTTAAGTCAAAGTAAATTCTATACTTGCAGTAATAGTAATTTGGCGTCTTTAGTTTAAGTTAATTTCTGTTTTCTAACATCTTTTATCTTGACTTTTTATTCACCCTGATGCTTCCACCAAAAAAAGAATTGCAATTACCTTTCCCTTCACCGCGTAACTAAGTTTTCATTTAATTCATTACTCCGTTGCGAAATTCGCAATTAGGCAATTCATCGGTTTTCCGCCGGGCACCGAAATTAATTTAGGCGTGTAATACCTAAACTAATAAATGTACACTCATTCGGCGGTCACGGCGAACGGTTTCGTTTCGTTATTTTACGCGGCGCTCACCTAATCGACGTCGGAGCATGAAATTGCGACCTTTCATCGCTGAAAACCAACCCAAGGAGGATTATGGGGAGGCGTCCCCCTGACATTTCGTTTGCCTTATTGACTTTCTTTTGTTTGCGCTGCATAACCCAATTAGGTTTTAATGAGTACGTATCGTAAAAGCGCGCGCGAACTTGAAAACGCCGACACTTCCGATGTTTGTCCGTCCCAAAACCAAAAGGTCAAAAATGTAGATATTACTGGAAAATCGAAAATTTTAACGTTACTTGGTCAAAGCGGTCGAAGTTAATTAATCGAAATAAGAAAGTAAAGAAAATCATGTGTTTAATCAAGCAGTACATATGAAATGATTATTTATGAAGACAGTAGCAGCGTTGGGGGGAGGGAATTTGATGAAGTGAACAAAAAATCAAAACAATGCGAATCATTGCTCGGCGTACGTGAGTCATACATCAGTCATGCATGGTGAAACAAGAAGATCACATCACTTATTATGAATCACGCTGTATCCTTACACCCTCAAGTTTTATTTTTAACGTTTTGACAGAACCATGATTTGGAAGGCTAGGGAACATGAAGGACCTTTCGCTCTCGTAAATAATGGAGGTAACAGACGTACTTTTAAGGTAACTAAATGAAACGCTAAAGGAAATGAAACTGAGATTCCTCCACGTCGAAAGCCGCGCACATATTACATAATGAAACCTGTAACAAAGCATTAACCGAGCAGAATTGAAGGCATTTTTATTTTACGTACTCGTACAGTCCGGTCGGTAGTTAGTTGGTTGGCAGTGCATAAGTTAGAAAGTTCCATTTTGAATGATACTTCCGCGTTTAAGATGATGTTCCTGCATCTTCTTTTTACATTGTATACAGCAACAATAACGCGATTATAATGATGTGGTTGTGTTGTTGCTGCTGCTGCTGCTACAAGAGTTAAATAAAATCCAATATTACATTAGGCAGAGAAAGAAAGAATGCTTTGCGGAAGTGACTGTGATTACTTCAGCAACCTCGTCTGCTTCAAAAGCATCAAAATCTTTCTACCACCATCCGAAGATGATCGATACGGTCACGATCAGGTTTGTTTACAAAAAAAAAAAATTAAAAATTAATTGCGCCAAGTGTTGTTGCAACAGCCGGCAAACAAACGACAGGCAAGGTTAATTATCAATAAATATTTTTACGAAATCGACCATTGGTTATGCAAAAATGTGACATTTGGATTGTTGAAAAATTACAAAACGTTTCAATGACTGTTTACTTTTTCTGCATTCTATGGTGGTCGCATTGCTTGCGCGCGCAACCGTTAATGCGTAATTATTTAAAATAACAACAATAATCATAACAGTAATAACAGTTGGTGTGAAGTGTACCATCTGCGTGATTAGTATGCCGTTGAATGCCTCTTGCTAATAATGTCTGACACATGTAAAACACGCATGTCGTTGTACGCTGTGAATTTAAATTTTTCTCAAACAATGAGTCTGCAAAGTGTTTTGAGGAAACTGATGAACTCTTCTAGACTTACAAAGACCTACAAAAATCGAGAGGTGTCTCGTAATTATAAAAAATTTATCCCAACTTTATTATCTATACTTGATTAAATTTTGAAATGAAGTTTATTTATTTATTTTTTTTGTACGAACCTACGTTATTTGGAATTTTTCTTCAGGGTGTAACTGAAAAAGCGTTTCAAGATGAAATTTTTGCAAAAAAACACAAGTCTCTAACTACATTTATTAGGAAGATAATTGCATTTGTTTGAAGTATTGCAACAGCCTTAATTTTTTTTCTAAAAAGTTGAATAACGCAAAAACGATTTAGATCAAACCCTATGTGTGTTACATAAAGTCACATTAAAATTCAGTCCGGAATCCGAAAATGTAAAAATATACAGGATGTTCCGTTTAAAATAACGAAGTGACATAACGCCCAGACCAAACGGAACACCCTGTATACACCAAACTAATTTTAAATAATGCCCCACGTGATACCGAGTAACTTTCATTTGAAACATTTTTTTATAAAATGAGTAACTAAGGAGATACGAAGGAAGTCGCCTTAAGTGAAACAGCCTGTATGTCGTTCGAAATAAATTATGAGCTTCGTTTCTTCGTTAATATTGAATAAGCGAGCATTTGTTTCTTTCAAAGATGTAATCGTAAAATCTTATTCAGTCATAATTGCAATTCCTACATACAGGGTTTGCCCGTAAAGTTTTGAAATTGATTATTTTTTATAAATATTTATTATCAAAAAAAAGGACGTTTGAGGAGGTTCGAAAAACTTGAATTTATTTTTTATTTATTTGTTTTATTCCTAACCGGTAATAAACAATGCACATACGAAAAGGTCCCTGACTTCGAATAGTCAGGAGTATAAATAATTTCGCAATTTCCTTTCTCCCCCGCCCCCGCAAGATGGCGTTTGCCTATGAGTGCCGTTTAAAACGCAAAACAAAAAACGAACTGAATTTAAAAAAAAATCATGCATCTTTTTTAAAATTTAACCCAACTGTTTTTAAAGTGACGTTTAATCTCAGTTTTATTAAATCCTGTTGAATTTGTTTTTTTTTTCATTCTTGTTCACTTGTTTTTATTTCTTTTCTTTTATTACATTTCATCGTGGGATGTTCCATTTTTGGAAAAAAAAAACAGAGCGAAGACTATTTGTGGCACTTCATTTGTTCACGCCGTCACGTTTGTTCATGTTTGCCGAAAGCCGATCGTCTTTTGTTTTCTCCAGTCATTTTTAGAAACAAAAGAAGCAAAAAAGAGTGATCGAAAACGATTTTTTTTTTCGATTATCCTTTTTTTTTCATCATCGTTTTGTTCATTCGGGTTCGTCGCATTCCCTGATACTCGATCGTCTTTTGTTTTCTCCACGCTATCATAAAATGTTGTTCTTTTCTCGTTTTATTTTTGTTTTTTTTTTCTCGTGTTCTGACGCACAGTTTAAAAGAAATTCCGTCGTCTTCTAGGCACGTTCTTGTTTGCTTCGATCGTCTTTTTGTTTCTAAAATGTATTTTTTAAATTCAGTGTTTTTTTTTCTTGTTTTTATTTAATTTTTTTGTAACTAGGATAGCATATTTTCCCGTTTTTTTTTTTTTTTTTTGGCGGGGGATTTTATCTCAAAGATCTTCACTTTATTTATTGTAATAATAAATTAATGAATGAATAAATGAACTTTTTATGGCCATCGTCTCCAGTTATTAAAATTATTTTTTTTTGTTTTCCATTTTTTTTTTCGATTAAATATTATTTTAAACTTTTATTAACCTTTTGTAATGACACTTTCCCGTGTGCAGAGAATTTAATAGTTATAATTTTATTTATTATTTTTTGATGATAGTTTTCCCATTTTTTCTTTATTGGCTGCTTTTATTACATAGATTTCGACGTCTTCGAGTCTCCTCTGACTTCTGTTTAAAAAAATTAGTGTGACCATTTCTTATTCACAAAATATTAATAATAATAGCTTGGATTTACTCAAATCAATTTTATATTATTTCTTGGGTTTCCGATTTTTCATTTATTTATTTAGAATGTATTTGTTTTGACTTCTTGGAGTGTCGCCTCTTGTTCTGAATATCTTTTGACGAACAGAATGTTATTGCACTTAAGGTATACGTAAATAAAATTGTTTTTTTTTTTTTAATTTATCGATTTTTATTTTACGTTATTATTTATTCTTTAGATTTTTTTCATAACAATTGCACGTCATTTTTCTCTTTAAGAATTTGCAAAAAATTGCTCTCGTCATATTTTTGATTTTTTTCTCGAGAAATAAAAAAATCCGGCTTCTGAAAAGTAATTCAAATTAATATTACAAAAAAAACGAGTAGCGCCATCTTGTGCAATACACAAAAATTGCAGTTTTTGTTGCATTTTTGAGTTCCCGAGTAAATTCTAGCCTGAATTGATGGGTCGCACCCTGGGTCTATTTTGATTGGTTCTCGAGTTGAACCATCAAAAACAAATGAAAAAACTCGGTAACCGTTCGCGCTAGACCCACGATGCGACCCATCATTTCAGGCTAGAATTTACTCAGGAATTCATTTTCGACATAATTTTGACAATTTCGGGTACCACCAAAAACAAATTAATAAACTTGGTAACCGCTCACGCTAGATCCATGATGCGACTCATCAACTCGCGGTAGAATTATCTCGCGAATTCAAAAATGCCATTATATACTAAGTGTTCCAATGAAAAATGTAAAACCTTGTTATATTTCTTGGTAACGCGATGCGTAATTGTTTTTTTATTTTTTTGTAAACGACACCTGACTCTTAATTTTAAATATTTAGAATGACGAGCTGACTATTACGCTGGCTGAAAATTGCTAGAATAGAGTTTCTTTCGTCTTTGCAAATTATGTATTTTATGGGGGGAGGGGGCCAACTTTTGAACATTTGTTATAATTTTGATTTGAGTTTTGCACTGTTCACTTTTGGCCATTAAAGTAAACGTCTTTTGTTACTAGATTAAACGCATTTGTAACTATTGAAGAAAAAAGAGAAACTTTAAAATCGCAGTAACGTCTGAACAAAAGCAAACGGGATTATGTTGCTAAGATGTTGTTGTTTACATTCGCTGACAGTCGCTCGTATTTTGCTGCAAATTGGATCTATGTTTTTTTTTTTTTTTTTTTAAATAAAATTGTATCTACATTCATTTGTCAAAGTTTCTGAAGGGGCTAAAGAAACACCCTGTGTCAAAATCCGTGCATTTTAAATGCAACCTTCCACATTTTTGGATTCGTACTTCAACTTTTGGCATATTTTTGCGTAAGAATGACAAATTTAACATTTCCTCGAAATTTTGACGTTTACGAGAATTTTGAAAAACGTGAATATTTCAAAAACGAAAAAAGATAGAGATGTCCACACTAAACTACATTAGATACTAGATGTTCTTCTCTACGGATTAGCATAAATAACTGACATAATCGTATACACCCTGTATACTATATAATTTGTGGTACTTTATGAAATAGGTAAATTACGCCATCGGCATTGCATCGATAAATCACCTGTTTTGCGACAGGTGCGCATTAACAAAGCCGCCGCCGTTCTCTTTTAAAACGACTCACTCAATTTGTGCGTGTTTTGAAACAAAACCACGTAAAATCCGCAATCCACTTCAAAGTGAACTGTCAAATGAACTCATTAGTATGAAGCGGCCGCTCGCTTTGCGTGTGTAACAACTACACGCTCAAATTCGTGTTGAAATTATTTTAAAAATTCCGCTTGGCGTCCTGAAAGTCGAGCCCTGAAGAAAAGAAGCGAGTGAGTGACGTTTGCGTAACGTGACAGGTGACGCGACGCGCTCTTCATTTATTAATTCTGTGGTTGCGAAATCGTTTTTCGGGGAGGGCACTTCTTTTTCCGTGACGCAACAATTTCGTAAACGGAAACGAAAAGTGTTGTTGAGAAAAAAAAATCGGAATCGTAATTAGCGCACAATGAAACCGCCGAAACAAGGCAGGCAGGCAACAAAAGTGCACACACACACACTTTCACTTCCCGCAATTTTTATTAAAATCAGTCTTCATCTAATAATAATAATAAAATAATAAAAAAACTGTTCGCAGCGGTTACATTTAAATGCTGTTATTGTGAAACTTACTTGCGACGTGTAAGTGGCGTTAATCAAAGTTAATTGTTAAGAACGTGGTATCAGAAGTGACGTGAATGAATAATGAGCTGGAGCAGAAAGCATTATGCGATTAACCTAATCAATAAACCGAGAATAATATTTTTATGCATCGCAACAGGTAAACATGTTGTAAGCAGGACAGATAACGTATACAGGATGTCTCTGTAGGGCGTTGACGAATCAATTAATATGCTGAGAGATTTTTTTGGATAATAATACGAATGTTCTTCTACAAATTAAACACGCTGTATAATAATAAAAATAGTTTTATCGGTGCTACTCATTTTTAAATGATCACACAAGTCATTTTCATGCACAGTACATAAGTTGTAAATTGTAAGAATACATAACATGGAACAACATTCAGTACATTAAACATACTTCGTGATGTTCAGGGCTGTATTCAAGGATGCATTTGTCTACACCATTTTTTATTATTAATGGAATGCATCGAAAAGGCATTAAAAAATGTTTAATTGTCCTGAATGAGGAGACATCAAAAGTACATCAACACGTCGACGTTATTGTAAATTTTGCAAAATAATTTTAACAACCCCCTCATGCAATTTACAATTGAATACAAGAACATCATGTGATAAGAAAGTAAAAAAAAAGTACATAAAGCGAATAATTGAGTAAAAAAAATCTATGGATATGACTAAGGAGGGTGTTGTAGAAGTCATTTGAATGGTTATCTCTTTTTCTTTTTTTTTTTTCTTTTTATGCGTGCGTTTTAAACGAACTTACACGTTATTATACCGAGTGTTTCATAAATGTAGTTCTTGTTAGAGTCGGGGGTGATTTTAGCTTCTTCCATAATCAAGACGAACATCAATGAGTGACAAATTTATGAAACACCCTGTATAAAAGCTAGCTGTTTATTCGCACAGTGAAAACTAATATTTAAAATTTAGATAAAATGATTAAATGAGTAACGAGAATTTCTATGAAAAGAAAAAAAAAAAAACTTCTAAAAAATTTAACACGTTACTCTGATTTCGTGTTTGTTTTAAAAAATTCGAAAGAAAAAAGATAAAGATGTGCACAGTAATCTGCATTAGATATCAGGTACCTCTTCTCTAATTTTATACACCCTGTATACGTAATTTGTGAAATAAATTTCGGCATTGGCTATGCACAAATTGACATATTTATGAAACGCCCCGTATATCGAATTGCTCTTGCTGTATTAATAAAAACTAGCAGTTTATTCGCACACTGGAAACTAATGTTTAAAATTCAGACAAAAGAGTTAAATAAATAAAGATAATTTCAATGAAAAGAAAGAAAAGCTTAAAAAAAAATTTAACGCGTTATTCTAATTTCGTGTTTGTTTTCGGAAATTAGGAAGAAAATGTTTTGAAATTTAAAAAAAGTTAAAAAAATTTCACGTTGTTGGTGAAGCGTGAAAAAGTTCATCACATTTTTAAGAAAAAGAAAAAAAAAACTTGGGAGCCTATGGTGTAGGCAACCCGCCAAGCGACCGTGTTCGTCGGTTGCCTATACTAAGGTTTCTAATATTTAAAATCTAAGTTATTATTTATTT
The DNA here is from genome assembly GCA_036172665.1 of Prosopocoilus inquinatus. Lineage (NCBI taxonomy): Eukaryota > Metazoa > Arthropoda > Insecta > Coleoptera > Lucanidae > Prosopocoilus > Prosopocoilus inquinatus. Next base: position 73,147,507 of record CM069869.1, read on the forward strand.
TTAAGGCGTGATATTAAAAACATAAGTGAGACATCAAATATCACATCACTATTTGCATCAATCAACTCTTATTAAAAAAAAATTATTACTTAACACAGCGTGTTTTGATATAACAGCAGTTAAAGTGATTGTAAAATAAATTTCATAAAATTGATAATGAAACTGTAAAAGTTGCGAGGATATTAAGTTAATAATTGGCCCCAACGTTTTATTTATTTTTTGACTTGTGCAAAAGAAAAGCATAAAATTATGTAAGCGACTTTTTTTTTAATTATGTCTTGTGTCAACAAACATCTATATACTTAAAAGTGCAACTTTGTTTTTTGAAATTAGAAAAAAGTGGAAAATTGTTTTGTTTTGATTAAAAACAATAAATAATAATCAAATGTCATAATCTCAGTGAAACGTGAAAAAGCGTGTTACATTTTGACCAAGAAAAATATCTGGAGCCTTTGTTATAGGCAACCAAACAAACGACGGTGTTTATTTTTTGCCTGAACTAAACCTTGCTTAAAATTGTTATTTTTTTGACAAAAAGAATCAGGGTTGCCAGATTTTTTTCAGGCAGTGTCGCCAACTTATTGACAAAATGTAACCATAAAGTGCCATTTTTTTTTCTAAAGTTAATAATAAAAAACAATAATAATCGCCGGTTATCAAATTACAAATTAAAAGAAAAAACACAAATAAAAGCAAACGAAACCTGCAAAAAAAAAAACAGAAACAAAAGAGAAGTGAAAGGAATAGCAAGCGAACAGAAAAAAACAAAACGACAACACCAAGCTGAACTGAAAACAACAATTTTCGAACTATTTAGAAAATTAAAATAAAAAAAAAATAAACTAATAAAGCCTGCAAAAAAGAATCAGAAGCGAAAGAGAAATAAAAGAAAGGCCAATAAAATACGAGGCATAAATTGAACAAAAAAAAAAAAGGACATCGACAACACCAAGCTGAACGAAAAACAACAATTTTCGAACTATTTAGAAAATTTAAATTTAAAAAATAATAAACAATGAAACCTGCCAAAAAAATCAGAAACGAAAAAGAGCATTAAAAGGAACAGCAATGAAATACGAGGCAAAAATTGAATACAAGAAAAAAAAAACAAAAGAAGATCGACAACACAGCTGAACGAAAAACAACGATTTTCGGATTATTTAGAAAATGAAAAATAAAGAAAACAAGTGAACCTGCAAAAAGTGGGAAACGAAAAACAGGAATAAAAGTAACAGCAATGAAATACGAGGCATAAATTGAACAAGAAAAAAAACAAAAGAAAATCGACAACTCAAAGCTGAACGAAAAACAACGATTTTCCGGACGAATCAAAAATTCGTAGAAAATTAAAGCAAAGTGTATAAAAGTCAATAATACGATAAAAACAAAAAAACAAAAAAAAAACGAAAACAAAAGAACACAACGAGGCACAAAACGATTGAAAAAACAGGCGATAATGAAAAAAAAAAATAAAAAAATCAGTTGTACCAGAAACCAAAAAAAAAAAAATACATAGTACGAAAACATAAAGAAAATAGAAAAAAAAAGAAAAAGATTGACGACCAAAATATACAAGAAACAAATGAATCGCAAAACGAAATTTTTTTTTTTAATCTAAAAAGAATATCTAGTATAAAACAAAAGATAACTGAAAAAGCGTCAATCAATAAAATCTTAAAAATCTATTTGATAAAAATAAATAAAGGAGAAATACGACAGCACAAAATGAATTAATTTAAAAAAATATACCAAGGTACATGATGAACAAAAAAAATTAAAATCGACGAGTGAAAACAAACGCGCAGAAAACAAAAGAACGCCGAAAAAAAGAGTCGACAAAATGCGAAAGCCAACTCTTCGATTAAAAGAAGAAAAGTACGAGAAACATGAAAAAATAAAATAGAAGTGTAGATAGACAAAGAGTAAAAAAATAAAGAAGAGAAAAACAGCAATTCTCCGGATGAAAACTTTAGCGGAAAGGAAACAAAAGGACAAAATAAAATGAACGAACCACGAATGAAACAAAATGCAAAACAACAAATCCTTAAAATGTGGAAAAAATCATCAAGAAAAAAATTAAATGAACAAAAAAAAGTAGATACCCATAAATTAAATAACTAAAGTAGCGGCACGAACAGTCATTATTGATCGCATTGTATATTTTTTCCATGTCGTTATTTGAAGACAAAAAGAGTAGCCCAAAGGTTTTTGAACGTAAGTAAATCTAAAATATCACCCGAACGGCGAAATTTCCTCCAATCTGGCAACCCTGTTTTTTTTTAAATTTTATTTTAGAATTACATTTACTTTTAAGAAGTAAATGTGACAGTGACACTTTGAATAAATTGTAAATTTACGACTGCTCGGCCTGATTTTTTTTTTATAATCGCAGTGGTACAGTTGCGGCCCTTGATAATTGGTACACCGAGAATAAACTGACATAAACGTCATAAATTCGAAATTTTCTAATGTGTAGCTCGAACCTTCATCGATGATTTTGATGATGACAAGTATCGATTTGACAAACGTGTGTAACGCTTAGAAACTTCAAGCTTAGGATCAGTTTACGCCGCCAGAACATTGCATTTGTTAAAGTGTACCAGTTTTCAAGGGCCGCAGCTGTACAACTCTATAGTCGGCACTAACAGTATTCGTTTCGGTGATTATTGGCGAGTGCGTTGTTGCGTTGCAAATCTAACTTTCTTAAAATTTCTTTTAATGCAGATTTAAAAAGGTTTTTTGAATGGACATGCCTCGATTTTTCAAAAACAACTTAGGACCGATCTTTCCACCTCTCAACAAATTTATTTGACGAATAATTCGACGAGTCACCATGACAACCATTCATAAAATTCAGCTTATTTTCGAATAACGTTAACGGGAACTTTATTAGCAAGTGGAAATATTGGGCCTTAGAAGTGAAGCGATCCTACCCGAAACATTCCAAGCCTGATTATGTCTGAACACGGGTATCTTGAAGTATACCTCGCCCACGCCACGCGAATCTTGAAACGTACCTCAGCCACAGCATAAGCGTCGTAGTAATTGCGTTATTTGTTATTATTTTCAAAGAAGTAAAGCGATGTCGTGTAGGCGATCAATTATCGGCAACGTCGCCTAATAAATTATACAACAATTTAATTAATTAATTTTCTTTACACGTACATTTTTGACAGTACACACCTAACTTCTAAGACTTTATGAATCTTCAGTCATAAAGGCCCACATTTTTCTTTTTTTTTTTTAGTAAAATTCAGATGTAATAAAATTTTATTCAATGAAAGAACTCGTCGGGAAAATAAAACGAGATGCCCACGTATAAAATAATTAACTGAAAACGGTCTCGCAGTCGCATTCTTCGAGAAACAAATAATGCGCGCCTGTCCGCAACATGCCTGAGAAAATTGGAAAACCAAATTAAAAACTCGTCCTCGTCTCGTTTCATTTCAGGATCAAACCACCAAATCACACAGCACCTGCAGTGAAGGTTCCCTTCTCAGCATGGGAAGCTCGGAGATGGACGAGGTAAGCAAAAGAAAAAAAGGAAAGAAAATTTTAAATAAAACAGGTGTGTTGTACACGTATTTATTAATCGTCGACACGTTTAAAGCGTGTGAGCAAGAAGCTTGAAAAATGCGAGGAGAGAAAGGCGTGCAGCATTCTCTCGAATGTGTGCAAGTGCACTTTCCTAATAATAATAATAATAATAAGTTTTAAGATTTCATGCAAGCGGCACAAGAAGTATGCGGTCATATAACACAGCCAAAAAAAATAATAATCAGCAACTCAAATAATTTATAGAAGAGAAGAAGAGAAAAGTAACATGGTTTTAAAAACATCTAGTATTTTAGAGATGATGGAAACTATTGAAATGAAAAATTAAATCAATCGCAATGCCAAAAAAAAAAAAAATTAAATAAATAAGTTTAATTTAAAATGTGTAAACGCCCCCTGTGAATTGAAAGATGTATTAAAAAAAAAAGTACTCGTAATAAATTGCAGGATTCCTTTGGACAGTATTCAAGCCACTCATCCAAGATCTCCCTGCACGAAAAGAAAACCACAGAACCGGGTGAGTTGCGCCTCCTAATTTAAACAACGTAAACCTCTCCTCCTCGTTTTTTTTTATTTTTATTTTATTTTGTTTGTCCTTATCTCAAACAACGCAAATGAATCTCGATTTTTTTATTTTTATTTTGTTTTAAAATCGAACAGAATGCGATTTGGAATTGGGGGTGAACAGCGTGGCGGCCCCCTTGAACCACAGCGCTGCACACCACAGGGTCTCAGTCAGGCCCAAGAGGACACACGGAGCGCCGAGGAGAAAGAAAGTACAACAGGTAAATACCCCACCAATTAATTTTGGAAATTATTTCTTCCAATCATCGTTGCTCACTGTATACAGCAGAGGTTCCCAATGAGGTCTGCATTATGGTCGATGTGAAAACTCAGAGAGGGTCGATTTGGGTTGTTGGATCAAGGAACCTCTAGGACTCGACAAAGTATTAATATTTAGACGAGGAGAGGAAAACCATTTTCCATTAATTCCGTTACATTTATCTATATTAAAAAAAAAAAAAGTTTAAAAAAGCTTTTCATGAGAAGTTAAAGTTGTTTCCTGTTTCGGCCAAGAGATGGCGCTCTTTGAAAGATTCCTCTCGCACCACTTCGATTTTATATTTTCGATTTAATTTTAAAATAATCGCCACTCTTACGGACCTTAGAAAAGCGAAATCGCGTTTTCGAGGTTCAATTAAACGCTTCTCGTTTTTATACAAATGAAGATAAAGGGGCCTAAAAGGTGACGCTGGGCTAAAATAACTCCTCGACTCACTCCTTCACGTCTCTGGTTTTCATTTTTCACGATTTTCTTAAAATGTTTGCAAATTCGGAAGAAGGTGAGATTATTTTTGAGAATGACAACTTACCACAGCGATATACTCTGCCACTAGAAATTCAGAGTTAAATAGCTTTCAGTTTCGGTCGATAGATGGCGCCTTGAATAATTCACATCACGTCACGTCTTGCTTTTGAATTTTTAATTTAGAAATTAATTCTTCAAACATCCTTGCTCACTCTGTACAGCAGAGTTCCTCAACGAGATCTGCATTTTGGTCGGTGAAAAGGGTGAAGAGGGTCGTTGGGGGAGGGGGGGGGGGTCAAGAAACCTCTAGGGAGCAGCAAAGTATTACTATTTAGTCGAATAGATGAAAACTATTTTCCATTAATTTCCCTATATTTACATAATATTAAAAGAAAACTTTTATGAGAAGTTAAAGTAGTTTCCTCTTTCGGCCGAGAGATGGCGCTCTTTGAATGATTATTCCTCTCGCACCACTTCGATTTTATATTTTCGATTTCATTTTAAAATAATCACCACTCTAACGGACCTTACGAAGATGAAATCGCTTTTTTTGAGGTTTCTTTCGTTGCTTTTATACAGATGAAAGTAAAGGGCCAAAAATATAGATGTCGCTCGACCCTAATAACTCAACTCACTGCGTCACATCTGGTTTTCACTTTCGATTTTCTCGAAATGTTTAAAAAAGTGAGATTATTTCTGAGAATGTCAACTTACGACACTGCAATATCCTCTGCCACTAGAAATTCAGAGTTAAATAGCTTTCAGTTTTGATCGATAGATGGCGCCTTGAATAATTCACCTCTAGATTTACATCACGTCGCGCATTGCTTTTGAATTTTCTATTTAATTTTGCAATAAAATAAATGCGAAGGCAATAGTGTTTTAGTTTTTTTTTTATGAAAAATCAGGGAAAATCCGAAAGAGTCCAGGAATGTTTCAATGAAAATATAGTGGAAATCCTGTTGGTAAAGTCGACGACTTTATTTGACGCTGTTTACTCATTTTTGAATTTGATGATTTTTTTTAAATTACGAACATATATGCCTGCACAAAATACAAATTTGTTTCCTGAAATAAAAAAAAAAAAATTGAAAGTTGTTTTAAATGTTAAAGAAAAAACTCAGAAAATTGCATTGTTTTCAGTAAATCTTTAAAAATTTCACGTTTTTAAGAAAAGTTCTTAGCGCCTTGAGTATAGGCAACCGCATGTACTTCTGTGTTTATCAGATTGTCTACATTGTTTTTAAACAAACAGGCATATTAATTATTAACAAGATAACAGTGTTTAGTTTTTTTTTTATGAGATCAGGGGAGAATGAAAAATCCGGGAATGTTTCAGTGAATATATAGTTGACTTAAAATGTTTTTTACGAATTCAGAAGGTGAGATTATTTCCGAGAATGTGTCAACTTGAGTACGATCGCCTCTGTCACTAGAAATTCAGAGTTAAATAGTTTTCAGTTTTAGTCGATAGATGGCGCCGTGAATAATTAACATCACGTCGCGCCTTGCTTTTAAATTTTCAATTTAATTTTGAAATAAAAACAATGCGAAGGCAATCGTGTTTTAGTTTCTTGATGTGAAATCAGGGGAAACCCCGGAAAAGTGAAAATATAGTGTTGGTAAAGCCGACGATTTTATTCGATGCAGTTTACACAAATGGAAACCGAAATTTGATGACTTTTTTTAAAATTATGAGCTTTTATACACCTGCTCAGAATACAAATTAAAAAAAAAAATGGAGAATTGTTTTGAATGTTTAAAAAAAACTAAGAAAATTGCATGATCTCAGTAAATCTTGAGGAATTTCACGTTTTTAACAAAAAGGAGTTTTTAGCGCCTTGAGTGTAGGCAACCGCATAAACGTCTGCGCTCACCGAATTGCCTACATTAAGGCGTCTTGTTTTTTTTTCTTTTTTTTTGAAAACTACAATTATTCGTTTTTCTAAATAACAGGCGTATTGTTAAGGTTATTATTATCAACAAGATAATAGTGTTTTAGTTTTTTGATGAAAAATCAGGGAAAACCTGGAAAAATCCGGGATTGTTTCAGTTAAACTATAGTTTACGATTTTGTTTGACGCTGTTTACACATGGAAACAGAAATTTGATGACTTTTTTTTTAAATTATGAGTTTTTATACGCCTGTTCAGAATACAAATTAAAAAAAAAATGGAGAATTGTTTTAAATGTTTAAAATTGCATGATCTCAGTAAATCTTGAAGACTTTTACGTTTTTAACAAAAAGGAGTTCTTAGCACCTTGAGTGTAGGCAACCGCATAAACGTCTGCGCTCACCGGATTGCCTACATTAAGGCGTCTTGTTTTTTTTTCTTGTTTTTTTATTAAACCAATTATTCGTTTTTCTAAATAACAGGCGTATTGTTAAGGTTATTATTATCAACAAGAAAATAGTGTTTTAGTTCTTTGATGAGAAATGAGAGAAAACCTGGAAAAATCCGGGAATGTTTCAGTGAAAATATAGTTGACGATTTTATTTGACGCTGTTTACACGTGGAAACAGAAATTTGATGAGTTTTTTTTTTATTAAGAGCTTTTATACGCCTGCTCAGAACATAAATTTAAAAAAAATAAATGGAGAATTATTGAAATGTTTAAAAAGAACAAAAAAAAATTGCATGATCTCAGTAAATCTTAACAAAAAGGAGTTCTTAGCGCCTTAAGTGTAGGCAACCGCATGAACGTCTGCGTTCACCGGATTGCCTACATTAAGGCGTCTTGTTATACTTTTTTTGAATACTACAATTATTATTGGTTCTTTTTAAACAAAAATTAGCATGTTTCTTTGTGATTCTTAAGTGTATTAAATAATTTTCTCCATTATTACACGCCGGACTTAAAAAGAATGAAATTACAATTTTTTTCACGCGTATTATTTTGATTCTAAAATCAGGAAAATATGGAAAATGGTTAGAATCTGTAAAGTTTATTATTTTTTTTTTGTACGGAAGGCCAGGAAATGTTTTAATAAAAATAAATTGGGAACCCTGATGTGTCTAAATAATTTTTTTCTTTAATTTCTATTTCGTTCTGTAATTCAGCCATCGAAGAAGGCACGCTTAGTACAATAATTTACTTGAGCGATTCAAATTACATTCGACTTTGATTTCAGTCATCGATGGCACTACCAACCACCCCCGAAGTAAACGAAGATTCTTCAGTGAGAAGCATTACGCCTGAAACGGCGTCTGTAAGAGGTTAGTATTCTTTAATGATCATTGTTACACTCGCTACTTGTATCTAAGCTTAAAATTAATTAAAAACGCAATGTCATTTGCATATATGTGTTGCTGCTATCTGTATTATAATAATAATAATATGTGTATGTATAGTCCAAACTCATTGTCATCCATTAAGAAAAAAAAAAAAGAAACGAAAAAGATTTTAATTATTCAAATAATAATGTTCTGTTCACTGTGTTTATGCAATGTGTGCTTGCTAAGCATGGCTTTCCCTTCTTGCAGAGACCCTAACCGAGCTTTACTCGAGCAAAACCCGTGTTCACGCAGTGACCGATAGCCAATTAAAATGTTCTTCTTTACCCCCCGGACTAGCAGCCCCCGGCTCAGAAGGGAGCAAGCTAAGTAGAAGCCGCTCGAATGCAGGCACTAAATCCCAAGAGGGGTTCTCGACCCTCGGCGAGGAGGACGAGGAGCGCGAGGACAAGAAGAGCGACTCGTTCTTGGGGAGGTTGTTTCCGAGGAGGAGTGGCAAGAAGCGAAAGCCCAAAGAAGAACCGGCCACATCACCACCAGCAACCGTCTTGCTGCAAGAAGTCGTAAAGACTGTGTCTGTTTCAACTAGTAAAAGCGTGGAAAAGCGAATCGAAACCTCAGCTAGGCCCCCCCATATTTTGATTAGGTCAGGGCCGGCTGCCAGGCAGCGAATTCAACCGGAAGACCTACCGGTTTCGCCTGATTCGGAAGAGTTGCCTAAAGCAGCGTCGCCTGTCCATCCATCGACTTCCCCGTTGCAGATCGAATTGGAAAATCACTTCCGGCAGCGACTTGCCAGTTCCTTGTCTACTAGTCCTACGAAAATTCTACCGCCCCCAAGCGATACGCCCCCTCAATCCCCCAAATCACCCAGGATATTATCGCCCATTTCAAGAAGCCCCCCCATGTCGATGTCGCCCCCTAAACAACCGGTGGTCATTACTAAATTAACCAAACACTCCGATGAGCAGCAACAACAACAACAAACGAGGAGTAAAGGAATGAAGATCGTCGGGTTGTCCGCCCTGCAACAGCGCGCCCTCTCTCACTCTCAAAGTGACGAAGTCGATGACGGTTTTAAGTCGCTAACAGAGCTCGCCCCCAGTCTGAAACCGGCGAAGCCCGTCACGAAATCCCACAGTTTCAAAACGGGGAAGACCTTCGAGAGCAACAAAGTCGAAAACCGATACACTTTTACATCGCTGGGGGGCAAGGATGACCAGGTCCTATCGAGAAAGGAAACCAGGACGGAGAGCAAGATCGAAATAATCAAAGCGGCTAGTCTCGACAGCATTAAGACCTTGGAAACAACGAGTGCCCAACACAAAGAACCTGAGCTTGAAGAAAAGGAATCGAAACCCCCTTCAGAAGAAAGTGTTGCGGAGAGCAAGGAGCAAATCGATGAGTTCTTAACAGCCGGCATTACCATCTCGGGGCCAAGTCACAAAGCGAGTGTGAACGTCGCTGGTGGGAATGGCCCCCCGAGCACAGAGCTACTCTCTTCTACGGTTAAGAGCATCGAGCAAGAGGTGATCCAAAGTGAAACGACGCAGCAAATCTCAGTGACGAAAATCCAAGTGAAACGCGAGTCCATGCAGGTCTTGGCCAAGAACGTGGTGGTCCCCGAATTCTTCAACATCCACCTCAATAAAGTCGAGAAACCATCGAATAATGTGCTTTTGCCTTCGGGGGTGACCTCACCGAAGATCATTGAGGAACAAACGAAACCCAAAACTCCTCCGACGACAGAATTGGAAACCCCCCGCAAGTTCAGCACAGACGACATTGAGATCGTCGAGAAAGAAAAAGCGACGGCAGCGGCGGCGGACGACCAGGAGGGGCTTAAACACGTGGCAACTGCGCTTGTGACGATCACCACCATGACGCCCCCTGTTAGCTCGAGGCTCTTCAAAAAAAGCAGCTCGGATGCTGCGCAGCCCAGGAAATCATCTTTGGTGTCGGTGAACCTCGACGCGCTCCCCAACAAAGAAAAGCCCATCTTCAAAACTAAATCGAGCAGCTTGGACATGGTGGAATCGATCAAGAATGAGGCGGCGGTTGACTCGCAGGGTGGTAAAACGGAAGAGCTCAGGGCGAAAACCCAATCGGTCAACGACATACAGGAAGTGCTCAATAACAATAATAGCACGGAAGCTGTGCCATTGCGTAGGAAGTCCGTCATGAAGCAAAAGCAGGACGATGAACCTGAATTGATGAAAGTGTTCGCAAGGCGTTCCCTGAAATTAAAGGACAGCGAAAGCGAACAGTTGAGCCAGCAGGTGATTGCGATGGCCGAAGAAACTTTGGACACGAGCAGCAACAAGTCGAGAGACAGCGACAAGGAAAACAACGTGGAATCACCGCCGTTGGAGGAGCGAAGGAAGATCAGCAAGGAGCAACTCCCCCCCAAACCCAAGGAGCCCCTCGTAGAGACCAAGTTTGTTGAAACCACCGAAGTCACCTTGCGCAAGCCCCCCACCACCACCACCAACAACAACAAGCTCTACGCTTACCAGAGGACGGTGAGCTTGAACAATCCGAAGTCAACCAACGAGTTCAACAGTGAAAAGATTCACAAGCAGAACTCGTTCGCTGAGAGGCCCAAGACCGATCACTGGAAGATTTCCAAGGACGAGATCATCACGAGCATATCGGAGAAGAGTGATTTTATAAACGAGGAGTTCACCAACAAGCCGAAGAATTTTAATCAGAGGAAGGCCGAGTGGGAGAAGCGAGCGCAGGAGGCCCTCAAGAAAACCGTTCCTTGAAGTAAGTGTGCGGTGCTAAATTTTGCTTTGACATGAATATTAATTAACTAATTCGATAGACTAAATTAATTATGAACTCGAAAGTCACTTGTGATTTTTTTTTGCATAAAAGTTTTAAGCGGCACAAAAAAAATGTTCAAATCAGCTGTTAATTTAATTCTCTGATTAAGGAACGTCATCGGACGTCATCACTAGATTTGAGACAACCAATTATATTGTTTCACCCAACCAATCACAGGCTTTAATCACGCTGTTAAATTGATCAGTGATTAGGTAATTTTTGCGAATAAATTTAATAATAAATAATAATTTCTTTGTGATAAATTTAATTCTGGCTTAAAACTTTTATGAAACCCAACCTAAAATAAATAAATAAATCGAAATTGCACGTGCACTTTTGAACTAACTAAGTTGGACGTCTGTCTGAAGCTGCCTGAGCTTTAATTAACACATCACCTTAAGATGTATACATAGCTTTATACCAGTCGTTAAATAATTGAAACAGTACTGAAAGGGGTAGACGTGATTAATTATTGTAAGAGGGTAGAAGTGAATCATTGAAGGGGGTAGAAGTGAATCTTGAAGTGATGAGTACAGTACAAGCAAGCTTTGAAACTGCAAGCTGAACATTTTGGCTGCAAACTTCTTTTTTCTTTCAACTTCAATTTCCAAACAATATGTTAAGCAAAAAATGTTTATAACAGGGTCCTCACCTTATTTTTCATTGAAACATTCCCCGACTTTCCCAGGTTTTCCTAATTTTCTTAAAAAAAAAACTTGCACTGTTTTAATACGTTTTAACCGCGTTTTTTTTTTTAATTTCAGAACAGAAATAATAGATGTATCTACAAAAATTAGTGTATTGTGGAGAAAATTGTTGAATAACCTATAAAAATTACAAGCAATTAATTTTTAATAACGTACCTGTTTGTTTAAAAAATAATGATGAAATAGATTTTTTAATAAAACCAGAAGCCTTAATATAGGTACACATCGTACACAGCTGCTGGTATGGTTGCCTATATTGCAGGCGCCCCAGTAACTATTTTTCATTAAAAACTTGATAAATCTTTTCACAATTCACTTAGATTATGGCAATTCTCCTAATTTTTTATTTTTTTAAATATTTAAAATAATTTTCAATTTTTTGTTCTTCTAATTTTAGTAAATTCAAATTTCCAGTTTTTTTTTTATTTTCAATAATTGATTTCCCTAACATTGTGAGTGAGCCACCACCTATTCTCAATTGTCTGACTTTTCTTTTTTCTCGGTGAGTGGGGCCCCTGTTATATTCCAAAAAATCTGACGAAAGTATTTCGAAGAGTTCCTTTAAAAATATTTTTAGATAAATCTTTAATTATAGGTAACCGAATAGAAGAAAGTTCAGTTTAAACCAGGGGTCTCCCTCCCAACCTTCCTTAAGCATCGAGTCCCCTACAAGAAAATAAAAATTTCCTCTCAAATTTTATTAAAATTCTTAAAACAGTGAATGACTAAATTGCTAAAAGTAAAAAGGCCGGTTTCATAATCGAACTGAAGGAGACTTTAAAATGAAAGTCACAATCAGATGTCAAAGAATTATTTATTTACACATTAGAGTGTGACTTTTGTTTTATTTTAAAGTATCCTTTAGTTCGATGATGACGGCCCTCAAGCCAGAATTAAATTTGATCCTAAGCTAGAATGTGACAGATTTGATGATATTGTGCGTCACATTTTAAGTTAGGCTTAAATTTAATTCTGGTTTTAAATCTCCCTACCCTAAGTGTAGATATACTAATTCTACTTGACCTTATTTCATTTTTTTTTTTTTTTAATTACAAACCAATTTTCTTTTTTAATAAAATCCTATTTTGCCTTTACTTGATTCAGTTGATTATCAATATTTTCGATATTTTATACGTGTTTGAATTATCTCCATTTGTTCATACTTTCATGTAAAAAATTCGTCAAATCTCCCGATTTATAAAATTACTTCATAACCTCGATTAAAATAAATTTAATTATTGTTTTCTCTTGCAGGTTCCTCTCTGATTTGGCTCCGTACGGTTACGAGTAACTTAAGAAACGTACTTGTCCGAAGCAAACTCATCCGTTAGTCATTTTCATCATAACTGTACATATTATGATAGCTAGAACAAATCCAATCTGCGTCGTCAGGTTTGCATCGCGGATCATTGAATCGTTGAATGTACATTATAGTAATAGCCGATGATGTTGTTGTTTTTTTTTTTTTCTTAATCATGAGCGGTGCCATTCGATGTACACCACCATCCAGCATTAATCCTGTTTAAGTTTTGTATATTTTATTATTACATAGTATAAATATGTAGTTTTAAGTGCCTTTTAAATGTAATGTAAAAAAAAGTATATTATGATTTTATCGAGTTGATTGGATGTGATCGTTACTCTTGATTGTGACCAATGAGAACGCCTTGTGAGCTGTGGTGCTTGACAGTTTATATAAATATAGTATATCAAAATAGATTACCTTATACATAATGTATTAAATTATATACCTTATGGGAGTATGTATAATTGATATTAATGTTGTTCTATTGCAATAAAATATTTATACAGTCTGCATATTTTTTAAAACAATTCTAAATATCAACAAAGAAAAAGAAATAGCAGCTAAGTAAAATTTTTGATTCTTAAGTACCCGCCAATTTAACGATTTTTCTTTCAATTTTTGGCACCACTTGTTTATTTTTTAAGTTGTCAAAAGTTTCTCCAAGTTTGACAGCTGTCAAATCTACGGAAAAAATTCTACTCTACCTAAGAAAGCCTGACAGTGTCGTAAAATCTTTTTGGTCGTTTTTAGAGAAAAGGGAGTAATTTCACTAATAATTTGAATTCTTTTGAGATGCTTAATAACGAAGAACAAAGAGAGAGAGCAATACTGTTTTAACAAGGGTAAGAGTAAGATAAGTGCGAAAGTCTGAAAGGAAATCAGCATTAATCAAGTATAAGAAACTAAAGATGTAGGCAACCCGTCGTGCACGGTTGCTTGTAGAGTTGCCTATATTGATTTGATTTGAAAACAATTTTCAATTTTTTGTTCTAATTTTAGTAAATTCAAATTTCCAGTTTCAGGTTGACATTCTTCAATAAGGTGGGGGGGGGAAGTTTCCCCGAGAAAAGCATCCTTTCAGGAAATATTTAAATCTAAAGCTCTTGTAAATTGTAAAATCCTGAAAATCTAAAATTTTACGTGAACGCAGCTTTGCAGATTTCTGTAAATTAAACTTCAACCATTAAAATGTAGATGGCGCCACAGAGATTTTGATTTGCTTTCGTTTGTTCAAAATGCAATGCCATCTGGCAAATTTCTGAAATTAAAATTTTGGATAAAATGGCATTAGTTCGTTATTTAACATTCCTCAACAATTACACCGTCTTATCAATCAAAATTAATCAGGCAAATTTAAATAGGAGTTAAAAATTATTAAACACGATTACAAAAAAAAAAAAAACAATATAAATTTACTTATTAACATACCTAAACAGACAAATCCATAAAATTTTGCTGCAATTAACTGTTAAAACAAAAGACAATAAAGATCTTAAAACAACCTAATCTTCCACTTTGCAGCAATCCACAGCAGTATTGCCAACTCATCAAATTTCGAAGTTATAGTATGTTTTTTTAAGGAAAATATCGATTTTGAAGTTACAAATCTTATTATACCGAGAAAAAATAAGAAAACTGAAATAAAAAATTATTATTGAATAGAAAACGGTAGTAGCACTTCGGTTAGATTTTTCAAAAAAAATATTTGTACTAGTTTTGTTTCTTGAATGTGACGCGATCGTCTCTTGTTTATGAATTATTGTTTTTAAGTTTGCAATTCAAACATTCCCGTCACTTTTTCATTTTTTTGTGATCGTCATTTGTTTCCACCTTCAAAATTTCTGTCACATTCTGAATTTTTTCTTGGGTACTGTTGCCGTTTTTGCTTAAAAAGAAACACCGTTTTTGAATTATATAAGGTGCTGTCTTTCGCTCACAAAATCGTGATCCAAACGTGTTTTGATTCAAGAACAGACATTCTTTTCTTTGAATCTCTCTGTTTTTAAAACTTGTTTGGATTGAATTGTGGTTATTTACAAATGAACTGTCAATCAAAAATTCAAGTCAGGTGTTTTGTTATAACAATTACGAAGCTCAGGTCCAAATTATTCCAAACATGATTCAAACTTATAAGCGAAAGAAAGCACCCTACAATAATTTGTTTCTTT
The DNA here is from genome assembly GCA_036172665.1 of Prosopocoilus inquinatus. NCBI lineage: Eukaryota > Metazoa > Arthropoda > Insecta > Coleoptera > Lucanidae > Prosopocoilus > Prosopocoilus inquinatus. The sequence continues at coordinate 73,162,617 of CM069869.1, forward strand.
TCTTTTTTTTTTCGCTCATCTCTTGAAATTGTTTCGTTTCCTTTCGTATTTCTTTGTGTTTTTTCGTGGTGAAGTTTACAATCGTCATTTGTTTTTTTTTTCATTTTAGTTCTGAAATTAATTATTAAAAAATTTTATTCACTGCTTTTTCCTCCGCGAATTTGTTTTTTTCTTTGTCTCTACAGAAATTTTTATTTCTATTATTGTTGTATTTTTAGTCTTGAATGTTCTTTATTATGTTTTTTAATTATAAATCTGTAATTCGTTTTTAGTTATTTTATTCTATGTGTATAATCGTCATTTGTTTTCTTACTTTAGTCAGATTTTTTTTAATTTAAAGCGGTTTTCTCGATTGTCAAATTTTTTTTCATGTTTTTAAAATTGCTTCCAATTTTATAAAAATCAAACAATAAAACTATTATAATTACCTTTTTCTGTCTTATTGTTGGAAAATGTAGCCATTATCTTTTGTTCACAAGAATTTGAAAAATTCTCTATATTTTAATGAGTTTTTTGCAATTTCCCTTTTCCCTTTTGTTTGAATTTGTCCCTAGATTTAATGATTTTTTTCCCTAGGTTGGCAATACACTGTACTTTTTTGAGGAAATAACTTCCTTTTTTTTTCTAATAATACAACGAATTTTGTCATTTTATCAGTTAGTTCCACTTAACGATAAAAGTTGCGCTACTTCCATAAAAACAAAAAGAATTTTTTTCCTGTTACTATTACCTGAAAAGTAATCCCTTTTCAATCATATTAGGAAAAATACGGACATTTATTAAAAACGGACTGGACACACGGATGCTTGCTGAATAACGTACAGTCCGATCATAGATAAAAGATATATTGGATGTCAAAGCCAACGTTGTATATGTGGAGCAACAAAATGCGCGCCTCACGCGGCCTGGGGGGAATTAAAATTTAAAAAGCGCGTAATTTAAAAATATTTCTGCGTTAACGGTTTAAGTATTTAAGGAAATAAAATAATCTAATACATTGAGTTTAATTAAAGAAGAAATCGAATTAATACTTTGGCTTCTGACAACCGATCCCAAACTTTTCAAAATCAATAAAAGGTAACCATGGTAACTTAAAAATATGCTAAGGATTACAGATTACTGTAAATACAGTGCCATCACTGCCATTCCGGCGGCCTGGGGCGGAATTATAATTGTTTTTAAAACTTGAACATGAACCCCTGTGGCAGCGATATATTTGCACTTTTACGTTATCGATATTATTGCGCAAAGGGCTCGTTTTTCTACTCGGGATTAGTTCATCCATTGCAGCGATTAAACCAAAAGCGTCTTTTTACGGATGTAGCAATTGAAATTGTCACTTTAAAGCTGAAAGTGTGACGTCATCAAAGGTTGCGTTCAGGTAAAAAATTATTTGCAGCGCTACAGCACAGCGCAAAGCTGTAGCACTTTAAATTACCTGAACCAAGATTCTGCTATTGAGGTAATGCACTCATTGTGCTTAATGCAGCGCTGTAATGTAGCATAAAAATACTACGCTTGACTAATGGCGGCCGCTTCAAGAAAGCGCTGCAAGTAATGACGTCATATGCCCCTCGTTCGGGCTTACGCTTAGAAAAACGCTTCAGCGCTGCGGCTACCTGTACGCGACCAAAGTTTAGCGTTGAAATTTTTAGATACAGCGCTTTAAATGTTGAAAAGTAAAAAAACGAGCCCAAAGATAAAGGATCTAGGAGCTATTTGCACCACTTTCAGTTAAAATTTAAGCTCCACTTAATTCCATAGAAACGTTTGTTGCAACAATTGTTTCTATGGAGTTAAGTGGAGCTTAAATTTTAACTGAAAGTGGTGCAAATGGCCCTTAATAAAATAAAAATGGAACCAAGTTTAGTTCGCAAAAGTGGCTCCACCTGGATTTTGGGCACAGCAAAGGCGGGAGTTTTAAACTAAAGCAATAATATTCACACTTTGCTTCAAACTAAGAAATTGTCAGATACAAAAACGAGAAGCAAATTTTCTTAAAAAATACTAATAACTCACTGCATAAATCAGGTTCAATAATCATTCTGTGATTTTCGGGAGGATTCGCCTTGATAATCACACTTTAAACGATTCCTTGTCTTTTATATTTGTTGTTGCTGCAACAATCACTGAACAACGAAGTTTCGTGGATATGGATATTTATATGCAGCTATGATGTTAATCGGAATATCGGCCGGTATCTTTGAATTGTCATTAATTTTTCACCATTTGCAATAAAACGTATTGTTTTCTCAGTTCCTTTCCCTTTTTTTTTTAAAAGTATCGCAGTTACCGCGTACGTTTTAATAGAAGTAAAATATTTTTACCTGTGTCCGGGCACGTTGATAGTTTTTCGGTGCAGTAAGTGGGAGCCAAATGTTGTCCGTGCAGCGATACCCGATGCAAATTTTACGAATTTCACTAACAGATGTACAGCAAATTGTGAAAACAAACTAAACACGAAATGCACTAAAAGCATTTATGCAAATGCATATTAAAAACGGTGGAAATATTCAGATATTGAAACATAAGTTATGACATATAAACATAAATGTCATTAAATTTTTTCGTACTTTTGTTTCAGTCAAACATGGAATTATTTGATTGGTTGTTAGTAAAACACTAGCGCCAGCTAGATTTTGGGCGAAGAATTGAATTCGGTACAACGTTCTTAGATTCAAGTGCCGAATCTTCTTAGATCCTTTATCTTTGATTATTACTAATTGAAGTTTGTTCTTGTACTTACAATTTGATTATTACGGTATAAAGTCCCTGATTGTTATCTTGGAAACAAAAAAAAAAATTGAATGAGCTCTCACGAATTGTGGGTTGGTGATCCTGCTCGTCGACTTTGCTTTATTAATTTTCATACCAACGTTATCGACGTTACGTCAACAAAAGTTCCCAAGGCGATGCACTTGTTCCACTCTCCCGTTCATTGAATGAAACGTAACTTGGGGGATTAGACATATTCGTGTCGTTCCGTGTTCGCCCTCACGTTGGTTAGTATGCCGCGTAGGCTGATCATTGACGCGGGGAGGTGTGCATGTCGGTGCATGTTGAGTTACATACCGCGCCCAAGCGCAATATGTGCGCGATAACTGTGCAGCAGCGCGACCGGAAACGCGAAAGCTCCAATTAAAAATGCACCACAAAAGCGCAGCAGCTCTCCGTTTTATTTAAAGCGCACTCAGTGAACTAAAACAGAAAGTGTAATCTAATCAATGAGATCACCTCGTCGTGTCCTTTGCACGTACCGATTGTTCCTTCTTCTTCTTCTTTTTCCTCATTCCTGCTTCTGCTTGGCCACCGCTGAAAAGAAAAACACCATCACAGCAGTAGTTTAGAGTTACAGTTTTAAAAATGGATGAAGGCACGTTGAACGATTTGTTGGAGTGTTCCGTTTGTTTGGAGCGCCTGGATACGTCGAGCAAGGTACTTCCATGCCAGCACACGTTCTGCAAGAAATGCCTGGAGGAGATCGTCGAAAGACACAAGGAGCTGAGATGCCCCGAGTGCCGTATTCTGATCAACTCGAAAATAGACGAGCTACCGCCGAACGTGCTCCTCATGCGTATCCTCGAGGGCATGCGGAACGCCGCACCGAAAAAGCAGCAGCGCAACCTCAGAGAGAACCACCCCCTGCAGCAAATCCTGCAGCACTCGACCCCCGTGCATCAAATCATCCCCGGCACACCGGACCACCGACACAAGACCAACAAGCAAATACAAACTCACTATCTACCGCCCCATCAACCCTATGCCAAAGCGTTATACGATTATACTTCTAAAGAACAAGGGTAAATCCACCCTCGCAATTACTCAATACGTTTAATAATCTACTTGCTTGCTTGCTTGTTTTAGTGACCTGAGCTTTAAACGTGGCGACATTATAGTATTAAAGAAACGGGTCGATAATAATTGGTATCGCGGCGAATGCGGAGGAAGTCAGGGTGTGTTTCCGCTGAGCTACGTTCAGGTAAGGTCTTTATTAATTCATAAAAAGAGATTCTAAGAATTCGCTCTTTCTCACGCGTTGCTCTCCTCAATGAGTTGGTCGGTTCATTGATCTGCTTGAGTCATTCACTGTGTTATTCACATTTCCAAGAATAAACACAAATGCATTTTCTGCAAACTCTTAATTCAGCTTAACGAACGCCGACATTTTCTAATTACCACGATTAATAATGAATTATTGAGTTAAGGTTTTATCATGTACACTCATGTCCAAAAAATATCGGACACCTGCTTGTTTTCTTTCATACCTTTTTTTAATTAATCATATTTTGTTCTGCAGTATAAAGGTGCTTTTGCTTAAAAGTTTGAATCATGTTTCGAATTTCGTAATTGTTGCAACACTTGCAACAAAAGGTACTTTCTTTTGCTTAAAAGTTTGAATCGTGTTTCGAATAGTTTGGACCTGAATTTGTAAATAATCATAATTCAATCCAATCCAAGTTTTAGAAAACGAGAGATTCAAAGAAAAGAATGTCTGCTTTTGAATCAAAACACGTTTGGATCACGATTTTGTGAGCGAAAGGAAGCACCTAAAACACCTGACTTGAATTTTTGATTGACAGTTCATTTGTAAATAACCACAATTCAATCCAAACAAATATTAAAAATAGAGAGATTCAAAGAAAAGACTGTCTGTTTTTGAATCGAAACACGTTTGGATCACGATTTTGTGAGCGAAAGAAAGCACTTTAAATTAAATCATCAATTATGAATATAATGACAAGAAAATGATTGGTGGTAAGAAAAATAATGATAGCAAATTACAATTGACATTTCAACTCTAACTGGAATGGTTTTCTTTATTTAGCAACTCACATTTCTTTTGTTTTTGCGTTGACTTGAAGTTTCTCATGACTTTCTATTACTCCAATCAACCATAAAATTCCTATAGATTGCTTGACTGCGAATAAAAAATATTCAAGTGCATTATTAACCTATATCCTGTATTCGCGAAAATCATTAACCAATAGATGGCGCTTTTAATAAGAAAAACCAAGGTTGGTAAAACTGATATTGCATCCAGCAGGTTGCCTGATTCCCATTTAATATGCAGTTTGAAATTTCCTTCCCGCAAAAGTAACTCGTGACGTCACACAAAACTTCTTTCTGTCACAGTGAAGTAAATAGAGTGAGTTTTAATCTGTTTCCTAAAGCTTAATCTAATTCACTAAAAATGGAATCACTTCTATGGTCCTATTGATCAAATAACGCAAAAATCTCGTTAATATGTCCAACGGAATTTATCACGTGACGTGACGTAACGAGATACGCATCCTCTGTTCCCTCCGCTGATCAAGGCAACCTTCTAATACACAGTTCAGCTCTACCAACCTTGAGAAAGACAAAGAGCTGTCATTGATGTTATTCAACGTCATTCAGTATAACCTGTTCTATTCGATCCATTTTGATTGGTTTTATTATTGCGTGTACGTTACGCTAAAAATACGGAAGCCTCACAAACAAACAATTCAATTTAATGATTTTTATAGCTTAACCGAATGTCATTTCAATGTTTTCCTTATTATAGACCCCTTCACAAGACTTCCACCATATCCACCTGAATTGTTAAAGTCGTATACGGCCAGTCCAATTCGCCTAAAAATGCGGTCCAGTAAAGCAAGCCATGAAGCGTGTCAACTAGCGCCCTCTCATACTCATTAATTAGGTGTTACCATGGTTACGACACCGACTTTTATTTTGACCACTTAAACATCAAGACGATTTGACATTTCTCATAACCAAACATTTCAAGATGATAGTAATTTTGACATTTGAGGGCGCCACATGACACACGCTTTTCATTTTTTCCAAAAACATTTTTTTAATGCTCTTTGAACTGGCCGTATATGTCGTATCAGTTCAGCTGGCCGTGCTTCCGGTAGGTGTTAGTCACTTCGTGATTTCCTCGAATAAGCAGTGCTGCCAAGTGTCACAAAATTAATCCGCCAGATAGAGTTTTGTTTGTGAAACAAAAGAATTAAAAAATCGTACAAGTTACATTTATTTAAAAATAGCATACCTTTGAATACAATCTGCGATTAATTCGATCAGTGAGTTAATCAAATGAGTCACGACAAACAAAACCACTTTTGTTTTTTTTTTAATTTTTATGTTTTCGTTTGTTAACGATCGAATTTTCGTCAGATATGATTGACACGTATTTATTTTATCTCGTTGTTCATTGAAGTGTGGTCTCTAAAAAAAAAATTAATTCATGTCTGTAGTCCCATAGAATAATTAATTAATTAAGAGAGAAATTGAACCCAGTATTGCGAACAGTTTTTCATTAAAAAAAAATCTGAGCATTTGGTCATTAAAACATGAAAACGTAGGTTATAAAAACAGCGCCATCTATTGTACAGTTGAGGGACAATTTTAACAAGAACTGCCTTTTCTAATTTGACTCTCTTTTGAATTTTAAGTCTTAACTTTCCTTAGATTGTAATTATTCCTTCTTTGATTAAAAATAACAAAATTCTTTCCTTAAGGAAATTTTCTTCGCTTATTTTAAGAATGCCTGTTTTCATTTCGTGCCGTTTCCTCCTTTATTGTCTTCAAATTTCGCAAATGTTTGCAGATACTCTTCGCGGCAGTTAAACGGCAAAGAATTTGCAAAGCGCCATCTTTTGTACAGCTTGAGAACAATTTACGAGTATTTTTTAATCAAATCAAAGAGTTCCGAAGACTTTTGAAATGGAAAGCCAATGTATTTTCCATCACAAGAATGAACATGAGACAGATAACAATATACTAGTTGAATGAATCTCTTGAAGTTCTAGATTTTTATGTCCTGCTAATTATTTTTAATTTCGACACAAAATGACTATTTAAAAAAATCAAAATCAATCATTTTGAACTTACTTCGAGATGCGTCTGAAATGTCAGTCGGTGTTCAAAGTGACAAAATCATTAAATTGGCAACACTGACTGAACTAAAAGCACTAAAGGCTAAGGAGCACGCTTCTCTTAAAAAAAAAAACATTTTTCAGTCGTTAAAAAAAATAAAACATTTTAGAATTTCCGATTATGTAATCAAAAAAAAATTGATTTGAATTTCTCTGTGAACGTTCTATTACTCTAGTCAACCATAAAATTCCTAGACTGCTTGGCTACGAATAAAAATATTCAGGTGCATTAAACTCCTGCAAAATTGTTATGTTGTTAAATATAAATAAAATAGTAAAAATTATCTAATTAAGAAAGCGGCGAAATATGCAATGGTTTGAAAAAAAAAATGTTTTGTGCCAGAGTCATCTGTGTAAATTTGAACGAACTACAATTTTCTTTGATTCTTTTTATAAGACGTCATACATGTAAATCCTGTGGAACTATTTTTTTTTTAGGCGCGAAGGATTCAATAATACTCCAGAGAATATAAATTAATACTTATTAAATAATGCAATAACTTCAAAAAATATCAGTTTTCGACGTCATTAAAAAAAAAAAAAACTGTATTGTGCCCCAGAGCCACCTATGTGTGTTTTGTCGAGCTACATTTTCTTTGGTGCGAAATTTCAAATTCATTTTCCTTGCTGGATTCATTTGTTTATAGAATTCATAAGTCATTTTCCCGCGGATAAGAATCGTTTAACCAATAGATTTTTTTTTTCAGATAATTTTGTATTTCTTTTGTTTTTTTAAATTATCAAATGAATTTTCTTAATTTAAATTACAATTAAAATAATCACGTGGCGGCATCTGTTTAAAATTTGTCCAACTGTGGGGTCGCGTTCAGAAATTGTTTAGCCAGAGCACTTCGGGCGTTTAAAATGGAAAGCAAAATGCACAAAATCATTTACACGAGAGAGAAATAATATTAGCCAGAGCGCGGTCTGTTTTATTCCTGAACGGGCCCCAGTTGTCTTTGGCGGTAAATTTGAAATTAAATCATTCTATTTGCTTCATTGACACACACAACATTGCTTTCGAATTATTGAATTTTTTTTTTTTTATTTATTTATATAACACTTAACTTAGAAGAAAATGATAGCATCAGATTGAGAGCCGTTTACATGACGGCACCGAAGCAGATTTTAATTTAAAGTCGCGCTTAAGTACAGGAAAAGTATTTTTGCGTTTTAAATGATTTTAATATTTAAAGTCCCATAATAGAAATGGCCCCGGGGCGTCTTCAAAAAAATAATATAAAATCATGTGGCGCCATCTCTGTAACACATGCCGTACTACACTTTCTTGGGCGCGAAATTTGAAATAGCTGAAAATTATTGCTGTTTCCCAAACGAAACAGATCATCTCTTTTCTAAATCTTAACCGTGGTTATACTAAATTCAGATATTCTTATTAAATTGCATCATTATTATTTTTTAGAATAAGTATTCGAATCAGTATTTGTTGATTTATTGCAAATCATGTAAATCGCAAACATAAACGGGCAAGAATAATGCGAGCTCTGCGACTCCTCGCGGTGGTTTCTGGATTCTTTTGACATGCGCGTTCGCAGCGCAGTGTTGCCAACTGTCGAATATGATGCGTTCAGGCGGTAGCACTGAGAAAATAAAATATCTGAGCAATAACGAATTGTGATCCTTGTGACTTTTGGGGTGGTTTAGTTAAATTTACGTATTGCTTGTTGGCAGCACTGTAAATGATACTAACCCTGCAGTTAGTTCATGGGGAGGGGGGAGGGGGGGGGGGGGCGTTGTCGATTTCGATTATTTTACGTTGTCCGTTGACTCAGGGATTTTAAGGATTTGAAATCCGACCACGAACGATTACGACGCACGAATTATGAATTAGGTTCATCACTCGGTATAATAAGTTAAATGAAGTTGATTCTTATCCAATGAAACTGGTAAGTACAAAGTTTTTTTAAATCTTGAACCGGACAGAAATATGATGAGAACACACTCAACGTTTCGCTATAGATTTATTTACTTTTTTTCACTCTTAACGAAGCTATAAATCTATAGCGAAACGTTGAGTGTGTTCTCATTATATTTCTGTCCGGTTCAAGATTTAAAAAAAAACTTTGTATTTACAATTTTTATCGGACAAGAATCAACTTCAATTGTTTAAAATTATAGTTAATATGCAGATAGTTCGTTAACGTGATAAATTAAACGCGGGCTAAATTTCCATCAGCTGTTTGTTGTCATTTATTAATTTGTGTGTCGCATTTTTTTTGCTGTTCATTTTCTTGCAGCGTTTGAAACCGTTACACTGCGGGTATGGTTGGTTGCCTATTTATGTCAGTCACGTGGCTCTCAGTTTTATATGAAGGCTCTATATAACGGATTCAAAAATGCATGCGACGCGACGCGACGAAACTCACAGTTTTTATAAAATCAATTCTCCTCGCCTCTTGTTCGGTTATTGGCCTAAATTATAAGCGAGAAAACCTTCCGCCGTATTATTATTAGGCCTTCCAAATTACGTAAATTCACGCGAATTTTAGCGTCGTTGTTCGTGGCGGCGGCGGCCGTCGTCGCAATAAAAATACGAAATTTTCACTCGCAAGGTCGATTATTTTTGCCAACCACATTGCGGCTAAGACCGCTTTCATATGTTTTTTTTTACGGCGGCCTTTGATGCCGTCCCACCCACTATGAGGATGTGGTGAAGTTAATATAGCTCGCATGTGCTGACGCGAAGCTAATGATGTCATAAAATATGGTATTTGAAAAATTTCGAAACCGTGGAGGAAACCTAAAAATTCTTGCCGTCACAAGCCAGGATTTTTTTTTTTTTTTGTAGTATCAAAATTAGCAAAAATAGTTTTACACACACGCGTTTGCGACTCGCTCTTTCATATAAAATAAGACGTGACTTCCGTCGGAAGTGATGCGATATCAAATTCGTTGGCGAGGATGAAATTACGTACATGAAATTTCCAGCTGTAATTTTTTATTTACCGGGGAGGGGGCTAAAAGAAGTGACTCGGATTGGATATGGAAATTACCATGACGTTAACGACACAACTCTTTCTCTTTGTGTTTCATTTTCACTTTTTAAAAGGGGGAACGCAATAACTTGATAGGATTTTTTTTTATCCCAATCGAAATGAGGAAGTACATAAGTGCTTAATGAGATAGAGCACCCCATTCATTAGCGCAAGCAAATTTTATTTTGTAAAACGATAATTTCATGAAAGACGCGTCTGTTACAGACGACGCAAACACAAAACAAGTTTAATTGGCTTCTGGGTTCCGTTTATGTGATTTGTTTAATAATAAGCAGGGAAAAGAATTCAGGTCACTTTGTGGTGAACGCTTTTTACGCCGAATGCACATACTATTGGCTTTTGCCACGTTTCCGCGGCTCCAATGCATCGATTGTTATTGGGCGGGAGGGGAAGTTCGTACCTCGCAGAAACTATTGTGGGCGAGGCTGATACTGTCCGAGTACCAAATTTTCGTACCGTTCGCTATACAAGCGGCCAGAATTCTTTTCCCTGATAATAAGTAAGTAAGTTTTCGATTGAGTTGCAAAATCAACCGAATTTCAAAACTAATATCGGAGAGAAAGTTCCGAAATCTATTTATTCCGATAACAAACGCGGCGAGCGACCCTCATTCTCATTAAGTTAAGAGCATGTGTAAACATTGTAATCAGTTAGTTTTACAGGTTCGGAGAAATTGAAGATATATACTTTTTTTTAACGAAAGTTAGAGTGGAAATTGACAAAATGTAAAAGCGTTCTTTGTACTACCTACATTGTAAATGAATCACAGGAAGTACGAACACCTGCTCGGTTATTTATAATTAATTTTATGCGTGTTCTACATTAAAAAGTTCTGCCTTGTTCTTTTTTTTCATTATTCAATTAGAATTATTTAACGGAAATTAGTCAGAAAATTTACGATTGTTTTGCCGAAAGAGCTCACTCAAGAAAGAGAAAAAGAATCGACGAGTTTTTTTACTTTAGAACACATATTTTAGTATAGAATATGGAAAATAATTTGGAAAAGAAAGGCGGGTCAAATTTGTTTAAAAAAAAAAAACGACACGAAAACGTGAAGAAGCAATTAGCTTTGAAATAATAAAAGGTAAACGGAAGGTAAAAATTTGAAATTTCCCGCCGAGAAAAATATAGTCCGACAAATTTTATGTAGATGGCGCTGGTATTGTCCGTCAAACTTGTAATGTCCGTAATTAAAAAAAAAATAATAATGCAATAAATATTCTTTGAAACTTTTTTCTTGAGTTTATAAAGTGCGATTCATTATTTTTCCAATCTGTACTCTGTTTTCTAATTCGGAGGAGTACTTTGAAATTTTGGCGCTAAGAACGACCTTTGTCATTGGTCAAACAAGCTTTGTCATTGGTCAATTCTAGCTGGCTACCAATGACAAACCTCGTTTTTAGCGCCAAAATTTCAAAGTACTCCTCCGAATTAGAAAACAGAATATAGGCCAGTCACGGATTCTGAACGTGCGCGGTGAACAAGATATTCTGTAACACGTGACCAATGTTGCCAAGTTTACTGTCTGTAATTATGATGGTTCTAATTTTTTTCTTTTTTTAAATAAAACGGTAATTCCAAGAATATTACGTTAATTTATTTTGAAAGTGGAGCCAAGACATCATTTTCAACATCTGGCAACACTGCAAGTGACTCATTTAGAGTAAGGTTCCTAGATTTGATTGACATTTTTAACATGTCGCAGAGGGTTCGGAAACACAACGTCATTTTCGTTAGTAATTTCAGATTTTATAGTTGGCTGACCTAATTTGACGTGATTGCCCCATGGGTTAAAAAAAATTAAACACAGTGGCTATCGCTATTTCGTAAACGATACAGAGCTGGAAAAATGGCGGATCTGACGTTGCGTTTCCGACATGTTAAATGTCAATCAAATCTAGGGACCCTATTTTAGTTTTTGGAGTATTAGGTGCTTTCTGTCGCTTAGAAGTTTGAATCGTGTTTCGCGAATAGTTTGGACCTGAATTTCGTAGTCGTTGCAACAAAACACCTAGACTTGAATTTTTCATTGACAGTTCATTTGTAAATAACCATAATTCAATCGAAACAAGTGTTAAAAATTGAGAGATTCAAAGTAAAGAATGGGCGCGTTTAGCTGCTGAGTTGCTTACTCAGCAATCGATTGTGATTGGCTTACGTGAAGGTAATAGCCAATCACAAACGACTGCTGAGTAAGCAACGCATCCGCTGAACGCGCCCATTGTCTGTTTTGGAATCAAAACATGTTTGGATCACGATTTTGTGAGCGGAAGAAAGCACCTACAATAAGCAAACCAGTCGCCATTTTGATTAACATTAAGGGTTGAAATTTACGCATGTTTTGCTCTTTTCGAAATTTACATATTTTATTAACAGATGTCACGGTGCCTAACAACATAGTTTAATTAACACATTTTGTAATGTCTCCGTTGTTATTAAAAAGTTGGAAAATTTAGTTTGCGACACTCGTGACATCGCACGGCCAAATCTTAACCTGCAATTGGTTTTGTTCTTCGATATTAAGTTCAGTGTTGCCAACGTTAGGGAAACTTCCATGTTTTAGGGAATTTTTAAGGTTTTTAGACACTCGAGGAATTTTTTTCTCAATTTCAAGGATTTTTCGACCTTAACGTCGAAATTAAAAAAAAAATTGAATTGAAGAAAACTAATTAAATTGGTTCAACAGCCATATTCGTTTATTGGTTGTTTATCTGCTGGTTGTCATTTTACATTTACTGTACGTAGTTATCAAAATTTTATTCCACAGAAAAAAAAAAAAAAATGGCAACTTCAATGATTTTAAATTACTAATTCAGGTTTCACGCCTAAAATTGTAGTCTGCAGAGATTTACACAGAGGACGCCTCAAAATTTCGTCTCAACTGTAATTTCCCCGTTTTGTCTTTTTGTCGATTGTTTTTAATCGAGGGACACAGATCAATTTAAACGTAAATGAAAAGCGATTTCGATAAAGAAAGATGAATACTGGAAAGAGGTAACAGCATCGAAGATCGAAGTTTAGATATGTAGTCGAATAAGTTGCCGAAAAAACAAAAGAGCATCGACTATTCTTCGTTTTGCATTTTCTTGTAAATTTAAATTATATAAAATCAAATGAAAAAAATTGAATATCGGCGCCAATCTATCTATCTAGTGGTTGGTGCAGAATATGTTGCAAGTACAAGTGCAGAACAAATGAGTACAATTTTGACTTACGTTTAAAAAAGTGAGGTTAGGTTTGCGGGATAATTTTGACTACCGACGGTAATTCGTGATACTGATGATTGGAGAACTTTCTAAATCTCAGTTCTTAAGCTTTTACAAATTTTTTCATTGTTTTTTTTTTTATTGGGTATTTTAGAAAAAAATCTGGAATTTAGTTGGGAACGTGATGATGCGTCAGCGCCGTCATCTATGTAAATTTTGTAGAACTGCAATTTTTTATTTGAGCGTCCCGCTTGAAATCAACTTGCAGTTGAAAATAGCAAAAAATAGCAGACAAATTACAGTTTTCTGTAATTATTTTTTCTCAAAATGAACGAACGAAAATCTTTAGTTCTTTCGAAGCAACTCAATCGTTCAATAATTTCAAATTTTGGCTGTAGATGTCGTTAATTAAACCAAAAAGAAATGCATTGTGCCAGAGTCATCTACGTACATTTTTTCGAACTGCGTACTTTTTTTGCTGCGAATTTTGAAATTAACGCTTCCTATTTGCTTAATTTATTAACACCTTTCGATCATTCCCGACTGGATAAGAATCATTGAACAAATAATTTTTGTTTCCAACTGATTCTGTATTTCGTTTTCCCTTTGATCGATTATTTTTTTTATTATCGAATGAATTCTCTAAATTCCAAAAAAAATGATGCGTTAGCATTAGACTGTCGGCCAAAAAAAAGGGAAAATCAGTGGCGCCATCTACGCGAAATTTGTAAAACTGCGGTTTTCTTAGGTTCAGAGTTAATTTCTTCTGCTTGCTTTATTTAAACACATTTAATCCCTTTTGTTTTCATTATCGAATTATTATTATTTTTTAAATTCATACTACTTTTTATTTACAAAATTGTGGTGCACTAAAGCAGGATTTAATTTAAATACTGTTTTAAGAACAGGAAAATAAACGAGTTTTTACATGAAAAAATAAAATAAAATGAAAGTCACCCCATGTGCCATCTTTGAAAAACTTGCCGTACTATCCTCTTTTTAGGCGCGAAGTTTAAAATAACAATCTTTTTCTAAATCTTTCCGAAACAAAATCGTAATTAAATTAAATATACATATTATCATTATTATATTTCTATAATTCTAAAGTCTATGACTTAGGACTTCCGTAGGGGGGGGGGGCAACCACCACAGATAAAATGAAATAATAATTTGAAAAATAAGAAAGTGCCAATTTCTTTTCAAATATCCAAGTTATAACGAATTGTGAGTCTTGAGGTTAAAGCGAAGGAATTTAAAGGGGGTTCAATTTATTCCTTCCCTAAGGCTGGTCTTCTGTGGGCAAAATCCCCGGAAAAATAAGACGAAAGGAAAACGCTTCATAAAATCAAAACCATCAATCTTTCTTATTTCTTGCCAACTGCTCATGCAATATCAAATGTTGCAATAAATTCTTGCTGTTCTATTTATAACATTTTTGTTTCAGATTATCACACCCGTACCAAGCCATATACCTCAGTGTAAAGCACTGTACGACTTTAAGATGACAAACGACGAGGAAGAAGGATGCCTCAGCTTTCACAAGGGAGACATCATCAACGTGATCAGGAGAGTCGACGAGAATTGGGCGGAGGGCAAACTGGAAGGCCGAATCGGAATCTTCCCCCTCGCCTTCGTCGAACTCAACAACCTAGCGAGGTCCCTAATGAAATTATCCACAAAGTACGTAGCTGCTCATTTCAATTGCACCGCTCCGAACTGGCACTCGTTCAATATAAAAATAAATACCTGATTTATAAAGGGAGATGGAACAAGTTCAAGTTACATCGATGTTATTTGTGCCAAGAGTAATTCGTTCTTTTTCTTTTTTTTCTTTGATTAGTTCCCAGCCAGGGCCGTCCAGGTTGGCACCGCCAACTCCGACCACCGAAGACAGCTCACCACTCATACCAACCGACCACACACGAACCGTGGCAAACGTGCACGTCACACACCCCAATAATCACATACAGACTCAAGTGCAGCAGGTGCAACAGCAGACTGGATTGTTGCCGGCTTCGGATTCGAGTTCGACTGTTAGCTCGGGGGGGAGCTCTTCGACTACAACCCCCAATACGACCTCGAGTAATAATTCTTCGAGTTCGAGCACCGGGCCTTCGTCACCTGCTTCGCCTCCACCTAGAAATCAGCCTGTTCCACCTAGGAATAATCAGTAAGTCAAAGTGTCCTTATTTTTCCTGGGGGGGTTCTTAATTTGCCTGCCTGACGAAGCAATCAACCGAGAGGGATATATTGCAAGTGTTTGGTTATAGATTAAAAACAATTTTCCATAGAAATAATAATCGTATGGAACGCGCACTGCAGACAACGCCTGTTGGCATTGTAAGGTAGGCAACTTACATTGCTCGACTTGTCGTGTTGGTTGCCTAACTAACGGTGGCCGCGTAAATCGCATACAACAATTTTCTTTGGACAAGAGTCGACTTTAATTGCTCCTAATTTTTTTGTTTTTAGAAAACAATTGGATGGAGTTGTTGCAACCCCCCAGCGACATGCCACCAGTGGCTCCAATCCACCGCCTCGTCCTGAGGCTCACCCCCATCAACACAACCGCGAAAAAAGGCACAGTTTCACATCGCTCACCCCCCAACACCACCACTCGAACAACCACAGGCATTCGGCTGAAATACTGACGCCCGAGGTCAATTCGCAAGGTCAGCCGAGCGCAGGGTACACAAACGATAGACACAGAAGAAATGGCAATGAATTAAACGTGTCCAATGATCAGCTGCCGGCTGCTTACATCGCCTTATATCCGTACAAGCCCCAAAAACCTGACGAATTGGAATTAAGAAAGGGTGGGATTTACATGGTGACCGAGCGATGTCAGGATGGTTGGTTCAAGGGTACCTCGAATCGCACTCAGAAGTGCGGGGTGTTCCCTGGGAACTACGTGACCCTGGCTCGGGGCGCCCCGAGGAGCCCTCACGCGAGCGCAACCCGTTCCGGGGAGAACGCGAACGAGAACAAGACCTCTGTAAGTTACACGAGGAGCGGTGGCAAAGTAGCATCATCGCATCAGATTTCAAACTTGCCTCCCGAGTTGCCTCCAAGGTCAGCTAGTCCTGCAACCGCCACAAACACAATATCGTCTAGCTGGCACGGCCAGCAAGATAGTGCCGCTATTGCTTTGGGGCGCAGCAGCAGTGCTATTATGTCTAGTGTAACGTCTCAACCCTTAACGTTTAACAGTGCTACCGTAGGGAAAACTGTCGACAAGGTTTGTTTCCTGTATTTTATCGTCTTAGGTCTCCTTGGTTTCTGTTGTTTTGTCTATTACTTAATGTTGCGGTGATAAAAAAGAAAAATTGTGATTCTCCCCACCCCCCACTCGTTGGCACCTTTTCTTAACTTTCCACGTGCTTTTTTTTTGCTTTTTGACAGTCAAAGGAGCGCAAAGAAAAGGGCACTGTTAGCCTAATGCGCCGCCTCACCAGCATCAAGAGGTCCAAATCACCCCCTCCCGCTTCTTATTCTATGGATAATCCAGTTTTCGAAGATAGTTCTATGTCTGTGCCTACTGCGCATCCTGTACACGTCAGGTACTGTTGCATGTATTTTTTTTTTCCGTTTGTTTCTGAGCTTTTCGTTGAATATGTTTATATTTTTTTCTGTTGTATGTACATACAGGGTGCTAACACTTTAAGATTTCTGTACCGTTTAGAAGCTTCGTTTACTTAAAAGAAAGATACGGGATAGATAGATTTATAAGGCAAAGAAGTAGAAAGAACCTTTTGAGCTATTCAGTTACTTAAAGAAAAGATACGGGATAGATAGATTGATAAGGCAAAGAAGTAGAAAGAACCTTTTCAGCTATTGGCAAGGACGATACGTTTATTTTTATGTGTGTTAAAAATTTTAAATGCTGGTGTCAGAATAGGCAACCCTTCAATCAAATCAGAACACAATTAAAAACACAGAAGTAGAATGGGTTGCCTATATCTGATTTTTATTTTTTGGAATGAGCACACCTATAATAGTTTATAAATAAATTCAAGAAAAAATTTTCGCTGAAGTTGCTCGAAAGCTAAATGCTATTAATAAAAAAAAAGTTTGATATTGTAGTGAATAGGAGACTGTTAAGAACAGAGATTGCCATAATTCAGATATTTCTCGCACTTGTATTTTGTTTATTAATTTATTTTTATGCCCTAAATTTAATTGTTTCTTCGAATAAAACGAGGATAAAAAGAGATGACTACACACACACATTATGTTAGCAGTACTAAAGACGATTTTAATTTAAAATCCTAAAACAAGAAAGTGGTCCAATCGTCAAAAGAAAGAAAAATACATAATATAAAATCATGTGGTGCCATCTCTGTAAAACTAAAAGAAGAAAACATTAAAACTATGTGGCGTCATCTATGTAAAATTGGCCGTACTATCCGTTTTGAAGGGCGACGTTTAAAATTATAAGTTTTTTCTAAATCAAGGGTTCTCAGCGGAGTATACGAAGACTTGAGAAGGATCGATGAACCTTTAGGGGAATAATTTACTTAAAAAAGTACAAGATTTAAGACAAATAATAAATAAATTTGAATTAAACGTCGCGTGTACAGTGACGAACACAGAAAAAGGGGCGCTATTTTTTTGTTTCTTGCCGGCGTTAATTGAAATTGCTGCGTTTAAGCCATAACGTCATAATAATGAAACTCTTTAATACAATTTCAGTAAAACTTTTGATATCACGTACACGAGTGAAGTTTAATAAATCTTATAAAACTTATAAGTTGCTACCGAACACATAATAATCAAATTAATTTTTCGAATAAAAAGAAGAAGAGAACAGAAGACGGTCAATTAATTATCAAAACAAAAAGAAAATGCCGTCAAATCTAGAGAAACAGAAAAAAGCGCAAAAACAAAAGACGATCGTCGATGAAAACAGGATGAAAATAAAAATACGTAAAACCAACAGTAAGTCAAATCGATATAAAAATTAAAAATAATTAAAAAATAGAATCAGTCAAGTTGAAAGAAAAAGGAAAAAAGAAACGGCGCTGAATCGACGGGACTAAAATATTTTATTATTTCAGTCCTGTCGATTCGTTGCTATTTTTTCTTCTTCTTTCATTCAACTTGACTGATTCGACTTTTGCTTTTGTTTTCGACGGTATTTTATTTTTATTTGGATAATCGATAATCGTCTTTTTTCTTCTTCTTTTATGCCAATTAATTTAATTTAATTATTGTTAACATTAATTAGTGATGTATACGTGTACGTGAAAAAAATAAATGAATAAAACAAACGTTAATCCGTCAGTTGATAATTGAAAAATAAAGAATCAGAAGATCAAATGAAATGAAACGAAAGAAAACGAAAAACAAAAGACGATCATTGATCAATGATGATAGGCGAGAATAAAAATAATGTAAATTAAAAATTGACATATTCTCTCACAATCAAAAATATAACCTCTAAATATTGAAGAAGAAAAATAACAATAAACAAAAATTGATCAAAGCAAATCGCATAAAAGAACAAACAAAAATTGTAATTAATCGACGGGATTAAAACGTAAAATGGACTCGAATCGAGTAAATTAAAACAAAAGGAATCAATTGAGTACATTAAAACGAAAACAAAAGACGATCAATTGATAATTAAAACTTAAAGCCGTATCACAAAACAAATGAAAAACAGAGACAAAAGAGGATAAATCGATAGTTAAACAAAAAAAAAATGAAATCAAGTAAGAGAAAAAGGACGATCAATTAATTAGCGATTATACCGTGCCTTCAAATGAATTTTTTTATGCCGTTGGCAAGAGTTGATGACGGTTGTTAATAACCACATTTTTTGGTCTACCAACAAAATAACTTTCGATAATAAAATGCGTTGCAATTTGACATTTTATGAATTGAATGTGTCGCATTTAATTTAAATAAATCATTTAAATAAATGTATTCTGCAGATATTGTTTTGAGAATCTGAATAAAATTTGAAAGGGGGTCGACAGTAATTTTTATTTTCTTGTAAAAGTTGACGCCCCTGTTCTGCATTATTTAATTAAAGTATTCAAATAGAACACTTCAAAAGACTTCAAAAAAAAGAAGTGTTAATTACAAGGCCTGATGTGTGTCAATCTTGCCAACTGAGAATTTGTGTGAAATGTTTTGCCATTACACGTGGATTAACCTTCTCGTTTGTTTTCGCATATTTTTTTTTATTTAAAATACTGAAACAAAAGAAGCAATTCTCGAAAGCGCCTCAATAGCTTGAACCTTTTTTTAAAAAAAAAAGTATGTTGTTTAATACCTCGCTGTCACATGTTACGTTGTAATTATTACTGAGGGATAACATAACCCCCCTGACTAATATAATAATTGATTGTGTTGTAACTATACTAGTGCATGTAGATAAAGCCGCTTGTGCATGATTGTGTGTGCCCCCAGGTCCGGTTCTTGTCCGAGTCAGCTACTCCAAGTACAGCCGGCAGAGCATCACAGAATTTATGCCTCTACTTCCCAGCGCCTTAAACATAAAGAGCGCCCCAGCGTGCTCACGCACAGTCCCAGGTGTGTCTCTGCACTCTTTTCAAGCCCCCTATCTCATCCACCCCCTCACAAATTATTCCTTACACCCCCCCACTTGCACTATTCTATTATTCTGTCCTCCGTTTTACATACACCTTTCGTTGCTTTCTGTTTGTTTGCTTCGCAGCATTTGTTTTATTCTTTTAAAGAAGAAAATTAAGAGTTTTGTTTTTATGTTTGGATTTAGTACAAAATTGATCTTCGTTGCATTTTTTTTTTTTTTAATATATGAAGAGGTGGTCGACACTACTTTGTTGTGTGCAAGCAATTATAATTTTTAAAACGTAAACAATAAAATAGTGTCTACTGAACGTAATTGTAAATAAAAATCATTTGCATGATTTTCTTTTCAAACAATTCCTGCATAGTTTAAATATGATAGTCATCTTATTATTACATCTCAGTTTAGGTAATCATTTTGCACAATATAAAATAATTTTAAGTAATTTTGGGCTAAGTGGCTGTTAATAATTTTATTAATTTTTTATATTGTGCAGACAACTGAAAGATTTAAAAAGGCAGATGGCCCCCCCCCTTTGAAATTATATATAAGTTTTGTTACGATGTGTACAGGACCGGAGAGAACCCGACAGGAAGTTCAGGCTCGAGCCCCGACATCCACCACCATCGTAAGTCTAATTCGCTGGATGCCGGTAGCAAATCGAAAACTGGCACCCAAACGGTTAGAGAACGCTTCCGTTGTATAGCCCCCTATCCACCGAATAGCGAATATGAATTAGAGTTACAAGTGAACGACATAATTTATGTGCATAAGAAAAGAGATGACGGTTGGTACAAAGGAACGCAGCAGCGCACTGGCAGGACCGGCTTGTTCCCAGCCAGTTTCGTGGAGAGTTTCTGAACCCACACATCTTTCTGAAACTAGCATAAGTTGTTACTATAATTGTCGAGATATAGACGAGATGTGTTCAATAATAGAGAAATTCGTTTCGTTTATGCCGCTTGAATTTAATTGATTAAACTTTAATAATGTATGTATAATAAGTTACCTTAACTATTATTTATTTTTCGAACTCTGGTGGTGGAATTCTACCCTACATATCAAATAACTGATTTGTGTTTTGTGTGATTTTAAGCCTTAAATAATCTATAATATAATTAATTTATTTGTTAGGAAAAGGGAGGGTGTGACTACGTTCCGATAAGTAAGTCTTGCTGCTACTATTTACTATTACTATTATTAAAAAAAAAAAGAAACACTATAGTTGTGTGCAAGACTGAATAAGACCTAAGAAAGAGAAACGCTTGTTTTGATTCGAACAAAGCTACACGACGTGAGTAGACGTAATACATCCAACAAACCTGTAAATTAGGATATTTGTTCTTCAGATATACATATAAGACGTAACTACTAGTATACCTTTATACATTTTAAATCGTTTTAGTTATACGATACGTAAATAAATTATGGTGGCCATTAAAATGTGCACTGAATATTTCTTTTCGACTGATACATTTATCCTAAATTATAACTATACATACATACGTGAGCAAAATTAGTTTTGTATCGTCTAATAATATTAATTATTCAGAATGTGTGTAATTATTCTTTAAAACAATATCTTTAATTAATTAGTTATTACCATTATGTATTCTATTAGCAAATATATAAATAACAATTACATGGGGTCTTTTTTTATATTTTAGGAGACCCCCTCTCGAATTGATTCGACTAAGTAATGAATGCACTACATAAATCCTTCAAAACAATTAATGATTTTAAGAAATGATTTAAGATCGATCAATGAAATAAACAGGTCATTTTAATTTGTTTTTTCAACACGAAAATTCTCCTTTCGAAAAGTACTTGAATAAACTCGATAAATAGTGGAAAAGTTACGAAACCAATTTTTAAGAATACTCAGTATAGGCAACCAAGCAAACGTCCGTGTACATTGGATTGCCTATGCCGAGACTTCTTGTTTCTTGAAAGAATATTTATATTTTATACCGAAAGTAGACATTAATTAATTCTTATTTTTAATGGAATATGTACTATATTTTCTATTGCAAATTCCTATTCTACACATTATTCTAAGTAAAAATTGTTAAGACTTCCCTATAATTTAAAGATAACGATTTTAGAGATGTCTTCGAGTTTTTGAAAATAATTATTTCAGTCGCATTTCATTTAAAAGAATGTATTTACGACACTTTCTAATTTCAAGATTAAAGTTGTGTGTCGTTTGAAACAATAATGTTCAGCCTTTCAAATCATATTCAAGTAGTCATTGAAAAATTCACAGGGTGGCCAAAATACGGTGTCGAACCTTGTTCTGTTCAACTGCCCAAAACTCAGTTTTCGTCAATGGAACACCCTGTATATTTTTGAATCATGAGATGCAGAATCAAATTCTACATCGATTAGTAGCAGCATTCCCTATGCCTAATTTGGACAAGAAGAAAATTACAGCCTTCGGTGTAGGCAACCATATAAACGACCGTGTTCCTTTGTTGCCTATACCGAGGTTTCTTGCTTTTTGCCTCGAATTTATTATTTTTTATTTTTCACAAATGTATTGGAGACTGTGGTTTGTAGTACAATAAAAAATTTAATTGAATCTTCAGTGAAGAATTATTTGCTTTAATTATTTAGATAAAGGCCAGTCTTTTAATTAAATATTACTAAGACCAATCCTTCACTTCAATTTTTCAGATTCATTTTTGCGGCAAAATTTGGAAGAAAGGCAAAGTTGAAGGCATTCTTAAACTTTTTCAGACTCTAACCATCGCAGCTACGATGATTTTTGTCACAAAAATTCTTCAAAAAAACCATTAAAGGCACGCAACTTTCTTAATTTTTAAAAATCTTTAAACAAATTTGCATTTCCTGATTTCAGAAAAGAAATAACAAACGCAGAAAAACTGTGTTTAATTAACAAATTAATATGGATATTAATTTTCACCAAGCTCGAATTAATCTAAGACAAAAATTATTAATCAATTTTTTTCTTTTCACCTGCATTGATGGACTTGAAATCATTGAATTTAATGAAGGCGGTAGCAATGCTGCCGAAATACGTATAAGTACAGTACTTATACGTATTTCGTATACGTATAAGTACTGTAGAGACTGAAAACATATTGTGGCCAGGAGATTCAATTAAATTCTTTATTTTATTACAAACCACAGTCTCCGATACATTTGAACATTGTATTCAATATTAAAAGCAATTATTACTTTTAATACCATGCTTGTTTGTTTAAAAAATACTCCTAATAAATTTGACATAAAAAGAAAGAAACTTTGGTGTAAGCAACCAGTGAACATGGTCGTTTGTATGGTTGCCTATACCGAAGGCCGTAAATTTTTTTTATCCAAATTATATTACCCCTACTTTTTTTTCAAAAAATCAATCAATAAATTAGATTTCCCCCAACGAAAAAGCTTGATGTGAGCAAACAGACGATTTCAGCAGAAAAATTGGAAAATTATTGAATTGCCTGCAAACGTTATAAGCAACTATGTAATTAATAACATGCCTGTTCGTTAAAAAAAATAATAAACTAATTTATACGTTCAAGAAACAAGAAGTCTTGACACAGGGAACCCAATGTACACGATCGTTTGCTTGGTTGCCTACATTGAAGGATCCAAATGCTTAAAAATTCGTGCTGCTTGATGATTGAATAGTTCAAAAATTAAAGGGAAGGATATTGTTAGGGTAATTAATAATAATATTTATTTGCCACAAGCCAGAAAACATGCATAAAAGAGCATAAGTGTACAGTGACGTGTCCAGACAATAAATACATTGAATAAAATATAGTCAAAAATCCTTCACAGAATAGAAGGCATCTTTTTCAATTAACAATTGTTTTAGTTTATTTTTAAAACTACATAAAGTAAATGGTAGATATTCTACTAAATTTTAGGAAAAGTTAATTTCTGTATTTGCTATTGATTGGGGGCACCTTCTTTCCGCGTTAGATGAAGGAAAGACAAGAATAATCCTGGGTGGTTCTAAAGAAAAAAATAGAAACCGCTGGGATTAGTTTCTTTAACTTTCTTCCATCTGAAAACACAGCAACCAATCATCATTTTCACACAAAGTTTATGCAGCAGCAAACTTTAAATCTATTTTTACTTTTCTCACCCTGCAGCTGCATTATTACAGTTGAGGAATCCCTTCAATCGGTGTACTTAGAACAAATAGTACTTGGAAATGAAGTTTTGCG
This sequence comes from Prosopocoilus inquinatus, assembly GCA_036172665.1. Classification (NCBI taxonomy): domain Eukaryota; kingdom Metazoa; phylum Arthropoda; class Insecta; order Coleoptera; family Lucanidae; genus Prosopocoilus; species Prosopocoilus inquinatus. The sequence goes on from CM069869.1 coordinate 73,186,521, forward strand.
GATGTTTCTTTGTTTGGAATTGTTCATTCGGTACCTATTTTACACTGGCACTATCAGGCCTGTTCCTTTTACCAGAATTTCAAGATCTGAACTGTTTAAATCATGCGCAGTGAAGAATTTATGACTAAATTCATGCGTTGTGCTTGCTCAGTATGGATTTGAACGGTTCAGAACTTGAAATTCTGGCGAAAGGAACAAACTTATTGTCTAGGAGGTTCACTTTATTTAAATCCGCAGTGTCGGTACCTCCTTACCAATATGTTAAATAGCTATGCAATCTCAGAAATACTCGGCAGTACCTCTTATTTAACAATGTGGTAAGAAGATAATCTCCAACTTCAATTAGAATAACCCTGTAAGACAACGCAGACTTTCCAAACGAATTATACTGAAGTCGTTCCCTAATTAAGTGAAAACCTCAGGCCTCTCGCCCAAGGCAAAAAAATAAATTTTAAACCGTAGCTTCCAACTTCATTTACTTTGGGCAAGAGGCCCCTTGTGGTTTGAAGCCATCGTTTGGCATTGTCTTGCAGCCCTCTTTGACCACAAGACGACTTTAAGCGAGTTCTATTAATTTTTACGGAAAAAAACCTCGGGCTTACCTAGAATTTGTGTCGCTCGTTATTTTCGGGGGTTCTAAGAGCCTGATCGCACCTTGAAAATCCAATTAGATTATTTTGAGTTTCCCACTTCGCTTCCATTACAAACAACAAAGTCGCCGTACCAACCTTCTCAACAACTTGAAAACGAAATTCCAACCATTCCCGATTGCTTCCTGCCTTGGCCGCAGCTGAAACAAACGCGATTTTTAATTTGGAAAACTTTTAATTAACACGGGAAAATTACTTTTTGGCTTAATCAAATTGAAGACGCTTTGATTTGACGCGCATAGTAAAATCGCCAAAGTCCCTAAGCGTCAAAGATGGCGGGGTCGCGCACTTGAACCATCCATACAACGCAAAATTCACAATTTCAAATTTCCATTGCGCGCGTACGTCAGCTCGCTTTTGTTAATTATACTTGTCCATTTCACGTTCTTTAAAAACTACAAATTATTAATTGGGCTGAGATTAATTAATAGGAAGTGTTTTGAATTATGTAATACGTCACGCGCGTGCGCCGTATCGCACTTCACCCCCCCCTCTGTTTTCTCAGCGCGGCATAAACAGATTTTGGGCATTCCGAGTTGAAAGTCGCCAGAGGAAGGGCATACGATGTCGCACGTGTATAAACTAGGTGATGTGGTGTGGTATGTATTTTTTTAAGGCGTTCGCGAACTGTCGCGTGCGAAACTGACTTCGAAATGTAATTTACCCCAATTTCCAGGGCCAAAATGAGAGGGTGTTCGCCTTGGCCTGGCCGCGTAAGTATTGAAGCCGCCACATTCAACCCAACCGTTATTCCCTCTCTAACAATGCGCGCGCAATACGATTGTGGCGTTTCTGTTCTTCTAACCAAACAAATCGGAAGCTCCTTGAATATTCTGTTGTGTGTTTTTGTAGCTAATTCCAATTTTTTTTTGCTTTGTTTGTTTGTCTGACAGATCGTCCTTCCGAACGAGTCGGTGAAGAAGCCGAAGAAAGGGGGCACCCAGTGGATCCGCTTCTTCGGCACCAGAGACCAGTAAGTACATGATTCGTTGAAGGAACACCGGGGGTTAGTCATTGCTAATTTGCTGTTTTTAACTTGTCTCGTTTAGTGCTTGGATTGATGAGGCGAACATCAAGCCGTACTTGGAGTACAAACACAAGCTTATCAATTCTAATAGGACTTCGTCGTTCAAAAAAGCAGTTAGCGAAATCGAAGATTTTATACAGCGCAAAAGTGTAAGTACAATTGAAACCTGCCCTCCAGGCTTTATCGTAGTTAGTAATTCCATAAGAAAAATTATGAAGCTAAAGTCGCAAGTGCTACACAATCAGGTTATGTTTGTTTTTGTTGCTGTTTTTCTTATGCTGCCCGCTTGTCTTTACCTTTAATGACAAACAAACAAGGAGAAAGGGAGTTATTATCTTATATTTAATAAAAATCTGCTGGTGAATTTTAAGTTAATTTTCTTGAGATCGCCGTATTAAATACTGATAGCATTTTCCAGCAGCCTCACCAGTATACACTCAGAACATCTCCATCTCGTTTTATTACATAAAGCTGAACCGAGATGGAGATACACTCAGTGCACATTACTGCAGCCAATGGAAAACGCTATGAGTTTAATGTGAGGGGGGGGACATTGTTTTTTGAGGTTAAGTCCGAACCAATTAAATTCTTAATTTATTTAACAGGAAAGCAACAGCTTCACATCGCTTAGGCTAATAAAGAATCAGCTTTATGCTTGAGCAAAAAAAAAAAAAAAGAAAGACTACTTCCGTGACAGTTCTTGTTGGTGTGGCTCCCTCTGTAGAGTTTTGAATTAATGTAACTTCAGCCGTTGCTGTGGTTACTTTGTTGAATGTTACATTTGATTTTGATTCGCATTCAAAGTTAATTTCATAAATTATAAATAAAAGTGTGTCACTCTCCTCACCGCGCAATGCTGCACTTTAATAAATCATGTGTCAGTAATAGAAAACAATGAATTCTAATGTAAAGTTTGTAAGTGATGACTCTAATGTGGCTCCCTCTTTCGAACAGAAAAATGGGCCTAAGTCTAAACTGAGATTTCCGCTACTTTGAATAAAGGACCGTCCTTTATTTATTTATTTATTTATTTAAGAAGCCGTGCTTAAATCCTTCCTTTCCCACATTCCTGGACGCTTTAAGAACCATTGGGTTGTACATGCAGTGCACTCAATTAAATTCTTAGCTAAAGTAGGCTGGGATTTCAATGTTTTTTTTTTTCTTCTGAAGGTTTGTAGCACTGTCAAATTGTGACGCTTTGTATTTCTAATTTCTGAAACGGGTTAGAATATGGACACTAACAGTTAATTAGGGCTATTCTGTAAGCATTTTATATTGATTGTCATGCTTGTTATGATTGATGTGGTAACAAGCATAAAAAAAAAAAAACTTATTCTCTTCAGTTGACTGTTGAAGCTTGATTGGTGGGTTTCTGTGGTTGCTATAGTTACACACAATTCAATTGTCTTCAGTTATTGTTAGGTATCAATTGAAATGAGTTTTGGTGCCTATAGAATACACACATGATTGACAACTGTCCTCTCACTCTTGTATTGTAAGCGTCGCCAACTTTATAAAAAAAAACCATGGCTTACTTTAATCGCGAATTCATTTGAAGGCACGGTAGTTCTTACATGAAACAGAAAGTATTCATGTATGTGTCGGCAACAACTCGGTTGTCTAGAGTTAATTGTAAGACTGTGATACAAAAAAAAAAAGAAACTTTTTGGCAATTAACTTAAATCCGCCTGTCGGCGTCATTAAATTATCGAATAGACAAATCTTAAACTGACTCAGAAAAAGGTATTTGTCAAAGCGTTGAAGCTTCTCTTCTAAAATCTCATTTTAAGAATGAAATTAAATTAAAAAATGGTAAAAAAACTAACAATGTTTCTTGTATTGCCTGTTTTTGTGCAGAATTCGAGAAATGAAATTGATTCGAATCAATAGTCATCTGTCTACTGATAAAAACGAATTGATTTCAAACGCAAATCAAATGCAGCTTTTACATCTATCAAAATTCGTTATAATAACTTGCACAAAGTGACAAAGAAGCATCGATTCAACCAATGAACATAAACTGTGATGGCCTATCTCTCTCACTTTGTACAAGATTTTGTGCAAATTGTGATAGATGTAAAGCGGCCCTAACTTGGAATAAAAAAAAAATTAAAATCCTTTTCAATTCATTGATCCAGAAACATTCTAAGAGTATCTCTCTCCATTTATTATTATGGCATGAGCTTAAAACAAGATGGGAATATCCTGAGAGTGCTTTAGAACGGTCACTTGAGAACGCTATAAGAAAGGTTTTTTTTTTAATTTGATCGTACTGTATACATTTTTTTTTTTAATATCTGAGTTACCAAGCCTTTGTGAGTTGTTATCATCATAACAATTTAATAATTTTAAATTCGTCTTTGACATAAGCGTTTACAATAATAAATGCTGACTCTTGTCCGATAAAAATTGTAAGTTTTTAATCTATAACGAAACAAAATATAAATGGAAAAACACTCAATGTTTCGCAATCGATTGATAGTTTCGTTGAAATATAAATGGAAAAGCATTCAACGTTTCGCTATCGATTGATAGCTTCGTTAATCGATAGCAAAACGTTGAGTGCTTTTTCATTTATGTTCTGTCCTGTTATAGGTGTAAGAACTTAAAACTGTTTACATTCTTGACTTGGACAATCACTTAATTGGAATCAGTTCTGATTTTATTGTGCTTTTCGTTACACTTTCTAGAAACTCTTAACTGGTTCTAAAATACAAACTTCAAAGAGTTCAAAAAAAAAAAAAGAAAGTCTTATTTCGAAGCAAGATAAACCTACACTCGCAGTTTACGTCAAATCTGAATGTTTTTATTTGTTTTGTGTGGAAGAGGAATTATTTTACCATAAATTGTGCACAAGATTGGGAAGTTTTCTCATTTATTAACTTGCATTTTCATTTTTTTTTTTTAAAAAGGCAACTGAAATTAAGTTAAAAATTGAAGAAATTTTGAGAAAAAATTATCACTATTCTGTCTATTTTTTTTTTGCTTCCGACTGTATATTAAATAAACAATGAACCATTAAGCAAGCTAGAATACGGCACGAAACACTTTGTTGTGCCATGTTGCAGTTCAGATTTGACAGCTGACTACCACAATCTCACATTTATTGTAATTTTAAGAAGAAATTTTTGTCGTAGTGGCAACGCTGCATAGTAAATACCTTGAGTAAGAACAGTTATTTTTAGATTATGTATGAAGGCATAGTAAATGCTGAACTTTCTCTTTAACTTGAATTCAAGCAAGCAATCTAAAATAGTAAAACACTTTGTTGTGCGACGTTGCAATTCAAATTTTGACAGCTTTAACATTTTTAAATGTTACCTGTGAAGTCAATTCCATTTTCAGAAAAAATAATCACTGTATTCTGCCTATTTTTTTTTTTTTTTTGCTTCCGACAGTATATTAAATAAACAATGGGCCATTAAGCAAGCTAAAATAGGGCACAAAATACTTTGTTATGCCATGTTGCAGTTGAGATTTGACAGCTGACTACCACAACCTCACATTTATTATAATTTTAAGAAGAAATTTTTATATCAGTGGCAATGCTGGAATAGTAAATACTTTGAGTAAGAACAGTTATTTTTAGATTATGTATGAAGGCGCAGTAAATGTTGGACTTTCTCTTTAACTTGAATTCAAGCAACCTAAAACAGTAAAACACTTTGTTGTGCGACGTTGCAATTCAGATTTGACAGCTGACGGTCAAAATCTCTCAATTTTTTTGTAATTTTAAGAAAGAATTTTGGTCGTAGTGGCAATACTGGATAGTAAACACTTTGACAGGAACAATTGAAGCGTTTTTTTTTTTTTTTTTTACAAAAACAGTCCATGTCAAAAAGCTTTGTTTTGGGGAAATCGAAAAAAACTGTTTGCGTTATAGGCCTTTCGGGATTTTGTTTTTGTTTCCAAATAATTTTTATCAATTTTGTGAAAAAAATTAGTAATTTATTTGACAAGGGTTGTTTTTGCAACAAAAACAATAAAACGTTTTACAGAAAAAATAAATTTATATACTGAAAGTCCTAAAAATGAGCAAACGTAAAGTAATACTGTGTTTAAATTTACAACAAAAACAATCTTCGTCCCTGACGAAGTGTTATTTTGGTTAAAACCTTCTCGACAAAGACTGTTTTTGTGCAACCGGAAATACTGAAGTATCTTTAATTGAATGTAAATTATTTTTGCGAAATATTTTAGTATGTCTGAATGTAATGAGATTGGCGCCACCTCATGGATGTTTCTTCAACTTTGTGGGGAATTTTTTTAAATATTATTTGGTTTCCTCGTGGCCATTCTTCATCTGTAATTGAAGTTCATTGCCTTCTGTATTTGAAAAAAAAAACATGAAAAATTGCTGTTTGATGAGGGTAGTAATAGTAACGCTGAATGCAAAACGTTTTAGGTTTGTTCCAACTTCCAACCGCGGTCTCTGATTATTCGTTCGGAAACGGAGCTGTCAAAATTGATTATTATTTCAATAGTCAGCTCATCCTGACGGTTTCAAACAGGTCAGAAACTGTCGGGTTGCGTTCATAAACTATACTTCCGAGTGCACCTTGGGTGTGTAGTTGCGTCTTTCTCACTCACGATGTTCAACGTATTTTGCGTCTCCGTCGTCCGAATTCAAGAAGTCTTTTGTTTACGTTATTTCCATGAAAACGGGTGACCTTTTCACGTCCCACTTTTTAAGTAAATGGGTCGAAGAAAACTGAAAGATAACGGGTGACCTTTTCACGTCCCACTTTTAAGTAAATGGGACGAAGAAAACTGAAAGACAATGTGTGACCTTTTCACGTCCTACTTTTAAGTAATTTGGACGAAGAAAACCATGGTGGAAACAGGGCCGTAGCCAAACTAAATATTCAAGGGAGGCTGATCGTAGTTTAGGGCAGGCTCGATAAGTTTTATTTCAATGCTTTTACGTATTTTTAAAATATTTTCATGTCAGGTAGGGCAGACTTAAAATTTTCCAGGGCAAGCTCAGCCTCCCTTGGCGCCCCCCTAGCTACGGCCCTCGCTGGAAACCATGATTAATTTGCTTTATTTTTTATTTTTAGTAAGATACAAAACATGTAAATTCATTTAAGTACGGCCCGTATTCTCATCTTGTCTTTAATTTAGCAACGCCGTGATTAGATTCTCTCTCGCTCTCTTACTCATGAAATTCGCATAAAGCTATATCGTTTATGTTTATTTTAATCACGGTTTTAGCTAAAGACGACTTTAATCATGCGATGAGAATGCGGGCCAAAGACTGCAACATTAGCAGAAGAGAGTGTCATCAAAATAATCCTGCTGGGACAAAGCGTTTGCTTAAAACAGAATGTACCTAAACAAATTTTTAAAAACGATTAGACCGATTAGAACCCCCCTCCCCCCAAATTTAATGAAAGTTTTATTCTGACCCGTAAATGTACAGTCGCGAGCCTAAATATCAGGATCTTCGAACCTAAAAAACTGTAGAAAACGTACCGCTTTCTATGCTCGCGATTGTACAGTCGAGCTCTTTAGTAATGTCTCCCCTGTAAATGTTAAATAAATTACGAACTAATTCCTTTTGACCACTGCGATTGGTGGATAGAGAAACAAACGAGCAAAGAGATGAAGAAACACAAAATAAAAACATACAATAAAATTCAACACGTTTTTGTTTGACTTTTAGATCGCGACTGTTACGACTGGACGATGTTATTGGCAAGACATTACTAAAGAGCTTGGCTGTACATTAAGCGAAAGTGTTTTCCAATTGCGGTACAAATCCTATATCCTTAACTATGCTTAACTATACTTTTCGGGAAGTATTTCCTTAATCCGTTTTGTTTTTTGTTTAGTTTACAGTAGTATTGAAATTTCGAGTCAATTAACAAAAAAAAAAATAAAATGTTTTAAAAATTTTGTTGCAAGTCGTTTTTGATTGCAGTGAAAACCTCGAGCAGCCTCTGCACAGCTGTTTCAGCCCTCTTTGGGGCTTCATCAGCAGAGACTTAGCTCGACATTCCCACTGCAAACCAAAAACGACTTGTCCAATTGATTCGCTTCAATTTGTCTATCCTACTGCAATGTTAGGTCAAAAAGCGATCGTAGGATGTCGCTGTTTTATCTGTTCAAAAAAAGAAATATGGTTGCTAAATTTATTTCTCATAGTTTATAGTTTATGTCCTGCGTTTGTGTCTCATAGTTTATGTCCTGCGTTTAGTATCAGTGGGTTTGCACATTTTTCTACCCTCCCAAAAATCGCTTGAAATTGGCAAAGCAGTTTTTATGTTGATCTTTGAAGCTGGAGAAGTTTACTAACGTGTTCGAGTGCATTCTCGGAGTATCTTCATCTTCTACTATTGCATGAGGTTAAAATCGATTGAGAATATATTGACAGTGCTCTGAAACAGTTAATCGAAACTTAAGGCGACTTAACATTAGTTAAATACTCAGAATATTACTGAACAATGAAACTTTTATTATTGTGTCTTGATGAAGTAATTGCATTTAATATAGTGATACGAGAATTGATTTTTTTTGGTTACATTACGAAGTTAACAGAACAAACATAATCATTGCTATGTCTAATGCTGCAATTCTGAGGTCGATCGTAAGCATCGTAAGGTGTTCAGAATCCGTACATTTAAATGGCACGATAATATCTTACGATGCTTACGATCGAGCTCGGAATTACAGCATAACGCTCTTATCCACCAATTAAATTTAATTAAATGAAAGAAATTTGCCATTTCTTTAGTTAATTTTATTTTTGACGCAAAGCTTTAATTTGCTGCCTGCCATAGTTTTTATGTATAATGCGAGCATATTAAAATATGAAAGAAAAATGTACCTACACGTCGGTCATTCTTGCTCTCCCTGTACATCATTTTAAGGGTGATGTAAAACTGGCATTCTAGTTTTTGTTTTGGGTGTTCGTTTAAAAAAATTACCTCTTCTTCTTCAGCTAGCAAAGAAATGCTGCATCCACATCGTGGTCTCATACTTCAGTTTTAATTTTTAATATTAAAAATCAATGACGTCTAAATAATTAAAATTAAATATTGCCTGAGCCGCGAGTAATTACCGCCGTCGTGGTTAGCAGGAATCCTCGTTACAGAAAAACTAAAAGCTTCTCACCTCCTTCTTTTAATAATTCATTGCTCTTTTAATTAAAGTTATTTTACTAGTTTATAATGAAGTCATTTGCTTTCCATTTGGTCAGTATAAGGTGTCGGAGGATTTTAGTTTGTTGAAGTGGATGGACGGGAATATAATTCATTCTTTCAAGACCTACAGTAGAATCTCGATGCAGTGAACTCTAATTGAATTGTCACTCCACCGAGGTTGTTCACTGTTTAAAGAGCTGGGGAAAACACTCCATCTGTGATACTTACAGTGTACTAAAAACGAGTGGTACAGCTAAGCTTTGTCATGACGCCTTCGGGGAAATCCCTACGTATGTACGGTTTGCGCAATTCACTCTAGCGAGGCACAGTTTGTTCTTTATTCAGAGGTTGATGTAAATATTTTGTGTTCACTGCAGTGGATAGTTCAGTATACGGTATGTTCACTATACCGAGACTCCACTCTATTACTTTTAACCTTAGTAGTTTTTTTTTTTAATTTCTAATTCCAAATGAAATAACAACAGATGACGTTTTGGTCCGTCTCAGCCATTCTAAGCACAATTCGGGGAACCTTCTGGCGTCCGCCTATAGCAACATCTCCTTAAGTGTTAAGTATTTCAGAAACATCGTAAGTCATATAAAAAATTTAAAAAAATAAAATAAAATGAACAATTCGCCATCTTTTATGGTGGTATTTGGAGCTAAGACTAAAATCGACCCATTTTTAGTTTTACATACAAAATAATAGGAGTCATAAAAAGAAACTAAAATAAAATTCCCTTGAAACTTTAATAAATTTTTTTTAATTTTTTTTTTATACATGCTAATTGTTAATCTAATTTCAAGAGAAAAAAAAAATTTAATAAAAAAAATGAATGATAGTTTCCGACGCATGACGACGTTCTCCCTGCGCGTCGACGATATATATATTTTTTTTGTTTGCCGCCTTTAATTAATTAGTTAATTAATTTTCTGTTGCAGGTTAATCCAGAATATGAGCCGGCCAGCGATACTGACATGGATTCGGTTTTCAACAGACTTAAGGAAGAGTCCCCCGCAAAAGCTACACCAAAGAAACGCAAAGTAAGTAAACGATAATTCGGCAAAACGAAAAAGAAACGATTTAATCGTATACAGTGAGTAAAACTGCGTGCCTTGATGAAATAACATTAAAAAAAAAAATACTTATATAATAGCAATACTAAGAAAATTGAGTAGTGATTTTTAATCCTACAGGGTGTCCCAAGAATGCATTCGAGGGCATCATCTCGATAACTGCTGAAGATATGTACAAAAAAAAGAGTTTCTCGAGACATTTTAACAAAAAAAATCTTTTTCTTAAAGTTAAAAATAAAACAAACACGAACAAATGAAATAATGGCTGCAAACGACAGTTTTTTGATTAAATGGTAAACATTTCCGGAACTGTTAGATAGTGGACGTGGATTAAGGTAAATAAAGAATGGGCGATCCAAAGAGTGGGTGTGCCATTTGAAATAAGAAAGTTCTTTGTATCTTCAGTAATTATCGAGATATAGCCCGAGAGTGCACTGTTGAGACAGCCTGTATTTAACTGTATGCTGTGAACATGTGACCGATATACTGGTCATTCGTGCATTTTACAAAGGGGTTTCTTTAACTTTTTAATTGCTTGGGGGGGGGGGAGTGAAACAACCCGTAACTATCTTTTTTTGTTTAATGAAAGGGTACGTAGAGTATTTTTTTTTCTTAAAACGTGTTCAGTTGGAAATACAACTGTTTTTATTTTTTTATTTTTCTTAAACAGTAAAACAGTTTTTTGCTAAAACCGTTTTTAATGTTAAAAATTTCGGAACTCGGAATTTTTTTTTGTTACTTTGTTACGCATTCCATATGTCGAATTGTTGCGATCAGCCAATAGATGGCGCTGCCAATGCGCCATTTAGCTAACTTAAAAAAAGGATTAACATCACTGAGTTTTCAGACGTTCTCGGCTGTTTTGAACAGGCAGTAAAAAACAAAGAAACCAAGAAACTACTCAAATCAGCTGAGAACACACGAGAGAACTCAGTATTGCTAATCCTCTTTTTAAAAAGTTAGCTAAATAGTGCATTGGCAGCGCCATCTGTTGGCTGATCACAACAATACGATGTAAGAATGCTATTTTTTCTCAACAAGTAAAAAAAGAAAGAGAAATGGAGTTCCTAATTTTTTAACATAAAAATGGTTTTAGCAAAAAAATCTTATTTTTTATTTTTTTTCCTTTCACTATTTAAGAAAAATAAAAAAAAAGTAAAAACGTAGTTGTATTCCAAACTGAACAAGCTTTAAGAAAAGAAATTACTCTACACACCCTTCCATTTAAGAAAAAAAAATAGTTATGGGTTGTTTCAGCCCCCCCTCCCCCCCAGCAAATAATTAAAAAGTTAAAGAAAGTCATTTGTAATATGCCTAATTAAAAATAAAAATTGACCTGTTGCAAGAATTTTTTTAGAAATCGTTTTTTTGTAAGTTACACATTTTATTCCAATTAAACTTTCCACTCTATATATACAATAATATAGAACAATTGAAAATAAATATAATACCATTGTTTTGATTCACTCTGTATAGATGAAAATAATTTTGTGTTATAGATCTTTAAAATTTCAAACAAAAATGTCTTAAAACTTTCTTTGTATCTTCAGTAATTATCGAGATAAAGCCCGAGAACGCACTGTTAGGACACCCTGTAGTTAACTTTACACCTAATTTATGCTCTGAGCATGTGATAGATATACTGATTGGTCATAGAAGATATTGATATCATTAAAAAAGTGTTTTTGACAAAATAGGATCATTAATAGTTAAAGTTTTTCAATATGTGCCTTATTAAAAAAAAATCTAAATTCCAGTTTATTGGATTGTGGATTTATTCAGACGTTATCGTTTATGGTTGTAATAAGCATAAGGCCCGATTTCATAATCGAATTAAAGGAAATTTTAAAAGTCACAGTCATATGTCAAAACAATGCGAAAACGTGGTCGTTTACACATCAGAATGTGACTTTTACTTTAAAGTCTCCTATGGAGTTCGATAATGAAATCGAGTCTAAATAAAAAGAAAACATTAAAATAATACAAAAAATGGGTTCACCGGATATACAGGGTGATTTGGAGTAAGTTTCGACCCGTTAAGACCGACAAGCAAGTAAAAAAATGTAAGTAAGTAAGTAAGTTAATGTAAGTAAGTAAAGAAATGAATTTATCAGAGACATTTCAAAAGTCAACCTGCTTTGAATCTGAAATGAGATACGCTGTCGCCGAGTCTTACTTACTTCGAATCACCCTGTACACTTTTATTAAAATATTGAACTAAAATAATTTTAACGCTGAAACTTAGGCATATGTACACAATAATGCAGAATAATTAAAAAGAAATATAAGGTTGGGGAAAAGTTCGATAACAAAGCGACTAATGCCGCCTTTTAAATACTTTCCAGGATTCTGGAGCTAAGCGATCTTCGACCAGCTCGATTAATATTCAGCCAAAGAAGAAGAAACTATCACAGGAGGAAAACGGAGCGTCTCCCTCTTACACCTCCAATCACATAACGACAAATATCGAGGAGATTTTGAACAGACCGAGTATTATAGACATGCCGGTAAGTTGATGCATAAAAAAAATCGATCCGTGACAATATTTAAATTAATAATACAGGAGGTGTCACTGACTAAAAATGATTTCGAACCAAGTAAAATGCGCAAAAAAAAATCAAAAAGCTACAGGTTGTAGGAGATGTGGGGGATTCCCACGAAATAATTTATATTTTTTGTGCTGTCAGTTTTGTTTAACGAGAAGTTATTTTATATTGTTTAAGTTGCTCTCGCTGAAGCTTTACCACAAAAAAAAACCGAATTAATGTTAGGTCTTTGTTTTTTTTTTTTGTTATACAAGGTGTCTTCAAAATTCCTTTTTTTCCTGTTATAATTCACATTTTTTTTATTGACAAACTACAGCTAAAGTGTCATGTCTTCTGCAGCCTTGTATGTTCAATCTTCTTAACTGGAACTGCGTCAATTTTATTTCTTCTGCTTGCGCGGCGTTTCGTCCTCGAGCAAGCGCGCTATTCTTAGAGTCGTTGCTTTGCTTCCTCACTCTCAAGATATATTATATCCTACGATCGAGAACGAAGCTATCCTATGATCGAGAACGAAGCGTCGCGTCGACGAAAGAAACATGTCCCAGAAGCCCAGAAGTTAAGATTTAATTAATTTTTTGTTTTACAATGAATTGTTATAGGCAAGGCGCGCTACATTCCGTTGCACGTCATTAGTTTACGATGACGTCAGACGCATGCTGTGTTGACAAATACTTAAAATGCAAAGGAATTTTAACGTTGCATGTTCAGTTTTGTAAAAGAAATCTCACGGTACGTACATTTTAAGTAAATAAGTATATTTATCAACACAGCAGGCGTCTGACGTCATTATTAACTAATGAAGTGCAGCGGAATGTAGCGGGCTTTGCCTATATCTAATCGCTTCGAGGTTGTTTTAAAAAAAAATCGTAGATGATACAATCGCTGATGACGTTTCGAGTTGTATCGGAAGTGACGAAGCTATCGAAGCTTCGCTCTATGAGTTGACAGCTCTTCGTCACTCTCCTGACGATGCTGTCGAATCAACAGCGAAACGTTGAGCAGTCCTGCAATTTGTCGAAAGATTAATAAATTCTCGTCGAACGAATAAAGTTAATATAACCACAGTTTAAGATTTTATTTTGTTTTTCGAATGAACAGTGGCGTAACATTTTTTTTTTTACTAAGGCGCCGTGTCATCTTCATTATTTGAAAAAGGGTTCTGGTAACAAAGTGCGTAGTTACGTACGAAAAAAATCTACAATTTTTGATTTCGAGATTTTAAAGGAGAATTAAATTTTTGGCTGCAACACCCTGTATTTTCAAATTTTAATAATAATAAAGGCCGAATTACAGAAAACATCTTTTATTCTTGGTATGACAAGGAGTCCCAAAACTTGGTTCTACTTTTTAACCACCAGTTACCATCATTTGTTTGATTTCATTTGACTTGGGGTTTTATTTTTTAATTATCGATCGATCGCTGTTTGTTTTTGTTTTCGTTTACTCGCCGTGAGTTTATTTTTTACACTTTAATCCCGTCGATTGATCCGCCATTTTGTTTTTGTCTTTTATTCGATTCGGTTTTGTTTTGCTTTTTTTAAAATTATTAATTGATGGCCGTGTTGCTTGTAATATCTACAGATTATTTTTTAGATCATGACAAATTTGGTCGATTTTTATTAAATTAATTTTTGACTCATAGTTAGTTTTACATAATTTTTATTTTGGTCCTAAGTTTATCATCATCCTTTAGCTTTCTTATTCTTAATTTGATTTCATTCTATTTTCATTTGTTTTGTTTTTTACTGTTTTTAAATTACCAACTAATCATCTTGTTTTTCTTTTCACTTCGGTTTGATTTCGACATGATTTTTAATTTTTTTTAATTATCAAGTGATTGTCTTTTGTTTTTTTTTCCTTTCCTATACGGTTTAAGATCATTTTATTTTACGGTTTAATCCCGCCGATTGATCGCCGTTTTTCGCATTGACTTTGATTCATTTGTTTTAATTATTTAATTATTGAATTAAATTTTTGGTTCTGATGAAAGTCAGTTTTTATATGTCGATTTGTTTTCGTCCTGTCTTATTCGACGAACGTCTTTTGTTTTTGCTTTGTTCGACTTGACTCTGTATTTTAGGAGCGTTTTGATTCTGATAATGATCAATTGAACGTCTTTTTATTTTTCTCTTTTATTCGAGGCTGATTCAAATTTATTTAATGTTCTTTGTAAATTTTTTACTTTTTTTTTTATTAACTATTCAGATTCAGCCTCCATTAAACAACTGACTGCAACCCCCTAAAAGACCCATAGAGATTCATCGAGCACCCAGCCAAACCCTAAAGGTGCATCGACCCCTTTCAAGTCTTCATCGATCCCCAAGGGGTCGATGCCACCGACCCCGTTGGGAACCCCCGGGATAAAGTAACACCGTTTATTTTAAAACGATGGGAAATTATACATCGCTTGAATTACGAAACTTTCGGATTAAATTAATTTCGTACAGTGTAAGCTTAGATGTCATATTCTGTATACAGGGTGTGTCCGTGCCTGAGAGCTTCGATTAAGGAAGGTGAAATAAAATGAAATGAAAGAACGATAAAAGTGCAGGCAGATTTGCTTTCATCAACGAGTTATTTAAAAAGAAAAAAATTAAGTAACAAATTCATAGTCATACTCATCATACAGAGTGGTTGAAAATTACTAACATCTAACATCTGTTTCTGTCAATATTAAAATTCTGGAGTCTCTGTTTTGCTTTATCCCTGCATGCATTATTATTATTATTATTATTTTTTGATGGGGTTAAGTCGAGTTGGATCAACCTTGAATTGGGGTGGACTTAATTTCATTTTTGTTTTAATTTTCTGAGTTCTCAAATTTTAATTCATTGAATTCTGTTTGTCGTGACGTCTATTTTTTTCTAACTTTTAATTTTGAGTTTTAATTTTTATACTCGACCTTTTCGTATCTTTATAAATTTACGTCCTTGTAAATCAATGTCTATGCAATTGTTCTCCAAGTAAAAGTAATTTTATGAATTTCTTGTTTGCAGTTAACAATAATTAAAATTAGAGTAGTAATGAAAGTAGTTCTCTTGCAGCACAGAATAACTGACAGAGACTGTGAGGCATGGCCTTTTTAATCCTCGCCTTGATTATGATTTTATTTATTTTTTCTAAGTTTTAATTTTTAGACTCGATCTTTCATCTTCTTGTAATTTATCTTCTTGTAATAAATATCATTGGAAATCATTATCTATGCAGGAATTTATAAAATTTTCTCCCCAAATTTTATAAATTCCTTGTTCGCAGTTAACAATAATTAAAATAATTAGAGTAGCTGTTATTTGAACACACGTTATTACCTATGATCTTACTTTCCAACAACGACCGGTATATCATATGCCTCTTGGAAACGCTTTCCACTCATTTCGACTGAACTACACGCGTATTTTATTGTCTGAGAAGAACTTAATTCGTATTTAAAGCTTTATTTAAAAAAAAATACAAATATGATGAAAATTAGTTTCTAAAAACAGTGGCGGAATTTTTTTTTACAATTTTTGTTTCTTCAATACGTTCAATTCGTGTTATCCAAAAACGATTCTTGCAATTGCTTCGAACATGTAAAAATTTATTTATTTATTTTATTGATGCACTCTAAGAATTCTTCGAAGAAGAATAATAATAATAATTTTATTTGCATAAAAATTCACACCGTTAAAACCGGTTATACAGAACGCTCTATATAATACTACTTATTAAAATGCGTTAAAAATTAAAAAATCTATTCTTCTGCAAGCTTTAAGCCAGAAAAGAAATGTACGGTCATTATTAAAAGTAACGTCTCCCCAATAAAAGTTTAAGTCGCTATCTGCCAGGTAAACAAACACGTATTGCATTATTTTTTCATGTGTTCAATTTGTATTTGTTCACCTACTTGCTGGTTTGCTTGTCTGCCTACATGTTATAATAGTCAAAAGGCATCAGGCCGCAAATTAAAATTTGTAAGGGAGACATTACTGAAATATATGACTGTACATCTCATTCGATTGATTATTACCACGAGCATGTGTGCGCGTGTGGAGTTGCCATTAAACAAACTGAAAGAGTTTAAACGTAAACTCCTCATAAACACAATAACAAACTGAAGCTGATAAATTATTAAATATTTGTACAGGGTGATTGAGGCGGCTCCAAAGTCCGGAAGCTTTTTACGGACGAGTTTCTAGAATCTTCACTCCTGTATATTATTTATTCTAGAATCAAAACTAGCAATAATTCCAGTAACTTTTTGCGTAGATTGCGCTTGCGCCTGACAGGTCCAGGGATTTCCCCGCCTCTAATTTTTTTTTTAATTATTAAATTAAATCTTTGGTTCTGATGAAAGTCAGTTTTTGCATCGACTTCACTTCGTCCTGCCTTATTTATTTTGCGTTTGTTTTATTCGACTTGACTGTATTTTAGGAGTATTTTGATTTTCATAATCAGTGCTTTTATTTTATTTTATTTTCTCGCTTTTATTCGAGCCGATCCAAATTTATTTAATGCCATTTGTAAGTCTTAATTTTTTTTCTATATACTATTCAGACAGGCCTCCATTCAGATTTAACAACTTCCACCCCCTCAATTCCCTGTAGAGGTTCATCGACCCCCAGTCTACACGTAAAGGTTCATCGAACCCCAAGGGGTCCATCACGGACGAGTTTCTAGAATCACCCCCTGTATATTATTTATTCTAGGATCTACGCAAGCAATAATTTCAGTAACTTATTGCGTAGATTGCGCTTACCTGGTGCAGGGATTTCCCCGCCTATACTGCCCTTCAATATTTCAAGTATTATTAACAGCTTTCCCTTATTTATTTATTATTACCTTTTTTTATAAAATGCAACGCGCAATAAGCGCTACATTAAAGACGACTTCCTCCGTTTGTTTTTTCAGCATTAATTTATTTATAACACGCTGACCATATGAAATATTCAAAAGCAGTAAGTATTTAATATACTTCAATTAAAGTCCTTTATTGGAGACTTTACAGAAAGAAATTTTTATCTAGTTAACAAGATAATCGTTATGATACTATATGTACAGAGTAGAAACGGCGCATGATTTCAGAAAATACTTGTGAATCATTCAGGCGTGTACAGAAAGATGATTGTCAGATGTTCATTTACACATGTTTATAATTCAGTTAATATTTAAATACGATACGGCCGGCGAAGGGATGAAATGAAAATTACATGTGTCTGGAATATTCGAGGGCTTATTTATTTATTACGATGCAATTGTTAAGCAACAAATGATTTATTAAAAAATAGAATAAGTTTACTCAATTGTTAGCAACGCACTGTATAATTTATTATTAAAAGAGAGAAAGCAAAATTTACACTCAATATTATCTTAAATATTTTACTAGTTTTCACTTTCTGTTTACAATTTGCTTCACTTGCTTGCTGCAACTTTTCTTTTTGTAGCAGCACGAATGAAACGAATTAGTTTTCGGCTATGCGTTTCCGTGATTGCTCAATTACAGAAAATTTCATTAATTTATGTTTATAGAAGCGGTCTCCAAACTTTTTTTTTTTTTTGCTGCTCGAAACTCGAACAGGTCGCAGGAAGAACCTTGTTACATTCATATTTTCTCCGGACAAATGTTTTTTTTTTTTTTAATTTTTAAAGCTCAAGACGAGTATTTCGCTACGTGGGAAGTTGGCTTTTTCAATTTTAAAAAAAAGCTGAGCAGTTCGTTACTGATATATTAACATTGTCGTGTTCTATTCATTTAATATTGAATTCCTGGGTCCGATTTCATAATCGAACTAAAACAGACATTAAAAAAGTCACAGTCATATGTCCAAAACGAAGCGAAAACGTAGTTATTTATACATCAGATTGTGACGTTTATTTAAAGTGCGCTTTAGTTCGATTATGAAATCGGGCTTTAATTTCTTAATAAAAAATAATAAATAATAAAAATAGTAAGTGCGTGTTTGTATGTGTATACAGCATGAGTCTGGACAGCGTTGCCAACATCGCAATAATCGCTAAACTCAGATTACACTGAAATTTACAAAATGCTGCGAGGTTTCCTTTTTCTTTTTTTAATTTTAAAAACTACTTTTTACATCGTTTCATTATTCTGTTAAAATAATTAAAAATTAAATTAAGAGTGCTGTACCAAATTAAAACCACCGTAAAAATAGTAAATCAGATATGGTGGAATGTACAGGGTGACGTTCACTTTTGAACTTCCTTCATCATCGATCAAAATCTATGGTATTTAAAAACAATCACTTAAATTAACCTTAAATTTTTGATAAATTAAATTCGTTGTCATATACAGGGTGAAGCACCTTTTTTTTTAAGCATCTACCCATTACAATAAAATAAAAATTTTCATCGGTCTCCATTCAGATTTAATTAATATTAAAAAAAAACAACAATAATGTTTTAGGCAGATTTAAAATTTGGTTAAATTTTGACAGTCTCTATTTTTTTTTTTCATTTTTTTAAATTTTAAGTCGATCGTCTTTTTCTTTTCTTGATTCGATTTGACGTTATTTTGTATTTGACTTGTCACTTTGATTCTTTTTTAATTAAACCTTCAAAGTTAAAAAAAATCGCCAATAATCTTGATTCGATTTGACTTTTTTGTTTTATAGAATTTTTATTTTAGGCTCTCTCATCTTCGTCAACGATCATCTTTTGTTTTTTTTTTTTCGACTTTATTTCATTTTTAATTTTTAATATAATCAATTGATCGAGCTTTGTTTTTTCTTTAAGTAGATTTCATTTGTTTTTGCTTTAACTTTTAACTACTATTTACCGTAATTTGTTTAATGATTTTCTGTAACTTGAGGTTTTGTTTTTAATTATCAATCGACCGCTGTTTGTTTTTGTTTTCGTTTGCTCGTTGTGAGTTTATTTTACACTTTAATCCCGTCTAGTGACCCGCCATTTTGTTTTTGGTCTTTTATTAGATTTGATTTGATTTTTTTAAATTATTAATTGATCGCCGTGTTTCCCTTAAAATGTACAGATTATTCTTTAAATCGTGACAAAATTTGTCAATTTTTTTGAAGTCAATTTGACTCATTGTTAGATCATTTTGGTTTTTTTCTTTTCTCTTCGATTTGATTTTGACATGATTTTTTATTTTTTTAATTCTCAGTTGATCGTCTTTTGTCTTTTTTTCTGTACGATTTAAGATTATTATTTTTTTAAACATTTTAATCCCCTATTGATCCGTACTTTTGTTTTTGTTTTTTATTCATTTTAACTTTATTTATTTATTTTTTTTAATTATGAATTGATTGCCGTGATTATGACGAAATTTGTGAATTAATTTGACTTATTGTTAGTTTATATTTATAATTTTTATTTTGGTCCAAAGTTTATTATCATCCTTTATTTTTTTTCTATTGCTCGTTTGACTTTGTTTAATTTAATTTTTAATATAACCCAACCCATCAATGGATCCTTAGTTTTTTTTTTTAATCGATTTCAGTTGTTTTGTTTTTTACTTTTAAATTATCAACTAATCTTTTTTTCGTAGTTTGATTTTGACGTTATTTTTTTAAATTTTTTAAATTATCAATTAATCGTCTTTTGTTTTTTTTTTTCGTATACGATTTAAAATTATTTTTATTTTACATTTTAATTCCGCCGATCGGTCGCAATTCTTGACTTTGACTCTATTTCATTTATTTTATTTTCTAATTGTTAAATTAAATCAAATTTTTCTTCTGATGAAGTCAGTTTTTATGTCGATTTCACTTCGCCCTGTCTTATTCGACGATCGTCTTTTGTTAATTGTTTTATTCAACTTGACTATATTTTAGGGGTGTTCTGATTTTCATTCAATTGAACGTCTTTCTATTCTTCTCTTTTATTCGAGCTGAACCAAATAATGTATTTTATATTGTTCGTATTATCTTTCACTTTTTTTTATAAACTATTCAGGTAGACCTCCATGAAACAAGGCTTAGCAACTCCGATCCCCTAAAAGACCCCTACAGGTTCATCGACCCCCAGCCGAACCCTAAAAATTCATCGACCCTCTCAAGTCTTCATCGATTCCCAAAGGGTCGATACCTAATCCGTGTTAGAAATATTTTTAAGCAACGACCGAATAAAATGTGGATTTTAAAAGGAAACTTGCAGGCCTACCTAAAAACTTAAAAGATTTTATTAACATAATTCATATTCTAAATAATGTTAGCATCAATAACTTGTAACTTCATATATCCGGAAGGTCACAAGCAAGTTTCCTTTTTTCTCGTATAACTCCTTAAGGAAGGACAATCGAAACTTTTCTCGTTCTTTCATTTCGATTTGTTTCAGCGTTCTGAATCGACTCTCAAAAGAGCGGACCTTACTTTTCAGACACCCTGTATATCTTGCTTTAGCATCGACCAGATACGTAGAACGTGGCGTGCGAACTATTAGTTTATTTAGTTTTCCATTTTAATTCATAGCCGGATAAATTAATAAATAATTAAGTTGCGTGTTCAGCAACTGTAAACTTTTCAATTTATTTTGCAAAATTGGCTACTCCGGTAAATAATTTTAAAAAGTCTGTTTGTATTTGTTTCTTCTTCAAGTTTTTCCATTTTTGTTTGTTTTTTTTTATTTGGTCTAATTACAGCTGGTGAAAAATGCTTTGAAAAATTGTTTATTATCAATTAATTAGAAGAAAATGATATTCCAAAACTACTGAATTCTAATTTTTTTTTTTTATTTGGAACGAGCGCATTTTGTAACATTTATTTTAAGAAATAGGGTAACCGTTGTTGGTTTATAAGAGTGCGAGGGGCAACAAAGCATGGCGCGTTAATTACCGATGAGAAAGTGCTGTGTTTCACGTTTCTCGCTTAGAAAGAATTTATTTACAAGTCACAATCGGTTTGTTTTATTTCAGCGGGGAAAAAAAATTGTCAAACAAGGAAAACTAAATTTAATTTATAATAAAATTATTTCTACTTTATAATAAAATTATTTTTAAACGCACTGTATAATTGAAAAGTTACGTTTGTTGAAGTCGGCCTAAGGCTCGGTTCTTCAATTGGCTTGGTAAAGTGATGGGATAAATTTAACCTCTTTGGTAACATGCTTGTTAAAAGCGAATCTCCATTTTCAATTTTAAGTCAAATACAAAAGAAATAGAATCGTGTACGATGTTTATGTATCTCCTCTACATGTTTACCTCTGCCAAGCAAATTTACTGGCTGTTAGTTTACCTCCTTGATAAAAGGAATTTATGTATCTGTTAAAACTACCAGCAGTTTGATAAACGCATTTTCTGTGCCGCCAACGTCAATAGTCATTTTACCAATCAATTGATTTTTTAAATTATTTATTTTCAAGGAAAACTGAAGGCGATTTAAAGAAAACGTAGCCACAATCATTTAGAGCGCCATCTCTTGGCAGAAAAGGAAAATGTTTAATTGAATTTAAAAAAAAATCATCGCTGACGTTCTCCTCTCATCTTCTTCTAATTTTAGTTTTAAAAAAATTATTTTAAAGAAAGCATTATTATTTAGTCTGCCATCTCTTGGCAAAAGGGGAAACTGTTTTAATTGAGTTAAAAAAAAGAAATTCCGCTGACGTTCTCTTCTCATCTTCCAATTTTGGTTTAAAGAGAATGACCTTAAAAGCAAAATGAATGGAGATTTAAGAGGAAGCATGTTAATCATCACCAGATAGAGCGCCAGCTGTTGGCCAGAAGGGAAAACTGTTTTAATCGAATTAAAGAAAAAAACGTTTCGCGACGTTCTTATCTCATCTTCAAATTTTAGCTTTAAAACAATTATTTTTTTAAATAAGTAATTATTTGAAGGGAAAACTAAAGTAGATTTAAGAAAAGCGTTGTCATAATCATTTACAGCGCCACCTCTTGACCAAAATGGAAAACTATTTTGACTGGATTTAAAAAAAAATATATTTCGTCGCTGACCATTTAATTATTTTAGCTTTAAAAGGAAGTTTGATTGTTTTTGATAGCTAATTATTTTCGAGGAAGACAAAAGAAGGTTTAAAGACGGCATCATCATCATCATCATCATTGAGAGCACCATCTCTTGACCAAAAACAAAAACGAATCGAATTTTAAAAAATTGTTCGTCGATGACGTTCCCATCGCCTCTTCAGCCCATCGCCTCTTCAGCTTTAAAAAATCTGTACTTATCATCATCATCATCATTCAGAGCGCCATGTCTTGGCCAAAAGGAGAACTTATTAATCGAATTAGAAAAAATCAGTCTTCTAATTAAAAAAAAAATCTGTTTCATCTCATCGTCTAATTAAAAAAAAAATTAATTCCTTTAATATCTAAAATTAATTTCAAGGAAAACAAAAGGAGATTTAAATGACGGAACGCACAGTCATTAGGATGGGGTCAAAGAATTTTTTTTCTCATTGATTTTCATGGATGACGTTCTGGTCGCCTCTCCTCTAATTTCAACTTAAAAAAGAATTTTTTTTAAATTATTTAATTTCAAGAAAAACAAAAGCTGATTTAAAGAAACCGTTATCATTTATATCATAATCATTTGGAGCGTGCGTCACCTCTGGGCAAACTTGGGAAACTATTTTAATTGAATTTAAAAAAAATCATCGTTTTCACTCTCATTTTCTAATTTTAGTTTAAAAGAAATTGCCTTTGTTTCATAACTAATTATTTTCAAGCGAAACAAAAGGAGATTTAAGGCAGGGATCATATTCATAATATTATACAGAACGCCAGCTCTTGGCCAGAAAGTAAAACTATTTTAATCGAATTAAAAAAAAAATATTTCATGGCTTTCTCATCTCATCTTCTAATTTTAGCTTTAAAGAAAATATTTTTTTTTCTCTTAGTAAGTAATTATCATTACATCGACATGATTTAGAGCGCCATCTCTTGACCAAAGGCAAAAACATATCGAAGTAAAAAATATATATATATATATTTCATCGATGACGTTCCCATCATCTAATCTCTTCTAATTTCAGTTAAAAAAGTAATGATCGGAAGGAGATTTGAAAGAGGTGTCATATCATCATCATTTACAGCGCCATCTCTTGGCCAAAAAGAAGTACGTTTCATCTCATCTTCTAATGAAAAAAAAAAATAATTTCTTTCGTATCTAAAATTATTTTCAATGAGATTAAATTAAAGGAGGCACCATCATTAGAGTGGGCCAATGAATTTTGTTTTCTCGTTGAATAAACACATTTCCTCAAATACTGAATGTTGTGTTCCGATCTTTTTCTAACGCACTGTATAATGCCCCAAAATTTAATTAATTTTAAGAGTTTGCGACATAAAATCGGGGAACTCTTTTTCTATAAAAAAAAAAATATATCGAGAAGCTCTTTTGTTAGGTAGAAATCTACGCAGAAAGTATTATTAATCGTTTGTTATTCTTGGTAGTATCTCGTGAAAATTCATTTCTTCAATAACTCTTGCTACCGAGTGTCCCAAAAAAAAACCAGTTTAATTTGATCTGGTTTTTAACCCCTGAGTTCTGTGAATGTCCACCTTGAGGTATGTTTGTAATACTCGTTGCGTTACAAACTCAACAACGCAATCAGTAATTCGATACAGGAAACGGTAAAAAGCACAAAAAGTGCTGTTCTACACATACACAGTCACATCAGCCAAAGACTTAACAGATAAATAAATACACATTGTGTAAAATAAAATAGTTTTATTTATTAGACACGAATGAACATGACATTGATGTCATAGGGAATTGTTTATTTATGAAAGGTACTTACCTGTATCACTTACGATTTATTTTTGATGTATTTAACTCGAACTAAAATGTTTTCTTTACCATATTTTACTCTCAATACGTTTTAAACGAAAAACTTTTGAACAGATAAAATAGCGACATCTTACGATCGCTTTTTGACCTGACATTGCAATTGCGAATAAATTGGGCAAGTCGTTTTTGTTTGCAGTGGGAATGTCGAGCTACGTCTCTGCTGAAGAAGCCCCAAGCAGGGCTGAAACAGCTGTACAGAGGCTGCTCGAGGTGCAATGCAATCAAGAACGATTTGTACAAAATTTTTCTAAAAACTATTGATTGACAATGGCGATTAAAGCTCATTTAATTAATAAGTGGTTTAAAATAATAAAAATTTCTGATGAAAACATCAAATCGGCCTCTAAAATTTTAAATTTGTTCTTGTTACAGCCATCGCCGACAGTCGACATAAACAACGTGTCTCAAGCCCTGAAAACCAGGAACATAGAAGCTTCAAAGCTGTCCTTCGGCTTCCTCGGACTGGGAATCATGGGATCCGGCATCGTCAAGAATTTAATAAACTCGGGGCACAAGGTTAATTTATACAACAGATCGAACAGGAAGGTGAGTTTAGTTTGACATTTCTTTTTTTTTTCTTCTTCTTCACCCCTTAAATAACGCGCAACGCACCAATCGCGCCGCCGCTGTTCATCTGGGGGGAACGAACTTAACTTTTCAAATAAATACTCCTAATAAAATATTGTTTATAAGTACGGTTGGGGGGGTTGACGGTCTTTCTTGTGCCACCGTCGTTTAAGGCGCGCGCAAGAAAAACGAAATTAAAACGAAAAAAAATTGAAGATAAACGAAACGAAAACTAGAACGTCAAGTTAGAAGGCGATAAGAGAGTGAGTGTTGGTTATTAAACCGGAAGGAATGAGGCTTTTTAATCTACTATGTCAATGGAAGAGTGCTATCATTTGGATTCGTTTCTTGCTTGCTCAACCAAATGATTTTATTTTTATATATAAGTTAAATGCAGCTCGCGATTAAAAAAAAAAATATATGTACAGTGTCATTCAAAAAGTTTGCTACAAATGGGATTTTTTTGTTTGTTATCGATTTTTACGATTTTTATGAAAATTTGTTGATGCACGACGCTTTTGCTTCTCTTAAAATCAAATTCGCAAATGTCAGATGATTTTTTTTCTGAACGGTATACAGCGTGGACACCGATAAATGAAGAGCGATTAAGAATAGAGCGCACTTACTTTATAAGATACAGGAAAAATATCATAAAAATAAGTCGTTCAGAATGAAAAGTTATGAAATTATAGCCACATATCTCAAAAATGAAGAAATCTCATTTTTTTTTTGTGAACCACTCTTTACACACACTGCATTAGGAAATACAGGTGGAGGTTTTAAAGTGTCGCGCTAAAATAATATGAATAGAAAAAAAAAACAATTTTTTTTTCACATATTTAAAAGTGATTAATCAATACATTCCAAAACTGTACGCTTTTGTGTAACAGGAATGCAATTAATTGAAATAATCACTCAGAACCAAATCAAGTAATTGAGAAATAAGAACGCGTTTCCTGTTTTCCTATTCATATTATTTTGGCGGACACTTTAATCCTACCAGTATATCTTAGGGCCAGTTTTTCAATCACGGTTTAATTTTAATCTCCGTTTAATTCGTATGGAAACAATTGTCCTCATAATTGTTACCACGGGAATAAAACGAAGCTTAAAGTTAAACTGTGATGGAAGAACCGGGCCTTAATGTTCACAATAAATTGTATTTCTTTTATTTCTGAGATAGGAAGCTAAAATTTTATACCTTTCAATTCTGAACGACTTATTCCTATGATCTTTTCCTGTATCTTATGAATTAAGGGCACTTTATTCTTAAGCGGTGTTCATTTCTTAGTGTCCACGCTGTATACCATTCACGACACATTTCATCCGACATTTGCAAATTTGATTTTAGGGGATGCAGAAGCGTTCTGATTCAATAAACCTAAATAAAAATCGATAATGAAAGAAATTCCCATTTGTAGCATACTTCTTGAAAGACACTGTATAGTGAATTTTAGTTATACAGGGTGATTAGCGGAAAGTTTTCTGATAGACTGGACTGGATTATTTCGATGGGCCTTTTTCTAGAAACCTGATTTTTATTTACTTACTTTTTTTTGATTTGTTTTAAATTTAAAACGTCAAAGAAATACCTACACGTAATGATATTTTATTTTTCATATTTTTTAATGCCCTTTCCATTGTTTTCAGTTTTTTCTTGCTTTCTGTTTGATTTATTCTTTTTTAGTGTTCATTGGATTTTGGGTGTGATTAAAAAAATATTATTGATATTTACATTTTTGAGTATTTATTAATTTTTGGCATAATTTCGTCGGGCCTATTTCAACCTGATTATTATTTTTTCTGATCTAACATTTAAAAAATGAATAAAATAAATTTTTGTATCTATTTATTTATTTATTTAATTTTGTACTTGAACAGTCAGAGAGAGAGATGTACCTGCGTTAGGAATTCTTTCTTCTTCTTTCTTTTTTATTCCAACTTTCACTCTTTTAATATTTTTGAACCTGATTACTATTGAATTTTAGTTATACAGGGTGATTAGCGAAAAGTTTTCTGAGAGATTGGATTTCTGAGTTATTTCGTTGGACAGTTTTTTCTAGAAATCTAATTTTTATTTACTTATTTTTTTGATCTTTTGTTTGAATTTGAATCGCCAAAGAAATGCCTACATGTAATGATATTTTATATTAATTTTCATATTTTTGATTGCCCCCTTATATTTTTTCAATTTTCTTCTTGTTTCCTTTTCGATTCGTCCTTTCTCAGTGTTCACTGGATTTTGTGCGTGATTAAAAAAAATATTAGATTTTTCATTTTTGAGTAATCATCGATTTTTGACATAATTTCGCCGGAATAATTCCAACCTGACTATTATTTTTCCTGATCTAAGATTAAAAAAATATATTTTCTTCAGATATTTGATTTTTATCTATTTATTTATTTACTTTTGAATTTGAACAGTCAAACGAATTCAATATTAATTTAATTTTCGTGTTTCTTATAAAAATAAATAAAAATATTATTGATATTTACATTTTTGAGTAACTATTGATTTTTGGCATAATTTGGTCGGGACCATTTCAACCTGATTATTATTCTTTCTGATCTAAGATTTAAAAAACGAATAATATAAATTTTTATTCATTTATTTATTTAATTTTGTACTTGAACTGTCAAAGAGAGATGTACCTGCGTTCTGATCTAAGATTTAAACAAATGACTAAATAATAAATGTTCTTCAGATATTTGATTTCTGCTTACTTATTTATTTCGTTGGGCAGTTTTTTCTAGAAATCTAATTTTTATTTACTTATTTTTTGATTTTTTTTTTTAATTTGAATCGCCAAAGAAATGCCTACATGTAATGATATTTTATTTTAATTTTCACGTTTTTCATTGCCCCTTCAATTTTTTCAATTTTTTTCTTGTTTCCTTTTCGATTCCTCCATTTTCAGAGTTCACTAGATTTCACTAGATGAGTGTGATTAAGAAAAATATTATTGATTTTTCTTTTTTGAGTAGTCGTCGATTTTTGGCATAATTTCGCCGGAACCATACCAAGCAGACTATTATTTTTCCTGATCTAAGATTTAAAAAAAAAAAAAATATTTTCTTCATATTCATATATTTGATTTTTATCTATTTATTTATTTACTTTTGAATTTGAACAGTCGAAGAAAGACTTTAGGAATTCAAAAATAATAAATAATTTTCGTGTTTCCTATTCATTCGACTTTCACTCTTTTATTTTATTTTTTCAAAGTGATTGTTCCTTCTGATTTAAGGTTAAAAAGAAGCTACTCCTGTTAGCCTTTTCATAGATTTGAATTTCATTTACTTATTTACTCCTAAATTTGAAATGTCCTGTAGGTAAGGAATTTAATATTTTTTTTTTGTTTTTTTTTTTTAGTTATCGTTCTTTTTAATTCTTGTTTCTTTGTTTCTCTCTTTGATACATTTTCCGTTTACTGTCATCAATAACTAATTTAATATAATAATATTTAATTTTTTCAGCTTTTTTTTACATTTTATACTGATTTTTCTCATGATTTTCATTTCTTAATTTTGCCGAACCTTTCACCCCGATTATCGATCAGCGTAATTTTAATTTCCTTAATAAAATAATCGACTTGTGACTAATAAAATTTGTGCAATTAACCGCGAAGGGTACTGCAATTATGAAATTTAATTATTTGATATTTTGATCCTCAATTTATAAAAGTGACTCAAAAATACGTGCAATATTCAGAATCACAAATTAAAATTAAGCGCTAGTAAATTTCGACCTTTTAACTTAAAACGTGTTTTTTTCTTCTTCTAATTATTGTCATTTTATTTGCCCTTAATAAATATAGGGTCTTCACAATTGATTGTACCCCACGTGATCAAATTGTGACGTTTAGGCAAAATGAAAACAAACAGTTGACAGAATTCATTTAGTTATACCATGTTTCTCAATGTTATAATTCAATTGCGAATAATTACGATTCTTATTCTAACGAATATTTTATATAATACAATTTAAAAAAAAATACAATAATTATATTTATTCACCTTTAACTTGAGGATAAAAAGAAGTAGAACGCACCTTCGAGTTTTTAGAATGAATGACGTGACTCCACCACTGTGGTCAACCATGAGACAGTACCTAGTAAGTCATAGGATGGGGTCACGTGGGTTACAAAATTAAATGAAGACGCTATATTATGATATAATTTTTTTCTTGACCTTGAACTAACCGAAATAAAACAACGGCGCGTGTTTACATTTATTGATTATATTTATTAGATTCCAGCCTTCACTAAAAAAATATATAAATTAACTAAATTAGCCCCCTCTTACGTCTTTCCATCCATGCTTTGACGACGGGAATTTGTATTAAGTTGTTTCTCACAGCCACCAAGTTACTATATTTCTCACTATATCTCTCCAAGAGGTCACAGAGCACAAACTCGACATCGTCCAGTAAACCGATGAAAAAAAATCCACCGAAAGTATTACTATTATTATTATTAGGGATGGGAATCGTATATTTCGACGTCATCGTTTCGTCAATATTTTTGTGAATGAAGTCGAGGTGCTTCCCAGATCACTCCAGAAAATGTTGGATTAAAAATGATTTGACTAAGTCATTTGATGATGACGTCAAAATACGTGATTCCTACACCTTATTGTTATAGTTGCAAAAATTAAATCTCGATCTTACCTTCCAAGATGTTAAATGAGCTTTCTCAAAAAAATTGATGGTATATAATATCCATTGGGGAATTTTATGGTTTGATTTTGAAAAAGTTGTTTGTACCAGACAATTGACAACCCTGATGCCCACTTTTTGCAAGCTAAAGTATTCAGAAAAAGAAAAAGAAAAAAGTAATTATTATACTTTCAGTTACAGCGGAAGTTCCAATCAATTTTGTAACGTTTGAAAAAGAAAGCTGCATTTTTTTACACATTCTCATTACAATCATGAAATTCCTAAAATAAAAATAATAAAAATCCCTGCATTTTATTTTAATTTTATGGTCAGTTTTGGGATATTTTGAATTGCTTGATTTATCGTATTTGTCATATATATATATATATTTTTTAATTAAAAGCTGCGTCCAACTGCATCCATTGTTTGAATGCAGCAACCTTCTAATCCCGTTTTAATTTTGCTAACAACACGTACAGGGTGTTCACAATACACTATCACTAATATTTTCTTTAAAGATCATGTACTCGTGCAAAAGTAATTTTAGTTTTCTTCTTCTCATTCAAGAACCGTCATTCTTTTGTTCTTATTATTTAAACTTATTCCTAACTCTTAAAATAAACTCAATAGATCAAAAGAAAAAAAAGTTGGAGCTGAAAAATGTTAAAATTGTCGCAACATCTCATGTACAGGATGTTTTATTCAAAGAAGGAAAACAAAACAGATTGGGTCAATAAGTACCTACTCCAATTATCTTAATTAGGTCACATATTAAATTAAAGAGGCACTTATTCTATAATTCCTTTAATATATATGTACAAGTAGAGTCAGAAATAAAACGTAAATATCATAATAAAAATACAAAGACATTCAGATTTACGTAATCGTATTCTATGCAAAACTATTTCAATTATCACACGAGTTATAATACAGAGGAAAGGTAATTATAGCTTAATCTTAAAGATAAAGTGATTTTAAAGTCTTAACAATTAGTTAATTAACTATTAGTATTGTTTGCAAAATTCGTTTCAATCCTCCAATACAAAAGTTTCAGAGAACTTCGAGAGTCTACACTTTAACCAATTTTTTTTTTTATATTATTTTGCAACAAAACCTTCGATGATTAAAAAAAATTAAAGTGTCTTGCTTTAAGATATCACAGACCCCGAGTTACACAATTAATTATTTCCAATTATTTTTTTTTTTTAATAATTTTGCAACAAATGATTTGGGATTACAGTAGAAAAAAGTCATGTTTTTGATTTACATATTGTATCCTTCTTGTTTAAGCGTAGACCCTTACTTATAGAATTAACTGTCCTTTGTCTGTCGTTAATCTTTTGAATTAAGTTATAGAAAACTTACAAGGCGAAAGCTTGCTGCGGCGAAACTGTGATTTACTTCCTTTCTCGGATTGTTTTTTTTTTTTTTGCCTTTTGTGGTTTCATTGATTCTGTTTTTATATGTATAAATTTCCATAATTTTTCTGCAATACACAACAGCGTGTTCGCAAATGGCAAAGTCTCGCATTAGCTGAGGAAAAAAAATCCGAGGTTGCACATTAAAAAAAATGAACGGAAATTATTATACGGGGTGCCCCAAACTAAATACATCTATACATTTGGCCTAATTTTTTTTCTAATGGAAATCCCTCGCACTATACAATTAAAAAATTATTGATTTTTCAACGTGCACGTTTATTTTAAAATGAGTTGCACTTCTTATACAGGCTGCCCTAAACTAAATATATGTAACATAATACCTGTTTGACTGCATCAAGGAAACGTTTTTGCTAACTCATCCCCAGTTATCGTGTGCAGTCAAAAAAGTAACATCTCTTTTTGCTCGATTTAGGAAGTCTCAACTCCTGCCATTCTACCTCGAGCCCAAAACTAAATATAACTGTTTTTAAAAGTGCATTACGCGATTAGAAATTATTTCATAATGTATATACATTGCAAGAGTTAGAAATAACTCTTAAAAATTCTATAAAATTCTGGAAATAAAAGAAGAAGAAAAAACTTAAAATGTTTAGATATTATTTAATTATTTAAACAATGTAGCGAGTTAAAAGTTATGTTATTTCGAAAGAACGCGATCTGGGAACAAAAAAAAAATACTGAAACAGCGTGTATTTTTCACACTCGCCTTCTCAGAAGAAATAACATCATTTTTATTTTTCAATTATTGCGCAACGACTAATTTTTTCCCCAACAAAGAACTATATTTTTCAGCAACCCTCATGATGCCAATAAAAAGTGCCTTTTACAAAAAGAAGTTAATGCCGGTCGCAGTTTGAGGAACACCCTGTTTAACATGTAAAAAAAAATAACGTCTTTACAATTCCAAGCTTTTGGTGTATTTTAAGAAAATTATAAAACAAGCTCTTTTGGCGGATTATAAAAAAAAGACTTTAGTTTAAGGCCCGATTTATTTTAAAATTAGTCACGGTCATATGCCAAAAAAAAAAATGCGAAAGTTTAGTTGTGTAAATAACTAAACTTTCGCATTTTTTTTTTTTTTTTGGAATGAGACTTATTTTACAGTCGTCTTTAGCTCGATTATGAAATCGCGTCTTTAAGTTGGTTATTTTATAAAACAGGGTACGTCAGGGGCCAATAAAATTTATTTCCGACGTTAAGACACCAAAAAATGAAAGAGGTTCTTAAGCCAACAGTTGTGAATTGTGGCATTTTTTTTTTAAACTCATTTAAGTATATTTTTGAAAAATTCATATTTGTAACAAAAAAAAATGACGGTGCCATTAAAGAAAACTAAGTTAATATCAGTTGCAGTAAGTTTGGGGCACCCTATATATTAAAAAAAAAATTATTATTTGAAGGTTTTCGTGGATCGGTGGATTTTCGTTGCTCGTTGACCCCCTCTCGTTCCCACTATAAAAAAAAATAGTTCGGTTTTTCAATCAATCGTTGTGAATTTTGTGACTTTTTCTCAACAGCCGTTAAAAAGAAAAACTAACTTAATGTTAAAAAAAATAATCTTTATTTCAAGTTTTTTGAAGATTAAAAAAAAGGCAATTTAGTTTCAACGTTAGTTATTTTGAAAGCAAAGATCTGAGGGTACGTTAACGAAATTTATTTCCGACACTAAGACAGCACGGTGACCCCCTCTCATCTCCTCAAAAAATAAACAAAAAAAGTTCTTGAGCCAATTATTTTGAATTGGACCTTTTTTCCCGCATAGCCTTCTATTTTTGTAGCAAAATTCATATTTAAATTAATAGTGACTTTGCCATTAAAAAAAAATAATAAGAAATTAACTTAATGTCAGAAGCAGTAAGTTTGGGAACCCCGTACAATTAAAGGAAATAAATTGAATCTTTCCTATTCCAAGGTTTTAGGGGACTTAAAAAAGATAATTCTGTTTCAACTTTAATTATTTTGAAAGCGAAGATCTGATGGTCGTGAAAGTTTAATGAACTTTATTTTCGACGTTTTGGTGGCCCCCTCTTATCTCCACAAAAGAAAAAAATCAGTCTTTAAACCAGTTGTTTGTGTTTCCAGCAAAATTGATATTTACAACAAAAACTGATGGTTCTATTAAAAAAAAAAAAACAACTTAAATTGGGACACCTTGTACAATTAAAAAAAAAAAAAAATTAGTTTCGACGCTAAATAAGATTTTTCTTGGAAAAATAAAGTAGACTGTGGCCCCTTCTCGTCTCCACCGAAAAAAGGAAAACGCTTCTTAATCCAAATTGTGGGCAATAACTTTGGCACACCCTGTGTGACTAAAAAAAATAGAATTTCAGAGTTGAATTACAAAAAAAAAAAAATAATAATTTAAAATACGGTATGTTTGAAAACAAAGACCTAAGAGTACAATAAAGGATAATAAAATAATATTTATTTATCGTAACGCTAAGATAGCACGGTAGCTCTTCAAAGAGCTCTTGATTTCCTCCCTTCTTTCGGCCAAGAAAAGAAGAAAAACTGTTTTTATTCCAATTTCTGTGTCTTGTGGCATTTTTCTATACACAGTATACTTTATTTTTCCAAAAAAAAAAAAAAAACAAAAAAAAAGTGACGGTCACATTAAAAACTAAATTAATAACAGTCGCAATCGGTTTGGGACACCCTATATAATTACAAAATTATAACGTTTTTACTAAGTCCGAAGTTCTACTTACTTAATTATAATAAATTAATAATTTATTGATTAATTATAATAAATAGAAGTTAAAAGGCAGTACTTTTGTTTAATTTCTTTTAAGCAGAAAACTTGAGATGGATATGACAGGACGAGAAAATCTAGATTTCTTTCCTGTTTCCACACACACAAAAAAAGAAAAAATGGAAAAAAATGGTTTGTGGTATTTTTTTTCCCCAACAAAGACCTCTGCATTTGGCCTCATTAAAAATTGAAATTAATGCCAGTCGCAATAAGTTCGGGACACCCTGTATAACAACATACAGACAAAATTATATCGCATGTACTTTACCAAGTTTTTAATTAATTATAATAAAAAGAAATTAAAAGACAGTAAATTTGTTTAATTTTTTTTTTTAAGCAGAGGGCCTGAGGATGGATATGTAAGGACAAACAGACCTGGTTTTCTCTCTTTTTGCCGAGAAACAAAACAAAAAAATAGAGTTTTCCGTCAATTATTGTGAATCGTGGCAATTTTTTTTCCAACAAAGTCCTCTGCTTTTGGACTCTTTACAAATTTAAATTAATGCCAATCGCAGTAAGTTTGGCGCACCCTGTATAATTGGATACAAAATTATACCGTCTTTACTAAGTCCAAGGTTTATATTAATTATAATAAAAGGAAGGTAAAAGACGCTACGTTTGTTCATTTTTTTTATATAAAAAGAAGGTCTGAGGGTGGTTACGATATGACAAGGAGGCCTGGCTTTCTCTCTTCTTTCCAAAAACCAAAAATAGAACTTTCCGATAATTATTGTGAATTGTGGCATTTTTTTTTCTAACACAGTCTTCTGCCTCGGGCCTCCAATAGAAATTAAAATCATTGCTAATCGCAAGAGTTTGGGACACCCTATATAATTGTCATTAATTTTGAAATGTGCCCCTTAAAAAACTCATGAGGAGTGTTTTGTTTTTAACTTAAAAAAAAGAATCAGGTTTGTCGCACAACATCAACAACTCCAACAACTCCACCAACTAATTTAATTGAAACAAAAATTAGAACGTCTTTGCTAATTTCGTAGGTTTCAGCGGATTATAAAATTACATATTTGTTTTTACAACTGCCTTTAATTTGATTAAACACGACTGTTAACACCCAAGTGTAATTTATTATTTTTAACTTTGGTCTTTTTAACCATGTATGTATTTGCGATGCGTCGCCCTTGAGTTTCATCAATTCCTCCTCTGCGGGCTTTTGAGAAAAAGAAACGGTCGCGACGCTAACGTGCTCATTCCACCAAGGACGAACTACACACTAGTTTCCTTTCCACCAAGCCGCATTATAAACTCGCGGACGTGAAAGGATTCTCGTTGTCATCATCAAACTGAATGGCGTGCTTTTATGCTATTTAGTGACGGATGCAAATATGTATCTGCGTATGTGGAATGCTAATTAAACAGTGATACCACGGTTAAAATTACAGCATACGTGACAGATAACATTTATTTATTGTGTGCGACGCGACGTACGCTTGCTTCTTACGGCGAAAAACAAACTTAAAAAAAAATTCCAAGGTTGAGTGAGACGACTCACTTTTTAAAACAGTTTTTGAAATGTCCATCCTTGACTTTTATACTAATTTATTTTTTTGGCAGTTTTATATTTCTTTCGGATTTTAATTAATAAAGCAAAAGTTCAGTTCAGAAAACAAAAAAAGAAATATATTTTTTCTAGTCAGAGATTTTTTCTCTAACAGATTGAGGGTTAAAAGTATTTTTTTATTCTTTTCTTAATCAAAACGTAACGCGTGCATTGCAGAAACGTAATAAGCATAGTCCGGGAAATTCCGGACATTCCTAGAAAGAGTACGATTTTTTTTGCAAAGACGCAGCATTTGAGTGCAACTTTTATTATCGAACGAATTTTTTTTTTTTTGTAGCCACACAAATATAAAAATGAAATCGACTTCAAAACAGATTTGACTAGCGTGGCATGGCGAAATTAATTAATAACGTTTTACGTTAAATTAATCAGTGTTAAGTGCACGTATACTAATAATAAAAAATTTATTTTAAAAAAAAACAAATACAAATGTTCGTACGGTTTAAACGAGTAAGAATATACCATTAGAATTTAACATGCCATGTCTGGAATGTCACTAGCTTTGGTAGTATATTCAAATTAAAAGAAAAGAAATTGCTGTTTATCCCAAGCAGATATAATTTTTTTTAATTTTAAATGCCAAATTAAACATTAGTTAATTTAATATGCATTTGAGCAAGTTTAAAGGTCGGTTTACATGGAGCGTCGAGTGCGTCAAGACGTCGCGTCGGGGCGTGTCGTATTCTCATCGGTTGCTGTTCGTTAGCTAGTAACCAATGAGAACACAACGCGCCCTATGTTTTAACGCATTTAAACGTCAATATAAATTCATCTCAAGTTCGTTTAAAAATAGTTGTTATTTATTCGGTTGTTCTTTACAAATACCGGTTGTCCACAAACATGGTTAACGAAATATGAGTTTTTTTTTGTCCTTTAATTCTCGGTTTCCTAGGATAACGGCACCGTAATGTGACGGCAAATGACGTCACGTAGCGTTGAAAAATGACGTACACTGACGTAAAATAAGCAAGAAAAAAAAACGACAATGTGTATTTATTTTGTATATTTCATGTTTCAAATTTCGATTTGACGTTTTAACATATTTAGAAAATGAGGAGTCACCAAAAGAGGATTCTAAACGTTTAAAAAACTTTTTACTTATTTTTAGATGACGGAGACGTCATTCACCGCCAACTTACGGCCGCTACATTACGGTGCCGTTATCCTAGGAAACCCAGGCTTTAGTGGTCAATACATCAGTCACAAGTGTGTTTAAAATAGATTGGATTTTTCTTAACATGTCGCATTTTTTGCATTTTCTTCCATAATGAAAATAAAAAAAAATCTAATTAATACAAATTAAATAATTTAATTTTTTCATAGGGCAAAAATCGACTTCAGTTTATTTATTTATTTATTAATTTAAAATTAAAACGAAATAAATCACTTACAAACTTAAAATATTTATTTTCTAAATTAATTTTACTTAAAATGTAAATAAAATAAAATAAACAACAAGTTTTTACAATTTTTTCTAAAAAGATGAAAACACTTGGTATTGTTTCAGTTAATTAAAAAGAAAATGAATAAAAAGAGGTAACAGTGTTTTTATATTCTTTTTAATTAATTTAATTTTTTTCATCAAGAGCCGACAAGTTTTCATAAATATTTAATTGTTTTTTTTACGTTCTAATTATTTTTAATTGCGTTCTAAATAACAGGTTCTAATTATTTTTAATTGCGTTCTAAATAACAGGTGTCCACAAAATCAGTTAATAAAATGAGTAACAAGATATTTTCACTTTCGATTCATTCAATTTTTCTTTTTTTTTTTTGATGGCAACTACAAGTTCCATTCAAGTCACATTCACACTAATCAAAAACGTTCAAAATTATTTTTTTTTAGAGGTAGAATTAATCTTGAATTTTTCTTGGCAAATCGGTCAAAAAATGTTGCCAGTTTTTCATTTATTTATTTATTTATTTTTCGTCTGTTTTTAATTTAATAAATTAAAATTGAAAATAAAAATGAATAAATTTCCAACTAAATGAAATGTTGCAGATTTTTTTGTGATTTAAAATAGACGTTTAATATTTCTATGAATTGTTTTTAACTGTTTGTACAAATTCCATAAAAACAGTTCATGATATTTTTCCTAAGTACATACAGGTGATTGCAATAAAATCGAGTGCATAAAAAAAACTTATTACAAAAAAAAAAATTAAAAATATTACAATTTTTTGCCTCTTTCGAATTCTGGTCTTATTTTTTTTTAACTGTCTAAAATTACAGGTGTCCACAAAAACAGTTAACGATATGTTTTCTAAGTACAGAGTGCATAGAAAAAAATCAAAAAAAATCTATCTTACTTTTTTGTGTTTTTCGAATTCTGGCCTTATTTTTCAAAGAGGTTGTAATTATTAGATACGGAAACGTCATTTTAAAAAAATCAAAAAAATCTGAAACATTTGCTTGCAGCCAAATAATGACTTTTTTCTGCAAGCCTTATTGATTAACTTTCCTTTAATTAAAAAAATTAAAAAAATAAATAAATGAAATCAGAACTGTCAGTTTGAATTGAACGTGCGTGGCGTTTTGTTTGTCATGTTGTCATCACAAGAGTCACTGACACGAACGAATTAAATTAGAGACGATTAGGCTGTGCTCGATTTTTTTTTTTTTAATTATTTTTATTCATTTATTTATTTCGGAAAGTGAGGTTAAAACAATTATTATAATCGGAGCTACTCAAAATAAAAATAAGCTCGAACTTTTTTAAATAATTTTATTTTAGTCCAATTTTTCTTTTTTTTTTTTTGTTAATTATTATTTCTTCTCTCTTCTGAATTTCCAAAAAAAATGTTACTTAACACTTATTGATTATTTTATTCTTAATTGAAGCACTACTTTGTCCGATGAAAACTATTATAAAATATGAAATTATTTTGTAGGGGACACTTGGAAAAATTGAGATTTATGTTGTCGACGTTTCGCTGTGTGTTTGACAGCTTCGTCAGGAAAATTTATTTTATTTATTATTGAATAAATAAAATTAGAGAGCCCCACAATTGAATACACATGTTAATTGCCTATGTTCGACTTGAGAGTGGACACCCGGTATATTTAACTATTTTTTTTTTTTTTTAATTCAAACAATCGTTTCAACCATTCTTCCACTTTCAATAATTATTATCCCTTAACACAAAAACGTTTATTTAAATTTGAGAGAAGTTAAAAACACACTCGGTCTCTAATCATTCGTGATAACGAGTGTCCGAAAAAGCAAGCAGTTATAACGAAGCAGACAATAAATTTAGCACGTTTATACAAGTTTCTTTTTCCCAGCACATTCATTCAAGTTTCCTTGTGAAAGTCGCTTTGCAGCAACCGCAGAAGAATATTTTTTGTTTAAAATAAACTTAATCTTGAACTTCGTTTGGCCCTCGGCTCATCAACATTTAGGAATTTAAAAGTAGAAAAGGAAATACATTTCTTACAAACTCATAATAACTTCTTTAAAATTAAGTTTGCTTATAAAATGTAAACTAGAACCTATGCTAAACCTTTGCCTACGTTTTATGACGTTGAGAGCGCATAGTGGACACCCGGTATATCTGAGGATATTTTAATTTGAGATATTAACTCAAGCAACTGCTTTGACTATATTCTTCTACTCTCATTAGTTATTTCTTAAACAAAAATC
Organism: Prosopocoilus inquinatus; assembly: GCA_036172665.1. Classification (NCBI taxonomy): domain Eukaryota; kingdom Metazoa; phylum Arthropoda; class Insecta; order Coleoptera; family Lucanidae; genus Prosopocoilus; species Prosopocoilus inquinatus. The sequence continues at coordinate 73,225,363 of CM069869.1, forward strand.
ATTTACATATTTAAATTTGAGTGGACTTAAGAGATACTTGGATTCTAATTAGCAATAATTATACTCGTGATAACGAGTGTCCATAAAAGCAGCAACTCACTTAATTTCACCATGGCACTTTCACCACGGGATTTGTTTAAGTTTCTTTGTGAAAGTCACTTTAATTAAAGCAATCGTAATCAAACACTTATTGTTTAAAGTAAAATCAATTTGGGCAGTCCTCATAACCATTTATTAATTTATTAAAAGTAAAGAAAGAAACTTATAATTCATTTGAAAATTAAATTGACTTAAAATGTAAACAGAAACATGCAGCACAGGTCAAGAAAATAAATTGCTTCCCTTAAGAACGCTTTGTAAACATAGATTATTTTATTATACAGGGTTTGATCCATGTTAAGTCGACCACAATCGTTTCGTTTGAATTTTAGATACTACAAATATAGGCTGTGGTTTAATGACAGCGCCTTACAAGTCTTCTTATTGTTGTTAGTCGCAATTAAACAACTTTTAATAATTTGTTAGAAGTAAAGAAAGAAACTTATAATTTGTTTGAAAATTAAATTGACTTAAAATGTAAACAAAAAACATGAAGAATAGGTCAAGAAAATGAATTTCTTTCCTTAAGAACGCTTTGTAAACATAAATTATTTTGAACATATAAAATAGCGACATCTTACTATCGCTTTTTGACCTAACATTGCAGTAGGATAGACAAATTGAAGCGGGATTTGCTCCTAATGAGTCCCCCATGCAAGGCGGCCATGCTTGCTGTCAAAGCAATAATGAAAGGTTTTAGAAAAATTTTGTGCAAATCGTTTTTGATTGCACTGAGAACCTCGAGCAGCCTCTGGACAGCTGTTTCAGCCCTGCTTGGGGCTTCTTCAGCAGAAACGTAGCTCGACATTCCCACTGCAGACGTTTTTGGTCTGCAGTGGGAATGTCGAGCTACGTTTCTGCTGAAGAAGCCCCAAGCAGGGCTGAAACAGCTGTCCAGAGGCTGCTCGAGGTTCTCAGTGCAATCAAAAACGATTTGCACAAAATTTTTCTAAAATAAATTATTTTATTATACAGGGTTGGATCCATGTTAAGTCGACCACAATCGTTTCGTTTGAATTTTAAGTACTACAAATATAGGCCATGGTTTAATGACAGCGCCTTACAAGTCTTCTTATTGTTGTTAGTCGCAATTAAACAAAGATTTGCAGACGCAGACAGGAATATTAAAAAGTTATTAACAGCGCCGTATAATGCTGTTTGCTTAATGAGACTGGTTTGGGTTTCGAATGATGAACTTTCCTAATTAGTCTGCGAAATGCCGGCGTTTCAGGAAAAGTCACAAGATTACGTAAGAGGCACTTAACTTAACTAGTTTAACGTTTCAGATACTAAAAAAGAAAGAAAAAAAAAGTTTGCCGTTGACTGCAATTAAATGTTTGCGGATTGACTTGCAATTAAATGTTTGTGTCACCGGCGAATGAATACTTTTTAATTTTCGTCTGCCATTTCGAAATTAGATTAAACGAAAAACAATACCAAACTCATGATATCTTTTTTTTTTAATAAATAAATATATAAAGTATGATATGGCAATATCACACGTGACCTTGACTGTCGAATCAAAACTAATAAAAAAATTTAAATATTAAACTTGTGTGCGATTTTATCAACACGATAAGCACAAGCGTATTGGGAAATTATGTTTGGGCCATTCAAGAAAGTAAGTTTCGACTTCTTTTTTTTTAATTTCTGTGTTACTAATGATAATGGTAATGCTAACGAACGTCGTCACAATGTTATCTTGTACATTTTGATGATAACGTTTTGCGATAAATCCCGCGACTGAAAGGGCAATAATTCGATAATGAACGCAAAACTTCCAGTGCCCCATTCAATTCTATCAAAATAATGGAAAGTTTGGATTTAAACTGTTTTGTATACTGCGTGTTTGATTAAAACTGCGACAACGAAATCGGGTTTTATTATATATTTTTAATTTGTGCCGCCTCATTTCTCTACAACATTTAAATTCATTAGTAGACAAAGCTTGATAATAGCCAGCCCATCCATCATAACATCACTGATTATTATTATTATTATTATTATTATTATTATTATTATTATTATTACTGCAATTAATGCTTGTGGTTGTGAAATTTAACTTTTTTGATCAATACTCCTTACTTTATTTATTTATTTATAAAGACCTTGGACTTTTTTTTTTGTTGTTAATGAATCGATTTCTCTTTGCGCACTTGCTTCTAAAATTAGGCAATTTATTTGGTTTTAACGATTTCTTTGAATCACTTTAAGTATTTAGAGGCGATGTACTAAACTAAACTAACGTGTGTGATTGAAGAGTGCTTGTTGATTTTGGCAAAACTCTCTTTCACCTCCGACAGCATGGAGCAGCAACATTATTTGCGATAAAACCGAGCATTCTTATTTTAAAAAATATTTTATTTTACAAAACCAAAAATTGTTACAACCCAAATTCAGACAGACAGACAGACATCTTACATAATATTATGTTGTTGCTCTTTTGTACCCATTAAAATACTATGTATAATAATATTATTACCTATTACATTTCATTACATAATAACGTGTACTAAAAAGCTATTTTTTTATTATTCAAAAAAAGAAATTTACGTAATTCATTCTTTACGAATATATATAATATAAAAAGTGCTTCTCAGTTGTTTTTTTTTTTTTTTGTTTTTAGAAAAACGATATTCATGTGTATGTGTGCCTCCGATTTACTTTACGACAAAAAAAACGAAAGAAACAAACAAACAAAAAAAGAAACTCTAATTCCGCTAATAATATAACAATTTCGTTACTTAGATTGTAATAATTAAGGAGAGGAAGTCGTGCAATTTTAATTATGTAGATATTACATAAGCGTGGGGAAGAAAGTAAAATAAATAAGTTCTCTCGAATAAAATAAAATTGCACGCCCCCTTCGTTAATTAGAAAGAACCATAGAGTATAATAACACTTACTTCCTCGAAAATCCAAAGAGTGTGTTACATGCCACTTTTTCCACCACTCGAATCATATCTCCACCTAAAATAACTACTAACAACACTTTCGTTTAATACTTATTATAACTTTAAATGTTTAATTTTTTTTTCTTTTTGTTATCACAGTACACTTGCTAATTATGCATCGTTCGGAAATTTCCTTCGTCTTCTTCTTTTTTTGTTATTTTTATTGGATTTAATACTCTTTCTTGCTCATGCTCACTTTTTCCTTAATCTTATTATAAGAATACAATATGATATAAACATTCAGGTAATAGTTATAATCTTAATTGGCGATAGTGTTTGTTTTGTTTTGCTTCTTGTGATCTATCATACTCTCTCTCTCTCTCTCTCTGTGTATTGGCACTAATGGAAATAGTAACAGACTTTGTGTGTAGACTGTGATTATTCTTTATCACAGTGTAGCTTCTAGGCAGCTGTAGCAGCAGCTCAAATCTACAAGGCAGTTTCGTGGTTTGCAATAACTTCTCTTCGGGCAACGTCGTTGTTATTAATAATTTTCTCCCCTCCGGCTAGCTCTGGTAGACTAGCACTAGGTCGTATATCACAAGGAACACTTTCTCGCTGGAAACTCAGCTGGCTGCTACTCGACGTCGTCTTTATACTTTGGGAAATCCTCCTCGAAGTGCTCGGCATGTCCGCCGAAAACGGCTCGGGCTTGTTGTCTATGTAATTTATGTGAACCCCCGCCAGGACGTCCCCCGACGATAAAATCCTCGACCCCAGCGACCTCTCCGTCGGGGTGTAGTAGAGCGAGAGCTTGCTCTGCGTCACATCCGACGAGGGATCCTCCATCTTCGTCAGGTGCTCTATCTTCGTCTTTATGTACATGTCGATGCCTTCAATGTCGTTCACATCGAACACCACAGATTCGGCCCTGCCGCAGGTCCCGGCGCGGCAATTCTCGAAGTACAAACTAGGCAGGTTCTCCAGGACCTTGTTCAAGGTTTGCTGTTGATACTTGTAGGTCTCCCTCAGCTGCAGGACCTTGTGCGCGCTGAACTTGCGGATCTTGTTCCGCTGGAAGATGTAGTTCTCCCTCACCCAGTTGAGTTGCCCCGTCGAGTAATCCCGGACCTTCCGAACCTACCAAAGAGAAACATTTTTTTTTTTTGGTTGTTAGAAAAATCCGAGTGGTTGTAGGCAAAGACAAACCTGATCGTAGTATTGGTCGCGGAGGGTGGTCAAGTGTTGAGTTCCGATCTCGCGAAATTCCCTCAGGTGTTTCGTCTGGGTCTGGTAGCTGTTTTGAATCCATTCCATTTGTTGGGCGCAGTTATCCTTGATTCGGTTCACCTAAACACACAAGTAAATCAGCAACCTTAAAAGAAAAACTCATTCGCACATCAAAATTGAAGGCCCCCTGCAATTAAAAACTTTGTTTTATTTGTTTGGTTTTCCTTTTGCTGGCGATAATTTTTAGTTTCCACTTTCGGAAATGTCAGGTGGGAAAACAATTGACTAAGATCCGGTTTTTCCCCGTCACAGTTTAACTCTAAGGCCCAGTTTTACAATGACGGTTTAACTTTGAGCCGAAGCTTAAACCCTTCACAACAATTGTTGAAATAATCGTTGTTAAGGGTTTAAGCCTGAGCTCAAAGTTAAGCCGCATTTGTAAAACTGGACCTAAGGCCCAGTTATACAATGACGGTTTAACTTTGAGCCGAAGCTTAAATCCTTCACAACAATTGTTGAAATAATCGTTGTTAGGTCCAGTTTTACAAATGCGGCTCAACTTTGGGCTGAGGTTTAAACCCTTAGCAACGATTATTTCAACAATTGTTGTGAAGGATTTAAGCTTCGGCTCAAAGTTAAACCGTCATTGTAAAACTGGGCCTTAAGGGTTTAAACCTCAGCTCAAAGTTGAGCTGCAATTGTAAAATTGGACCTAAGGGCCAGTTGTACCAAGTATTTAGGTTTAAACGACGTTCAACTGAACCAGGTTCAAAGTGAACAAAGTCGCATCAAAGTTCGTTTATGCATGGATTAATTGCCACATGTCCTTAAGATCATATGCGAATTTGTTTACTTTGAACTTGATTCAGTTGAACGTCAGTTTAAACCTAAATACTTGGTACAACTGGCCCTAAACTCAGCTTTATTCCCATGAATGACAACTGTGAGGACAATTGTTTCCTTAGGAATAAAACGGAGCTTAAAATTAACTCCGATGAAAAACCGAATTTATGGTCGTTTTCATAACCAGACTTTAAGGAAGCTTTAATTTAAAGTCACTTTAAGTATAGGGAAACAAATGTATTTTTTTTTTAGGTTAAAGTAATTTTAAATTTAAAGTCTCACTATGAAATCGGCCCTTAAAGGGGAAAACCAAAACAGTAAAAGGGCTTGTTTACCTGTAAGGCGTAGTTTTCCCGCAGCTTTTCTAGCTGCTGCGACTTGTATTGCTCGATGTTGTCGAGCATGTCGTAGATCTGTTTCGCACGCGGCGATACCTTATCTCGTTTGCAGAAGGTGCAGCAGTTGTTCAGTATTCCGAACCTTCAAGTAATCACAAGGGTTAGTTTGCGCAAGCCTTGATTAATAATAATAATAATAATATTAGGCTGAGCACCGTAACAACGAACCTGTTGAGGAAGTAGCGCAGGAATTGGACGAGTAGGGTCAACCCCAAAAACGCCGCCGCGGATTCGGCCCCCACGATCAAACTGAAGATCCTGATGTTGTTCCAATCGGTGGGGTCTATGTGGAGCAGGACGTCCGAGGTGACGTTTGCTATGGGGTTGCTGGCGTAACACCGGTATCTACCGCAGTCCTCCCTGGTAACGTTCTGTATGTAAAGGGTGCCGTTGTCGAGGACTTGTATTCTCGGGGGTATCGTCCGCAGCGGATTGATAAAAGAATCATGCGCGTGGGGGTGCCTGTAAAAGACGTCGGGGATCGTCGGGTCCGGATTCCAGTGGTATACCTCGCGCGTCGGAGTGATCCAAGTGATCGACGGCGGAGGGTAAGCGGCGTACCGGCACTCCAGCAAGGCCGAGGTCTTCAGCCTATACTGTTTCGTGGGGGTCTTAAAAATCATGCGCGGTTCGGTACAATTCAGATGTTGCAGCGTGGGGATCATGTCGTTGGGGTACGCGTGCGGACCACAGCTGAGCTCCGACATTTCGATATTTCTTTTACGCTCCTCCAGCCAGGGCGCGAACCAAAACATGCGACAGTCGCACGCCCAGTAGTTTCCAGACATGTTGAAGCTCTGGAGGTGGGTTAAGTTGGCAAGTGAGAGAGGTAGGAACGTTAGGGCGTTGCCGCTTATATCTAGGTGCTTGATGAGGCGGGTGTCGTCGAAAACGTAGTTTTCGATCTCCCTCAGGAACTTGTTGTTTCTTATGTACAGTCTCTCCAAGCGAGGTAGACCCAGGAGTTCGGTGTTGTGGATGACTTCGATATGCGTGTCGTCGAGGGTGAGCGACGCGATGCGCTGGCTGAAATGGAACAGGCCGAAGGTCAGCTGCTTCAGCCGGTTGTTGCTCAAGTTCAGCCGAGTCAAACTCTGCAGGCTGCGGAAGGTTCCGCTGGCCAAGTTCGTGATGGGATTGTTGGCGAGATTTAAGTACTCCAGTTTGTTGAGCGAGTCGAAAAGGCCTTTCGACACAAAAGGCAGGGAGTTGTTGGACAGATCTAGTTTCTTGAGTTCGGCCAGGTCTTCCAGGGCGTTCGAGGTCAGCTTCGTTATTTTGTTGTTGTTCAGCAGGAGGATTTCGATGTGCTTGTTGAATTTGAAGAAGTGATCGAGGAGGGTGACGATGCGGTTGTTGGATAGGTCGAGGATGACGAGGTTTTTCATGGGGGCGAACACCTGGAAGGGAATCGCGTGGAGTTGGTTGTGCGAGAGGAACAGCTGGTTGAGGGAGAGGTTGACGAAGACGTCGCGGGGAAGATCGTTGATTCTATTGTGGGATAGGTCCATGGATTTGAGGTTGATGTAATTGATGAACTGGTGGTGGCGGAGGATGTTGATTTCGTTTTGAGTCACGTTTAGGGTTTCGAGTTGGCTGGGGTTTTGGATCGTTTGGTTGGTGATGTCGGTGAGGTGGCTGTCTGTCCATTCCAGGTGGTGGAGGTCGGCAGCGTCGATGTAACCCCCCGTTATGTTCCTGAGTTGAAGAGTCTTGATCGTGAACGGTATTTGGAGAAGCCCTTGAGTGCGGCGGTCGAAGCATTCCATTATCGTTGGATTTGGTATGGCGCAGCCCGAGGGGGCTCGCGGTAGAACACCATCGCCATGGCGATTGTGTGTTGTCACCGACGGCGGTAGTACGAAGCAGCACAGGAGGAAGAAGAAGAGTGCGAGTGCGGTACCACCGGCATAGTTCAGCCGGTTAACATCCATGATGTTTTTTTATTAAGCATTGTTCCGTGGAATCGATGGCTAATTAATTATCTGGAATCGGAAAACCAAGAGGAGAAAAAAAGAATAACTAAAATTTTGGGGTGTGGGGGTGGGGGGAGCGAGTACTGTACTTTCTTTTTAACGCCAGTTATTAACCCGAGCGTGTCGCTTGCTTGAAATCGGTTACTTGAAATTTTTGCATTCCTTTCGGGGAAGGAAAGAATATTGCGCCAGCGATTATTTATTATTAAGAGGCGTGCAGCTGTTATGCGTGCGCTCTCTTTCGTATACCTAACGGTGTCTCTGAGTGTATATGGTATACTCACCACCCGTTCGGGCGTTGCTTGGGGCGTACATTTTATTACAATTTAAAAATCGCACTGCCTTATCATAACGAAACGAACGCTGGTTACATTTGGTTGTAAACGTTAGCACGGCACTGTTTTATTATCGGGAAACGTGTCCGTCTGCCAGCGCATAGAACGAAACCTACACAAATACTGGTCTCTCAGCTGTGCAGTGGGGATTGGACGGACTGGAACATTCTACAAGCCGAGGGGAGGCCACTATACTCTCGATATACCGAACCGACCGAACTCCTCTAGCATATTACTTACTTACATGCGTAAATAGATAACTAATTTTTTTTTTTAAATACATAATCCAGTTGGTGCGCACACACACGGTTTTAATTATCGGATGATGATGGTGGAAATAAAAGTGTGCGCCGCTCACATGCAGCCAACCTATTTTTTTCATTTATCTTTTTTTTTTTTGTAGCGACGCGACGGAAATAAACCAATCAGACCTTCGAACGATCTTATTATTACTTAACATGATTAGACCTTTTAATCGATAGCTAAAGGTTTCTTTGAGTAAACATGTTCGCCGCCCATTGGCGTCGGTCGCTCGCGGCTTCTGTACCCAGGCCTGTACGGCACGCTGGGGGAATTTATGTAAAAATCAATAAGGCCGCCGTGATTTTGTAATTCGCATGCCCCATCGTATTATGTAGTTTGGTAACTCGGCTCGCCGCGACGATTAATTATTGTTGTTGTTATTTTTAGTTGCACGCAAAATCGCACTCTCTCTTTTTCCTTTTTTTTTTTTTTTCAAAACATGTGAACTTGTGATCGGCCAACCAAAAAAAAAAAAAAAAAACAAAAAACAAAAATTAAAATAAATAAAGTTGGATATAAAATGTCTGTTGCCGCCTCTACATACATACATACGTTATGTTATACGATAGAGAAACGACGTTATTGGTGTTTGTGTGTGGAAAGCTGTAAATATAGTCGCTACTGAACCAATGACACGTTTCGTTGCGAATATGAATGTGTCATTGTATTCATATCGCGGCTATTAATATCGCGTTTTGAATACAATGTACAATACGGCTGCCAGTGGCGCGCGTGCAATGCACAGCCGTCCATCCGGGAAGACGTGCTCGATAAATTTGATCTCGAAATCTGACGAATTCAATTCAATTAATGGTTGCGAGACGCGTTTTTTTTTAACGCCAAAATTGTGGTTATTTAATGCAAGGGCGATTTAGAGGGGGGAGCGTCGCCATTTTGTAAAAGGTGTTTTTTTTTTTTTAATACCATGCGATCAACGGAATTTACAATTAGAGCAGGCTGTGATATTTACCAAAAAGTTGGCAACACGGGGAAAAATTGTAAGTGTCATTCATTTTTTTAAATAATTGATAATGAACAGATTTGCTTATGAAACCTCCCCTAAATTTGGAAAAAGATATTTTAAACAAGCATCCATACAAAATAAAATAATAAAATAAAGATTGTGCAAAGCACGAGCATAACCTCTGTCAATCTATTATTATTTTTTTCTTTCTTAGTGTATCCGACTACACAGCATAAAATAGCATCGATCATAGCCTCCTCTAATTATGAATTCCGTTGATCACTCGGTATAATAAGTTAAATTAAGTTGATTCTTATCCGATGAAACTGGTAAGAACAAAGTTTTTTTAATCCTGAACCGGACAGAAATATGATGGGAAACACACTCAACGTTTCGCTATAAATCTACATTTCTGTCCGGGTCAAGATTAAAAAAACTTTGTACTTATAATAAGTTAAGAGATATTCAGACGATTCGGGCTCAGTTTCAATTGTGACGTCTTAAAATTAAAAAGTAGGCAACCCATTCTACTTTCGTGCGTTTGGGATTAGTAGTACACGAAATTATTTTTTATTTGCTCGGTGAGTTGCCTACCTACTTTAAAATCTTCGGGAATTTCGGCGTAAAATGCGCATGCTGTAGGTACATACGTAAAAAAAATTGTGTATTAGAATGTGAATCTTAAAAAGAATATACAGGGTGGGCCAACCGTGCGTGGGCGGAAGACTGTGGCGTTACTATTGAAAATGTTTGAAATCTGTGTGCGCAATAACATACATATCGGTTAGATGCATAATTTAAAATTATTTCGACTTATACAGAGTGTTCTGTAAGAGTGTGCCGACCCTAACATTGTTTTTTTTTTAATTTATTGCACTATTAGATGTCTCATTATCAGTGGACGAAAGTAATATAAGGTTTTATTCACCTAAAATTTATCGTTTTCGGGATATTGACAATTTACCGGTAAAAAGTGGCCAAATTTGTAACTCCATAATTTAGTTATTTTTAAATATTTTGCTTTTAATTTTGGTGGATACATTATTTAACTATTAGTAAACAGAAATGTATGATCAACTCGATTTTTTTCCGAGTACTTTACACAGGGTGATTCACAACGCAAAATACCATTTTTCTAAAAAAAAATTTAAATGGAACGCCCTGTATACGAACACATAATTTAAAACATCTCTTACTAAAGTTTCCAATAGTATAAGACTTTTTACGTATAGCCCTTAAACTTTGAACGCAGAAATGTTTTAAATTTATATCTTTAAGATCTCAACTGTATTGTAGTTTAATAAATAAAATTGGATTTTGTTTTGTTTCTAATGCACATACGTTTGGTAATAACATTATTAATAACCTCGATAATAATAACAGTAGATGTATTTTAATGTTTGAACCAACATTTGGAACACACCGATTTTTTTTTAAATTAAACAAACTATTAAATTGAACTAAATTTAATTTCTTTACGATCACATCATTGTTCAATTGTTTTGCATTGTATTCATAGTACGAAATATACAAAATACCACAAAAGCAATAACATAAATCTTAGTTAACAAAAGAAAAACTAGATTTAACAAACATGCTCCTCAAAATGTAATCCAATTTATTTCATACATTTTTAATTCGGCCTTTAAGAAATATATTAAAATTTATTAATAGTACAGACATAATAGATACAAATGCAATTCTAAATAATTCTGTTTCATGATCTCCACGTCCGTAGGAGATTCACTAAACCCATTTATATTCTGGCGTTAAAACAAAAATAGTGAAATCAGACGGAAATTCGGGTAGCAACTCAAAATTCTTAAGCATTTTATTTATTGAATTAACTACTTAGTTAAATCATTTTCTAGTGTTATTGTTGTAATATGATTGTACTACATCATGCTTAAACCACATATTTTAATCGCTATTTCGGGGAACACTCATCAAAAATTACAAGGAATAATTCTAAATCAGAAACAGTAGGTAAGAATTATCTCACAAAATACAAACCGATAATAAAACATGACTAGAGTGATAACACATGAATGCATTTATTAAAAGACCGTTAGTTGTGTGAAATATTTCTAGAGAAAATGTTGATTTTCGCCACCATAATATTGTAAATTCTGTTTGGTAGGAATTTCTTTATTCCTAATAAACAGAATGGAAAGTTTTTAATCCAATGAAACATGTTACTGGATTTTAAATGCTGATTAAAATACTACAGAACATCCAACGTCATTACAAGTTGTAATTTACGCCAGTAGAAACACAAAAAATTAAATTTTGTTTATTAACTTACAATTATTACAAAGATTTTAAAGATATAAATTAAAAAAATTTCTACGTTCAGAGTTTAAGGGCTACACGTAAAAGGTCTTATACTATTGGAAACTTTAGTAAGAAATGTTTTAAACTACGTGTTCGTATACAGGGCGTTCCGTTTAAATTTTTTTAGAAAAATGGTATTTTGCGTTGTGAATCACCCTGTGTAAAGTACCCGGAGAAAATTCGAGTTGATCATATATTTCTGTTTACTAATAGTTAAATAATGTATCCACCAAAATTAAAAGCAAAATGTTTAAAAATAACTAATTTATGGAGTTACAAATTTGGCCATTTTTTACCGGTAAATTGTCAATATCCCGAAAACGATAAATTTTAGATCAATGAAACCTTATATTACTCTCGTCCACTGATAATGCGACATCTAATAGTGCAATAATATATAGGGTGTTCTATTTGAAAAAATAAAAAAAACATATGTTAGGGTCGTCACACTCTTACAGAACACTCTGTATAAGTCTAAATAATTTTAGATTACGCATCTAACGGATATGTATGTTATTGCGCACACAGATTTCAAAAATTTTCAATAGTAACGCCACAGTCTTCCGCCCACGCACTGTTGGCCCACCCTGTATATTCTTTTTAAGATTCACATTCTAATATACAATTTTTTTTAGGTATGTACCTACAGCAGGCGCATTTTACGCCAAATTCCCGACGATTTTACAGTAGGTAGGCAACTCATCGAGCAAATAAAAAATAATTTCGTGTACTACTAATCCCAAACGCACGAAAGTAGAATGGGTTGCCTACTTTTTAATTTTAAGAGGTTACAATTGAAACTGAGCCTGAATCGTCTGAATGAATATCTCTTAACTTATTATAAGTACAAAGTTTTTTTAATCTTGAACCGGACAGAAATATAGATTTATAGCGAAACGTTGACTGTGTTTCCCATCATATTTCTGTCCGGTTCAAGATTAAAAAAACTTTGTACTTAAAGGTTTCATCGGACAAGAATGAGCTTTATATAACTTATTATTCTTAAAAAAAAAACCTTTTACAAAATGGCGACACTCCCTCCCCCCTCCTTCAAATCGTAACTGCCATTGCATTAAATAACCTCCATCTTGACCTTAAATAAAAACAAACACGTCTCGCAACCATTAATTGAATTCGTCAGATATGTTAGGGTCGTCACACTCTTACAGAACACTCTGTATAAGTCTAAATAATTTTAGATTATGCATCTAACCGATATGTATGTTATTGCCCACACAGATTTCAAAAATTTTCGATAGTAACGCCACAGTCTTCCGCCCACGCACTGTTGGCCCACCCTGTGTAGAAAGAAATTTGACATTAAATTTTGCTTTGGCAACTTTTTCTATTTGTTTCGCCTTACTGTGTCTGCTAAGTAAGGGCAAGACTACTTGATTCCTCTCTCTTTCTATTTCTCAAAAGCTGTTGGCCCACCCTGTATAGAAAGAAATTTGACATTAAATTTTGCTTTGGCAACTTTTTCTATTTCTTTCGCCTTATTGTGTCTGCTAAGTAAAGGCAAGACTACTTAATTCCTCTCTCTTTCTATTTCTCAAAAGCAACAAGAGTTGTCAAAATTTTAGGTTAAGTAAGCTCTCGAAAACTAGCACCGTGCGGAGCACGCTTAAAACCGCACCTTTGCTCCTGGCTTCGATCATAATATAAAATCGAAGGAAAGAAGGAAGATGAAAAACACAGGGTGATTCCTAACTTAATACTTTTGTAAACTATGACGTGCAGACTTCCTCCTTCATTAATTTCAAACATTTCTTTTTAGTGACTCAAAAAGAGAGAAGGAGACGTTGTTCTCCCCCTTTTTGCACACCACCAAAATAATTTATGGCAGGCTTAGTACGACAGCGGCAGCCCAAATTCGCTTTAAACCCACTTGATTGGGTTAAATCAACGCCCATTTTATACAGGCCTCATTCATAAGGTGGGGGGAATACTACGACTTCAAGATTAATTCATCTGAAGTGCGGTCCTGCACAGAAATTCACCATTTTAAGCATTATCTTAATATCAGTAAGCGGAGCGCATTGATTTTCCCGGCCCAACGGCTTAGCGCTCGTTGCGTCGCTGAAACTTGATAATACTCCGAGGTCTGATATTCCTACGCGATGACTCAGGCCTGTTATTGAAGACGGCGTTGGTTAAACACAAATGTCTGCTGCCCTTCGTAAACATGTCGCTTGGAATGAATTAGTATTTAAGTTTTGTTTACTTTAAAAAAGTGACGGATTAACGCTTTGAAAGTGGCCCAGTGGGGGTGACTTCTGAGCAATAAAAGAAAAACGAAGCGCCTGATTCCGCCCCCTCACGAAACAGAAGACAAAATTACGCGTACATTTTTTTTTTTGCGTGGGCAAGTTCGCGCAACTTTTACTAAACAGACGTCATTTTCCGGTTGAAAGTATCGATTCACGTGGGATGCACCGGGCGGAAATTTTCACGTGCACTGTCGGTCGCGTGGGCGGGCGACGGGGAAAGGTCAGTGAAAATTTAAGACGAACTTCGAAGTTCTAGTTTATGGAGTAATTAATGTCAGCGCGGCTTGTTGCATTTATGTGTTATGTGCTATATTCGCTTAAAATTTTCAGCGATAGGAGAGCATGTAGGTGTATAGAACTTTAATCAAATCACCCCAACAAAACACGGGGGTTGGTCGGTAATTATTACAAAAAAAAAAAATGCTGCACCTCGTGTACAGACTGACTTGCAATAATACGTAAAACCTCAAAAGTGAGTAGTTTGTTTAAAATTCCCGCTTAAAATACTCGCCGGTTCATTGGCTGCGTGCGAGACAAGTTTAGCAATTGACCAATCAATGATCGCATACTTAATGCGGGGGAAGTGTAGCTGTTCTCCGATAGGCTACGTGCGAGACAAATTTTGCAAGCGACCAATCACTAAACGCGTGCTTTAAGCGGGAAGTTTAATTTACTCTTCCTGTTTATATTAGAGAAAAGATATATATATATATATACTTATTACAGTTAGTTCATATCAATCTTTATTAACCTTGGATTGAAAAGGCCCATGAGAGGCTTACTACGCCTAAGCAAACTAAACCATGAGCATGGGCGTAGCCAAGGTGAGGCAAGTAGGGCAGTTGCCCACCCCCAGCTCACTGAGCGATAAGAAACTACATATTCAATTCTCTACCTCTAAATACTTTGTCAAATAAAAAAAAGTTGAGCTGTTCGTTTGACCTTGAAACCTTTCTGATGTTTCAGTTTTGTGTTTATAAAAGAAGTTGGGTTCATTTGAGTTTAATTCAGGGTTGAGTTCGGCGCAGTTGGGTTGGGTTTGATTTAGTTCCGTTGACGTTGAAATTTATATATTTTTAAAATTTTTGTGTTTAAATTTTCTATAATTTTAATTTTCAATTTCTTTTTTATTTTTAAGATTTCACGGCTTCACTTAGGTTCAATTCAGTCGGTTTGGGTTGGCCTTGAATTTCCCCCCTAATTTTAAAATATTGTGTTTAAACTCTTAACGATTTTTACTTTTTTATTTTTCTTAAATCTTCTACATTTTTTAATTTTTATCAATTTTTATTTCGGTAAGATTTAATTGATTCAAACTGAAAATGAAATTTTAAGATAAGAAATTGAAACAATAAAAATTACGTCCATTCTATTTCAAGGTTAATCCGAAGTGAGCCAACAACTCAAATTAATCTGAATATGTCCGATTGAAGTAAAAAATCTAATTTTTTTTTTTTTAATTAAAACAAAAATTATGTCCCACCCGTCTCAAGGTCAGCCTACACTAATAACATCGGTCCACCTAACAATTTTGTTTGTTTTTAAAATTTTTTTATTTCTTTAAAATTCTTAATATTTATTTCTTCTTTCGATTTTTAATAATTTCTTACATTCTATTTTTTTTTAATTTTTGCTTCGGCTGGGGGTTCAATTTTTTAGACGTCTTTTAAATTTTAAAGTTTAAGATTTCGTGTTTCAATCTTTGATAGTTTTTTTTTTCGAGTTTCTTTAAAATTTTTAATATTTTTATTTCGATTTTCGATAACTTCTTACTTTTTTGTCTTTTGCAAAATTTCTTTCTTGGTTTGGATTCACTTAAGTTGGATTGGTTTGACCTTGAAGTGTTTTTAATGTTTCACTTTTGTGTTTAAAATAAGTTGAATTCATTTGGGTTTAGTTCAGTAGGGTTGGGATCGCTAAGCTTCACCATAGTTGGGTTCGATTTAGTTCTGTTGACCTTGAAATATATATATATATATATTTTTTAATTTTTAAAGATATTGTATTTAAATGATTTTAATTTTCAATTTTTTTAATATTTTAAGATTTCTTATTTCCATCTCTTAAGTTTAATTTTCGATTTTTGATAATTTCTCACGTTTTTTTTTTTAATATATTGTAAAATTCATTTCTGGGGTTGGCTTTACTTTGGTTCACTTCAGGTGGTTCGGGTTGACCTTGAATTTTTTTTTGTAATTTTAAAATATTCTCATTTCATGATTAAAGTCGTCTCTAACTAAGATTAAAATAAACATAAATGATTTAGCTTTATGCGAATTTCATGAGTAAGACAGTGAGAGGGATTTTTTTAAAGATATTGCGTTTAAATTTTCTAATTTTAATTTTTTTTTTTATTTTTAAGATTTCTTGTTTCAATCTCCTACAGTTTATTTTTCGATTTTTGATAATTTATTACGTTTTTTTTTTTACCCATTATAAATTCTTTTCTTGATTTGGCTACACTTAGGTGTTGGTTTGGATTGGTCTTGAATTTTTCCCCTAATTTTAAAATACTGTTTTTAAATTCTTAACGGTTTTTACTTTTTACATTTTTAAAATATTTAATTTTTAAAATTAATTGAAGTGCTTTTAAGTTGGTAGCGCATTGAAGATGGCAGCTTAAGTTTTTTTTTAAGTGATTTTAAGTTGGTAGCGTACTGAAGACGGCAGCTTAAGTTTTTTTTAAGTGCTTTTAAGTTGTTAGCGTACTGAAGATGACAGCTTAGCTACCGAAATACGTATCTACGGATATAAAATTATTGTGGGCGGAGATTAATTTCAATTAGTTTTTTTCGTATTTCCTTCTCGAGTATATATAATTTTTTTTATTACGGTAAGATTTGATCAAATTTTGCGTTCCCCTAAACCAGATCCCGGCTACGCCCATGGCCATGAGTATCTTCAATACTTCTATTTTTTTTTTTTTGTTTTTTTGATTTACTCGAGACATTTAATGCTAATTTATAAACGAAAGCTGTGAGTTCCGCTACACTGCACCGTCTAAGTTTAGAATTAACGCACTGCTAATTATAAGTGATTGCATTCGCTTTTGCTTTTGTTGGGAAGTTCGTGTTCGCGGTTTCGCAGTAACTAATGATTATAAATGACGCAAAAATGAAAATTACCTGTTTTTCTGCTTTGGCCTTTGACTGGCGTGTCAAGGTGTGGTGGTTGGCTTCCGAGGAAGCGCGACAAAATCACTGCGGAAAATATTTCTATCTTCGTTTAACTATTCACTTAGATTTTCGTCGTGTTTTTTTTTTTTTTTTTTTTTTTTGAATGATTCTTTTCGCACTGCTTAACAAATCGGAACGTATTGAGAAAATCTCTAGCCGAGTAGTAATAATAATAATGTACTTGCTATATGTATGTACGCCAAGAAAAATGCTAATGCGATTTTTGCGTTATGTTCGACCTTTAGCCAACTCTGCCAAATATTCGGGAATGTGCCACGTTTATTTTTAAAGTGTAAGTGAACTACCGTTGCAGATATTTCACCTCTGATTTTTTTTTTTTAAATAATCGAAAATGGAAGTCATACCGAACTTCTTTGTATTGATTTATTTTTCTATTTTTAAAAGAAATTGTAACGTATCTAAATTAAACGTAACAAAATGTATTAGCGAGACATTACTTTTAATTGCGACTGTACGTGTGCATTTAGGTATGTAAATACAACGATGCTCACCATAAACGATACCATTGACAGTTTCGTAACTCTTACGCTGAATATTCTTAAGGCCGTGGTTCGCATGCAGGAGTATCATTTAAGTTGAGCGTCATAGTACATACTGCCAAAATTCCAGGCCCAATGTTAATAAACAATGGCAGAGAAGTTTCTCCACGACCGCCGGGGTTTTAAATCGTGATTTATGGCTGCGGACTCCTTTGTCGGGAAGTTTAGCTTCGGACGGGAAATGTTTACGAAATTGTGAAACGCTTTTTCCTATACGACAACAGTCGGTTCGTATTTGAAACATTTTTTTTTTTTTTCGTAGAAATCTAAATAATGTTTTTAAGCAAAAAAGAAATAATTATTTACATTCCTACAATGTAAAAGTATTTCAAAATAATTCTCATCTGTACTCTGTTTTTTTTTTATTTCGGAAGAGTACTTTGAAATTTGGGCGCCAAAAACAAGCTTTGTCATTGGTGGCCGACCGGAACTGGCCAATGACAAAGCTCGGTTTACCAAGCTCGTTTTACCAATGACAAAGTTCGTTTTTGGCGCCAACATTTGAATGTACTCTCCGAATTAAAAAGCCGAGTATAATCGTCTGCGATTGCGCATTACGAAAATATGAGGTTACGGGTCACTAAAGAGCACTTTGAGGTTATGTAACGTAACCAAGAAGTCTTGTTGGTTCTACAGTGTAGAAGTATTTCAAAATAATTTTCATCTATACTCTGTTTTTTTTTTTATTTCGGACGAGTATTTTGAAGTTTGGGCGCCAAAAGCGAGCTTTATCATTGGTGGCCGGCCGGAACTGATCAATGACAAAGCTCGTTTTTATCGCCAAAATTTCAAAATGTATTCCAAACTAAAAAACCAAATATAATCGCCTGCGACTCGCATTATGTGAGGTTACGGTAAGAGCACTGAAGAGAAATTTGAGGTTATGTAGACTTGTTGGTTAGAGCACTTTGAGGTTATGTAACATAACCAACAAGTCTTGTTGTTTACGTTACATAACCTCAAAGTGCTCTTTAGAAGTAGGGTTAAATCAGGGTTACCCGATTGGTCCAATTTCCACCGTTTACCAACTACAGTTTAGGTATATTTGGCGACTGATTTGTTTTTTTTCTCTTTCGTTTTTTTTAAATTTAAAAATTCGTGTTTTGTATTTCATTCACGGTTTCTTTGTTTCGTTTTGTCCTTTTGTTTTTTTTTCTGCCATTTTCTTGACTTGCAAGATTTCGGATTCACCGTTTTCACATTTATTTTTTTGTTTATCCATTCTTCTATTGTTTTTTTTTTTATTGTTTTTCGCATTCTTCCTTTTTTAATCGAATTGGTTGTCCCATTTTATTGTCTCCTTTTTACCGTTTTCTTTTATTTTTGTTTTTTTTTTTTAATTTTTAAAAATTTTTATACTTTTAATTTTTCTTGCAATTTTTGATTTTTATTTGTGTTAAATGAAGTTCGGCTGAAATCAGTTGGATTGGATTAACCTTGACTTAGTTGAACTTCGTTCCAATTGATTTTTGATTTTTATTGATGTTAAATGGACTTAGATTGAATTTATTTGGGTTGGATTGACCATGACATTCGTTGAGCGTCAGTTTAATAGCTTTTAATTTTTATATTTTTAATCTTTCTTGCATTTTTTGTGTTCACTGAACTTTGAGATCAGTTGGACCTTGACCTGTCTGTTCAAATTTATTTTAATTGATTTTTATCTTTCTTTAAATATTTATTTTTAAAATCTCCTGTAATAATTTTTAATCGTTTAGTTGGGTTAGATGAAGTCGGGTTGACGGCTTAACTTTAATCCAAGTACCTATATTTTAACACATTGTAACAATAAATAAATAAACATTTTCTTTTTGTTTTTTTTTTTGCCAGTTCTTGACTTGCAAGATTTCTGCCGAAGAATCTCCGTTATTACATTTATTTTTTATCTATCCATTCTTCTATTGTTTTTTATTGTTTTTCGCATTCTTCCTTTTTTAATCGATTGGTTGTCGCATTTTATTGTCTCTTTTTTACTGTTCTCTTTTGTTTCCTATGAGTTTATTTTTATTTGCAAAAACTTTGGATTGACCTTGACGTTAGTTGAGCTTCATTTTAATATTTTTTTTTAATTTTTAACCATTTTTATACTTTTAATTTTTCTTGCAATTTTTAATTTTTATTGATGTCAAATGGAGTTAGATTGAAATTAGTTGGGTTGGATTGACCTTCGCGCTACATGAGCTTCATTTTAATAGTTGTTTAATTTTTAACAAATTTTATGCTTTTAATTTTTCTTGCAATTTTTAATTTTTATTGATGTTAAATGGAGCTAGATTGAATTTAGTTTGGTTGGATTGACCTTGACATTAGCTTTACTTTTAATTAATTATTAACATTTTTTTATTTTTAATCTTTCTTGCATTTTTAAAATTTTTATTTGTGTTAAATGAAGTTTGAGATCAGTTGGGCTGGATTGACCTTGACCTGTCTGTTCAAATTTATTTTAATTGATTTTTAACTCTTTAATATTTATTTTTAAAATCTCTTGTTATAATTTGTTTCCTATGAGTTTATTTTTATTTGCAAAAACTCGTCGATTTTCATTTCATTTGTTTTGTTTTTTTTTAAATTAATTTTATGCTCTCTTTTGCTAATTTTTATCAAATTGATTTTTACGTATTGTTGATTGCATTTTTCTACAGTTGTCTTTTGTTTTCTATTAGTTTTTTTTTCGTCTGGAGATTTATTTGTTCATTATTCATTTTATTTAACTTTTTTCTTTGTTTTTTTTTTCTGTTCCTTATGCTTTTCTATTACAGATTTCTCCTTTGTTTTTTCTTATGGAATCGATTTGTCGCTTTTTATTGACGCTTTTTTGTAGTTTATCATTTTTCATTTGTTTTGGGTCCATCCTAGATGTGATCTTTTGTTTTACGCAAACGCATTGCATTTGGACGTTCACTTCTTTCTTTGTTTCTTTTATCGTATCTATTATTTACTTTTCTTACAGTTTGCCTTTATTTTTCTACGAACTTGTCGACCTTCTTTTGTTTTTTTTTTTTTTGCTTCACGCCTTCTATTTTGTTGCTGCTTCTTTTATTTCCCTTTTGTTTTTGAAGTTTTGCAGGTTTTGATTTCTTTTTATTCGTTTTCTTTTTGTCTTATTATTCGTATATCTTTGGTCGCAGTTTTCTTTTGTTCATTTCTGCTCCTGTTTTTAGCAAAAAAGAGGACAGTTCACCTTGACAACTGTTAAATTAATCGCATTTGTATGATTGATTGTATGTTTCGTTTTTGTTTTTCATCACTACATTGTATTATTTTGTACAGTTTTGTTATGACTACAGAACGGAACTTGGTACATCGCGTCCTGCGTTGATTTGAATCACAGTTCTATTACATTCAAATAATAATAATAATAGTCTTTATTTATGTAAACGGAACAAAATTAGTAGGAAAAGAATATGAGCTCATAAAACACACAAATCGCAAGACGAAGTTCTGCTTTTAAACTTAACCTTGAACAAAATATTGAAAGAAACTAAATCAACGCAGGACAGATTATTGAAAAAAAATAAATCAAAGCAGGGCGCGAAGACGTGACCGCCCGCTCCTACTCCTCCCTTCCAGCGGTACATGTACCCAAGTTCCGTTCCGTAGTTATGACAAAAAATTTACATTTTTTCTTTAAATTTATTCCTGCTAATATTTCTAGTAATTAGGAGTAATATTTTTTACACTTCGGAGTTTGGGGTAATTGGGCTACTTTTGTAATACGTTTGGCTATGTTTTTCAAGAAAAACCTGGCAACCTTGAGTTAAATAAATGTTTACGAAAACGTAAGGAACGAGGGCTACTCAATGGATGAAAGGGAGGGTAAAACTACTAACTAGTCTAACCTTTCTTTTGAGCTCCGAATTTCACGTGTTTGTACTTAAATTTGATTGATTTAAATTAATGAATCTAGCTGACGTCAATTATTGATTAACGGTCTATTGACATTGACCGAAGTAGCTAAGCTCCAAAAGAGTGGAGCGGCACAAAAAAAGGACTTAAGAAGAAAATCCAAAGTCAACTTACTTAAATGACAAAAATACTTTCTAACTAACACCTAGCAGCAAAATATTGATTATTTATCTATTCGAAATATTTTTTTTGCACGTTAATTATTGACACGTACATACAATTATATGTAATGCATATTTTTTTCGAAATAATTATTTTATTTACGCGCTTGAGGTTCATTTAACCTTAACCACCACGTGTTTTCTTTTTTTCTTTTTTTTTTAAATAAATAAAATTTCCTTTAATTTGTCCGTTAACACGTTGTTTGATGGTTCTCGAGGAATGTTGTAAGTCAAATATTTACGTAAATGACGTTCCTTGTGCTTTGAGCTCTGGTATTTACTAGTGTTTATTAGTAAGTATTGTGTCACGTGATGACTTCGCCGAGTTAGATTAGATCAAATTGATACATACATACACACACGCACACACACACTTCCATATAAATAAAACGAGTTTAACCTCCTAAATAAATTTTCCCAGCAGAAGGAATTTTCCCCATCATTATTGTCGTTTTAATTGAGTCGGTTTGTTAATGTAATCAATTTAATCCTGGCGCAGTAATCTAATTAATTAATTAATCGTAATTCGGTTAAGTATTATATTAATTTGTGATAATGAGACGAACGTTATCGTTTATTAAATAAATCACGTAGCAAACATGAAACTGTAGGCTGGATTTTTTTTCTTTAAATATTATCATCAATGTCAATCAATATCATTCCTAATGTTCTTTCTTTCTTTCTCGTTTCCCTGACCGCAACAGGCGCTGAAGGTAAACGTCTTAGCCTCTGGGCATCGCATTCCAATTCGATAAGGACCATGCAAATTATAAGTGACCCTTTACGAGTATCTATTCAGTAAAATGGAACAATCCACTTACCGGGGCCGTTTTCCCGGCCCCACCTGCTCCAGCGGCAAATCTAGAAGCTGTAACTCCATCATGATGATATTGGACACTGGGGAAGTCATCCTCGCACGTTGACTTCTTATCTTCGCATGCATTACCCCCCACATTCACCTGTGGATACAAAACCCATCCCTCCCGGTAGATATTAGCATACCTTGCCTCCCGAGCATACGTTCTCAGGATCAGTTGATGCACCGACTGCGTGAGTGTCAAGCACCACTCCGTACCAGTCCAATAACATCATCATTTCAGACCTTTCTGGATAACTCAATGCCATCACCTGGTCAGGAATGCAATCAACCGAATTTCCACTCACAATGAATGCAGAATACAGCTAATTGCTTTGCCGGTACTGTGCTCTTCATCGGTGCTGCTTGCACGCCGCGGCAAGAGCCCCGATACCGTATGCTGGTGCACGGTACCATTCTCTGGTCAACGCCCCGGATCGCGTCCCGGACAATATTCTGCTACCAGAATATCTCCACATAACTCATGACCCTCAAACCGTATTGCCAACCGTGAGCATGTACCGCCCTAACACTTCTGCCAGAATATACCATCTCAGGTCATATTCTGCAGACACCCTCTATCTCAAGTCCGGCAACACACCGCAGCCACCACGTACATCGCCAGGCCCATCCGTGGCCCCGTTTACCGACACGTTTCGCCTTCCGCGCTAGCCCTCGGGAGACTGCCGTCTCTGCCGTTTCTTTCCTGCCAAGACTAAACACGTCCCCATATCATATTACCAAACCAATAACGTAAACAAACATGCTAGTGCTTCAAAGATATCCCGAGAATGCATAAACATTCACAAATTCTAAACTTCTAAAATAAATAACTACAACAAAACGTAAAATAAAAAATAAATTCAAAACCTAAAGGGGTATATTCTGTATTATCAGAACCGCTAAATTTAAAGGGGTGTTAAATTTTGTTGCTACGATGGTAACAACCAATCATGGAACTGTATTTTGAACTTTAAAGGACTTCTAAATTTTAACAGCCCGTTAAAAAGTTACAGAATACGCACCTGAATCCGTTAATTTTTGTGTAAAATTTGTTGCCAAGTCAAAGAGAGTCAAGTAAGCTATTATGAATGTTTATTGATAAAATAAATGCAATTTTTGTTTCAAATACATTAACAAATTTATTTTTTTAATTATTTAAGCCTTTTGTATTCGTTGCGTCGTTACGTGTTTTTTTTAATTTATTTATCCATCTAAGTAGGATTTTAAGTTTTTTTTTTTTTTTAATAAAAAGGAATTCGACCTTTGAATTTTCATTTTGTTCAAATCTTTCAATTTTTAATTTATTACTTTCAATTTTTTTAATTTTTTTTTTTACTTGAGTTGATTGGAAATGATGGAATTCGGTTGAATCGGGTTTGGTCTAACTTTTTAATTGAATTTTAATTTTACTTAACTTTCACTTTTTCTTACTTTTCTAATATTTCCCTAATTTTTAATCTGTCTCTCAGATTAAATACCGTTGGGTCGGTTTGCCCTTGAACTTATCTTTTTTTTAGTTTCACTTTTTTCCCTTAGTAGTTTCTCAGTTTTATTTGTTTAATGTATTTTACTTGAGTTGAGTGGAATCAGGCCAAGTTCAATTGGGTCGGGTTGGATTAAGTCTTAATTAACTTTTAATTCTTTTTTTACTCTTATTTATTTATTTTTATTTTATTGTTACAAATTAGGCGTATAGTATAATATACTTGGTGGCCTAATAACCAAACATAATTACTTACATCTTAATTTTTAATTTTGTTTACACAATTTTCTAATAATTTAATCAAATCTTTTTCATTTAAATTATTCCATTCTTGTACAGTTTTAGGAAAAAAAGGAAAATTTATGAAGATTAAAGGGTATTTTATAAGTGAAGTTATGTTTTTTTTCTAGTACAAGAATCATTTACTTTTAATTTAGATAGAAAATTATAATATTTCTGTAATTTTTAATTTTCCTCTTAGAATGAATACTGTTGAGTTGGCTCGACCTTGACGTTTTCCTTAGGCTTAATTTTCTTATTATTTATTTATTTTTATAATAATGATTTAATTGTGTTTATTTAACCAGAAGCAGATACAATACACAACACAAAAAAAATTAAACTAAAACTAGTTAACAAAAAATCCAGAGACGAACTAAAGCAAAAGAAAAAGAGCAAATAGAAAACTTAAAACAAAGCTAAATTAACTTAGAAGTAAGTAACAAAGAAAACTAAATTGGGCAAAAGGAAAAATCAAAACTATTAGAATAACAAATAGATAAATAAACGTCGAATAAACTTAAAACTCAGAACAAAAAGAAAAAAAAATTTGTTATATTTTTCTGTTCAATAATTGAATAAATTGCACCTTTTGCCCTGTTTGAAATTAGAAATTTCAATTATTAAGTTTTAGTTTCATTAATTTCTCTCTTGGATTGGATAATTGAGTTTAATTTTAACTGACCCCTTAATTTTTAATATTTCCGTAATATTTAATTACTATTGGGTTGACGGCCTTGATTTTTCTTTACTTTCAATTATTAATTTCTTCGTTTTAATTTCGTTAAGTTTTTTACTTCAGTTTAGCGTTAGAGTTAGAATGACTTCTCTTGGCTTGGATTGCATCTTAATTGATTATTGTTTTTATTTAATTTCAATTTTTTTGTAATTTTCAATCTCTTCTTTTGCTTGATTTTGATTGACCTTGAGATGGATTTGACCTGGTTTTCATCTTAATTGATTATTGTTTTTCTTTAGATTCAATTTTTTATAATTTTCAATCTTTTTTTTTTACTTGATTTTGATTCACCTTGAAATGGACTTGACTTGGTTTTCATCGAGTTTTAAAACAATTTCAATATCAATTTTTACTTTTTGCCGGAGTTGAGAACCCTGAGGTGTATATGCCATTTTATTCACGACCGGAAACAGAAGAATCACAAAAATCCAAACTTTTCGAGATAAAGATAAATGGTAATTAAGTAATTTCCAGCGTCACTTTTGAAGATGATT
Source organism: Prosopocoilus inquinatus (assembly GCA_036172665.1). NCBI lineage: Eukaryota > Metazoa > Arthropoda > Insecta > Coleoptera > Lucanidae > Prosopocoilus > Prosopocoilus inquinatus. The sequence goes on from CM069869.1 coordinate 73,250,666, forward strand.
CAATAAACTTGGGCGCATTGAAATTTATTATTTCACCAAACAAACTAAAGTTTAAAACGAATTTGAGTTTATCATTTGAAAGACAAAAAGTGGAAGAACAAATACAGCATTTAAGACCACCATGAAAACCCAAACATACTATTTTGATCACGATTTCCATAAACTGCTTTCCACTGCCGGTCGTGAATAAAATAGTAACATTTTATGTACGTCGCTTAAGTTAGTGTTGTGAAAGAAAATCGGCGCGTCAAGCTGCTTCAACGTTTACTTTGCTTTGTCCTTGTAAACTGGTTTCCATTAATTTCGAAGTTTCGCGAAGCTCGTCGTCGCGTCGTCGTCATCTTCTTTGCATGCAGTTCACCAAGCCTGCTCAGCTGCGCTTCACTTCAGCATGTTTTAAATTTAGATATCGATTGTGTGCATGCCGAGCGAGGAAATAAATTTCCCGGTGTTAGATGAAACGGAAGAAAACCGTTTGCCATTTTTATTTTTAGATTTTTATTGAATTATCATTTCATTTGGAAATTGTACACCTACCAAAAAAAAAAAAAACGGTTACTTCATTACAGAAGTATTAAAACAGGTTGTACATTTAGAAAACCACGAAGTTTTATGAAATGTCCGTGACAATGTAATTGAATATATTATTTATTTCATAACAAAAAAATCGATGTTCTGGTTCTTAACCCAAAATGTGTTTTTGTATGTTTTTTTTTTTAATTTGTGTGTTCTTTTAGAGCATCGTTTTCCAATTTTTTAAGCCTCGTCACCCCTTAATAAACCCAAAAATGTACTGAAAAACCTCACGACCCCCTCGGCCCCACCACCCCTATCCTTATCAACATTTGATTACAATTCATTAACAAAAGGTTCTTTTGCACATACATAAGTGATTTATTTTTTGTAACCGACTTATAACAAATATAAAAAGAAAACATCAACTAATCTCAAGGTCAATTGAACTCGCCCAACTTTATATCGTATTGCGCTCCATTCTATGCAAGTAAAAAATTTTTAGAAATATTTAAAAATAAAAAATGTTAAAATATGCACATGGATTAAAGTTAAGTTCAAAAAATCTCAAGGTCAATCCAATCCAACTGCCATCAATTCAACTTTATTTAACCCAAGTAAAGATTAAAAATTATTATAAGGAAAGATATTTTTTTTAAAAAAAGGAAAAATTAATTAAAATGAATTTCTACTGTCGCCAAGGTCAATCCAACCCAACTGATCTGAACATCCTAACTTCACTTAACGCAGATAAGGATTAAAGGTATAAAAATGGTTAAAAACTTAAATAACCATTAAAATGAAGCTCAACACACGTCACGGTCAATTCAACCCAACTAATTGCACATAACTCCAAAACTCCACTTAAATAAAAATTAAAAATTGCAAGAAGAATCAAAGTATAAAAATTGTTAAAAATTAAAAAAAAAACTGTTAAAATGAAATTCAACTAAGGTCAAAGTCAGTCCAACCCAACTGCTCTCAACCTAACTTCATTTAACACAAATAAAAAATTTGCAAAAAATGTAAAAGAATTAAAAAACTATTAAAATGAAGCTCAACTAACGTCAAGGTCATTTTAACCTAACTAATTTCAATCTAACTCCATTTAACATCAATAAAAATTAAAAATCAATTCGAATGAAGTTCAACTAAGTCAAGGTCAATCTAACACAACTGATCTCAACTTAACTTCATTTAACACAAATAAATATTAAAAATTGCAAGAATAATTAAAAGTATAAAAATTGTTAAAAATTAAAAAAAACTTAAAATGAAGCTCAACTAACGTCAAGGTCATTCCAACCCAGCTAAATTTAATCTAAATCCATTTGACGTTAATAAAAATTAAAATTTGCAAGAAAAATTAAAAGTATAAAATTTGTTAAAAATTAAAAATCAATTAGAATGAAGTTCATTAAAATACTTCATTAGAGAATTATTAAGACAGGTTGTAAATTTAGAAAACCACGAAATTTTATGAAATGTCCGTGACAATGTAGTTGAATATATTATTTATTTAATAACAAAAAAATCGATGTTCTGGTTCTTAACCCAAAATGTGTTTTTGTATGCTGTTTTTAATTTGTGTGTTCTTCTAGAGCATCGTTTTCTAATTTTTTAAGCCTCGTCACCCCTTAATAAACCCAAAAATATACTGAAGAACCTCACGACCCCCTCGGCCCCACCATCTCTACCCTTTAATCAACATTTAATTACAATTTATTAACAAAAGGTTTCTTTGCACATAGATAAGTGTTTTATTTTTTGTAACCGACTGCGGCCCCTTTCATCGCAACTTCCCCCGAGGGGTGGGGTGGGGGGAGGGAGAGAAATTTAGATATTTTTTTCTGGAAAAAAAAAGGTTTAACATGTCGCAATTCGTTTCGTAAATGGATACAATTATATCATCTGCGGCCTGAGGCAGGCACGAAAACTATAAGGCAACATTAAAATAAATAAAGAAGAAGAGTGGCCCCGCAATCGGTTCTTGGGGGACACCATGTTCCATGGTTTGTAGATAGTATCTGGAGTATCATCCGTGCTTATTTTTTCGGACGCTCAAGTTTTTATTTATTTTTTTTTTTCATTGATTTTATCCAGTTACAACAACCATTTACAAATTACAAAAATGTCGGACGCGTATATAAATTTATATTAATCAAAGAAAACAAATTTGTGGAACTCTGTAATCGGTCGAGCGCTTGAAACTGACTAATACCACTGATACGTGAAATGTTTCTTTACTTTATTAAGATAGTAACCGTCCTTGAGGGTAATCCTAAGTATGCATGTGCACGAGTGAAACCGAAATTAAAATTGTATCTTCAAACAAAATACAAAAGTAAACTCTGAATAATTATTAAAATGTTTCAAATTGTAAAGTACAGGGTGTTTTTATATTTCAGTCATGCTTTATTTATCTTGCTTGTATAACAATGTTCCAGGTCTTCAAACTAGTCCGCGAGCCCCTCAGTATTACTATAGTTGCGGTCAAAATTCTATGCTTTTAATTTTTCTTGCAATTTTTATTTGTGTTAAATGAAGTTAGGTTGAGATCAGTTGGGTTGGATTGACCTTGACTTGCTTGAACTTCATTGTTATTAATTTTTAATTTGTAACAGTTTTTATACTTTTAATTTTTCTTGCAATTTTTCATTTTTATTTGTATTAAATGAAGTTAGGTTGAGATCAGTCCGCTTGGATTGACCTTGATTTTGTTGAACTTCATTCTAATTGATTTTTAATTTTTAAGAAATTTTATACTTTTAATTTTTCTTGCAAATTTTTATTTTTATTGGCGTTAAATAGAGTTAGATTGAATTTAGTTGGAATGGAATGACCTTGACGTTAGTTGAGCTTCATTTTAAGTTTTTTATTTTTTTACAATTTTGGTACTTTTAAATTTTTTGCAATTTTTAATTTTTATTTGTGTTAAATGAAGTTAGGTTGAGATCAGTTGTGTTAGATTGACCTTGACTTAGTTAAACTTCATTCCAATTGATTTTTAATTTTTATTGATGTTAAATGGAGTTAAATTGAAATTAGTTGGGTTGGAATGACCTCGTCGTTAGTTAGGCTTCATTTTAATAGTTTTTTTAATTTTTAACAATTTTGATATTTTTAAATTTTTTGCAATTCTTAATTTTTATATGTGTTAAATGAAGTTAGGTTGAGAGCAGTTGGATTGGACTGACTTTGACCTTAGTTGAACTTAATTTTAATAGTTTTTTTTTAATTATTAACAATTTTTATACTTTGATTTTTCTTGAAATTTTAAATTTTTATTTAAGTGTAGTTTTGGAATTTTATGTAATTAGTTGGGTTGAATTGACCGTGACGTTAGTTGAGCTTCATTTTAATAGTTGTTATAATTTTTAACCATTTTTATACCTTTAATTTTTCTTGCAATTTTTATTGATCAGATCAGTTGGGTTGGATTGATCTTGGCGACAGTTGAAATTCATTTTAATTTATTTTTCCCTTTAAAAAAAAATACTTTTCCTTGTAATAATTTTTAATCTTTACTTGGGTTAGATAAAGTTGGATTGGAGGCAGTTGGATTGGATTGACCTTGAGATTTGTTGAGCTTAACTTTAATCCATGTTCACATTTTAACATTTTTTTAAAAAATTTTTACTTGTATAGAATGGAGCGTAATACGATATAAAGTTGGGCGCGTTCAATTGACCTTGAGATTTGTTGAGTTGAATGGAGTTAGATTGAGTGTAGTTAGATCAGTTGACATTGAAAACTTCTTTCATTAAATTTTCTTGTTGCTTTTTGATTTTGATTTTTATTTTTATTTTTTGCTCTGATTGAATAGAATCGAATTAAGTTGTTGAGGGAGAGTTTGGTCGACCTTGACAGTGGTCAAACTTCTCTGTAATCATTTTTTCTTTTTAATTTTTTTTTATCTTCAAACTTTTGCTTTAATTGAATACAGTAAGGTTCAGTTGAATTGAGTTGACCTTGAGATTTATTGGGCTTCATTTTAACATTTTTTTTTGCCGTCAATATTTCTTTTTCTTCTTTTATTTTTTACTTGGATTGAATGGAGTTAGGTTGGTTCAGCCGGATATCTAATCCAACTTGGATATCTAATCCAACTGAACCCAAGCAAACAATTAGAAATAACAAACAATAAAAGAAAATTGAAGTAGACGAAAAAAAATTAATTGACTGGAGTTAGGTGGGGTTCAGTAGGATTAGATATCCAACAATACTTTAAATTTTTTTTATTGTTTTTTTATTTCTAATTGTTTGCTTGGGTTAAGTAAGTGGGGTTCAGTTGGATCGAGTTTGGTTGACCTTGAGATTGTTCGACAGGCGCTTTAATCGTTGTTTTATTTAAAATATTATGACGCCCCTCTTGCATCGACGCCCTCATGCCTTGCTGACCCCCTTCTGCCGGCTCTGTCGATAGGTGGTACGGCCAGTTTTGGCTTTATTAACACGTGACGTGCCTGGAGCAACCAGAGTCGTCTTTTATCCCCAGGGTATGGCGGTTTGTTTCGCTTGGGGCTGCGCCCTATAGCTGCATATATTCCATGGTGAACAAGCCATGCTATTTCGAGCTGCCCTTTAATCGTTTTTTTTTTTTTTAATTAACATATTTTGGCGCCTCTATTGCATCGGCGCCCTCATGCCTTGCTTACAGATTTCCGCCGGGCCTGCGGCAACGTCACTTCCAGAAAGAAATGTTGCCACCTTGCTAAACCAAGCACGTCATGCAACACGTGGTTGCCGAAATATAACTACGCAGAGATTATTTATTTATTTATTATAAACTAGGCGTGTGGTATAGTATACTTGGCGGCCTAATATAATCAAATACACATTACATCTTAATTTTTAATTTTGTTTACACAATTTTCTATTAATTATCTCTTAAACCACAGTCTCCTTTACTATTTTAGTTGTTTTTTTTTTTTTAATTTTCTATTAATTTAATAATTTAATTAACGCTTAACACAAAGTGAAGATCAACTAATCCGGTGCCATTGTTATACAGGCTGTGTGCAACGATTTTTTTTTTTTTTGTACAAGACTCAAGTTCGATATTGCCCTGTATACGAAATTCACAAAATCTCGTCAGACATGGCCCTTAAAAAATTGAAATGTGTGACTTTCTGATTCCATTTAAAATTCACCCTCTTCTCCTTATGTCATAGCTACGACGGAAATTATCCACCGCCCCCCATAAATAATTATTTTAAGCCGTCGTTGTCGTCTTCACCGTTTGAATATTGTGAACCTCTCATTTGCACGCGTCTGTTTTTTTTGTTGCAGGCCGAAGACATAAAATCTCAAGCGGAGGCCTACCACTCGGGCCTGGTGGAGACCTTCCAGACGCCCTGCGACGTCGTGGAAAAGTCGGACATTATTTTCTGTTGCGTTTCCGACCCCGCCGCCGTCAAAGATGTAAGTAATTTTTGAGCCGGAAATTTTCGTCGCTTACGTCAACGGCAATCGATGAAGGGCCGCCGCCCCCCTTAAATAATAACACAAACACACGCGATAGCCAGGAAAGGCAGGTCAGGAATTGAACGAATTAAATATTAGATGTTAACGAAAAAAATAATTAAATACTTATTGAAGCGGAATTGAATGAGGAGGAGTAGGAGGGGGAATAAAGAAAGCCGTTCGAGGACTTTGTGCAGTTTAAGGCCTTCTTTAAGAGCTTGGGGTGGTTAGGAGAAAAGAAAGAAAAAAATACATTAGCAAAATTGGATAAAACAATACATTAAAGAATGAACAAATTAATAAAGCAAGCTCAAATTTCTTTCTAATTTATTCATTAACATCTTTGTTTGTTCTTGTTCTAGATTGTATATGGAAACTATGGGGTGTTAAACAAGAGGGATTCGTTGGATGGTAAGGGGTATGTCGAAATGACCACAATTGATAACGAAACGTCAATAGACATCTGCAATCTCATAACTGCAAAGGGTGGACGATACCTTGAGGCTCAACTGCAAGGTAGTAAGCAAGAAGCGGATGAAGGCAACCTCATCGTCCTGGGGGCAGGCGACAAGACGCTCTTCGACGACTGCCACACCTGTTTCAGGGCGATCGGCAAGACGGCGTTCTACTTGGGCGACGTCGGCTTCGCCACCAAAATGAACTTGGTCTTGCAGGTCGTCAAGGGCGTCGCACTCGCAGGACTAGCCGAGGCTTTCGCCTTGGCAGATCGTTCGGGGCTCTCGCCGAAAGACGTCCTCGAAGTCTTCAATCTGACCAGCATCACCAATCCGTACTTGAAGAAGAAGGCCGAGCTGATCGTAGCGGCTACATTCCAGCATGTCGAGCAACCGCTCCAGCACATGCAGAAGGACATTAAGCTGGCCTTGCATCTCGCAGACACTCTGAAGCAACCGCTTGCGATGGCCTCCACAGCGAACGAAGTCTACAAACACACGAGGAGATTCGGATGTGATGCACACGATGCTGCTTCTGTATATATGAGGACACGATATTAAAAAAAAAAAAAAACTTTCTTTTCGACAAAGACTTTCTGAGAAAAAAAGATACACCATGGCCGGTGCATTATTGTTTCCGGAAGAATGATGAGTGTGTGCAATTGGTTTCATTCATAATTTTTTTCTTTTCGTTTGTTTTAAATTGTCATAACAATGATTTTTTTTGTTCGTAAATCTAATAACACTAGGGGATAAGTTTTATATGGAAAAATTATTTTTTTCTAATTGCTGCAGAAGACAGAAAACATTAGAGTAGTACATAATAACATTAATAATAATAATAATAATAAAAAGAGGAACTTTCGATTAGTGTTTCCCACCTTCGTTTGTGTTTCTACTGCGCGCTCGATTGTAACGACCATTCTTCTTCTATTGGCAACAAAATCATATTGTGCCTCTAATAATAAAACAATTTAAATAAATTATATGACGTGTACAAGCGACTTGTATTTTTTAATGTTACGTTTTAGTTTCAATCATTTCCTTTTTCAAATTAACAAATAAATACCTTATAGGTGTAGCGAGTAAGTTGAAGATGCAGTATGTTGTTCGCGTCGAGGAGGACTTAGTATGTTCGTAACAAAAATAAAAAAACTAGTCCGACCATATCGATTAATAATAATATATTGATCATCATTTTCCTTTCGTTTGTTTGTTTTCTTTTTTTTTCTCCATTTTGTAATAATATTAATAACGTAAAACTTATTAGATTCTCAAGTTTAATGATTACATAAATATTGTACTTGTTTGTTGAATGTAGTTTTATAATTTGTTTCCAAGAAATTGAATATAGATTTATATGTAGCTTTTCATTTTATTTTTTTCTCGCTCTTTCTATCATTTTTTTTGTGTTCCTTTCTTATCATCCATCCTTTCCGTGTTTATTTACATTATTTAATTTCTTTTCCAGATTAACTCGCGTTTAAAATAAAGTAAACCAGGACGTCCTCGCGAGGGGGGCTCAAGATATTCACCTGAAATCCTGAAGGTTAAAAGCAGCGTAGTAAGCATGAATTATTTTCTTATTTTTATTTATTTTTTTTTTAATTTTGGCGACGGTATTTTATGAGCAAGCTCAAAATTACAAGCGCCATGAATTTTTTTGTCTTGGTTATACAGGGTGCTGTGAAACCGTACCTAACGTCATTTCTCTCTTGTATCTCTTTTAGTGACGTTTTTTTTTTTAAATTCATAATTTTTAATCTAAATTGATAACACTCTGTTTTAATAGCAAATTCAAAATTCCAAGTGGCATTTATTTTTTGCCATGGATATACAGGGTGTTAGGATACTAATGCCATTGCTCCCCGCTTGTTTTAGTGACGCGATACTTAACGTACTTTTTTTTAGTCATTGATTTCAAACCATAATTTTTTTGAAGTAACCTCCCCCTTCGCCCTACCTTTATCTGATGCCCTTCCGGGGGCTTAAGATAATCATCTGAATCCCTAATAACTGCATAGTAAGCATCAAATATTTTGTTTATTTTTTAATTTTGACAACACTGTTTTATTAGCAGGTTCAGAATTTCAAGTGCCATTTATTTTTTTTGCCATTGATACAGGGTGTTAGCAAACTGCAGTGTTATTTCTCCTCGCGCCTATTTTAGCGACGTGATACTTAAGTTTTTTTTGTTTTATTCATTGATGTGATCAAATCTTTTTTTTTTTGAAGTAAGTTCAAAGCTTCACGTCATTACTGTAGTTAGACTCATCACAAAGGTTGGCAAGGTTGCCAATTTTCTACCAAAATCGAGTCCAATAAGACGGCTGGTTGGTAAAAAAAAAATTCTAAATAACTGTTAGGCTTGGGATGTGTGAAGGCAAGTCTGTGATTGGAATGTTTTCACAAGTGCCTGTCATTATAATTAATTTAATTAATTAATGAAATGCTCCATTATGATCTCGAAGAACTATGGTGAAGTCATGATTTAAATAAATCTTTGCCTTCTTGAATAAAGACATCACACAAATAGAAAAGAGAACACATTTAAATTCTATTTGGGGCCTCCTCAGTAGAAGAGTAGCTCCATAACTCCAGTGCAATCTTACCGACTGCCGGTGTTGTTTTGGAATTAAAATTAAAATCGCTTCATGTTTCTTGTCAACAGTTTAGGTCGCGATTGATTCCTACTATCGTGCCCCAAATCAAACTTGTCAATTTTTTTTTTTTCGATTTTTAATTTTCATTTTTAATCATATTGGATTGGATTATTTATTTTTTTAATTTTCAACTTTTTGGTTTAAGCCGCGACATCGTGCGGCCTATTTTTAATTTTAAGGTTGTAAGAGATGGTATTTTAGGCAACGGATTGGTTCGTGTTATCGTGCCCCCGAACCAAACTTGCCAATATTTCTTTTTTTTTTAATTTTAATTTTTATTTATATTGGATTTTATTAGTTTTTTTTTTTTAATTTTAATTTTGGGTCGCGACATCTTGCAGCCAATTTTTAATCTAAAATTGTAAGGGACGGTATTTTAGGCAATTGGTTCCTGTTATCTTGCCCCCAAACCAAACTGTTGCTAATATTTCTTTTCTTCTATTTTTTTAAATTTTTGATTTTTATTCATATTGGATTGGATTAGTTTTTTTTTAATTTTTAACTTTAGGTTGTGACATCGTGCGCTCAATTTTTTATCTAAGATTGTAAGGGATTGTATTTTAGGGAGCAAATTGGTTCCTGTTATCTTGCCCCAAGTCAAACTGTTGTCAATATTTTTCTCTAATTTTTTCAATTTTTAATTTTTATTCATATTGGATTGAATTAGTTTTTCTTTTAATTTTTATCTTCTTAGTTTAATTATACCGGTTTGGTTGTAAGGGATGGCATTTTAGGCAACGGATTGGTTCCTATTGTCTTGCCCTAAACCAAACTGTTGCCAATATTTTTTTTCTTTTAATTTTTTCAGTTTTTAATTTTTATTCATATTGGATTGGATTAGTTTTTTTTAATTTTTAACTTTTGTCTTGGAAGTTAGGCAAAGTTAGTTTGAACGCAGTTGATCTTGAAATAAGTTAGACTTAATTTTAATTTAATTTTTGTTAATTTTCTGCTTGGTTTCGGCAAAGTAACACTGTGATGGGTTGGGTTGAGTTCGATATGAATCGGACTTAATTGAGTTTTCATTTTTTATAACTTTATTTTTAGTTTCTTGCTTGCAGGATTTAGCAGAGACAGGTTGAGTTGATTTGAGATAAGTTGGTTTCGGGATTAAGTTTTAATTTTTTTTTAAATTTTTTAATATTTTAATTTCATTATTTTAATATTTAGAGAAGGGTTGGATTTAACACCAATTGAGTTTTAATTTTTAATAACTCTTTAGTGTAGGCCTTTTTTCAATTCTATAGTTTCTTGCTTGGGGGATTGGGCAGAGACAGGTTGAGTTGATTTGGGTTGAACTTGAGATAAGTTGGCCTCGGTATTAGGTTTTATATTTTTAAAAATTTTTTTAATAATTTTATTTTTAATCTCTTCTTAACTTTTCAATTTTTGCACGGATTGGGCAGAATTAGGTCGAGTTGATTTGGGTTGGGATGGCCTCGAGAACCGTTGGATTTGAATTTTTATTTTTAATCTTTCTTTTAACTTTTTTTAATTCTTGTACGGATTAGGCAGGTTGAGTTGAGTTGATTAAGATTGGCATCGCCTCGAGAGAGATTGAATTTAACACCAATTGAGTCTTTATTTTTTAAAACACTTTAGTTTTAGTCTTTCTTTAATTCTTAATATTCTTCTTCTGTTTGGAGGATTGAGCAGACAGATTGAGTTAATTTGGACGAGTCCTTGAGTATTGACCTTTATTAAACGTTTTTGTTTTATTTATTTTAATTTTTCAACTTTTTAATTTTTTTTGTTAGGGATGGGCAGTTAGGTTGAGTTGATTTGAAATCGGTTGACCTTGAGGCGGGTCGAACTTAATCATAAATGAGTCGTAATTTCATCATTTTTAACAAGAATAATTTTATTGGAAAAATTCCTGTTTTTAATTTTTGCCTTGCAGTTGAGTGCAACAATTTTGGTGACCTTGAGATTGTTGATTCTACTTACAATTAGTTTTAATTTTCAATAAATTAGGTTAATGTAAGGTAGGTTAGGACAATAAGGGCCGCTTTCATAATCGGAATATAAGGAAGCTTTAATTTAAAGTCACTTTAAGAATAGAGAAACAAATGTATTTTTTTAGGTTAAAATAACTTTAAATTTAAAGTCCTATTATGGCCTTAAGGGCCGACTTCATAATAGGACTTTAAATTTAATTTAATTTAAAGTAACTTTAAATTTACAACCCTGTTATGGCCGATTTCTTATTAGGACTTTAAATTTAAAGTTACTTTAACCTAAAAAGATACATTTGTTTCCCCATTCTTAAAGTGACTTTAAATTAAAGCTTTCTTAAAGTCCGATTATGAGAACGGCCATAAGGCCCGCTATTATAAAGGCAAGTTAGCTTTAACTATTGGTTTATTCCCATGGTAACAATTGTTGTTATGGCAATAAACTTTAACCTTCAGTTTATTGCCATGGAAACATTTGTCTTCGCACTTGCTATCAAGGAAATAAACCGAGAGTTAGGGTTAACCTGTGATTGAAAAACCGGGCCTAAAACATTTAACTACCGGTTAACAACTGTCAAAAGACGAACAACGAAACGTCACTTTCAAATTAATTTGCAGCCCGTCTGACCAATAAATTACTTACAATTTGATGATAATTACAGTGATCCGGAATGTGCCTTAATAAATAAATAATGAAAGACACATCAGGACTTCATTTAATCTCGTATGTCATGTGATCTAAGACATACGTCAACAAGTGACGGTATACAATGACAGTTGCGTGTTCAACTATTAAAAAGGCGTCACCTTCTTTGATAAATTTTTTACAAAATCTCTTTTTAGTTTATAAGCAAAATACTACAGTTAGTTCACAACTGCCAAGCGTCAGTCTTGACGTTTAGGAAGTTGACAACTAAATTTGATGCTGTCGCAGTGCTGCCAACCGTTTGTGTTGTTATTTTATTGCCTGATGATTAAACAGGTACATACAACTTGATTGCGTGGAATAGGAATTAAAGCCGCTGCTTTCCCGCTTTGGAGATTTTTGGAGAATTGACGATTAGAGAGGGGGGGGGTAAGTTTGACGTAAGTATAACGTAAAGACAAATGAACAGAAACAGCTGGATTGAGCTAATGAGAAACGCGCATGCGTCTTTTAAATTGCTCCAGAAACACTTGAATATTCGTGATCACGTGATCGACGGAAACCAAAGTGGGTAATCCCCAAATACCCAAAGTTCTCCAAAACAGGAGAAGCCGCTCGAGAAGATCCTGTATAATGTGAGTCAAGTTGTGACTACGAAATCCGATTTGCCGCGCTGTTCTTATGTCAGTTGTAACTGTCATTGATTGGCGTTTAACGATTTTCGTTTTTGTTGAAATTTGTTGCCCATTTTCACTCTTGATATAAGTACAAAGTTTTTTTAATCTCGAACCGGACAGAAATATGAAGGGAAAACACTCAACAAACAGTCACTCCTGACGAAGCTATAAATCTATAGCGAAACGTTGAGTGTTTTCCCTTCATATTTCTGTCCGGTTCGAGATTAAAAAAATTTGTACTTACAATTTTCATCGGACAAGAACCAACTTCAACTCTTGATATAGTTTAAGAAACACTCTGTATATGTAACACCGATTGAGTAATGAATACTGTGTTACGGCTCCATTTATTTTGTCCTTGGCTGTACAGTCAGTACAGGCTTGCCACCTAATCACTCCTGACGGATATAATAACGAATAGGCGGACAGGCTTTGAATTCCGCCCGCTTCTTTTGGATGAGACTGTAGTATACATTCGCGTTTGATTGGGGAGCCATCACTTTCACTTCTGAGTGTACGTTGAATGGCTTCTCCGTGTTTTTTTTTTTGTGCACATTTGATCTCGCAGCGGCAAATTTAGCGTCGCGACGACTTGACGAAAACGTCGATAATTTCCGCAGCGACCGACTTCCTCTGAATTTTAATGAAACCGAGCAGACCCTTCCCGCCCCCCGGGTTGTCCCCCCCCCTCCCGCAGGCCTAATGTCGAATTACGTATTTGCGCGCGGATTTTTCCGGGCGCCGCGACGCAAAGTTAAATTAACCGGAAAACCGATGTAACGCGCGCGTTACGGTTAAGGTACGGAATTTATGTGGACAAATATTTGGGGGTTTTGGGAGGGTGGGGGGGGGGGTCGTGTGACTGTCAGGGCGATTGATTGTGTGCTCGGATAGATAGGCAGGGCTGCAGTTAATTGACGTATTTACCGACTATTATTATCGATCGCCCTGTGTATGGGGGACGGGGCAGACGCGCGCGTTAAGTTGTTGACGAAAAGCTAACACTTCAATTAATCTCTCGTCGATCTTTGTCGTTATTTTATTTTATTTTTTTAATTAAACGTCAATTGTGTCCGCACGTGAAATTTTATTAAGAAACATTAACATTTTAATTAAAATAATAAACGAAAAGGGCTCTTGAAAAATTGCTTACGACAATCGGAGACATGCAACCAAATACATCATTCATTCATTAAATATTATTTTTTAATATTTATTACGTTATTTAATTCCTCCTATTTTATTTCAGATTTTGTTTTTTTTTTTGCATTTCCCGCTCGCCCCCACTCCGTTTCTTCCTTAGACAATTGATTTCTTCTCTTGTTTTAATTTTATTGTTCTTCTTCCTATTGTTTGTTTTATCTTTTTTATTTCAATTTGTGTTTTTTTTGCATTTCCCGCTCGTCCCCATATTTTTAATACTTTTTTTTGAGAAATGCAAAAAAAAAAATTGCAAGTCGTCCCCTGGACAGATGTTTAGGCTCTACTTGGGGCTTCTCGACAGATGAGCAGCTCAAGAACTCCAGTTCAATCTTACCGATCTGTCTTAGTTGTTCTGGAATCGAACACACGTGTCATGTTGAAACAGTTTAGGTTGCGACACCGTGCGGCTAATTTTTTACTTAAAATTAAGAAGAATGGCATATTAGGTGACGTAATTACTCCTACTTATCATGCCCCGACCTAAACTGTTGTCAATAACTTTCAAATTTTTAGTTAATTTTTGCAATTTTTTATTCTTATTTTTATTGACCTTGGGAGGGTTCATTTATTTGTTTTATTTTATTTATTTATTTTTTTGTTGGTTGGCTTTAATTTTAATTGAGTTTTAATAGATTTTTTTTATTTTTGTCTTAAAGTTAGGCAAAGTTAGATTGAATGTCATTGATCTTTAAGTAGCTTAGAGTTAATTTTAATTATTTTAATTCTTAATTTTAATTGATAATTATTTTTGAAATTTTCTGCTTCGGTTTGGGCAGAGTTAGATTGAATGCAGTTGCGTTGGATTGACTTTGACGTGGATTGAATTTATATTTCTTTTTTTTTTTTTAAAGAAGTTTTAGTTTATTTTTAAATTTCAAAAATATTTTTTTTTTTATTTTAATGTTTTGATTTTTTTACGGTGGGTGAGGGCAGAGGTTGACCTTGAGACGGGTTGATTTTAATTTTAATTGAGTTGTATTTTCTTCTCTTTTGATTTCAGTTGTTTCTATTATTTCATTTTAATCTTTTTGATTTTTTTACGGAGCGGGGGCAACTCGGTTGAGTCGACCTGGAATTGGTTGACCTTGAGACGAGTTGAACTTAATTTTAAATTTTAATTAAGTTATATTTTCTTCTTCTCTTTTTATTTTATTTTTTTTTTTAATTTTTTATGCGGGGTACCCGCAGTTATATTTTCTTCTCTTCTCTTTTTTATTTTATTTTTTTTTAAATTTTTTCATGCGGGGTACCCAAGCTCCAATCGATCTGAAATAGTTGACCTTAAAGCTGGTTGAACCTAATTTTAATCGACTTACATTTTCTTCTCTTTTGATTTAAGATGTTTATAATTTATCTTAATTATTTTTAAATTTTTTTCACGAGAGGTCGGCAGCTCGGTTGAGTCGAGTCAACCTGGAATTAATTGACCTTGAAATGGATTGAACTTCATTTTAATTTCTTTTAATTTCAGATGCTTTTATTTTATTTTATTTTTTTACGATTGGTGGCCAGCCCGATTTAGTCCGATCTGGAATTGGTTGACCTTGACATGGGTTGAACTTAATTTTAATTGAGTTGTATTTTTTTCTCTTTTGATTTCAAATGTTTTTTTTTTTTTAATTTTCTTACGGGGGGTGGGCAGCTTGGTTGAATAGATCTTGTGACGGGTTGGACTTAATTACAATTGAGTTGTAATTCCTTAATCTTTAATAATGATAGTTTTTTAAGTAAATTTCCTATTTTTATATTTTTTCAGTTTTTAATTTTTTCCTTGGATTGGACAATTTGAATTTTTCCTTGGGTCGAGCAATTTGATTTCAAATTTTTAAGTTGAGTATAATTATTATTGTTGGATTGACCTTGAGATGGGTTCGACTTAATTTCTATTCAGCTTTATTTTTTTGATTCATGGAAATTGCATTGGTTGACCTTGAGACGAGTAGAAATTAATTTTAAGTTGAGTTGTAATCTCTTTATTTCTTATAACTTTTCTATTTTTCCGTTCATATTTTCCAATTATTTGTTAAATTTAAATTTTTTTGATTCCTAACATTATTTATTTTTAAATTTGTGGCTAGGGTTGATAATTAGTTGGATTCGAATGAATTAAGACTGCGTTTTTTTCTCTTTTGCCTTCAAATGCTTTTATTTTATTTTAATTTTCTTCAGTTTTTTACGAGGGGTGGGCAGCTCGGTTGAGGAGTCCTTGAAACGGATTGAACTTAATTATAATTGAGTTGTAATTCCTTAATTTTTAATAATGATGTTGTTTTTTTATAGTAAACTTCCTATTTTTAATTTTTTTCCAGTTTTTAATTTTTTCCTTGGGTTGGGCATTTTGAATTTGAATTTTTGTTTTTTTTTCCTCAGTTTTTAATGTTTTTTCTTAGATTGAGCAATCTCATTTCGAGTTTTTAGTTCGACTGTAATTATTATTATTGTTGGGTTGACCTTGAGAGGAGTCCGACTTAATTTTGATTGAGCTTCATTTTTTATTTAAAAAAGAATTGCATTTTGCCCGAATCTTTTTTGTTTTGTTTTTTTTTTCTTTTGAAAGCCAAGCTTCTATTCAAAACTTTGTACCCCTCTTTTTCCTTAATTTTCAAGTCTTTACTTCAAGCATTAACTATTTTTGCCCAAATCTTTTTCGTTTTTTTTTTTTTTTTTGAAGGCCAAGCTTCTCATTCACAAAAGTTTTCCCCCCCTCTTTTCTCAGTTTTTAAATTAAAGTCATCGTAGTAATAAAAAAGCTTTCGTTATTTGTGTTAACGGATGTGGGGTATACCATTTTATTAATTTTAGTTACTAACTTTATTTTTGAAGCATTTCTGAAGGTCGAGCTAGCATACAACTTCTCTTTCTTGCTCTCATTTTTTTTTAAATTCAATTATGTATAAATTATAAAATCGTCTCTTGGGAAGTTGAGCTTCAACTTGTTTTGGAATGCAACCTGAAAAGTTGTAAGTATGTGCAGAGTTGATTGCATCGCTGTAATTTTTATTTATCTGAGTCATCGAAGTTATTCCGTCGGCGATTGTATATATGTATTAAATTTAATAAAATAAAATCGAGAGCGCCACCCAATCTCGCATTTATCTGATGAATAAATACATCAGTTTAAAAGCGAAACAAAAACAAAAAAAAAAAAAAATTGACGACGGCCGGCCACTGGATTTATCGTTCGTTCGTTCGCTCGTACGTTCTTGTTTATTCTTTTTGCGCATCTTGATCGGAGTCCTCGTGTCGGCTCACGCGCACGATGTTCTCTTGTTCTCGTGGCTCCGCCTCCCGTCATTCTATCCAAACACACTATCGTGTCGTATTGTGTCCCGTGCGCTAACGACAGAAAAAGAAAAACAAGTGAGTGTGAGTGTTATCATCACACAAACGCACAATCACGTTCGGTTATCTCCGACGGAAATCGAAATCTGGTGGTGTAGCGTGCGCCCGAAATTAAGAAAAGTGCGCGACGCGAGGTGGATACGTCCTATAAATAAATAAATTAAATAAATAAATGAATGAAGGAATAAAGCGTCGGTGGTGGTAATTTAAAGTGCGGCAAAGTGTTATTTATAATAATTTTTTGATCCGTGTTAATCGGAGTTATGTGAAGGTGGGGTGAGCGAAAAAAAAAAAAAAAGAGAAAGAGAGATATACAGACGTGTGCGTGTGTGAGAGTGTGTTTACTGTCTTTCTTCACAAGCGAGGATTAGCAGTTTCTTTTTCTTCTTCTTCTCCTTCTTCTTCTAAAAACAGGTGAGTCAGCGAGTCGGTGAATTTTTGGCTTCGCCAAAAATCAAGAAGGCCTGCCTCTTAGCGTGTGCAGAAGAGCAGCTTGAAAGTTTAAAGCCAAAGCCGAGGTCCAAGCTACTTTTAACTTTTTGTTTTTTTTTTTTTTTTGCTTTCTTTTAATTGCCGCGGTGGTGAGGAAATAGGTCAATTAAAAATCGTTTTAATCTCGGCGACCTTATTTATTCCATGCGCTAAGCTCTGTAAATAAGTTGATAAGTATTAATTAATTTGTAGTACACTCGAAGATATGATGCTATTAATACTTTTTTTTTTTCGTTTTGTACTTACATACAGGGTGATTCAAAATAAGCCTGCCCGATACAGCTGAATTAAAAAAAATTACACGATTTTTTTGTTTTTTCGTTAGCGTGACAATGATTTATTATCACATACAGGATGATTCAGAATAAGCCTGCCTGATACAGGTGAATTCAAAAAGTAGGGAAATATCAAAAAAAAAAATCTAGACGATTTTCTTTATTTTTTCATAGCGTGAAAATGATTGATTACCACATACAGGATGATTCAAAATAAGCCTGCCTGATCCAGGTGAATTCAAAAGATAGGAAAATATCAAAAAAAATTACACGATTTTCTTTGTTTTTTCGTAGCTCGTGAAAATGATTTATTATCACATACAGGGCGATTCAAAATAAGCCTGCCTGATACAGGTGAATTCAAAAAGTAGGGGAACATCAATAAAAAAAATCTAGACGATTTTCTTTGTTTTTTCATAGCGTGAAAATGATTGATTACCTCATACAGGGTGATTCAAAATAAGCCTGCCTGATACCGGCTGTATTAAAAAAAATAGGGAAATATCCAAAGAAAATCTACACGATTTTTTCATAGCGTGAAAATGATTGATTATCACATATAGGGCGATTCAAAATAAGCCTGCCTGATACAGATGAATTCAAAAAATAGGAAAATATCCAAGAAAAAGAAATCCACACGATTTTCTATGCTTTTTAATTAGCGTGAAAATGATTTATTATCACGTACAGGGTGATTCAAAATAAGCCTGCCTGATACAGGTGAACTCAAAAAAAATAGGGAAATATCCAAAAAAATCTACAAGATTTTTTGTTTTTTTATAGCGCGAAAATGATTTATTATCATGTACATGGTGATTCAAAATAAGCCTGCCTGATACAGGTGAATTCAAAAAAATAGGGAAATATCAAAAAAAAAAAATCTAGACGATTTTCTTTGTTTTTTCATAGGGTGAAAATGATTTATTATCACGTACAGGGTGATTCAAAATAAGCCTGCCTGATACAGGTGAATTCAAAAAATAGGGAAATATCAAAAAAAAAATCTAGACGATTTTCTTTGTTTTTTCATAGGGTGAAAATGATTTATTATCACGTACAGGGTGATACAGAATAAGCCTGCCTGATACAGGTGAATTCAAAAAGTAGGGAAATATCCAAAAAAAAAAAAAATCTAGACGATTTTCTTTGTTTTTTCATAGCGTGAAAATGATTGATTACTTCGTACAGGGTGATTCAAAATAAGCCTGCCTGATACAGGTGAATTCAAAAAATAGGGAAATATCCAAAAAAGAAATCTACTCGATTTTCTTTGTTTTTTCATAGCCTGAAAATGATTTATTAATAGAGATCGGAATCACACATTTTAACGTCATCATTGGACGGCGCTTGTCATGCTGTAGCTCTGCAGCAATGTTGCCAACCGTATGATTATTTTATTAGTTGGTACTATGATGTACGATTTCATCGTCAGAATCGTGTGTATGTTGGATTTTGAGAACGAAGATGAAATTTCTTTTCCTTTTAAAAAGTGACGATTTAAGAATTCACAAGATGGCAATTAATAACAACGATTCAAAATAAAATTGATGCATTAAGGGAGAAAAAAAAAAGGAAACAAGAGATAATAGAAACAGTTTTCGAGAAAAAAGTTCACAATAGGAAACAAGAAGAGAGTGAAAAACTTTTTTGGCAATCGAGAAACAATCTAAACTGGAAGAAATAAAATTTCTATTTCTAAAAGAAATTATAATTATTTAATTTATGAAAAATGATAAACAATTGAAAATAAAAGAAAAAAAACATGAAGAGCTTTTTATCGGTCGAGGAAAAGTAAAATAAAAATTACTCACGACATAACATTAAAAAAAAAAAAAACTTTACACATTCAAGACACAACAGTAATTCCAAATATACAAAAAAAAAAGAATACAATAAAGAATGAAAAATCGCAAGTCAACGGTCCGACTAATCACAATAATACAAAAGCAACAAAAAAACAAAAGACGATTGTAACGATTCGCTGCAGGCTGCGGAAAGTTTTTTTGGATATTATTCAGTTTGAAAATGTATGATAAGTAAAATAAAAATAAAAAGCAAGAACGTTTTCGTCTTTTGGAAAAATGTAAACGGAATGGAAATTAAAAAAAAATAATAATGGGTAACTCCAACGAGAAAAGAAAAGAAGAAAAGAGAAACAAATGACGATCGTACATTTTACGACAAAATGCGATCGTAATAAGTATGTAGGTATTTACGAAAGAAAAGAAACCATTTCAGACGTTTTGTTTTTTTTTTCACTTTATTTATTTTGTTTTTCTATAGAAAACACAGAAAATGCAAAAACAAGACAAAAGAGAAATTTTTTTTTTTTTTTAATTGATTTTGCTTTTGCATTTTCTATATTTTCTTTAGAAAAGAAACCGTTTCAGACTGTTTTTTTTTTCAATTTATTTATTTTGTTTTTGCATTTTCTATATTTTCTGTAATGATCTTAGTATCGTACTACATGCTCTTTTTTAAGTCATTCTATGATTTCGTATTTCTCTTTTGCTTATTTTTATCAAATTGTTTTTTCGCATTTCGTTGGTTGACCCTTTTTTACATTTGTATTTTAATTCCTACTAGTCTTTTTTTTTTGGAATTTTCTTCTGAAGATTCATTTGCTTTCGTTTTTTTTTTCAATTTAGTCGTAGATCTTATTTTGTTGTTTTTTTTTTCATTTTCCTTACGCTTTCGTACCTACTACGCATTACTTCTTTGGTTTTCTTAACGAATTATTGATTTTTGACACTTCTTTGTTATTTATGTATTTAGTTCCGTGTAATTTTTTTGTTTTGGATACGTTTATTTCTTGTTTTTTTTTTGTTAATCGTATTGTTGATTTTTACGGTTTGTTTTATTAATTTTCTACGAATTCTCCGATTCGTCAGGAAAATTGTCGTCGTTTTTTGTTCGTTCAACTTGGCGTTGTCGACATTCTTTTGTTTTCCTTTTGTTAACTTCACATCTTGTACTTTGTTGCCGTTCCTTTAATTTCTCTCTTGTTTTTGATTTTTTGAAGGTTTAATTATATGAATTGTTTTTTTTCTAAATTTATTCTGATTTTTGATATACCAAATTGACAATTTTTTCTAGTTTTCATTTTTTTTTATTTGTTATTCATTTATTTAGTGATCTTCTGTTCTGCGCACTGTATTTTGGCGTTCATTTCTTTTTTTTGTTTTTTTTAATCGTATATTTGACTTTTACGATTTGTTTTAACTTTTTACGAATTTCTCGATTGGTCAGGAAAATTGTCGTCGTTCTTCGTTCGTTCAACTTGGCGTCGTCGACTTTCTTTTGTTTTCCTTTTGTTAACATTCACATCTTGTATTTTGTTGCCGTTCCTTTAATTTCTCTCTTGTTTTTAATTTTTTGAAGGTTTCATTATTTAAATTGTTTTCTTTTTTTAAATTTATTCCGATTTTTGATATACCAAATTGACAATTTTTTCTAGTTTTCATTTTTTTTTATTTGTTATTCATTTATTTAGTGATCTTCTGTTTTACACACTGTATTTTGGCGTCCATTTCTTTTTTTGTTTTTTTTTTTCTAATCGTATATTTGACTTTTACGATTTGTTTTAATTTTTTACGAATTTCTCGATTGGTCAGGAAAACTGTCGTTTTTTTTGTGTTTAGCTTGGCGTTGTCGATCTTCTTTTGTCTTTCTTTGTTCATTTCGCGCGTTGTATTTTGCTGCTGTCGATTTAATTTCTCGATTGTTTCTGATTTTTTGAAGGTTTCATTTTTTTTCTTTTTAATTTGTTCTGATTTCTGATATCCCAAATCGACGATCTTTTCTAGTTTTCATTTCTTGTTTGTTATTTGTTTATTTAGTGCGCACTGTTTTTCGTCGCTCATTTCTTTTCTTTTATCGTATTATTGACTTTTACGGTTTTAATTAATTAATTAATTAATTAATTTAGTTCCGTGTTGTAACTTTTTGTTTTGGACACATTTATTTCTTGTCTTTTTTTTTTGGTTTTCATTTTGTTAACTTCACATCTTGTATTTTGTTGCCGTTCCTTTAATTTCTCTTTTGTTTCTGATTTTTTGAAGGTTTCATTATTTGAATTATTTTTTTTTAATTTATTCTGATTTTTGATATCCCAAATTTACAGTTTTTTCTAGTTCTCATTTTTTTTTGTTTGTTATTCATTTATTTTCTGGCATTGCATTAGTGAATACTAATTAAAAGCAAAGTTATTTTATTGGTTGGATTGGGTTGGATTGGATTGTCCCGCCTCACCTTAATTAAAATCTGGTCACTTTAGGCTACTAATGCCCGATTTCTTCACTTCCTGATTAATTTATCTGCCAGGTATTATCCTTGGAAACCATTGTATCGATAATAGTTTCCAAGGATATTACCTGGCTGATAAATTTATCAGGAGGTGAAGAAATCTGGCCTTATGTCCGATTTCTTCACCTCCAGATAAATTTATCTGCCAGATGGTATTCTCGGAAACTATTATCGATACAATGGTATCCAAGGATGATACCTGGCAGATAAATTTATCAGGAATTGAAGAAATTGGGCGTAAGTGGAACTAAGAAGAATCCTTAGATCTGGCCACAGCTTCTGGCGCTTCGTAGAGGTCATGGACAACGATTACGTATTTTGAACGGATCCAATAACTTTTTCCATGAAAACGATAATATAATCGGCAAAAAGAACAAAAAGACGACAACATAAAGTGACCATCATAAAATATTCAGGAAAAGGAAGGAAAATTCAATCATAAAAATCACGTTGCATTCGAAGCTAAGATCAAATATCTCAAAAATGGTTAACATCTATAAATTATAATACAAAATCAAACAGGCGCGCTAATTAAAAAAAAAAAAGACAATTCTAATAAGTGTAATTTAATGAAAGGGGTTTAAGTACAGCAATAAGAAATGAAGTATTACAGTAAGTTATAAACAGCACAGGAAACGAGGGGGGCGAGGGGGGCGAACGCGTAAGGATAACATCCCCGTCTCGTCGTTGGAAAATTCCGTCGAACTTCGCCCTCCAAACGATCACCACCTTCTGAGAGGACAACAAAGTAATCCTTCACGCCGGAATAGTTTCCAAAACAGAAAAAGAAAATGCCCGCCCGCTTCGGAATTTTCGTTCCTGGGAAATCACCAAAAATCAGATCGGAACGTAAGAAGACTTCGCTTTGAAGGACGACGTGGTGTCAAGGATGGTGAAGTAACATTTTCAATTGTTTATGTTTATGGATACATAACAAGGTAGACGCCGAGGCAAAACATGGAAATCACACCAGATGGAGATAGGTCCTCCTGTCCATCCGCTTCCACAAAAATAACCTTTGAATTACAAAGGTCCGTTCTACACGAATGCCACGTTGAAGATACTTTGTCCGTCCGAGAAACTAAATGTTTTATGGGGTCGTCTGCGCAGTCTCTGTATGCCGTATAAAACGTTGTATTCGTAAAAACAATCTCTGTACATACATTATTTCCGACACAAGTCGTGTTTGGTGCTTTGTTTTTCTTTGGATACATGCAGGGTGAATACTTCCGAAACCAAATGTCCCCATCTTCAATGCACTTGTAACATACCATTGCTTGCACACCAGACAAGAAGATCGGTAGCAAAGCGGCGGCCCAGAAAAGTATTGCTTTGGGGAAAACGCTGCGAGATGACATTTCGCAGGGCGTGACGTACGAATTGGCTGAAATAATTGCAATCATGACCTACTAGGTTTTACTGGACGCAGTCAGGGTCCCTAGATGACTAAAGTGCCGTCATTGATTAACGCCCATTTTCATAATCAGACTTTAAGGAAGCTTTAATTTAAAGTCACTTTAAGTGTAGGGAAACAGATGTATTTTTTTAGGTTAAAGGGACTTTAAATTTAAAGTCTGATTGTGAAAACGGCCTTAAGGAAGCTTTAATTTAAATACACTTCAAGAATAGGGAAACAAGGGTGTTCAAGATCAGACTTTAAATTTAAAGTTACTTTATCAGGAGGTGAAGAAATCGGACATAAGGCCAGATTTCTTCACCTCCTGATAAATTTATCTGCCAGGTAATATCCTTGGAAACCATTGTATCGATAATAGTTTCCAAGGATATTACCTGGCAGATAAATTTATCAGGAGGTGAAGAAATCGGACATA
Organism: Prosopocoilus inquinatus; assembly: GCA_036172665.1. Taxonomy (NCBI): domain Eukaryota; kingdom Metazoa; phylum Arthropoda; class Insecta; order Coleoptera; family Lucanidae; genus Prosopocoilus; species Prosopocoilus inquinatus. Next base: position 73,274,490 of record CM069869.1, read on the forward strand.
AGGCCAGATTTCTTCACCTCCTGATAAATTTATCTGCCAGGTAATATCCTTGAAAACTATTATCGATACAATGGTTTCCAAGGATAATACCTGGAAGATAAATTTATCAGGAAATGAAGAAATCGGGCATTAGTAGCCTAAAGTGCCTAGATTTTAATTAAGGTAAGGCCGGACAATCCAATCCAACCCAACCAATAAAATAACTTAACTAAGTAGTATTCAGTAATGCAATGCTAAAAAAAAATAAATGAATAACAAAAAAAAATGGAAACTAGAAAAAATCGTCGATTTGGGATATAAAAAAAAAACGGAACAAATTAAAAAAAGAAAACAATTCAAATAATGAAACCTTCAAAAAATCAGAAACAAGAGAGAAATTAATGTAACGGCAACAAAATACAAGATGTGAATGTTAACAAAAGGAAAACAAAAGAAAGTCGACAACGCCAAGCTGAACGAACGAAAAACGACGACAATTTTCCTGACAAATCGTAGAAATTCGTAAGAAATTAAAACAAACCGTAAAAATCAACAATACGATTAAAAAAAAACAAAAAACAAGAAATAAATGTGTCCGAAACAAAAAAAATTATACGGAACTAAATAAATAAATTAATTAAAAGAAACCGTGAAAGTTAATAATACGATAAAAAAAAAGAAATGAGCGACGAAACACAGTGCGCACAACAAGAAATTAACTAAATAAATAACAAACAAGAAATGAAAACTAGAAAAGATCGTCGATTTGGGATATCAGAAGTCAAGACAAATTAAAAAAAAAAGAAAAAAATGAAAACTTCAAAAAATCAGAAACTAACGAGAAATAAATCGACAGCAGCAAAATACGTGTGAAAGGAACAAAGAAAGACAAAAGAAGATCGACAACGCCAAGCTAAACACAAAAAAAACGACAGTTTTCCTGATCAATCGAGAAATTCGTAAAAAATTAAAACAAATCGTAAAAGTTAAATATACGATTAAAAAAAAAAAAACTAAAAAAGAAATGAACGCCAAAGTACAGTGCGCAAAACAGAAGATCACTAAATAAAAGAATAACAAATAAAAAAAATGAAAACTAGAAATAATTGTCAATTTGGTATATCAAAAATCAGAATAAATTAAAAAAAAAAATAATGAAACCTTCAAAAAATCAGAAACAAGAGAGAAATTAAAGGAACGGCAAGAAAATACAAGATGTGAATGTTAACAAAAGTAAAACAAAAGAAAGTCGACCACGCCAAGCTGAACGAAGGAAAAACGACGACAATTTTCCTGACAAATCGGAGAAATTCGTAGAAAATTAAAACAAACTCTGAAAATCAACAATACGATTAACAAAGAAAAGACAAGAAATAAACGTGTCCAAAGTAAAAAAGTACACGGAACTAAATAAATAAATAACAAAGAAAACGTGAAAACTAGAAAAAATTCTATTTGTATAGAAAATGTAGAAAATGCAAAAACCAAATAAATAAATTGAAAAAAAAAACAAAACAGTTTGAAATGGTTTCTTTTCTATAGAAAATACAGAAAATGCAAAAACAAAATAAACTGAAAAAAAAAACAAAACGTTACTCTTTTGTTTTGTTTTTGCATTTTCTATATTTTCTATAGGAAATGCAAAAACAAAATAAATAAATTGAAAAAAAAAAAACAAAAAGACTGAAATGGTTTGTTTTCTTTCGTAAATACCTACATACTTATTACGATCGCATTTTGTCGTAAAATGTACGATCGTCAATTATTTTTCTCCTTTTTTGGCTTTCTCGTTGGAGTTAGACATTTTTTTTAATTCATTTGATTTTTTTTTTCTTTTCTTGTTGGAATTACCCATTATTATTATTTTTTTTAATTTCGATTCCGTTTACGTTTTTCCAAAAGACGAAAACGTTCTTCTTTTTCATTTTTATTTTACTTATCATACATTTTCAAACTGAATAATTTCCAAAAAGAAAACTTTCCGCAGCCTGCAGCGAATCGTTACAATCATCTTTTGTTTTGTTGTTGCTTTTGTATTATTGTGATTGCGATTTTTCTTTCTTTGTTGTGCTCTTTTTTTTGTAAATTTGGAATTACTTTTATGTCTTGAAAGTGTAATGTTTTTTTTTTTTTTGATGTTATGTCGACAGGAATTTTTAGTTTATTTTTCCTCGACCGTTAAAAAGTTCTGCATGTTTTCTTTTTAATTTTCAATTGTTTACCATTCTTCATAAATTAAATAATTATAATTTCTTTTAGAAATAGAAATTTTATTTTTTCCCGTTTTGATTGTGTTTCTCGATTGCCAAAAAGTTTTTCAATTTCTTCTTGTTTCTGATTGTGTTCTTCCTTATTCTTTTCTTGTAACTTTTTTCTCGCAAACTGATTCGATTGTCTCTTGTTTCCTTTTTTTCTCCCTTAATCCACCAATTTCATTTTGAAGTTTTGCTATTAATTGTCATGGTGAGAATTCTTAAATCGTCAGTCGCCTTTTAAAAGGAAAAGAAATTTCATCTTCATTCACAAAATCCAACGAACACACGATTCTAAAGATGAAATTGTACATCATAGTACCAACTACTAAAATAATCATACGGTTGGCAAACATTGCTGCAGAGCTAAAGCATGACAATTTTTTGGATATTTCCCTATTTTTTAAATTCGCCTGTATCTTGAAATTGACTTGACTTTAAATTAAAGCTTCCTTAAAGTCTGTTTATGAAAATGGCTGCTATTAACGGGCCGTTAAAATTTAGAGGTGCTTTAAAATTTAAAATACAGTTCCATAATTGGTTGTTACCGTAGCAACAAAATTTAAAACCCCTTTAAATTTAACGGTTTTGATACAGAATAGGCCCCAATGACGTTTAATTTAAAAAAAAAAGCAAATATAACCAATTTATTTGTAAAAAGAAAACGTTTTTCATTAAAAATGTCCAAAATTCATTAAGACATAACAGTAAATTAAATAAAATTTTAAAACAAAGCACATTATACGTATAGATAAGTGATTATAATTTTCTTATTTATGCGTAAAATAATTTTAAATTTTGGCGCGCTTATTTCGACCCAAAATGGCGTATTTGCGGTACTTTAGCTGCTATCTAGGGACTTTACAGACGGGCGTTTGGGGTGTGGCGCCACTCGGTGGCGGTAATTGTTTCTTTACGTCAAAAACTTAGGTATACTTCCGATTAAAAAATACAGGAACAAAAGAAATTTCATTCAAAGAAAGGAGAAGACAGGAACAAAAAAAGACAAATAAAAAATCGTCAATTTGGGAGTAAGTATCAAAAATCAGGGCAAATAAAAATAACAATTGAAACAAACATTCGAGAAATCACACACGACATGAAACAAATGAACAACTTTAGAAACGAGCTAAAAATATAATTTTATTTACGAAGATAAACTTCTAAAAATTAGAAGCCAAAAAGAAATGACAGGAACGGCAGCAAATTGCGACGCGCGAAGTGAACGGAAGGAAAACAAAAGAAGATCGACAACGCCAAGCTGAACGAAAAGCGACGTCAATTTTTCCGACCAATCGGGAAATTCGTAGAAAAGTGAAACAAACCGTAAAAGTCAACATTATCTACGATTTAAAACAAAAGGTAGAAACGAACGAAATACAGTGCGCAAAACAAAAGGTGCCACACAGTGCCTAAATAAATGAATGACAAACAATAAATGAATAACAAACAAAAAATGAAAACTTTAAAATATTGCCGATTTGGAATATCAAAAATCAGAACAAATCAAAAAAAAAAAACAAAACAAATCAAAAAAAAAAAACAAAACAAATGAAACCTTTAAAAAATAATCAGAAACAAAAGAGGAATAAACGAACATCAGCAAAATGCAAGGTGTGAAGTGAACAGAAAAAAACAAAAGAAGATCGACACAACCCAATCGAGAAATTCGTAGAAAATTAAAACAAACCGTAAAAGTTAATAATACGATTTAAAAAAAAAATGAGCGACGAAATACAGTGCGCACAACAAAAAATAACACAACTAAATAAATGAATGACAAACAAAAAATGAAAACAAAAAAAAAGTCGTCAATTTGGGACATCAAAAATCAGAACAAATTAAAAGAAAAATAAAACAGACGAAATCTTTAAAAAATCAGAAACAGAAGCGAAATTAAAGGAACAGCAGCAAAATGCAAAGGTGTGAAGTGAACAAAAGAGAAACAAAAGAAGGTCGACAACGTCGAGCTGAACGAGAAACGACAGTTTTCCCCCGACCAATCGAGAAATGCGCAGAAAATTAAAACAAACCGTAAAAGACAATATGACTAAAAAAATAAAAAAAAAAAACAGTAAAGAAATGATTTACAAAATACAGTGCGCAAAACAAAAGATCACAAAACTAAATAAATGAATAACGAAACAAGAAATGAAAACAAGAAAAAATCATCAATTTGGGATATAGAAAATCAGAACAAAAAAGAAAACAAAAGCAAATGAAACCTTCAAAAAATCAGAAACAAAAGAGAAAGCAATAGTAAGGAAAGTAAGGAAAACAAAAGAAGATCGATGTGTTTTAGATTAATTCTACGATTATTATGATTATTTCCGTATTGCATATTTGTAACCGTTAGACGTCACGTGACAACATTGGCAAGTGTCACTTGATATGAAATTTTGTCAAAGGGCAAAATGGAAATTTTTCTGGAAAATTTTTCCGTTCTGCTTGGAGTTCTGGGTAGCACCCCACGAGTGCTCACGATTATCCTTAACGACCAAAGCGCTAAAATCAAAAGTAATAAAGTTCCAACGATTTTTCGTTTCTCGAATTGAAGTGTTGTCAAACTGTAAAGTGAAAAAAAAAAAAATTAATTTGAATTTCTTTTCTTTTAAGAGTAGTATGGTACTTAAACTAATAATTATTTAGCATTTATAGGTCTCTGCACCCAAAAATAAAATGTTTCTTCGTGTTCTGATCTTTTGTAGAATAAGGGGGACATAGTAATTTCAAAATTTCGAGATTCCGTCTAGAGTTCTGGATAGCACCTCAATAGTTCTAAAGAAAGTCTTAATGGTGAAATTAATTATTTCCAACAATTAACATTTTATAGCCAATTTTCAAATCCCGTTTTGTGAACTTAGCACCCCAAATTTTAAAAGTAATTTTTTTATGTTTAATCCGCTAGAACTCTTTTTAATTTTGACATAGAACTCCAGAACTCTTTGGGGTGCTGTCAGAACTCCTATAAAAAATCACTTTTTTGAAAAATGAGGTGCCAACTTCACAGAGGTCTTCCTTCCTGATCACGTGTTGACTGCCTCGTGTACTACGATGCTCAACTTAAACGATACCGTTTGACAATTACGCTGGATGTTCTTAAGGGCGTGGTTCGCATGTAGGAGTATCATTTAAGTTGAGCATCGTAGTACCTATGAAATTTACGATTTGCAAAACAAAAAAGAACGCATTTTGAAAATAATACGTTCGGCTCGTGCTGCCGTAAGCCTCCTCCTCCTGCTCCTCCAATTTACACCGTTTCCTTTGTAAGCCGAGCACAATCGCACTTACGTATACGTTACAGGCCATTGCAATTAACCGACCCCGTTAATCGTTTCAGTTGATACGTCTGCTAAGATGGGATAATCGCATTGCCAGGGGCACAATGGAAGCTCTCAGGTCTTTCCATTCAGATGGGTAAGTGCGACTTATTATTTTGTTTATTTGTGTTCTTCCACACGCCGCGCTTCCGCAATAATTATTAAGTATTATTGCGCCAAGGATGATTGGGCAGGATGTTATTCCCGGCCTTATATATTTATGCTTGATAGTACGTAGCGCTTCACTCTCTAAACAACAACAACAACAACAATAATAATAAATAATCATACCTATCGATCCAATAAAGAGATTGTTTAGTTTAGTCGTCATTATGGTGACGGCATTCCAGCTTTATTAAGATTCTGTAGTAATTGACACGTGGATGATGAAAAAAGTGGCAGCGAGTTTAAGACGGGAAAATATTTTGGATTTTCTAGAATGACCTCTACAGAAGGAGGAAGGTCAGAAGGTTATCCAAATTGGGCGAAGAATGATTTGGACTGTTATAATCAATGAGTGGGCGAAGAATGATTTGGACTGTTATAATCAGTGAGCGACGGAATTGAGGTTTTTGATGACGAATGCAGGCGATTTGCATTGCCCGAGACCTTATAAGTCGTTGAATGAATTAATATATAATATAAAATAAATTAACTTACGAGATTCCATAAAAATAATTTTAATATAATGATTACGGTTTGGATAACCTTAAGTAAAACCTCAGGTCATCCGCTCCTTGGTTATAATAAAGTCATCTACTTTTAAAGGGAACGTATCTCTAGAAGAGCAAATACAATTCTTCTAGATTTGGGAGCAAAGTGGTTCTTTGGTTATTTTCTGTTAGAATATATAATTGTTTTGGAGGGGAATGGAAACCCTATAATAAGAGTCTGGAATAGAGACCCTATAATAAGAGTCTGGAATAGAGACCCTATAATAAGAGTCTGGAATAGAGACTCTATAATAAGAGTCTGGAATAGAGGCCCTATAATAACAGTCTGGAATAAAGACCCTTTAATAGGAGTCTGAAATAGAGACCCTATAATAAGAGTCTGGACAATTCGTAACTAAATTTTGATTGGCGCCGCCATGTTGAATCACAAATCGAAACTTGACAACTGTCATACGTAACAGGCGAGAAGGTAACGCCTACTTTTCTTCCTTCCCAATCATAGCTAATTTTTATGGTATAACAGTGTCCAGACTCTAATTAAAGGGTTTCTAGATGGGAATTACTTATAGCGCCATCTCTTGAACTAATCACGCAAGCAATTTAATACATCAATATTTCAAGCAGCTCTTCACCTTGACATTCTAACCCATAAGTTTTTGACTTCTTCCTCTGCATTTATTTCAAGAAAAAAATCGAAACTAAATGCGTCACAGGGAATTTTTTTAAGGCGCCATCTCTTCCCTCTTAATTAAACCTCGTTTGTCTAAGAATGAGAATTGCAAGATAATTTTATTTGATAAATAAAAGAAAAATCCTGCACTAATGAAAACCTTTCATGAATCATACATTTTTTTCTTTTCATTAAATAACGAGATGTGCCGACATATTTATAATCGTAGAACTATAGACTGCAGTATAGTAGCACACTGTATGACATATTTATAATCGTAGAACTATAGACTGCAGTATAGTAGCAAACTGTATAGATACAGTGTGCTACATTACGCAGTCTATAGTTCTACGATTATAAATATATCGGCACATATTGTTATTTAATGAAAAGAAAAAAATGTGATAGATCACATTTTTGAGATATACAATATACAACATGAACATCAAACTTGAAATATTTTTGTTTTTGTGAAGATGGAATTTATGATTGCTCAACTACAGACTGCAATATCGCAATATCCTGCGTATCATTCCTTTGCAAGACGATTTCATTTGAGAAGTGAAAAAATTTCCTGTACTTTACGAAAGAACTTCGTCCTAACATATAAATACAATTGCAGAACTACAGATTGCAAACATTAAATATAAAATATTTCTTGCGACAAATTATTTCACTTATTGCCCAACTATACATAGACTGCAGTATGGTAGCACCCTGTACATGGGCAAAACAATTCTTCTACTTAATAAACACCTTCTGCAAATTTTGGACTTTTTCGTTTCGCCGAGTACAATGACTTCGCTTGACGAGAGATAACAACTTTAACAAAGCAAGACAATTTTGTTTTTGTAACAGCCGTTTGTGGTTGGTAAGCCACAAGAAAGATACGCTCTTATATATATAAAAAAACAACAAACAAGAACATGTTGGCAAACGTAATTTCATTTCATTTGATTTGCTACCATAAACTGAAACACGCATACTTGAATTATGCCCGATTTCTTCACCTCCTGATAAATTTATCTGTCAGGTATTTATCCTTGGAAACCATTGTATCGATAATAGTTTCCGTGGATACTACCTGGCAGATAAATTTATCCGTAAGTGAAGAAATCGGGCCTTAAGCAGTCCTGTGCACGGTGAACGATATGTTAGGTGATGCCACAACAGTACTCGCCCGTGTGTTGATATGATGATGCATGAAAGCGCATGACCAATTGCGAGAGCTACAACCAGGACCGTAGCCAGAATGAATGTTCAGGGGAGGAATTTCAAATATTTTATCAACGAAGAACACAACAAAGACATTCAAATATAAATTCAAATAAAAAAACATTCAACATAATTGCAGTTTTTGTCGTTTAAAACAAATTTTGTTTTACAGATATCTTTTCACAATTGTCTAATTGTCTTGCGAAACATTAAATTAGTAGCAACAGTGCCCTAACTAAAAAGTGATGTGATAAACGCTGCTTTCTTTCGCTTAGAAGTTTAAATCGTGATTCGAACAGTTTTTTGGTTATGGATTCCGTAGTCGTTGAAAACAAAACATCTCAGTTTTGAATTATCGATTGACAGTTCATCTGCAGATCAATCCAAGCGAGTCTTCAAAATAGAAAAATTCAAACAGGAAACGGAAAATACCATCAGGATTGAAATATTACGCGTAATGTCGTGTTTGGATCACGATTTTGTGAGCTGCAAAAGATCGAACATGCAGTATGTAGAGATGCAAAAATTTTATAGAAAATTAAATGTTGCGATTAAATTATGTTATAATGAATCATAACGCGTAATTGTAGGTGCTTTCTTTCGCTGAGAAGTTTGAATCGTGTTTCGAATAGTTTGCACCGGAATTTCGTAGTTGATGCAACAAAACACCTGACCTGAATTTTTGATTGACAATTCATTTGTAAATGATCATAATTCAATCCAAACAAGTTTTAAAAATAAAGAAATTCAAAGAAAAGAATTTCTGTTTTTGAATCAAAACACGTTTGGATCACGATTTTGTGAGCAAAAGAAAGTACGTTATAATTAGGTCAGGGTCACAATGAAATAAGTCATGCAACGAAAACTGTTTTTCCTAGAATTTGCGGCCGGTTCGCAAAGAATGAGATCGAGTGAGCGTAAGCCGTAAGCCAATATTATCCCTATTTTCTGCACTCGATTAAGGATAATTTTTGCATGCTAAGAATGCGTAAGAATCCAAGCAGGAGAAAAATGCGGACAGGGCACATAATGCGAGATATCATTCCGGGGGGGATGGGACGATTCGCCGTCGCCAACTCGTCGTAGAATCAATTCACCGTCGACCCAATTTACCGTCCGCCCAATTCGCCGTCGCATGTTATTGCTTTATTTAGCTTGATGAACTTTAAAACACTTTCTAACTATTTCAGATAATACCCAATACCATAAAATGAATGAAAATAAGCATAATTTCAGTACGTTTCAAGTAAATTAAAATGGACTTCACTATTACTTTTCTATTTCAAACCAAAATACATTCCTAATTATAGTGCGACCATCACAAGAAACAAAATAATTTTAAATGAGCATTCGTGAATCAATATCTTGAAAAACAGTTGACTTTTGATTTATATAAAAATGATTCTTTGGCCCAGTGACCTTGAAAATTAAAAGAAAAGAATTGACGTTACAGTAATTTAATTGCACATCACGAACATTAACTAATTAATTTCTCACGTATCTAAATTGCTGTTACTTTACTGCAGGAAAATTAAAACAACGATAAATTTTTAATATTTCGGAGCAACAAAACATTCAATATTTCTGTCAAATTGACAAGCAGCTGTCAGAAATGGGAGTAATTTCACAATCAGAGAAAGGCGGAACATTGCAACGCCTCCTGTGATTTTAGAATCATTTATAGAAACTGTGTGTAATTTTAAGCAGAACCTAAAAATATTAAAAACGTTGAAAGGATTCTGCAAACATCGGCCAAGAAATAAGAAGAGCAAACATTTTTATCTGCTTCTTTATTCATGTATGTATCACATTTAATTATTGAAAAAATATTTTATTTTCCATTAAATATGCTAGCTTTTTTATTTTATTTGCGTACATTGTTAGTTGGATATGTACCTGGATTTAAATCTTTTTAATCTCTGGCGGTGAACTGTAGCTACGGCGAATTGGCGACGGCTAATCGGCGACGGCGAAAAGTTCTAGACCCTCATCCCGGTGCGGTGGCTCTTGATCTAATTAAGTACGCGCCTCGTTCTTACGTTGGTGTTTTCTTTTTTTAATTTTAATTGTTTTTTCAAACAGTCAATTTCCTCAGTTTGAAAGTAATTTAGCGAAGGAGTTACAACCGAATTTTTCTATTGTATTAATTTAATTTAAACTCTGTGTTTCAAGAAAGTCAGCGTCGTTGAGTTGAAAGAATAATCGATTTTACGCATAAAGAAAACCTATTTTCTAACAAAAGCCTTATTTTTTTATTTTATTTTTTTCTTCTTAATACGCCAGCAGGCGTTGAAAATATGTTCTGTCTTCTTCACTCTGTAAAAATCAGCAAATTTTCGTCTTCTGATTCTCGTTTTTCTTGTCCTTATTGGTGTGTGTTTTGCGGTGAAGATTTTAAAAACTAATTTTCCTCTAGCAACCGTAATTGCAGTATGTGAGAAATCGATCGATTGATGTCCATTAATTGTATTTGCATGATTTTAGGTTACAGCCTGACTAAGGCCATTTATTTTACTATTTAGTATTAATAAGTGGCGAATGTGCATTTTTTTAAAATTTTTCAAATGTCACTGAACAAAGAATCATTTATAGCAACTACATAGTATGTTAATGCTCTAGATTCTAGATGAATTTGTGATGCAAAGAAATTATTGCAACATTGCCTAACTAAAATTAGTGTTAGCGGTGTTTAATCCTTCAGTATGAGACAACTTTCAAATATTTCTCGCAGTTGCATGCACGTTCCGAACGCCCGCGCTACCACCCATTCATTCTTTACTGTGGCCCTGTGTAAATCCGTTTACATAACTGAAGGAGAGGTTCAAATATCAATGCGCAAGAGAGAACGGTGTTTAATCCTTCAGTATGAGATAATTTTAAATAATTTCTCGCAGTTGCATGCACGTTCCGAACGCCCGCGCTACTACCCATTCATTCTTTACTGTGGCCCTGTGTAAAACCGTTTACACACCTTCGCACAGCTTTCGATTTGTTTTTTTTTTTTGTAATGCCAACGGGAATGCCGAATCCCCGGTGATTAATTAAAAACGTTTTTTTTTTTTTTTAATTTCGCAGAGTTCGATGTTGTATATCGATCTCTGACTAAATTGATTGCAGTCGGGTGTAAACTGCATTCGAATTAGTTTTGAGCCATAAACTCTCTGCACGCCACCGCAGAGTCCGCGTCGCCTCCTCCTCCTCCTCCTCCTCGCAGGGCGAATCTATTTTCAAACGACGAGGAATCATCGAACGGACCAATTAAACCCCCATCTAATTGTCAAACGAAGAACTGAAAGGCACTGTATAGAATCGAATCGAATCGCCTTTTGTACTAAAGGTTTCATTACAATCAGTTATGGTGGGTGTAATTAATTGAAGAATTTGTTTCTGTCTGAAACTGATACGGCGTAACGCCTACTTAAATAAGTACGCAGGTACAGTCGTGATTAAAAGTAATGCCTCCCCAACATAAAATTTCAACGTTCTCGGCCTTCCCAACTTGTCAATGATTCTAATTTCAAAATTGAATTGAAAATCTGAAAGGCTCGATAGGAATAGAGACCCTGTAATAAGAGTCTGGAATAGAGACCCTATAATAAGAGTCTGGACAATTCGTAACTAAATTAATGCCTCCCCAAAATAAAATTTCAAGATCGCGATCTACTGAAATCTACAAATTGTTAACACCCTGTACATATCATTATAATAAGAGTCTGGACAATTCGTAACTATGTAACGCCATCTTGTATCACAAATCGAAACTTGACAACTATCAAACGTAATAAACGAGTAGGTAACGCCTACTTTTCTTCCTTCCCAATCATAGCTAATTTTTGCAGTGTAACAGTGTCCAGATTCTAATTAAAGGGTTTCTAGATAGGAATTATTTATAGCGCCATCTCTTGACTAATCACGCAAGCTATTTAATACATCAACATAATCAAATAGTTCTTCACCTTGACATTCTAACCCATAACTTTTTGACTTCTTTCTTTGAATTTATTTTAAGAAAAGAAGAAACTAAATGCGTCACGGCGAATTATTTAGGGCGCCATCTCTTCGCTCTTAATTAAACCTCGTTTTTCTAAGAATGAGAATCGCCACGATAAGCGAGTTCCAAAAACGCGCTTTCGTCGTTTGAATAATCTCCAATAAGTTTTTTTTTTTTTTTTGTGAATTAAATTATATTAAAAGTATAGAATGTAAGCACGGCAGAAATCGTTTAGAGCGCCATCTTTCGTCCAAAAGGGAAAACCATTTTAGCCGAATTTAATTGAAAAGAATGTTCGTTTTTTGTTTAAATAACTACCTGCGCGTTTTCAACGAAAACAAAGGGAGTTTCAAACGTTCTAAACGGGATAATGTACAGGGTGTAACAGAAATTCAGGCCGCTACTTCAGGGACGTGCTCTCCTGATCAAAATAAAGAGTAAAGTTCATACGAATGCGTGCCCGAAAATGAACACCGTTTTCAGGTTGCAATCAAGTTTGCGTTGGAATTTATTTATTACAAAATATTTTTACAAAAAGAAAATTATTTAATGTGAAAGTAAACGTTCAAATCCCCCCCCCCCCCCCCAACCGTATAACACCCACATAACAGGTTGGTTAAAAAAATATCTACCTTATGTAAGTAAGCGCGTCACGTTGCAGCGCCATCTATTGACCCCAAGTGAAAACTAACTTAGCCGAATATCTAAAATACGTTTTCGACATTAGACAGAAAAGGAACAACCATTTTAATCGAACTTTAAATACTATGTCGTCGCAAAGGGGGCGTGTGGCCCCCCTATATCTATTGCGTAAAGAAATGAAAATAGATCTTTTAATCGATCAAATCGATCACTAACAGTTCATCGACCCCTGGAGGTTCATCGACACACACCTATTGCTCCAACCCAATTAATAAGAAGCCTCCAGGGGTGTCGCATGTCGATTCAGTTAAACGCGATTATAAAAAACCAATTAGAGATATAATTAATGTGGGCGTAAAAGTTTTCTTAAAAATGTAATGTATGTACAGTCGCGAGTACAAAAAGCGGGACATTGATTTATGTTTTTATGCTCGTGGCTGTATGTTAAACTCTCAGAATATTCCGGAAAGCAAAAAAGCCGTGGGCGTGTGAACTCACTTAAGGGTTGTACCGAGTGCAGGACGTGTGAACCACCTGCCCTTCCCCCTTAACCAGACATAAAAGATGGCGCGGGGCGTAATAAATGCCAATTACATCTTATCAAGTTGGCGATTTATCGCGCGCGTTTTCGTGACGCGGAATGTTTCTTTTTTATCGGAAAATATTATTTGTCGTAAATGTAGTCGAGGAGGAGGTGAGTTGAAGTGAAACACTGAGTCACCGTCACCGCCTCCAAAAACAACTCCGGACGAAGAGGCGGGAAGTGAACCGTAAACTTTTAAGGGCTGTTTTGTGTTTCCGAATTGTGGCATGGATTTTTCTTCTTCTTTTTTTAGAATTAAATCAAATCCGTCTTCGATTTTTTTTTTTAAAATTTTTTCCAAGCCCAAAAGAACTTTTTTAGTTTCAATTTCTTTTAAGGGATGAGGATTGTTTTTTTTTCTTTAAATTTTTGTCTCTTATTATTTATTAGTGTACTACCACCCGTAAGTACTAAGACACGCGGAACTCATTAAAAATACGTATAACTATTGGTTAATATGAGGGTGCCCAAGTACTTATACGCAGAAGTGGACATGCACTCTTTAATTATTACCCGTCAATAATATTTTTTTCATTCGTTTTTTGTTTTTGTTTAATTTCATTGGTCGCAGAGTGTAACAAAAAATAATAATCAACGCAATAAAAAAAGACAATCGGTTTCCTTTCATAAATATTTCGATTTTCTTTTCTCATATGCGTTTGCGCCGTTTTCTTTTTTATAAGCCTCGTTTTTAATTTAATCCATTAATCCTCTGTTAATCGTATATTGCATTTCTTCTTTGCAAACGAAAAACAAAAAGCGAAGCAACAGAACGAAGCAAAAGTTAATCAACAACGCAAAACAAAAGACATTCTATAAATCTTTCGATTTTCATTTAATTTCATCGATCCGTTTTCGTTCTCTAAAGACGATCCTCTTTTTTTTCATTGCTTATATTTACCGTTCGTTCGCCATTTTTTTTTTCTTAATTTTTAAAAGAAATATTTCCTCTTTGTTTAACTTTATCGATCGTCTTTTGTTTTATTCTGTTGATAATTTTTAGATTTGTTCTGCTATTCACTTTTTGTTCGTCGTTTTTTTCTTCTTATTTTTATTTAACTTGACTTGTATTTTTTTTTTCTATTCGTTTTCGTTGATAATCTGTAATGCAAATGCAAAACAAAGATCGAAATAAAATATGATGATTGAAATGAAACAAAAGACGACCGCGGTGTCATTTTATTGCCGTTTTCTTTTGACTTTTATTTCAATTTCATCGACCGATTTTAATTTTCTTTATTAGTCCACTTTTCGTTGTTTTCGCGTTTTTTATTATTATCTTTTTTGTTTAATTTATTGATCACCTTTTGTTTTATTTCATTGAATATTGTTCGTTTCATTCTGTAGTTCACTTTTTCTTTTCTGTTTTTTTTTTAAATTTTATTTAACCTAAGCGATTTTCCTTTTTTCTTTTTTGTATTTGTTAATCGTTGTTTTTTTTCTTGTTTTCTTGTTCCGTCACTTGTTTTGCTTTGTTTTGTTGTTCGTCTTTTGTTTTAGTTTGCGTTTAATCTAATTTTACTACATTCGTTTTATTTATTTTAGTATTAATTATGTCATTTTCTGTTTCGTTATTTTCGTCTTTCGTTTTCATTGTTGCGTTGCTTAAATTTTTGATTTTTATTGTATTTTTGTTTATTTATTGATCGTTTGTTGTTGCTTCGTTTTATTCGTTTTTTTGTTTCTTTATTGATCGTCTTTTGTTTTCCGTTTTTTTTTTAAATTTTATTTAACCGTCCCGAGCGATTTTCTTTTTTCTTTTTGTATTCATTAACCGTTTTTTTTCTTGTTTTCTCGTTCCGTCAGTTGTTTTGCTTCGTTTTATCGTTCATCTTTCGTTTCAGTTTGCGTTTAATTTAATTTTATTATGTTCGTTTTATTTTAGTATTAATTATGATTGTCATTTTCTGCTTCGTTCTTTTCGTCTTTCGTTTTCATTTTTGTGTTGCTTAAATTTTTGATTTTTATTGTATTTTTGTTTATTTATTGATCGTTTGTTGTTGCTTCATTTTATTCAACTTTTGTTTCTTTATTGATCGTCTTTTGTTTTATTTCGTTGAATATCATTTCATTTCATACTGTAGGTCGCTTCTGTTTTCCGTTTTTTTTTCTTAGTTTTATTTAACCTGAGCGATTTTCTTTTTTTTTCTTTTTGTATTTATTAATCGGCTTTTGTCTTGTTTTCTTGTTCCGTCACTTGTTTTGCTTTGTTTTGTCGCTCGTCTTTTGTTTTAATTTGCATTTATTCTAATTTTACTATATTCGTTTCATTTATTGTAGTATGTCATTTTCTGTTTCGTTGTTTTCGTCTTTTGGTTTATTTTTTGCGTTTATTAAATTTTTTGATTTTTATTATTCCCAGTTTCGTTTATTTATTGATCGTCTTTCGTTGTTTCATTTTATTCGTCTTTTGTTTGTTTTGTTGTTCGTCTTTTGTTTCAGTTTGCGTTTAATTTAACTTTACTATATTCGTTTTATTTATTTTAGCATTAATTTAATTTCATGTCATTTCTGTTGCGTTGTTTTCGTCTTTTGTTTTCTTTTTTGCGTTTATTACATTTTCGATTTTTATTGTTCCCATTTTTGTTTCTTTATTGATCGTCTTTTGTCGCTTCATTCGATTGATTATTTTGCGTTTCATTCTCTCGCTTCCTCGAACACTTTTAGTTTTCGCTTGCACCACCTTCCCCTTTCGTAATTTTTTTCTGATTTTTATTATTTAATTTCAACGATCTTCCCTTGTTTCTTTTATTGACATTTCATTACTCGCCTCAGGCTTTATTTTATACATAGTCCATCTCTTGTTTTATTTTGTTGCCCGTCTCTGTTTTCATTTGCATTTTTAATCGTTAATTTTATTAGCAGTTTAAACAGCGCCATCTTACGATCGCTTTTTGACCTAACATTGCTGCGCTTCTGCTGAAGAAGCCTCAAATATGACTGAAACAGCTGCTTGAGGGTTTCACTGCAATCAAAAAAGATTTCTTTTTTAATTTTAATTTTATTGTTTCTCTTTTCCTATTATTATTTTACAATGATATCCTGAATTTGCCCCAAATTTTTGAGTGAACATCGGATAAACATAACACAAAATTTATTTATTTACAGGGTACGTTGCCTTCACTGATACTTAATCAATAGCGGACTTCACTGCATCGTCGCTTTATTAATTAATAAATAAATTAATTTATTAATATTTATTAATTAATTAATCTCGACAAGTAATTGAAGATAAACCAAAAAAGAAAAAGCGATTTCGTTTTCACTTTTGGCGCGCGCGATTTTTCACGCACCATCGCGATAGCCATTCGTTTCGGCGTTATCTCATTTTTATGGGTTTTCTTTCAGGCCATCGTCGGATTTATTTGTTTTGGAACGGGGGAAAGTTCGGACGTAATTGTCTCGTAATCATCCCTACAATATGCGCTTGCTGAAAGTTACGTTCCGATTTTATTTTATTTATTGAAGGAAGGAGTTCTTTGTCTTTTTTTCTTCTTCTTCTTAAATTTATTGCAATTACGTTTCTTGCAGTTACATTGTCAGAATCTGATAAACATAATTTGGTACTTCGAGCCGAATTCTAAATTTATTGCAACTACTACTCTTGCAGTTACATTGTCGAAGTCTAATAAACATAATTTGGTCCTTCGATCCGGATTCTAAATTTATTGCAACTACTACTCTTGCGGTTACATTGTCGAAGTCTAATAAACATAATTTGGTCCTTCGAGCCGAATTCTGTTAGGATCCTGATGATTGCGATTGAAAATTATTAACAGTCAAATAATTAATGGTTTCCCTGGTTCAGTTTGAAACGTGTTAGGGGTTTCTAATGGTGCCTCGGAAGTTAACTGTGATGATGATGATAACGATAACGCCTACTATATTCCAGTCGACGGCGGGTGATGACGGCATTTTGTACCTAATCTTCCGAATCAAGTGACCTGCATTCGGCTTTCCGGCGGCGGCCGGATGTCAAGCTTCAACTCTGGCATCTGTGAGCTTAACACTGTAAATACACATCGGTTTGCTGACGCGCTTTATACCTTGTTTGTACATACAACGTACAATATCATTAATAACTTTTGCTACATTTAACATCGAAAAATCGCGAGCCAACTGCACGCCACGCTCGTAACTCAGCGGCGCACGTTACCTATGTACGACGACTACGAGTATAGTAATTTATGTCATTGCAGTGCATACAAAGTAGTTTAACGCTGCATCCGTTTTAATATTGTATTAAGGTTTATTAGCGATAAACTGGTGCGCCAACATGTGCACCGCCTGATATAATTTGTATTAATCGCAATACGTTGCCGACGTTTGTGTTATTTTATGCGGCGGTGACATGACATCACCATCGGCTTAATCAGGTATCCACACGTGTGGGTTTCCTTTCAGTTTGTCAGCTAAAAACCGTAGAGTTTACGATTAATTCAGATTTTGCCCGGAAAGTATGTTACACCCTGTACATGCAGACTAAAACGACGAGCTTATGTAAGACCGGCCGCAAAATTATGAAAACATTTTCTTTTCATTATTATAAAAACATATTAATGCGTATACTTAAACATATTTAATCAAACGCTCACCTTTTCTTTCGGCTACTGGAAACCTTCCGCCACCGTCATCGCCCAATGACACATTGCGTTCATGCAACAATAACATGTGTTTACAATCATATGTCAAGAGTCAACAGTTATTTACTCACCGGGGACCCCCGGTCCCCAAGGCCACAACAGTCTGCACTTGCTCCACCGACCCTTAAGGTCTATTTATAGCTCACACTCGTGCCTCTACCATATCTCTTAATGGTACCAACCTTGGGCCTTCCCAAACTCATTTCTGTTGCTCTCTCATATGTTCCAATTCTCTAAAATATTATTTCCACAAGCACACTCTACATGCACCGCAGATAGCCTCACTTAGGTACATACAAACACGCTCTACCCCACGTCTTGGTACTATCCGACCCGTAGATTCTCTACCACCAATCTATTCTTCCACCAGGTGGTGTGGCATCTCACCACCGGCCTCCACCTGGCACGTAAGGCTGGTGACAATTCCTCGGGGCCGCCCGCTACATCGGGTCCCCTTGGGATCACCTTGGACCGTGAACAGTACGTCGTTCACTCTCGGCTATGTTTTTAAACCCTGTTAGTACGATCCCCCTTCGGGGATGGCTACTCATGCAATGATGTCCCCAACGTCCCCGACGTCCCAGACATCCCGCAACCACCCCCGCCAACATAGTCCAACTAGTCAGCGGTCAAGTGATGTAGCACCTGCCACGCCTTGCCGCGCCTAAACCCACGGGAATCGCTCATTCATACCAAGCAAGAAGTAGATCAAGCTAATTCTCTACATATCATGCAATTTGCTATAATATACAACTTATCTCTAAAGCGTACTGCATCTCTCCGGTGTGGCGCACAATATTTCCTAAACACACCCTGTACGTACGGACCCTGTATATAATACACGCCGACTATAATCGTACGCAAACATCGCATACCCCGAGCCGCGAACCGCGAGATTGGCCAATAACGCGCTTGCAGTGTAATAATAATTATTCCGCACGTTTTATGTATTATTAATTATTAATACCCCAAATACTTATTAGCGTGTGCATCGTTTAACAGCATATCAACCACTGCCCCGGCCCTTGGACGAAGCTATGTCGCCCCGACCGATTTTGTTTATTGTTTACGTTTCTCAAGTGCCATCTCGCATTCCAACCGTCTGGGCTTATATTCGATGCATTTTAAGCGAAACTGTAATTTCTTAAATTATAGATCCTTTATATTTTTTTTTACTTAATAAAAATATATCTAACACTTACAACTATAAAATCACTTGAGTAAGTTGTTTCAAGTCGTATAAAAAAAGTAAATGCTTCGATAAAGCAAGGCAAGGGACGATGTACGACCGGTAATCAAGTGCGTTAAAAACCCAGGATAGCGAGTTACAAACACGTTTTGAATTTTATCGAGTCTGTAATTCGGAAAGTAGTTTTTGGATCGTTTTACTTAATATCAAAAAGTATCAATTTGTAGAAGTTTGTTGACAATAGACTGTGATTAGAGCGTAAAAGAAAGAAGATCGAAAAACCAATGCGATAATTTTAAAGAAAGAAAAGAATTTTAAATTAAAAAAAAAAAGTTGAACGTGAGGCGTGATAGATGACATGAGTGGCGTTGACCAGTCGACGAAATTAATTGAAAATCACTTACGTTGTTTAAAGTCGTACAAAAAAAGTAAATGCTTCGATAAAGCAGGGCAGGGGACGATGTACGATCGGTAATCAAGTGCGTTCGAAACCCAGGATAGCGAGTTACAAACACCTTTTGAATTTTTTAGAACTTTTAATTCAGAAAATCGTTTTTGGGACGTTGTGACTTGGCTGTTGTAAATTGTCGTGTGCTTATTGTCGTCGCCAATAGAGGGCGCAAGCGTTTTTGTCTCGTTGACGCAAGCAAAGGCTGTCGGATTTAATACGAAACGAAACGTTTTAAAGACTTGCACAGTAATAAGCGGCAAATTCGAATCCAGCATCTGCCGAGCATATTACTTGGGATGTTCGCGATCGTTCTGTTATGTTACAGCGTTTTCGAGGAATGTTACGGTTGAAAAAACTCAAAAACAAAATTAGCAAGGAATTTGAATACATCTGCCGCGCCTTGAGACTAAAGCTAACCTAGGACAATTAAATTTAAAAAATATATTAAAAAAGAAGAAGATCGATTTTAATAAAGAAAAGTATCAATTTGAGAAAGTTTGTAGCAGAGAATCAGCTGCAATTTTAGCCTAAGCGGGAGACTGTGATTAGAGCGTAAAAGAAAGAAAATCGAAAAACCAATGCGAGAATTTTAAAGAAAAGAATTTTAAATTTTAAAAAAAACTTGAACGTGAGGCGTAATAGATGACATGAGTGGCGTCGACCAGTCGACGAAAATTAATTGAAAATCACTTAGGTTGTTTAAAATCGTACAAAGAAAGTAAATGCTCCGATAAAGCAAGGCAAGGGACGATGTACGACCGGTAATCAAGTGCGTTAAAAACCCAGGATAGCGAGTTACAAACACGTTTTGAATTTTATTGAACTTTTAATTCAGAAAATCGTTTTTGGCACGTTGTCACTTGGCTGTTGTAAATTGTCGTGTGCTTATTGTCGTCGCCAATAGAGGGCGCAAGCGTTTTTGTCTCGTTGACGCAAGCAAAGGCTGTCGGATTTAATACGAAACAAAACGTTTTAAATAAATATATATAACGATATAAATAAATATATATAAATAAATCAGGCCTGTATGAAGCGGGCGTTGGCTTGGTCTTTTACCATTTTTTTCTTCGTATTTCCTTGAAATTTTTAATATTTATCTTTTTTTATTTCGGTAAGGTTTGATCTAATCTTGCCCTTTGATCTAATCTTGCCCTCTCCTAAACAAGATCCTGGCTGGTTCATTTGGGTTTACTTCAGTAGGTTCGGTCGGTTCGACTTAGTTCGGTTGTCCTTGAAATATCTTTTTTTTTAAATATATTGTGTTTAAATTTTCTATAATTTAATTTTTTTTTAATTTTTAAGATGTCTTGTTTCAATCTCCTACAGTTTAATTTTCGATTTTTGATAATTTCTTACGTTTTTTTTTATCTATTGCAAAATTCTATTCTCGGGTAGGCTTCACTTAATTTCAGTTCAGTTGGTTTGGGTTGACCTGGATTTTTTTCTTTTGTAATTTTAAAATATGGCGTTTAAATCCTCAACGATTTTTGCTTACTTTCTTCATTTTTAAAATATTTAATTCTTAACATTTTTTTCTTTCATTTTTTTACTTTTTTTCGGATTTCCTTGAAATTTTTAATTTTTGGTTTCACTTAAATTCAGTCCAGTTGGTTTGGATTGACCTGGATTTTTTTTTTAATTTTAAAATAAATGCTTAAATTCTTAATGATTTCTTACTTTTTTCATTTTTAACATTTTTTTCTTTCAATCTTTTCCGGGAGTTTTTTCGGATTTCCTTGAAATTTTTTATTTTTAACATTTTTTTTGTTTCGGTAAAGTTTGATCTAATTTTGCTCTGCCCTAAACAAGCTCCTGGTCACGCCCGTGCCCATTAAATTTATTCAGAAAATGCATCTTCTTTTCCTACTTGGATTTTTTTTTATTTTAAAATGAATGCTTAAATTCTTAGCGTTTTTTTTACTTTTTTCATTTTTAAAATATCTAATTTTTAACATTTTTTCTTTCAATCTTTTACAGTTTTTTTTTGGATTTCCTTGACATTTTTAATATTTATCTTTTTTTATTTCGGGAAGGTTTGATCTAATCTTGCCCTCTCCTAAACAAGATCCTGGCTGGTTCCTTTGGGTTAACTTCAGTAGGTTCGGTCGGTTCGACTTAGTTCGGTTGACCTTGAAATATCTTTTTTTATTTTTATTTTTAAAGATATTGTGTTTAAATTTTCTATAATTTAATTTTTTTTTTTAATTTTTAAGATGTCTTGTTTCAATCTCCTACAGTTCAATTTTCGATTTTTGATAATTTCTTACGTTTTTTTTTTATCTATTGCAAAATTCTATTCTCGGGTAGGCTTCACTTACGTTCAGTTCAGTTGGTTTGGGTTGACCTCGAATTTTTTCTTTTTTAATTTTAAAATGTGGCGTTTAAATCCTTAACGATTTTTGTTTACTTTCTTCATTTTTAAAATATTTAATTCTTAACATTTTTTTCTTTCATTTTTTTACTGCTTTTTGGCACGTTGTGACTTGGCTGTTGTAAATTGTCGTGTGCTTATTGTCATCGCCAATAGAGGGCGCAAGCGTTTTTGTCTCGTTGACGCAAGCAAAGGCTGTCGGATTTAATACGAAACGAAACGTTTTAAAGACTTGCACAGTATTAAGCGGCAAATTCAAATCCAGCATCTGCCGAGCATATTACTGGGGATGTTCGCGACCGTTCTGTTATGTTACAGCGTTTTCGAGGAATGTTACGGTTGAAAAAACTCAAAAACAAAATTAGCAAGGAATTTGAATACATCTGCCGCGCCTTGAGACTAAAGCTAACCTAGGACAATTAAATTTAAAAAATATATTAAAAAAGAAGAAGATCGATTTTAATAAAGAAAAGTATCAATTTGAGAAAGTTTCTAGCAGAGAATCAGCTGCAATTTTAGCCTAAGCGGGAGCTCTAAAGGAAGAAGAGAAAAATACTTCAAAATTTAAAAACGAACCCCAGCCAAGAAGAAAATTCAAAGAAAAGCGAAATAAGTAGTGAAAACTGAAACGTGAATTATCAAGTTTAAGGGAAAAAAAAATTAAAAATTTTACAGAGATCCAAAAAAAAATTGATTATTTTTTTTTAATTAAAAAGCATTTCAAGGTCAACCCAATCCAACTGCGGAGAATCTGAGTGAAATCGTTTCGAATGAACTTGAAGAAGAAGAGAATCTAAAAGACAATTTAAAGAGCAAAATTAAAAATTAAAACAAAAATTTTAAAAACAAAATTTAGTACTTTGAAAAATGCTAATTCCGCTGAAATAGAGTTTACGACCGGGGTGCTTTTAAATAATTATTTTTTCTGTTTTAATCAAGAGCAATTAATTGATTTTTAATTGTATTTATTTAAATAATTGCGGAATTTGTTGAATCGTTGGAATGAGTGAACTCATTCCAACTGAACTTGAAGAAGAAGAGAATTTAAAAGATAATTTAAAAAGTAAAATTAAAAATTAGAACAAAAATTTTAAAAACAAAATTTAGTACTTTAAAAGATACTAGTTCTGCTGAAATAAAGTTTACGACTTTGCTTTTAAATAATTATTCTTGCTATGTTTTACTCAAGAGCTATTAATTCATTTTTAATTGTATTTAATTTTGGCGCCCCTCTGACCAGGCGTTTTCATATTGTTACAGCTGTGAGTTGCGACGCCAATGAATTCTGCTTTCGCAAGGTTGGTAGAGCTGGACTGTGTATTGGAAGGTTGCCTTGATCAGGGGAGGGGTAACTCGTTACGTCATGCACGCGACAAATTCCATTGAGTATATTATATATAGTAAGTTTAAGGGTGGGTTGCATAAAACATTTGAGTCAGGATTAAAAATTTAAGCCTCACTTGGAATGTATCACACAATAAGCTGTACCGTTACGGATTAAATTCCCAGTTATTTTCGACAACCACGTGTGGTATGTGCTTCATCTAACCAGGTGGTGACATTGTGTCCGGAACTAACGCTAACGCCGTTTAATATCAAGGCTTTCATTGGTCTTAGATGGTCAGGCTATTTATGATTATGATTGGCCGGTCGATAATCTCTTCCGGCTTCCTCAATTTTTACGCCTCGCGTCATTATCGTTTCGACACATCAAAGTGTGTGGTCTCCCGAGAATTTGTGCATGATTGTGGCAGGCGTAGAATTTTAAAAATACAGTGGATCTGGAATTCCTTGAGTCGGTTGATTTATTTCAAGCAAATTCTTCCGAGCGGATACATCGTTTCTGCGTTGAAAAACAGAGGTAATTTAGGTTGCGATGTTAGGAAACAGAGGTAATTTAGGTAGCGTGAGCCATGCTCGTAATTGATTTCTTTGTTTCGATAGAGGAATCCGCTTTTTCTTTTCCCCGCTTTTCCTTTGCGCGTACTTCTTTTCCTACCGGGGGAATGTACGTTTTGAGTACGACACATTTTCTCGTGGCCAACGCTAAATGATCGGCATGTCTTCTCGAAGGTCATCGATGCGCGACTGTTGGTACGAGGACCTTGATGGAAGTTCGACGTTTCCACGTGTGGCGGTATCCCCCGCAGACATTTATTCGGGACTGACAGACAGAGCACAACTAATCAGCTAGGACCCCGAAATCGTTGTTTTTTAATTAACGTACGTTATAATTTGACTTAAGTATGTTTGAGTAATAATTTAGCGATTAAACTTAGTTTAATTTAAGTAAAGTGGATTATCGCTTTACATTTTCTGAAGGCTGGTAGTGGACCTGATTGTACCTATAATATTTGCTCCCGGAAGTGATAGGTTATATTATTAAAAATCTAAATATGTAGATGCATTTTGTGCAATGACAGACTATAATGAGTGCCCGAATGTTAAAGTTTTCGAAAATTAGCGCAAGCCGTCAACCCTTGGGAGTAGGTTTTACAGTGCGCAGTGATCAGTTGGGGTTCTTCCTTGCGCCCTTATTATTTGTAAATATATTAAACGAGGGGCAAGGTACGAATTTGATTTGAAGCAAGATTAGTCTTAAGGGTTCAAGATAGTAAGTCTGTTAAATCTAGAGACATAATGAACGGGGGGGAAAACCCTCTTAAACTCTCGACTTTTTCGCACGTCAATTAAAGAGAGAAAGAGAGAGAGAGATTTTGAAAGAGGAGATGAGTGCAGATCCAGCAAGCCAGACGTAAAAAGAAATATTAAGCGTTCCGGCACGCGGATGTGGAATAATCCGCGAAGAGGGCAGAAAGATTTCGAATCAATAACTCCGTGCGACCGGGAACGAAGGTATTTAAACTCCTCTCCCTCTTCTGCATTTGCCTCTGAACGTATTCGTTTACATTACCATATAAATGCGCGATCGAACGATACCTCCGGAGAAATTTATGGTGTGCCGATGGTTTAGAAAGAAAAAAAAAACCTCATCATAATAAATACATAAGTTAAAAGGTACTGTTGGACTTCCCGATTCTTTCTTTCTTGCTTGCTTCATCCGCGATCACGCCTTTCAGGTGAGATTCTTTCTATCAGTGATGTAAAATGACGGTCATTTGGTCATTTAACTAAAAATGACGGTCATTTTGTCCTCATCATCAATCGCATATTAAATGAAATAAATACAAATTTTTACGAAACGAAATTTAAATCAAATCAAAGCACGAGGACAAAAAATTGTTTCCATAGGACTAATACGTAGCTTAAAGTTAAACTCCAATTAAAAGAACTGCTTCCTAAACAGTTTCATAAATTCTTACAGTTTACAGATAAGGCATATAACACTCGCAAGTGAAATTAAAATCTTTTATCTAAACTAAGTCATTAAAATTTATCAAAGTCAAAACGGTCCATGTTGTGAGGGGGCCGCCAGCCTTGCAATCGCAACGTCGTGGGTTCGAAGGACGCTCGAATTAATTCTCGGGAAGGTCGGTATTCACTTCAGGTCCTTATTCAGTGCTACGGATACAATTCGATACCAAGTTAATGACTTAACACCCAAATATCAGTCTCCATTTGCTCATTTCTTCGTCAGTGTCTGTACCTGAACTTGATTTTGGCTAGACTGCTTCACGTTTTATAGTTAACTTGTTTCTTGTTTTTTTTTTTTGTGAGGATATGGTTATGACAGTCATATATTAAAAATGACAGTCGTTTATTAAAAATGACAGTCGTTTATTAAAATCATGGTTGTGTATCGTACACAGAGTCATTTTTAAAATCACCAATCATTGTGACGTGACCGTCATTTTTATTGTGACCACTGTCATGACCGGTGTCATTTAAGGAACTTACATCACTACTTTCTATTAATGTAACAATGTCCATTGTAGATATTTATTTTTATTATTTGTAGATAACGCTTGACAGGTTTTAGCTGAAGAGGCGATACTGGTGGTGAAGTGCGCCCCCCCCCCTCTATTTTTATGGCGACGTTTATTCTTCTTTAATTTATGATACACACGAGATTTTGCGGAAAAGATAAAAGTGATATCTACAATATATGATTCTTAAAAAAAAAACTAAATCTTTGCCTTTTTAGAACCGTCAGAGGCGTAACTAGAAGTTAGTTCGCCGGGTTGCAAAACTTTTAATAACGCCGTTTACTATTACATATTATTACACAGGAAGTAACTTAAAGATTGCCAGAAATTTGAAATGTTGATACCTCGATTTATTTTAAGCAGAAAGGTTTTTACAATCAATAGGCGTGACAGTTACATTTTTGTTTAAATTTAAGCATAGAATTTTTTTAAATCTACTTTTTATACCACAGAATTTACATTTTTTATATTAACGACATTATACAGGGTGTTTCAAGAGTAAGTTTCAGTATTTCAGGTGATGACTATATTAGGCAACTTAAGTAAAAAAAAGTTCATTTAAAAGATTTTCAATTTTTTCAATTTCGAAAATTTTCAATTTTCAACAAACAGTAAGCGCATTTCCATTACAAGACTTGGTAAACAAGTATCAGCGACATGATCGTTAAAAATACCTCATCGGAAAGACTTCTCAAGTACTTGTTACAAGTCGCATTTAGAAATACAAAGGGTTTAACGTTTGCCAATTGTCTTATCCAGTTTGTCCAATAAAAATTTAATTTCTTTGCTTCGGAGTACTGTAGGGCAGCGTCTGTGGTACCTTGGCGCCGGATTATTTCGCAACCCCTGCAACCCCTATTGCCACGCCACTGTTAAAACCACTTCATTCAAGTATATAGGTTATTGTGATGCTGCAGTCTATACTTAGGCAATTTGAATGCGTTTTTTACAAAAAAATATTTCATGTTTGATATTTGTATAGTTTGTATATCATAAATACAGGATAGATACAGCGTGTTTCTATACTGCGGACTATATTTTGCAATTATAAATACGTCGGGACAAAACTATGAAATGAAAACAGAAAACGTATTTAATTCACGACCGTTGGAAATGACTTTGTTTATCAAATAAAAGTGTCTTCTTGGAAGAAAGTGATATTTATACAGGGTATTGCGATACTGCAGGCCATAATTGGGCAATTATGTACGTGGTTTTTACAAAAGAATATTTCATACATACCTATTTTTAAAAATATGATAGATACAGCGTTGAATGAATTATAATTTTTTTTGTTTTCGTTGAATAATTTTGCACTGACACATTTACAATTGCAGAAGTGTAAACTGCAATGCAGTAATACGCTGTATCTATCATATTTTTATAATATACAAGCAATATAAGCATCCAGAAAAATATATTTTGTAAAAATCTCGTATATAATTGCCTAATTGTAATACCCTGTATACCGGGCGGAATATCAAAAACCTTTGATGCTATAACTTCCTGATTTTTTATCCGATTTTAAGAAATGATACGTCAAACAAAATTGCTTTAAAAACATTTTAACCTGACCGGCAAAAATATTATTTTTAACGTCTATTTTTCGACGGATCGCACCCAACTTAATTTTTTTTAATTATACTATATATTTTTCTGCGCTTCTTCTATTACAAATTTTGTTTCTGAATACATCTATATTACAATTTATTTTTAAATTTCTTTTAATTTTATTTATTTATTTTTAATTTTTTTTTAATTTTACTTATTTATTTAACGTCACTTGGTTGTAATTCGGTAGGAAAACGATTTCTGTAAAGTCTCAAGGCAGCTGTCATTACTGTCCATGATACTTTGTTTCATAAATAATTACTTAGTTTCTCGAAAAAGCGATAAATGGTTCTCATCATAACTTTTTCTCCTGAATTTTGTTTAATTTTTCAAGGTCGTGACGTTTTGAATAAAAAAATAAATGGTCATCTTATGTATACACCATCTTTTCATGTCTAAACGTGATGAACATTAAACTCAAAATATTTCTTACGACGATCATTTTAATACGTAACTGCCTGACTATAGACGGCAGTATAGTAATACCCTGTACACAATTTCTTTTTTTTTGTTGCAAGACAGCATTTTATGTTCAGGCAAAACAACTCTTTTATTTAAGCTCTTAGCTTCCAGCAAGTCAGCCCAGATTGCACTGGGGTTCTAAAGCATCCCCTGTATAGCGCTGTTTCGGCCCTAATCGGTACCTCATCAGCAAAAGAGTCGCTCGAGAAATTCCACAGCAATCCGAACAACTTAATTTCTGCAAGTTTTGAACACTTTTTGTTTCTCCGAGTGTAATGACATCGCTTGACGAGATGACAACAATTTTAACAATGCAAAACAATTTTGTTTGTGCAACGGCCGTTTGTGGTTGGTAAGCCAACGAGAAAGATACGCACTTATAAACAAAATAAAATAAAAAAATAAACAAGAACATGTTGGCTCAAACGGATCTGTTAATTTTGTACATACTTATTAAACGTAGGGGGGGATTCATCGACACGCATTGTAAGCGTTCGTGTTCCGTCGAAGCTAAAAGGCGGCGGTAACCATTTCCCATTCAAATCCCCATTCCCATCCTATTCAATTTCGACTTTCGTTCATGTATTAAGCTAAACCAATACCGCCCTCTAATAATAGGCCTGAGTCATCGCGTAGGAATACGTATACGAATAAGTATTATCAAGTTTCCAGATTGGACTGCGACGCAAGAAGCGTTTCGCTGTTGCGCCATGAAAATCTATGCGCTCCCCTTACTAATAAGTAATCTTAGGACATTTATATGGGTATTCACGGTCACTTCGTCTTTTGAGTGCAACACGCACGCTCGCCGCCAATTCATGAACGCCGAGCTATCAATGCGATTAATATGGCGGAGAGTACACGATCGCGATACCCCCTACTTAACGTGCCGTTTACGAGAATGACATTGAGTTCCATACTTTCATCCGATACTTGCTAATAAGGTCGGAAAAAACAACTCAAACTGGTGAATAATATCTGGGCTCGACCGCATTTCGGTCGTCAATTTTGTCACCCTACCTAATAAATCAGGCCTGTATGAAGCGGGCGTTGGCTTTGTCTTTTACCATTTATTTTTTCGTATTTCCTTGAAATTTTTAATATTTATCTTTTTTTATTTCGGTAAGGTTTGATCTAATCTTGCCCTCTCCTAAACAAGATCCTGGCTGGTTCATTTGGGTTTACTTCAGTAGGTTCGGTCGGTTCGACTTAGTTCGGTTGACCTTGAAATATATTTTTTTTTAATTTTTAAAGATATTGTGTTTAAATTTTCTATAATTTAATTTTTTTTAAAATTTTTAAGATGTCTTGTTTCAATCTCCTACAGTTTAATTTTCGATTTTTGATAATTTCTTACGTTTTTTTTTATCTATTGCAAAATTCTATTCTCGGGTAGGCTTCACTTAAGTTCAGTTCAGTTGGTTTGGGTTGACCTGGAATTTTTTCTTTTTTAATTTTAAAATATGGCGTTTAAATCCTCAACGATTTTTGTTTACTTTCTTCATTTTTAAAATATTTAATTTTTAATATTTTTGCTTTCAATTTTTTACTGTTTTTTTTCGGATTTCCTTGAAATTTTTAATTTTTGACTTCACTTAAATTCAGTCCAGTTGGTTTGGATTGACCTGGATTTTTTTTTTAATTTTAAAGTAAATGCTTAAATTCTTAACGATTTCTTACTTTTTTCATTTTTAACATTTTTTCTTTCAATCTTTTCCGGGAGTTTTTTCGGATTTTTTTTGTTTCGGTAAAGTTTGATCTAATTTTGCTCTCCCCTAAGCAAGCTCCTGGTCACGCCCGTGCCCATTAAATTTATTCAGAAAATGCATCTTCTTTTCCTACTTGGATTTTTTTTTATTTTAAAATGAATGCTTAAATTCTTAACGCTTTTTTACTTTTTCCATTTTTAAAATATCTAATTTTTAACATTTTTTCTTTCAATCTTTTACAGTTTTTTTTTGTATTTCCTTGAAATTTTTAATATTTATCTTTTTTTATTTCGGGAAGGTTTGATCTAATCTTGCCCTCTCCTAAACAAGATCCTGGCTGGTTCCTTTGGGTTTACTTCAGTAGGTTCGGTCGGTTCGACTTAGTTCGGTTGACCTTGAAATACCTTTTTTTTTTTTTTAAAGATATTGTGTTTAAATTTTCTATAATTTAATTTTTTTTTTAATTTTTAAGATGTCTTGTTTCAATCTCTTACAGTTTAATTTTCGATTTTTGATAATTTCTTACGTTTTTTTTATCTATTGCAAAATTCTATTCTCGGGTAGGCGTCACTTAAGTTCAGTTCAGTTGGTTTGGGTTAACCTGGAATTTTTTCTTTTTTAATTTTAAAATATGGCGTTTAAATCCTCAACGATTTTTGTTTACTTTCTTCATTTTTAAAATATTTAATATTTAACATTTTTGCTTTCAATTTTTTACTGTTTTTTTTTCGGATTTCCTTGAAATTTTTAATTTTTGGCTTCACTTAAATTCAGTCCAGTTGGTTTGGATTGACCTGGAATTTTTTTTTTTAATTTTAAAATAAATGCTTAAATTCTTAACGATTTCTTACTTTTTTCATTTTTAACATTTTTTCTTTCAATCTTTTCCGGGAGTTTTTTCGGATTTCCTTGAAATTTTTTATTTTTAACATTTTTTTGTTTCGGTAAAGTTTAATCTAATTTTGCTCTCCCCTAAGCAAGCTCCTGGTCACGCCCGTGCCCATTAAATTTATTCAGAAAATGCATCTTCTTTTCCTACTTGGATTTTTTTTTATTTTAAAATGAATGCTTAAATTCTTAACGTTTTTTTAATTTTTTCATTTTTAAAATATCTAATTTTTAACATTTTTTCTTTCAATCTTTTACAGTTTTTTTTTTTGGATTTCCTTGAAATTTTTATTTTTTATCATTTTTTTGTTTCAACACCCATTTCCATCAAATTTATCCAAAAAAGCACCTTCTTTCCCTTTTGCAATTGTTGCCCACCCGCAGTAAATCTTCACGAGCCGCTACTGCGCGGCCCACGTTTAACGCAAACTTGATCACAACATGAAAACCGTTCAATTTCGAACATGCATCCATAGGAACTTTTTTCTTTATTTTGACCAGCAGAATGCGTCCACGAAGCAACGGTCGGAATTTTTTTTACACCCTGTATATTACACAGGGACATCTATTTTGTTTTTTTTTTGTTTTTTAGGCGCGACTTAAACATTAATTCCGCCCCACCTCAAGGTCAACTCAACTCCAACAGTACTTAAAATTTAAATAACCAAGTTCAAGCCAGTCCAAGAAAAAAATGAAAACTTAAAAAATGACGAACCCGCGAGAAAGTCAAAAATAAAAAATATTTGACAAAAAATTAAGGCAAGAATATATTAAACTTTTTTATGATTCACACATATTATACAATTTTTTTTACAAAATAGTCCACACCGCTAAAGCAAAGTTACACGTAATTTAAACTTGAGAGGTTATTCTACATAAAACGCGAAGGATCAGTACTGCTCGAACAGCTGGATTGACTTAAGTCTCAGGATGGTAAAACACTTCGATCAACTTAAATAATTAACCCAACACGTTATCGTATGTACTTTAATTTAATGTAATGCACTAGCATATGCCAGAATTATATACGCTTTAAACAAAAAGCGAAATAACATTAAGATAAAGCAGGTATGTTTTACGTAGTAGTCAGCTAATTACGTCATTGGTTTCAAAATTCCGTAGTTAGAGGGCGTACGCAGTCCACGTCGCTTGAACTTAGTCGATGCTCACGAATATATGGCCCTGCATTGAAAGGAATCTGTTGCCGAAAGAAAATAAGAAATGTAACAACGTGCATAATGGCTGCTTGAATTCACTGGAATCTTTCGATTTGTTGGTTCGAGGTGAGACAAGTTCAATATAAGTATAAGTTAGTCGATGCTAACGTCGCTCACGGTCGTGCTCTAAACTAATTGCCGATTCTCCTTCGGGTACGTGAATTTTAGATGAACTTGCCGAACGTCGAAGCAAAGCGGTACCTCGAAAATGCGATTCCAGTGGAATCTCTTAAGTTAGGATACACGTTCACCGTGTCCTTCAACTGCTGCCAATGCTCACGAATATATGCCCCTGCAATAGAACGAATCTGTTGCCGGAAGAAAATAAGAAACGTAGCAACGTGTAAATTTTTCGATTTGTTGATTTAAGATGATAATTCCGGTTAAACTGTTTAGTTGAATTTTGCGACAACAATTTACGAAAATACATGTGTGCTCTAACGCTTTCCGATGTTCCTTAGAATGAGAATGGAGGCGGAAACTACTCGGATACAGAAAATGGTCGACCAATCAAGAATTAGGTAGCGGTAGAACGTTGCAACGGCAGACCAATAACGGACTTTAAACAAAAAGCGAAATAAAATAAAATTAAAGAGTAACGTTACATAGTAGTCAGCTAATTACGTCATTGGCTTCAAAATTCCATAGTTAGAGGGCGTACGCAGTCCACGTCGCTTGAAGTTAGTCGATGTCCCTACAATAAAACGAATCTGTTGCCGAAAGAAAATAATAAATGTAGCAACATGCTTAGGGCTAGTATTTCAAACGGCGCATAATCGTCATTTCCGATTTCCGGGAGATGTTGCCAAGTCTACAGACGAACTAAACGACTACGCGTTATTGCCGGTTCGGGGAACAGTTCGAACCGTAACAAATTTTACAATTTTTCCAATTTCTTTAAGACTGAATAAGTTTAAAAAGTAAATCAAATAATCCCAGTGTGAAGGTAACTTCACAATATTCTATCAAATGAAATATATTTCCGTATTGGTCGCGCCCAAAAACTTGAACAAAATATTGACCCATTTAATCAGTTTTAATGATTTTTCTCTTCGTAATATTTGCAACAAATGAATTTTTTTTTATGTGCATATCTGGGAATCTTGTTTATTGAACGACCGGGATTTTAAAAATATTCGGAGAAATAAATAATATTGGACACAACAAAATACTAAACTAAACTTAGACATGATGAGGCTTTTCTGAATTCCCTGACTTTTCTTGGTTTTCCCAGTGAGTGAGAATCATGTTCTCCTAGACAAGAATTCATAACTCCGATTCCCAAAACTCTAAAGGACCTTTAGAGGTTCATCGGCCACCAGCCGACCACTGTAAGTTCAGCGACACCTTTCACCGACCTCTAGAGGTTCATCGGTCCCCAGCCGACCCCTGTAGGTTCAACGACACCTTTCACCGACCTCTAGAGGTTCATCGACGCCAAGCCGACCCCTGTAGATTCATCGACACCTTTCACCCCAAGGGGTCGTTATCCACTCCGTTGAGAATTCCCGTTTTTAACATCACACTGTATGTCAGGAACAGAAAAAGACGTTATATACTACGAACACAATCATTCGCGATTACGATTGATTACGATTCAAAACGATTGCCTAAATAAAATAGCGCACGTATTTCATAATTTAATTTACCAAAATGACAATAATAAAACGCGCCCCGTATAAATAAATTTGCGCGCGGCGGCGCGTCCATAAAAAAAAAAATAATGCCCCAGAATTACCAAATCGCATGTCTGCTATTAATCAGTGTCGTCCCGCTAATAATAAATGCGCCGTTAAAAAGCTCGGGGCTTTATAAATTTAACGCTTTGAATTTTATTAATTACGAACGACTCTGACTCTCTCTCGCGCACACAGAAACAAAACACGCCGGCATGATTTTATTTTTAAGAAGGTCGAAATTTCGAAAGGGCGGGTGGGCGGGCGGCGCGGCGCGGCGGGGCGGGCTTTTGTTAAACAGGCATGAAATGACGACTGTTGGCTGTTCATTATGTTTGGTTATTCAATGTCGAATTATTGATTCACCGCTAAACATCTAATCAGTACTCGCAAGCCGTCACGCCAGATAACGTGGATCGATATGTCGTGTGCTCCCCCGGCAGAGCAGAAACCTCCTCGTCCGGCCGATTGTTGGCGCTCGCCCCCTCCCCCCCGGTTCGACTCAATTTACCACTTTCGTTCCGTTTATATCCCAATCAGCCATAGATTCTCCAATTTCCTTGCTCAGCTTTTAAGGACGTCGAACGTCGTTAAACGCGCTCTCTTCACCGTCGTCACAGATCACAGGCAAAAGGACCCCCTTTCCCCCCCGTCCCCCGCCCTATAACAGGTTAAAGCACTAAGGAGGGCAATTCGTCCTTAACTTGCTAATAAATTACTGCGCGGCTTCGATCATAAACCAATGAGATCGTTTCATCCACAGAGACTTTGAAAAAAGACGTTTAGCCAACGCCCGCTTCATACAGGCCTGATTTATTAGGTGGGGTGACGAAATTGAGGGCTCAAAAGCGATCCAGCCCAGAAATTATTCACCAAATTAAGTTGTCTTTTTTCCGTCCTTATGAGTAAGTATCGGATCAAAGTATGGAAGTCAATGTCATTCTCATAAGCGGCACGTTAAGTAGGCGGAATCCCGATCGCCTATTTTGCATTTGTTATCGCATATTCATCGCATTAATAGCCCGGCGCTCATGAACTGGCGGTGAGCGTGCGTCTTGCATTCAAAAGACGAAGTGACCGTGAATACCCATACAAATGTCCTAAGATTGCTTATTAGTAAGGGGAGCGAATAGATTTTCACGGCTCAACAACGAAACGCTTATTGCGTCGCAGTCCAATCCGGAAACCTGATGATACTCTGAGGTCTGATATTCCTACGCCACGATTCGTGCTTGTTATTAGAAGACGGTGTGTTGGTTTAACTTAATACATAAAAGAAAGTCGAAATTGAATGGGATTGGGATGGAAGATAGTTACAGCCGCCTGTTAGCTAATAAATTCTGTAGTACATGAACATGCTGTATCTGTCATACGTTTATGCTATATGTATAAACAGTATAAACATCAAATATGCAACATGTTTTCATGAAAATCACATTTATAATAATAAAGACTTCAGCATCGTAATACCCTGTAGACACCCTGTTGAATTTCAAGGAAATGCGAAGAAAAAAACAGTAAAAAATTGAAAGCAAAAATGTTAAAAATTAAATATTTTAAAAATAAAGAAAGTAAAAAAAAATCGTTAAGAATTTAAACGCCATATTTTAAAATTAAAAAAGAAAAGTTCCAGGTCAACCCAAACCAACTGAACTGAACTGAACCTAAGTGAAGCCAACCCAAGGAAAATAATTTTACGATACATAACAAAAATGTACTAAAATTACAAAAAATCGAAATTATACTGTAAGAGATTGAAACTCGTCTCGAGTTCGATTGGCTTTCGAAGGCTTCATTTCTCTTGAGATTCTAGAAATTAGAGTTCCTTTACTTCTTTTTTGTTTCAAGTTTTTTGAGTTGTGCCCGATTTAAGTTGAGTAGGCCTACTTCCAGATTTAGTTTTCGCTTCCTGAAACTCGATTTTTTTTGCTTATCTTTAAGTTTTAGTGTCGTTCTAGGTTTTTCTTGGATCGTGTTAAAGTTAAGTTGAATTGAGCAGAGTTGACCAGAGTTGTTTGACCTTGGTTGAACTTGACAAAGTCCATAGAGAGAAAAAGGACGATTACGTCCAAAAAAGAGAGAGACCAATTTAGTTTTAATTTCTTTAAATTATAATTTGTTGTCAATTTTTATGTTTTAATTTCTTTTAGTTTCGTTTGAGCTTTCATCCTTTTGTTAATTTAAGTTCTTTTTTTTTAGTTCGATTGGGTCGGGCTTCGCCTACTTCCAATTCGGTTTTAATTTCCTCAAATTAATTCTTTGTTTGCCTATTTTTAAGTTTTAGCGTCGTTCTAGATTTTAATTTTTTTGGTTTCGTTTTGGGCTTTCGTTCCATACTTTTTTTTAAGTTGTTTATTTATTTATTGTTATAAGTTAGATCGATGTAAGTCGATTTGGATTTGATTGGCTTTCGGAGGCTTCATTTCTCTTGAGCTTCGCAAAATTAGAGTTTCTTCAGTTCTTTTTTGAGTTTCATTTTTTGTTTTTTGTTTTCATTCAATTTAAATTGAGACGAGTTGGATTGGCCTACCTCCAAATTCAGTTTTAGAGATCAATTTAGTTTTAATTTCTTTGAACTATTGTTTTTCTTGTCTATTTTTAAGTTTTAATTTCTTTTAGTTTCGTTTGAGCTTTCGTTCTTTTTTTTTTAATTTTGAGTTCTTTTTTTAAAATCGATCGAAATAAGTCGACTTGAGTTTGATTGGCCTTCGAAGGCTTCATTTCTCTTGAGCTTCTCCAAATTCGAGTTTCTTCAGTTCTTTTTTGAGTTTCACTTTTTGTTTTTTGTTTTTATTCAATTTAAATTGAGACGAGTTGGGTTGGCCTACTTCCAAATTCAGTTTTAGAGATCAATTTAGTTTTAATTTCTTTGAATTATTGTTTTTCTTGTCTATTTTTAAGTTTTAATTTCTTTTAGTTTCGTTTGAGCCTTCGTTCTTTTTTTTTAATTTTGAGTTCTTTTTTTAAGATCGATCGAAATAAGTCGACTTGAGTTTGATTGGCCTTCGAAGGCTTCATTTCTCTTGAGCTTCTCCAAATTCGAGTTTCTTCAGTTCTTTTTTGAGTTTCATTTTTTGTTTTTTGTTTTCATTCAATTTAAATTGAGACGAGTTGGGTTGGCCTACTTCCAAATTCAGTTTTAGAGATCAATTTAGTTTTAATTTCTTTGAATTATTGTTTTTTTTGTCTATTTTTAAGTTTTAATTTCTTTTAGTTTCGTTTGAGCTTTCGTTCTTTTTTTTTTTTTAATTTTGAGTTCTTTTTTTAAAATCGATCGAAATAAGTCGACTTGAGTTTGATTGGCCTTCGAAGGCTTCATTTCTCTTGAGCTTCTCCAAATTCGAGTTTCTTCAGTTCTTTTTTGAGTTTCATTTTTTGTTTTTTGTTTTCATTCAATTTAAATTGAGACGAGTTGGGTTGGCCTACCTCCAAATTCAGTTTTAGAGATCAATTTAGTTTTAATTTCTTTGAATTATTGTTTTTCTTGTCTATTTTTAAGTTTTAATTTCTTTTAGTTTCGTTTCAGCTTTCGTTCTTTTTTTTTAATTTTGAGTTCTTTTTTTAAAATCGATCGAAATAAGTCGACTTGAGTTTGATTGGCCTTCGAAGGCTTCATTTCTCTTGAGCTTCTCCAAATTCGAGTTTCTTCAGTTCTTTTTTGAGTTTCATTTTTTGTTTTTTGTTTTCATTCAATTTAAATTGAGGCGAGTTGGATTGGCCTGCCTCCAAATTCAGTTTTAGAGATCAATTTAGTTTTAATTTCTTTGAATTATTGTTTTTTTTTGTCTATTTTTAAGTTTTAATTTCTTTTAGTTTCGTTTGAGCTTTCGTTCTTTTTTTTTTAATTTTGAGTTCTTTTTTTAAGATCGATCGAAATAAGTCGACTTGGGTTTGATTGGCCTTCGAAGGCTTAGTTTCTTTTTAGCTTCTCAAAATTCTTCAGTCATTTTTTGAGTTTTATTCTTATTTGTTTAAGTTTTTTTTTTTAATTGGATCGATTTAGGTTGAGTCGAGTTGAGCATGCCTACTTCCAAATTCAGTTTTGATTTCCTCAAACTTGATTTTACTTTTTTTTGCCTATTTTCATTTCAAGGTTTAGCGTCGTTCTGAATTTTTTCGTGATTTGTGTTAAGCTAGGTTGAGTTGGACAGAGTTGACCTTGCTTGACCTTGATCGAACTAGAAGAAGTCCACAGAAAGAAAAAGGAGGGAAAGGAAGACAGCGACGTCGATAAAGAAAGACCATAAATTACAATCTAGCTTTGTTTCTCCTTTTTTAATTTTTAATTTTAAGATTAGTTGAGTGTTTTAATTTTTCTGAACGCGATTTAATTTTTTGCCGCGTTTTTTACGTCTTTTTAGGCCACCTTGAATGTGTAATAATAATAATAATAATAATACTTTATTGAAATAACAATTTGCTAGCGACGCCACACAATATTTGAGCCTGTTGATTGCGCCCCCTTGCGGTCAACTCGGGTACTAAAAAATATTTTCTTTGAACTTCACTTGGTCACTTTTGACTATAATTTTTTTCTTCTCCCGAAGCTGTAGGTGTTACGGTTTGCTAAATTATACCGTCAGTGGCCGCCTGTATTGTGACACCCGGTATAATTGATTAAATAAAGTGCATCATTGAAATGAGATAGATGATGGTGGCCACATCGATGAACTTATCACGTCAAGGCTGCGGCCACACTGTCTGCCCCGGCGCAAGCAAATTAGCATCAAAAACGACGAAGACCATAAAAAGATTCCGCGAGACGAGAAAACCATCTCGTCGTCTCCCGGCTAATGAAATTAGTTTCCGCGCTGACCTTGCTTTCTGGTTCTTTCTCTCTCTCTCTCTCTCTCGCTCTCTTCGACAAGTCATTCGCATAAAGTAGCTGCTGCGAAACCCATTAAACCATGGAGCAATTAAAGCCTAGGCACTCGGTAAATGAGTAACGCTCCTAAACTGAATTGCAGGTGAATTACGCTTTTAATCTGGAAACGTTCGACTCAAACAAATGCATTATTTTGCGAAACGGCGGCGATAAATTTTCCGGAACAATGTGTTTGTTGTTCATTGGAAATAACAAAAAAAAAAAAAAAAACGCGCGGGGGGTTTTTGTTCTTTTCCGGAATATGAATGATGGACGGTTTCATTTTATATAACAACAACAACAAAAATATGATACTCCTATTTTTTAATCCTAATAATCATACTATTTTTATTTTTTTGTGTTTAGTTTAGTGAGGGATTGCACCAATTCCACAGTAAAAACACGAGCAGTTCCGCGTCGCCGGCCATTAGCAGAGATCGGAATCGCATATTTCAACGTCATCAGAATTCATTTATGAAACAAAGACAAATTTATTTTTAATTCATTTCCATACTTTCCCAAATAATCCAAGTAGACTTTGGTAGCTAAAATATGTGAGTCCGAATTCTAGGCGAATTAGAAAAACGTAGTACCATTAGTACAGATCGGAATTGCATATTTCAACGTCATCAAAACGAGTGATTCATTTATGAAACAAAGACAAATTTATTTTTAATTCATTTCCATACTTTCCGAAATAATCCAAGTAGACTTTAGTAGCTAAAATATGTGAGTCCGAATTCTAGGCGAATTAGAAAAACGTAGTACCATTAGTACAGATCGGAATTGCATATTTCAACGTCATCAAAACGAGTGATTCATTTATGATACAAAGACAAAGTTAGTTTTAATTCATTTCCATACTTTCCCAAATAATCCAAGTAGACTTTAGTAGCTAAAATATGTGAGTCCGAATTCTAGGCGAATTAGAAAAACGTAGTACCATTAGTACAGATCGGAATTGCATATTTCAACGTCATCAAAACGAGTGATTCATTTATGAAACAAAGACAAATTTATTTTTAATTCATTTCCATACTTTCCGAAATAATCCAAGTAGACTTTAGTAGCTAAAATATGTGAGTCCGAATTCTAGGCGAATTAGAAAAACGTAGTACCATTAGTACAGATCGGAATTGCATATTTCAACGTCATCAAAACGAGTGATTCATTTATGATACAAAGACAAAGTTAGTTTTAATTCATTTCCATACTTTCCCAAATAATCCAAGTAGACTTTAGTAGCTAAAATATGTGAGTCCGAATTCTAGGCGAATTAGAAAAACGTAGTACCATTAGTACAGATCGGAATTGCATATTTCAACGTCATCAAAACGAGTGATTCATTTATGAAACAAAGACAAAGTTATTTTTAATTCATTTCCATACTTTCCCAAATAATCCAAGTAGATTTTTAATTCAACGTACAGAGTTCTTCGTAGTGCAAGCATCATTTGACAGCGTAGTTAGAGCACGATGACGTAGCTAAAATATGTGATTCCAAACTCTAGGCGAATTAGAACAACGTAATACCAACAACCGCTTAATTAATAACGAATTTAACGTAGCAAGAAATTGTTATAAACGGCTGGGCCGGAATCGCTTCGGAGTCTCTTAAACTTAGAACAAAAGAGAGTCAAACAAATCGCCCCCATAACTTACCTTCCCAGTCGACGATTAAGTACAGCAGAAATTAATTCCTCCTGTGCCTCCACCAGCTCACATCAGCGAAGAGAAGGGACAGGGTTGCCAGTTTTTTTTACAGGCAACGTCGCCCCAAATCAAATTGTTGATGAAACATAGCTAACCAAAAGGCGCCGGAAGTTTTTTCAAGTCGCGTAACACGTGACGGTCGAAAGCAGAAAATTGCAGACAGTTACAGTTTCCTGTAATTTTGCTTTCTCCGAAATTTGTGCATCGAACCGTTTGAATGCGACTTCGCAGATTTTAGAAAAAAAAATTTGACTTGTCAAGTTTCGAGAACGTCGTATTATTTTTATTTTTTTTTAATTGAAAATGTAGCAAGGTTAATTAAAAACAAAATTAATTAAATAACTTCAGGCTCCATGAATTATTGTGTTATTATTCGAGGAAAGCAACAAAAGAAATTTCAAGCAAAAGACAACGATATCCGAAGAACAAAATAAATAGACAAAAACAAAAAATGAACAAAAGGTCGCCGAATTGTGATTTCAAAAATCGTAAGAAAAGTAACGAAAGAAGAAATGAAGCCCGCAAAGAAAATCAGAAACGAAAAAAAATGGCAATAAAATGCAAGGCTTAGATTGAAGACAAAAAACAAAAAAACAAAAGAAGGTCCACGACATCAAGCTAAACGAAAAAAAAAACAATTTTTCAGACTGTTTAGAAAATTAAAATAAAATAGTGGCATAGGAGGCCTGCAAGAAAAAAAATCGGAAACGAAATAGAGAAATATAAATAGCGACAATAAAATTCAAGGCATAAATTGAAGACAAGAAAGAAGAAAACAAAAGAAGATCGACAACATCAAGCTGAAGGAAAAACGACAATATTTCGAACTGTTGAGAAAATTAAAATAAACAAAAAAAAGATGAAGCCCAAAAAAAAAAATTGGAAACGAAAAAGAGAAATATAAAGCGTGACAATAAAATGCAAGGCAAAAATTGAAGGCAAGAAAAAAACAAAAGAAGATCGACAACATCAAGCCGAAGAAAAAGCGACAATATTTCGAACTATTTAGAAAATTGAAATAAAATAAAAAAACAAACAAATGCAGGCTGCAAAAAAAAAAAATCGGAAACGAAAAAGAGAAATAAAAGACACGGCAATAAAATGCGAGGCATAAATTGAAGACAAAGAAAACAAAAGAAGATCGACAACGCCAAGCTGAACGAAAAACAATTTTTTGGTCTATTTAGAAAATCGAAATAAAAAAAAAAACAAACAAATGAAGGCTGCAAGAAAAATCGGAAACGAAAAAGAGAAATAAAAGACGCGGCAATAAAATGCAAGGCATAAATTGAAGACAAGAAAAAAAAAACAAAAGATCGACAACATCAAGCCGAAGAAAAAACGACAATTTTTCGGACTATTTAGAAAATTGAAATAAAATAAAAAAGAAACAAATGAAGGCTGCAAAAAAAAATCGGAAACGAAAAAGAGAAATAAAAGAAAGACGCCACAATAAAATGCAAGGCATAAATTGAAAACAAAAGAAAGAAAACAAAAGAAGATCGACAACATCAAGCCGAAGGAAGAACGACAATATTTCGGACTATTTAGAAAATTGAAATAAAATTTTAAAAAAAAACGAACAAATGAAGGCTGCAAAAAAAATCGAAAACGAAAAAGAGAAATTTAAAACGCGACAATAAAATGCGAGGCATAAATTGAACACAAAAAAAACAAAAGAAAGAAGATCGACGCCAAACTGAACGAAAAAAACAATTTTTTGGACTATTCAGAAAATAAAAATAAAACAAATGAAACCTGCAAAAAAAAGATAAGAAACGAGAAGAGAAGAGGAAAAGAAACGGCTATAAAATACAAGGCATAAATTGAAGACAAATAAAACAAAAGAAGATCGACAACGCCAAGCTGAACGAAAAACAATTTTTTGGTCTATTTAGAAAATCGAAATAAAAAAAAAAAAAACAAACAAATGAAGGCTGCAAGAAAAATCGGAAACGAAAAAGAGAAATAAAAGAAACGGCAATAAAATGCAAGGCATAAATTCAACACAAAAAGAAAAACAAAAGAAGATCGACAACGCCAAACTGAAGGAAAAACAACAATTTTTCGTACTATTTAGAAAATTGAAATAAAAAAAAAAACAAATAAATCGTACAAAAAAAACGGAAACGGAAAAGAGAAATTAAAACAAAGGACAATAAAATACAAAGCATAAAATGAGCACAAAACGACAAACAAAAGAAGAACGACAACGCCAAGCTGAACGAAAAACAACATTTTTCCCCGATTATTTAGAAAATTCGTAGAAAATAAAAGGAAATTGGATAAAAGTCGATAAAACGATTTAGAAAATCGAAATGTAAATTAACGACTAAATACAGCACGTAAAACAAAAGATCACAACTGAGACGAAAAATAATTTGAAAAAAAAACTGATAGAAAACAAAACACATGCGTCAATCAACGAAATGTGAAAAATCAACTTGGTAAAAATAAACAAAAAAAAAAAAATACAAACGCACAAAATGAATTTAAAAAAAAGAAAACGGAAGTAATGCGGTCTTAAGAAAAAAATAATTAAAATTGACGAGTTTTTGCAAATAAAAACAAACTCGTAGGAAACAAGAGTTCTGTACAAAGGAGCCGGTGGAGTGTGAAAACCGAAAAGAAGAAAATTGCATAAAGAAACATAAAAATACAAAAGAACGGTTAGCCCCCCTCCGCAAAGAAAAACAAATAAATGAAGAAACGACGATTGTCAAGGCGAAAACCGACAGCAAACAATGAAAATGAAACAAATGAACCGCGAATACAATGCATCGATCCTTTAAAACGTAAAAACAAAACAGAAAAAAAATGACGCGAACAAAATAAGGAAAGAGAACGATTCTCGTCATATAATATCCATAAAAAAAAAACTAATAGAAAACAAAAGACAAGCGTCAACCAATAAAATATGAAAATTGATATAAATAAACAAAAAGGAAATACAAAAGCATAAAAAAAATTTAAAAAAAAAAAACAGAAGTACCACGATCTTAAGAAAAAGAAAATCGACGAGTTTTTGCAAGTTTTCGCTTAGATTCGGTTTAGTTGGGTAATTTTTATAAAGACATTGTCGACCTCCGGTAAAATGACGTCATATGTATTATTGTCATTATCGAGAGGCAAGAACCAGCGTATCAAAAAAAAATCTACTATCAAAACCGAAGTTTTCCGATCATATACGATCAGAAAGGATGAAACTCGCCAGTTTCGACTTAAGTATCATGGCACCCTGTATATAGCTAAGAAGTAATAAATATTAAATCTGCATAATAACGACAGGATTAACGATGTGCTTTCGCTTAAAGCGAGCGACAAATTAAGAATAAACTGACTTACGTCGTGCGTTCTATATTATGATATTCATAACCTCAAAATTAGCAATTTTATTCCGTTTCCAGGATCTAATTCGACCATCTGCCAAAACACAGAGAAAGAGAGCCAGCCAGGTCTTCCGAGTAATATATCAAACTCGTTTATAATTTAATATCTCTTGCGAACAGTTTTCAAATAAAGTACTAATTTAAGAGCGAACATATCGCCCGTCTGCAGATAGCGGCTTGTAAAAAGGGTTCGCAATTTATTGCTCTGCAAAACTGTGCACCCTGTGTGTATAATATGCACGCGATAATGAAAAATTAAAACTAATTGTAAAGGTTCGGATATACAGTACGTAGAGATGCAAGGTTTTTTTTTTCTAAAAATATTAAATTGCGACTTAATTAAATTCATAGTAAATTATAATGCGTCTAAGCTCGGAATGAAATGAGTCGGCCTCATTTCCTAGAATTGAGGTGCGCACGAGTTCAACGATATAGTGCAGCTGCAATATTACCCCTAATTTCAGCACTCAGTTAAGGACAATTTTTGCATAGCAAATTTAATATCCTATGTTCCCCGCTGGTGCAGCAATCTAAAAGGGAATAATGCTTAAGTAGTGCGGGAACGTATAAGAAATCGATCTTCCGGGTCCTTCGAGTGATGTCTCTTATCGAAATAAAAAATGATAAAATTTAAAAATTTTAGGGAAAACCAACTTAAAAAACGGTAGGAGATTGAAGAAAAAAATGTCAAAAATTAAATATTTTAAAAATGAAGAAAGGAAAAATCGTTAAGAATTTAAATACACAATATTTTAAAATAAAAATAAAAAAATTGAAGGTCAACTAAAATCAACTGAACTGAACCCAGGTGAAGCCAACTCGAGAAAAGGATTTTACAATAGTTAAAAAAAAAACGTAAGAAATTACCAAAAATCGAAAATTAAACTGTAAGAGATTGAAACAAGAAGTCTTCAAAATTAAAAATTAAAAAAAATTAAAATCGTAGGAAATTTAAACATAATGTCATAAAAAAATTAATTCAGCCCGTTTGTTTGCCTTCAACCAACCTCAACTACTCTCGCCGTTTTATAACCAAGATAAAATCTGCCCAACTACTCCACCTTAGCCATGCCCTTGGTCGTCGGAAACTTAAATTTATTTCTAATTTTTTTTTAATTTTTTGTTTGGGTTGGGCAGAGTTAAAGTGATTTGGATTGTATTGACCACGGTACGGATTGAACTTAATTTTAATAATTGAGCTTTAAAAAATTTTTGTGCTTTTAACTTTTACTGACTTTGAGATGTGTCGAACTTGAAATTTTAAGCGAACCCTAATTATTTTAATTGAAGTTGATTCTTACCCGTCCGGTTCAAGTTTACAAAAAAACTTTGCACTTCTAATTATTTTAATTTTTAATCAATTCTGTATTTAGTTTGCTTGGATTGGATTGGATTGGATTCAAGTCGACTATATTATTGTTCTGTCGGGTTGGAGCGAGTTTTTTTTTTTTAATTTTCCGTTTGGGTTCTGCAGAGTTGAATTGACTCAAGTTGGAATGACC
This sequence comes from Prosopocoilus inquinatus, assembly GCA_036172665.1. Lineage (NCBI taxonomy): Eukaryota > Metazoa > Arthropoda > Insecta > Coleoptera > Lucanidae > Prosopocoilus > Prosopocoilus inquinatus. Next base: position 73,319,388 of record CM069869.1, read on the forward strand.
TTCAAATGGGTTGGACTTTAACTTGAAGTGAGCTTTAATTTTTTGTTTAGATTCAGCAGCAGGGTTAGGTCGAGCTTAGTTGACTCTGAGACTGGCTTCTACTCAATTTTAATTGAGTTGTAATTTTATTTTAATTTTTAATCAATTCTCTATTAAAAAGAAATATGTTTTTTAATTGAGTTGAGTTGTTTTTTTTTGTATTTTCTGTTTGGGCAGCGTTGAATTGATTTTGAGTTGGGTTAACCTCCTTGAAATGGATTGGATTTAATTTTAGTTGAGCTTCAGAATATTTAACTTTCAGCTGAATCGGAGCAGAGTTAGTCGTTGAATGGGTTGAGCTTTAACTTGAAGTAAGCTTTAATTTTTTGTTTAGATTCAGCAGCAGAGTTAGGTCGAGCTTAGTTGACACTGAGACTGGGTTCAACTCAATTTTAATTGAGTTGTAATTTTATTTTAATTTTTAATCAATTCTCTATTAAAAAGAAGCATGTTTTTGAATTGAGTTGAGTTGTTTTTTTTTTGTATTTTCCATTTGGGCAGCGTTGAACTGATTTGTGTTGGGTTGACCTCCTTGAAATGGATTGGACTTAATTTTAGCTGAGCTTCAAAATATTGAATTTTTAGCTGAATCGGAGCAGAATTATGTCTGATATCTTCACCTCCCGATAAATTTATGTACCAGGTATTAACCTTGGAAACCATTGCATCGATGATAGTTTCTGAAGATATTACCTGGCAGATAAATTTATCCAGAGGTGAAGAAATTGGGCATTAGTCGTTGAATTTTTTTACTTTTGCAAACAGTGCGGCCTTTTTGTTTCTGAAATAGTAATATGGGAGGGGTACGGCCAATGACCAGTGGTGGTCGCAGGAGGTTTTTTTTTTTTGGCGCGTTGGCCCCTGACATGTTTGACCAAAATTTGAGATTGAATTGTTGAGAGGTGTCGTCGTCGACAATGACCAAAGGTGATCGTTGAAAGTTTTTCTGACGCTTATAGCTACTCCTTGTTGGCGTGGCCTTTTTTTTTCTGAAATAGTAGAATTCTTGAAACGGAAATCGACCAGTTAGGTATGAGTATGAGTAGTATGACCAATGCCCAAAGGCAGCTGCAAACAAAAGATTTTGGAACGCTGGCTCTTGCCTCCGTCGGTGACAACACGACGTCTTCCGCCAGAGGTTAAGGTTGATTTTTTTTCAGAGATGTTGTCGTCGAGAATGACCAGAGGTCGCCATTGAAAATTTTTCTGACGCTAGCTACTCCTCTTTGCTAATAGATACGTCCTTTTTATTTCCGAAATAGTAGTATTCTTGAAAAGGAAGAGGAAGTGAACCAGTCGGGTATGACCAATGGCCAAGGGTGGATGCAGGTTCTTGCCTCTGTCGATAATGACACGACGTCTTCCACCAGACGCTGAGGTTTATTTTCAAAAGGTGTTGTCGTCGACAATGACCAGAGGTCGCCGTGGAATTTTTTTGTTGGCGCTAGAGGAAATCGACTAGTCGGGTATGACCAACGCCCAGAGTTGGTTGCAGGAGATTTTTTTTACGCGCTGGTTCTTACCTCTGTCGATAAAGACACGACGTCCTCTATCATCAAACGTTGAGGTTGATTTTTAAGAGGTGTCGTCGTCGATAATGAACCAGAGATCGCCCTTGGATTTTTTTATTTATTTGTTGGAGGGTCAGCTTGAATCTTTAAGAAGTGTCGTCGTCGGCAATGGCCAGAGGTCGTCGTTGAAAGTTTTCCTGGCGCCACCTACTACTTCTTGCAAGCAGGTGTTGCCTTTTTATTTCTGAAATAGTAGGATTTTTGAAAAAGAGAAGGAAATCGACCAGTTGGATATGACCAATGGCCAAATGATGTGGTTGCAGGTTTTTTTTTCTTGCCTATGTCGATGATGAGATGACTGATGTCTTCCAGCAGATGTTGACGTTGATTTTTAAGAAGTGTCGTCGTCGATAATGAACCAGAAATCACCCTTGGATTTTTTAAATTTTTTTGCTTCGAGGGTGAGCTTGAATCTTTAAGTGTCGTCGTCGACAATGACCAAAGGTCGTCGTTGAAAGTTTTCCTGGCACCACCTACTACTTCTTACAAGCAGGTATTGCCTTTTTATTTCTGAAATAGTGGGATTTTTCAAAAGGACAAGGAAATCGACAGTTGGAGATGACCAATGGCCAGATGTGGTTGCAGGTCTTTTTTTTTCTTGCCTATATCGATGAAGAGATGACGTTTTCCAGCAGACGTTGAGGTCGATTTTTAAGAAGTGTGACCATGAACCAGAGATCGCCCTTGGATTTTTTAATTTATTTCTTGGAGGGTGAGCTTGAATCTTTAAGAAGGGTCGTCGTCGGCAATGGTCAGAGGTCATCGTTGAAAGTTTTTCTGGCACCACCTACTACTTTTTGCAAATAGGTGTTACCTTTTTATTTCTGAAATAGTGGGATTTTTCAAAAGGACAAGGAAATCGACCAGTTGGATATGGCCAATGGCCAGATGTGGTTGCAGGTCTTTTTTTTTCTTGCCTAAGTCGATGATGAGATGACGTCTTCCAGCAAACGTTCAGGTTGAATTTTGAGAAATGTCTTCGTCGATAATGAACCAGAAATCGCCCTTGGATTTTTTTATTTCTTTGCTTGGAGGGTGAGCTTGAATCTTTAAGTGTCGTCGTCGACAATGACCAGAGGTCGTCGTTGAAAGTTTTTCTGGGGCCACCTACTACTTTTTGCAAACAGGTGTTGCCCTTTTATTTCTGAAATAGTAGGATTTTTCAAAAGGACAAGGAAATCGAAACCAGTTGGATATGACCGATGGCCAGATGTGGTTGCAGTTCTTTTTTTTTTCTTGCCTATGTCGATGATGAGATGACGTCTTCCAACAGACGTTCAGGTTGATTTTTGAAAAATGTCGTCGTCGATAATGAACCAGAAATTGTCCTTGGATTTTTAAAATTTTTTTGCTTGGAGTGTAAGCTTGAATTTTTAAGTGTTGTCGCCGACAATGACCAGAGGTCATCGTTGAAAGTTTTCCTGGCGCCACTTACTACTTCTTGCAAGCAGGTGTTGCCTTTTTATTTCTGAAACAGTAGGATTTTTCAAAAGGAGAAGGAAATCGACCAGTTGGATGTGATCAATGGCCAGATGATGTGGTTGAAAGTCTTTTCTTTTTTCTTGCCTATGTCGATGATGAGACGACGTCTTCCAGCAGACATTGAGGTCGATTTTTAAGAAGTGTCGTCGTCAACAATGAACCAGAGATCGCCCTTGGATTTTTAAAATTTTTTTGCTTGGAGTGTAAGCTTGAATTTTTAAGTGTTGTCGCCGACAATGACCAGAGGTCATCGTTGAAAGTTTTCCTGGCGCCACTTACTACTTCTTGCAAGCAGGTGTTGCCTTTTTATTTCTGAAACAGTAGGATTTTTCAAAAGGAGAAGGAAATCGACCAGTTGGATGTGATCAATGGCCAGATGATGTGGTTGAAAGTCTTTTCTTTTTTCTTGCCTATGTCGATGATGAGACGACGTCTTCCAGCAGACATTGAGGTCGATTTTTAAGAAGTGTCGTCGTCAACAATGAACCAGAGATCGCCCTTGGATTTTTTAAATTTTTTTGCTTGGAGGGTGAGCTTGAATCTTCAAGTGTCGTCGTCGACAATGGCCAGAGGTCATCGTTGAAAGTTTTCCTGGCGCCACCTACTACTTCTTGCAAGCAGGTGTTGCCTTTTTATTTCTGAAACAGTAGGATTTTTCAAAAGGACAAGGAAATCGACCAGTTGGATATGACCAATGACCAAATGATGTGGTTGAAAGTCTTTTCTTTTTTCTTGCCTATGTCGATGATGAGACGACGTCTTCCAGCAGACGTTGAGGTTGATTTTTAAGAAGTGTCGTCGTCGACAATGAACCAGGCATCGTGCTTGGATTTTTTTATTTATTTCTTGGAGGGTGGACTTGAATCTTTAAGAAGTGTCGCCGTTGGCAATGCCCAGAGGTGATCGTTGAATTTTTTTTTTCTGGCGCCCACTACTACGAGGGCATCTTGCAACTGGGTGTGGTCGTCTTGTTTTCGAAGTGATTTGATTTGATTTGAAGAAGACCAGGGCTTCGCCACGAAGCAAAACCTTCCAAGGTTTCCAATTAGAAATAAATGGTCGCACACCACACTCGTTAGTTTCTTTGAACGAAGGATTCGTTTTGCCGTGAAATCCACACAATGCATGTCGGCCTTTAAAACAGGATCATGCACGGCGCTGCGTACGTGCCGCAGATACGAAAACCGATGGCCATTATTAGAGTGTGAGGTTGTTTGTGCATGATGTGAGGTGCGCGGGGCTAGAAAGTCGTCCATCGACACCTGGGTAGCATATTCTTGGGGCCGTTTCGGCAGAGGAGGAGGTGCGCGTCGCGAATCGGCGCGGCGGCGGCGGCGACCAGAAGACTTGGCCGAAGAAGTCGGTCCAAGTGAAACTAGGTGAACCAGTAGAGCGAGTCCGCGAGCTCCGTTCTCTGGCTCACTTGCTATCAAGGGCAGATGCGGACCACATCGCGAGGAGGCGCAGGCGCGCTTGGAGGGGCAGACACCTGTTTGTGTGTTTGACACTCGTGTTGTCAAACTGATAGTGTGCTGTTTATAGTGATTAGTGCAGAGATTAATGTTTTCGCACGTGCCGCCACTGGCCAAGTTCCGGTAATGTAAATTGGGGTCCGCGGTGGTGCGGCGGCGGCGTGGTTGGTTGCCCCAGAACTCTCTGGTGCGCGCCACATGACCGTGATAATATGTGTGTTATCAGTGAATTGGTGGTGCGACAATCACAATCAGTGAGTAGTGACAGGAAACAACCGTGTGGATTATTTTATTACCAACATGATCGGGGGATATTACGAGCGAAATCCTTTGCTCAAAGGAACCTTAACTAGGTAAGAAGGGGGGCGTTTCTTATTAACAACCATCCCAACATCATCATCATCATGATCATAATAATATCTTCCACCCCTCGAAGTTAACAAACAGCAACTTCTTCGCGATGGCCCCAGGTGCTGCTTCCTTCCGCGAAATGTACCTACTCCAATACACACGTAATTAAGCAGATGGTTTGCAGGAAAGTTTCGTTGTAATCAAGTTATTTTCAACGTGATTCCGATTTAATGCGAGCTTCGCCGTCGGTCGGTAATTAAACACACGGATCGCTTCGATTTTAGCCCATTGTTGGCCAAGAGCTAAGACAGAGGCATGCAATATGGCGGTGTTATTGCGAACACTTTCACCGCCGACAGGATTTCTAATCTATCTCTATTCACCTCCTCCCCCGCCCCCTCCGATTACCATTCTCTTTTCGTTTTCGCACGTACGAGTAACTGTCACTTCGCTAATAGCTCCTTGCTATTGAGAGATTTCGAACGCGGCCGGCGCGGCGCGGAAACTCGTCCGTCGTCATTGTTGTTCTTGGTTCAAACTGCGAACGCGCCCCTCCTCACAATTCATTTCCTGGAGTACGTACCTGGAAGAGCACAAAATTAATTTCGTCTTTGCATGCGTTTTAAACCACCACAAACCGACAGGCAAACAAATAAATACTTGCTTGAAATTGCCGAGGGGGGAATCCCTCTTGACGTGACGCAGTTATAATAAATAGACTTACCTCATACTTTACGATGAAGTACACAAACGGGTTATCTATTTATGCTAATGCGAATATTTACTTACTTGGCGATTCCCAGAACAGAACATCTCTTTTTTATAATTTTCGGTTTCACAAAACCTTCTTCCTCCACGCTTTCAAGCTTTCTCGATTTGTTAGGTTAGGTTACCGCGAAAATGATTTTGCTTTTTCTTGCTCGAATTCTTAAACGTTTGCAAAACCAAGACACGTTTATACAGTCTGCGAAAATACGGTAATCAGTAGGTTCGTACCTAATCGCGCAAGTTAAATTATGTTAAAAGAAGTAAACCTGAACTAAACGACCGAGATTAAAACGTGCGGGATCGTCTTGCGGAAACTGCACCGCACGGTTGGTAAAACAGCGCACTGTAGCTCGGTTGTTAATACCAGGGTGTCTAGATTTGGTTGACGTTTATCTTACTTGTTGGGGTTAGGTCCGGTTTTTCAATCACAGGTTAAACCTAACTCTCGGTTTATTTCCATGGTAACAAGTACGAAGACAATTGTTTCCATGGCAATAAACTGAAGGTTAAAGTTAACTTGTGATTGAAAAACCGTGCCTTAGGGTCGGTTTTTCAATCACAAGTTAACTTTAATCTTCAGTTTGTTGCTGTCATGGAAACAATTGTCTTCGTACTCGTTACCTTGGAAATAAACCGAGAGTTAAGTTTAACCTGTGATTGGAAAAACGGACCTTAAGAAACAAAATTAATACAAATGTGTTCGATGTAAATTGAAAATAATAATTAAAATAATAATAAGTGACTTTATTGTGCAAATCATAAAATAATACAATTAAATACTGTATGTTACTCCCTATATAAATTAATTAGATCAGAAAACTGCTATAAAGAAGCAAAGAGATTAAAAATGGCGGGAAAGTTTGAAATACAATTAATTCATGGATTATTTCGGCACGGTGATAATTGCTCGCGATAAGAATTGTAATAGGTTGGAAATGAAATGCAAAAACACTTTAGACCGAGCTGAAAATGTAATTTTTATTTGCCTTGACGTTTCGCCGAACTGATGAAACGAACGATAAGTTCAGCGAAACGTCAAAGTAAATAAAAATTATGTTTTCAAGCTCGATCTTTATATTTTCAAGCTCGATCTAAAAGTGTTCTTGTTGTGTTTCACATCCTTTCAATAAGTATACAGGGTGTTTGGAAATTGCTATTACAGAAAAGAATCTCGAAGTCCTAAGAAATCCAAGAAACCCATTTTTAAAAAATTTTTTATTATTATTTTTTGATTTTATTATTTGTGTAAGCGGCATTCATTTGGTTAATAAGAATGTACCGAGTTGCGACTGTTGTGACAGCTTGTTACCTTAACTCAGTGGCGCACTAACAATTTTGTCCAAATTTTTAGTAATTTTTATTTCGAGAACTAAATGATTTTTATTACTTTTTTTGCCAATGTCTTCAACTCACCGTCACTAACCACTAATTTTTTTTTGTGCTAGCGATTTCCAAACAACCGGTATTGAGTAATTGAACATTTTTACTTTTTATAGCTGTTTATATGTTTCTGTTTCTATTACATTAATTTGTGTAATGCCAAATTTGACGAATGAGGTGTGCAATAGGAGAAGGAATTCCAACACAAGACCTGAAAAAAAAATTTTTAATTCATTAAAAAGAGAGAGCAATTAAAATTAAATCCAACACATCTCAAGGTCAATCCAATCCAATTATTGCACTCGGCCTAAATTTGTCCAACCCAAGCAAAAATGCAAATGTCTTCGGGACTCATCTCTGGATCAATCCGACTCAATTACAATCAACTTAATTTTGCCCAATCTAAGTTCATTTTTTTTTTAAACAAATGATTGATCAATCAAACCTAGCCAAAGCTTGTAGCAAGTCAACGAAGATTGTAGTGAGACTCTCAAGAAGCATCTTCTGGATAGCTATTTCGGCCTTAATTGGGACCTCATCAGCAGAGATTAGCTCGAAAAACTCCACCGTTCAACCCATTCCAAGATCAACTGCACTCAACCTAGCTCTGCTCTGTTTAAGCTAAAAATTAAAAATTATTCAAGCTCGATTAGAATTATGAAAGTGAAACCCATTTCAAGGTCAATCCAACTTGAATCAATTCAACCCTGTTGAACCCAAATAGGGAATAAAAACCCAGTCCAACCCTACTGAACAACTTAGCTTTGTTCAATCCACTTAGTACATTTTTTTTTTGAAATTAAGAATTGATTAAAGATTTTAAAATTGAAATAAGATTAAAACTCAAAATTCAAAATAAAGAATTACTCAAGCTCAATTAAAATTAAATCTTGTCCATTTCAAGGTCAATCCAGCCCAAGTCAATTGAGTTCTGCTGAACTCAGAAAACAAAATTAAAAAAGAAAAACCAATCCAACCCAACTGAACGGCTGCAAATTTTATTTTTAAATAAAGAATTAATTAAATATTTAAAATGATATTCAAATTTATTTGAATCCATCTCAAAGTCAACTGCACGAGCTTACTCTGCCAAATCTAAACTAAAAATTAAAAATAGAAAAATGTTAAATCTTAATTAAAATAAAGTGCCAATCCACCTCAAGGTCAATTATACTGTACACAACCCACACAGAAAATTAAAAAAATCACTCCAACGTGTCCAACCCAAGCACTGTTTTTTTTTTTAAATAAAGAATGGGTTACAAATTAAAATAATTAAGATTTAGTCCAATTAATTTCAAGGTCAATCCAACCCATTTTTAGATCAAAAATCGGCCGTGCGATGTCGCAACCTAAACTGTCGTCAATAATTTCCTTTCAAATTTTTTACTAATTTTTTATGTTCTATTTGGGTTGGGTGAAGTTAAATCGACTTGGATTAGATTGACCTTGAAAAATTGATTAGACTGACGACTTTTGCCGACGCTCAATCCAACCTTGTCCGATTCAAGTAAGAAATAAAAAATAAATAAATAAAGGTTAAAAACAAACTTGAAACTCAATTAATGCCAAGTCCGATTCATCTCAAGGTCAACCCAGCCCAAAACAACTCAGCTTAACTACGCCTAACTCAAGCAAAATAAAAAATAAAAATTATACTAAAATCTCAAAGTTCAATTGGAATTAAGTCCAACGTAAGCAAGACCAGCTCAACCCAACTCGGAAAAGCAATTTGAATGATTTGATCGGGGGCTGGAAAATCTTTTTTTGCCGAAAGAGCTATGGACGCCTCAGTTTTTGCAAACTCCACAAATCAAAGACCTTCTGGCTTCAGTTTTTTTTTATAATTCGAACGCTTGGTTATTTCCATGAGATTGGAAAACTTTACTATTGAGCTAGCTCACAAGGATCTGTCTGGATAATCGATTGGGGTGAAAAGACCTAACACCAGAAGAGCTATGGAAGAGCTTTGCAGGAAGGCCAATGGTCTGGTCAGTTTGAATGTTTGGTCATCTCAGTTGAGATTGGAAGCCTTTTTAGTTTAGATATGAACTCGAGGGAAGACCAAAGATTTCGTTAATTCAAATGACTGGTTGGAGGACCTTAAGCCAAAAAAGCTATGTAAACCTTTTTGCACGTTTTAAAAATTGGAAGCGAATAGTTTGGTTAATTTGAACACCTGGTCTTCTCCCAGCTGAGCATTTTGTTGACATTCGAAAGTCCCAGTGAGTTAATTGGAGGGAAATTCTCAAAGTTCTGTAATGACCAAGGCCAATGGTTTCGTTCATTTGAATGCTTGCTTGTTTCCATGAAATTGGAAGACTTAGCTAATGAGCTAGCTGGTGGGGGAACCTCTCAACTGTCACTTAAAATAATTTCACGAATGAAGTTGATTTGGATGTTCTACTTATAATACCTATAACCGATTCATTTGGGTTGGAAGACCTAACACCAGAAGAACTATGGACGCCCCATTCTTTGCAAACTCCACGAGGCGAAGGAAGGCAAATGGTTCGGTCAATTTGAATGTTTGGTCATGTCAGTAGTGGACATTGGAAGACTTGGATGTTCTCTCCCTATAATACCTACAATCGATTGGGGGTTGGAAGACCTAACACCAGAAGGTCTTTGGACTCCCCATTGTTTGCAAACTCCACGAGTCGAAGGAAGGCAAATGGTTTGGTTAATTGGAATGTTTGGTCATCTCAGTAGTTGACATTAGAAGATTGGAAGACTTGGATGTTCTCTTCCTGTAATACCTATAATTGATTGGGGGTTTGGAAGACCTGACACCAGAAGGTCTTTGGACGCCCCATTCTTTGCAAACTCCACGAGTCGAAGGAGGGCAAATGGTTCGGTCAATTTGAATGTTTGGTCATCTCAGTAGTTGACATTGGAGGATTGGAAACACTTGGATATTCTCTCCCTATAATACCTACAATCGATTGGGGGGTTGGAAGACCTAACACCAGAAGGTCTTTGGACGCCCCATTCTTTGCAAACTCCACGAGTCAAAGGGAGGAAAAATGGTTCGGTTAATTTGAATGTTTGGTCATCTCAGTAGTTTGGTATTGGAGGATTGGAAACACTTGGATATTCTCTCCCTATAATACCTACAATCGATTGGGGGGTTGGAAGACCTAACACCAGAAAGTCTTTGGACGCCCCATTCTTTGCAAACTCGACGAGTCGAAGGAAGGCAAATGGTTCGGTCAATTTGAATGTTTGGTCATCTCAGTAGTTTGGTATTGGAGGATTGGAAACACTTGGATATTCTCTCCCTATAATACCTACAATCGATTGGGGGGTTGGAAGACCTAACACCAGAAGGTCTTTGGACGCCCCATTCTTTCCAAACTCCACGAGTCGAAGGAAGGCAAATAGTTTGGTTAATTGGAATGTTTGGTCATCTCAGTAGTCGAGATTGGAGACTTCAGTTACTGTTGAGCTAATTGATGGGGGATTGAGAGTTGGAAGACCTAATACCAGAAGAGCTATGGACTCGAGGAATGACCAAAGAATTCGTTAATTCGAATGACTGGTTGAAAGACCTAATACCAGAAGAGCTATAGACTCGAGGAAAGACCAAAGATTTCTTTAATTTGTTTGACTGGTTGGAAGACCCAAAGTCAAAAAAGCTATGTACACTCCTTTTTTGCCCGTTCTAGAAATTGTGAAAGCCAACAGTCTGGTTAATTTGAAAACCTTTTTCCAGCCGAGCACTTTGTTCAAATCCGAAGGTCCCAACGAGTTAATGGGGGTGAAACCCTCAACGTCCTGTAATGATGATAGTATTGACAATAATTGAGACGCGAGCTCCTTTTGATTTGATTGATGTTCAACCCCCTCGCCCCTAGTTCGATATTCTAATGGGAATTGAAGATGAGAGAGAGACGAGGAGATAATTTTATCATCCCCAAACTTTTTTTTCTCCCAAATTGAAACGCAAGCAATTTATTAATTCGAATGCCCCCCCGCCCTCCCCCCCCTGTCGAAGGGATTTTATTGAGATTGGGAGACACGACTCCCAATAAGCCGATGCGCGAGTAAATAGCGAATCCTTCGGAATTCCACGGTCGTCGTAATTGATTTTCCCAGAGTGGATCTGCAGTTGTTCGTACAGTTCAGGACTTCCCCGCCGCCACCACCACCGCCGCCACCGCCGTCGTCGTCGTCGTCTCATTGTGCGCTGTCGGAATTTCAGGCGGAATATTTTCCCTCAGGTTTTAAGATGCAATTTCCCAGATATCAATCTCTCTTTGTTGTTTATGATGATGTTTTACGTCGCCTCTTGTAAGTACGTCGGATCAGATCTCCTCTACGCCCCCTGGCCCCCGCCCCCCCCCCCCCCCCCTCTCCCCGCCGCTCGCGATGTGGCGGAACTTCGAGGAAAGTTTCTTTTCATCGACTTTGTTTGATTACCGAGGAGACGCATAAATTATTCAAGCACCTGTATACATACAAAATGGCTTCGCCGCCGCTGGTTCGAGTTAATTAAGTCGGGCGATTATCTCCGCGAGCGAATTAAATATTTAATTATTTAACTACTTTTTTTTTCTCGAGCACTTCGTTATTCACCTCGATTGCCTTAAACTTGGCTCACGAGAACATACCGGTCGTTGAGTCAAATTGAAACTCATTGCGTTATGATGAGATTACCTATGTGCGCGCTTTACAACAACGACCTGCATAACGCAAAACAAAACGCATTAGAAACAAATTACATTTTATTTTATTGAGTTGCATAAGCTCGTTTCGAAATTGCCTCTTTATTTATTTTTTTTTTTAATGCGCCGACAATTCCACTGACATTTAAAATTTCTAATAGGAAAAAAACGTTGCCAAATAATTGCCGACGGGGGGAGGAGAGGGGGCGTTCATTTTTTTTAATGAGCTTCTTTTAATTGCACGCTTCGACGACGCAATAATTATTCGTTAATTAATTACTTTTTGTTTCTCTATTGAAAAAAAAAAAAAACAAAAAACAAAAATCTGGCACGTCGTTCGTTGTTGTTGTTCTCTCTTGTTCTTGTTATTTGCTACGTGCGAAATGCCGCGCGAAGACCGGGACTGGAAGTTGCGACATCTCGCGGTATGTGAGGGGAGTTTCGTTTCGCTGCCCTTGACATAAAAGAAAATATTTATTGCAAATTCTTATCGCTTAACAATAATAATAATAATAATCGGACGCTTGGGCTGTTGGTATGCCTGCGGTCCGTTGTGCTGAAGTCGGAGTAATTTTATTATTATTTTTCTTTAAATTAAAGTCGAGTCTTGTCCGATGAAAACAATTGCAAGCAAGAAAATAATTTTTAACGGACGCCACGAAACATTTCAAAAAAGAGAAACTTAATTTTTGGAAGACAAAAAAAATAAGAAAATAATTTTTAAATTTTTAACTGGACACTATTAAAAACGGAAACAGCACACTTCAGTCGATAGGGAAACGTTGGATACTCTTGCCGTTTCTACTAGTGTCCGGTTAAAAGTTGAAGAATTATTTTTTTATTTTTTCGAAGTTTTTTTTTCCAAAAATTAAGTTTCTCTTTCATGAACTTAACGTTTCGCAACGTCCCTTTAATGTTTCCCGATCGTCGTCGTTTGTTTCTGATGTTGCACGTCCTTCCCCCCCCCCACCCTGCCGAGTCGTTTTCTTCAAATCCTGGACACGCCACTGAATTAGACTCGGTGTCTTTTTTTTGTTAAAAAAAATCGTAAAAATATTTTTGTTCGGGGCGCCCTTAAAAATTTCCGATTGCCGTCGTTTGTTTCTTTCTTCTACTTTGCAAGACTCTCCTTCCCCCCTCCCGTCCCAAGTACTTGGGTAGATTTTTTTTTTTTAATTCAATTTTTCGTTTGTTTAGTTGCGTTTTTCAGAGTGGAATTTTTCGTTTTGCATTTGTTTCCAACTTTGTTATAGATTCGCCCCCCCCCCTCCCGGCGTTTTTAAATTTTGATGTCTTTTTTCTTGTTTAAAAAAATCCTAAAAAATTTTTGTTTGGGGCGCCCTTAAAAAATTCCGATCGTCGTCATTTGTTTCTTTCTTTTACTTTGTAAGACTCTCCACCCCCCTCCCGTGCCCCGTGCTTGGAACGCCACCGTGCCACGGTCGATTTTTTTTTAATTCAATTTTTCTTTTATTTAGTTGCGTTTTGCAAAGTGAAATTTTTCGTTTTACATTTGTTTCCGACTTTGTTATATATTCGCCCCCCTTCCCCTCCCGGTGTTCTTAAATTTCGATGTCTTTTTTCTTGTTTAAAAAAATCGTAAGAAAAATTGTTTGGGGCGCCCTTAAAAATTTCCGATCGTCGTCATTTGTTTCTTTCTTCAACTTTGCAAAACTCTCCTTCCCCTCCCGTCCTCCGTACTTGGAACGCCACTGTGCCACGGTCGAATTTAAATTCACTTTTCTTTTGTTGCGTTTTGTAAAGTGGAATTTTTGTTTTTTTTTTTGCATTTGTTTCCAACTTTGTTATAGATTCGCCGCCCCCTGCCCCTCCCGGCCTTTTTAAATTTCGAAGTATTTTTTTGTATAAAAACAATCATGAAAAAACATTGTTTGGGGCGACGCCCTTAAAAAATTCCGATCGTCGTCATTTGTTTCTTTCTTCAACTTTGTAAAGTTCCCCCCCCCCCCCGTTCTGGAAACACCACTGTACCGCAGTCATTTTTTTTTTTTTTTTTCAATTCAAAATGAGAAGAATTTTTAAGAGAAACTAGTTTTGTTTTTGTTTAGTTGCGTTTTGCAATGTGGAGTTTTTCGTTTGTCGTTCGTTTCCAACTTTGTTGTATATTCACTCCCCCCCCCTCCCCGTCATTCCGGCGTTCTTAAATTTCGATGCTTTTTTTGTTCAAAAAAAATCGTAAAAAAAATTTGTTTGGGGCGGTGCCCTTAAAATTTCCGATCGTCGTCATTTGTTTCTTTCTTCAAGTTTGCAATGTTCTCCGCCTTTCCCCTGCCGTCCCCAGTTCTGGAAACGCTACTGTACCGCAATCGATTTTTTTTTTTTAATTAAAAATGAAAAGGGTTATTAAGAGAAACTATTTTTTTTGTTCAGTTGCGTTCCGTAAAATGGAAGCGTTTTCGTTTGTCATTTGTTTCCAACTTTGTAGATTCGTAGATTCCCCCCACTCCCGGCGTTCCTAAATTTCGGATGTCGTTTGTCGTTTTTGTATTGGAAAAGAAAAAATCGTGAGAAACTTTCATTACACGGCTGCGATGATTGTCAATTGTTTTTTTCTTCAACTTTGTGATGTTCTCGCCCCCCCCCCCCTCCCCTCCCCAATTTCAAATAATTGAAGTCGACTCTGGTCCGATGAAATTTGTAAAAAAAAATAGTTTTTAACCTTTATTGCCGGACACTATTACAAATTGAGAAGAACACTCAACGTTTCACTATCGCTTGATAGGTTCGTAAAGCTTGACCTCGCAAAGAAATTTTCCGATCGTCGTTTGTTTCTAGCACAGCAAATCCGAAAATTGTTGTAGATACAAAAACGACCAACGACGCGGAGGAAGTGAATTAATTCAAGCATTTTCCGCTCGGCGCTGGTTATCGATCCTAACCTAAAAAAAAATTGACGTTTCTTGTCATTTAAAACCTTGCCGACAAAAGGAACCTACCATAAGGACGACTGTTATTATAGAACATTTATTTTTGTTTGAATGTGAATCGAGTCTTTTGACGTGGTTTTTAGAATTTCGAATTTTAATTTTGGATCCAATTTTTATAACAACATCCACTCAAATCACTCTCATCATCACTTTGTCACGTCGTCGGGCGTCGGTCGCGTCGCGTCGTATCGTCAGCCGGACGGATAAATTATTGAAATCTCAAGATCTGCCTTTGTTACTTGCTGGACGCTTTCCAAAGCCGCACACAATGAAGAAAGATTACAGATGCGATATTCGTTTCTGCATGCATGCGAGCGAACGAACTACGATGGCGCAAAAGGCAGGGGCGGAGGACGAGGGGGGCGGCGGAGGAGGAGGAGGAACAGGAGGCTACTGCCACTTTAAAATTAAGAAAGCAAAAGTCGCGAAAGTGCGCCTGCTTTAATTTAATCATTGCAGGCAGCAGCTAGGCTTTCTTTTTATTGTCGCCGTCCGTTTATAGACTGGCAAGACTTGTTTGCCGACGAGGTTTTCTCTTTTTCTTCTTCTTCTTCTTCTTATTAACTCTGCCTTGCCTCTCTATAACTGGAGGGTTTTATTAATTACGAATAAACTGCTAGTTGTCAAAAATATATAAATATACAGGGTGTCTCAAAACCTCTGTCTTTAAATGAAACTGTAAGTTCCTCATTATATGAGAGATTAATTCTCCAAATCTGAAGTGTTTTGCCCAAAAATGAAAAACTGACCTTTCACAAGCGAGGGCAGTCCCTTTGTTTTGAAACCTCTGCTCGGTTTACGACTTGTTTCAGCAATTTATTCCGATGAAAGCAATAAACCGCAATAAAACTTTTTATTTACGTTTAGAAGAACTCGGTCAAGGTGCTATTGTATACGAATATGAATCCGACTTGCGGACATCGGCATGTTTATTTGTATTTTCAACGTGCGATAAGTAAGAACGTTTGTTTCTTTGTAATAGACAATAACAATTGTGTTAAAAACGAGTACCTAATCTTCGTTAGATTTTTGCTAAAGTAATTAAACATCTTCGTACTCTGGTTTTGTAACTGCGTTGAAAATGCGTGAAATTATTTTTTAATTATCGCACTAATAGCTGCGGAATAAGTATTGCAAGAGCAGAAACTATTCCTATTGTAAAAACGGAAATCAAGAATTGGAGTATGATTACGATGAAAAATTTAAATAAATTAGATTGCCTGTACACGCAATAATATACGGGTTCAAAATAAGTGATTGAATAACTTCGCTAGCTCTCAATCGAACTGTTTTATTAATTGTTTACATTCCAACACAAAACACATGTTTTTGTGAGGATAATATCGAATCAGAATTTCTGCGTCGACTTAAACCAATAAAGACATAAAAGAACTCTCGCCTAGTGCAGACGTTTATTTCGTCTTTTCGTCGTAGTTTTAATAAAGAAACAAATTTATTTTTGCTGTACAAATACAATAACTTTAGCAATCAACATTGTAAATTGGCAATTTACAAATTAATATGATGTAAGAATTTCTTCTTTTCCGATCGCCTTTAGATTGATTTTTTTTTTTAATTTAACAGTTAAAGTACGGATAAGCACAAAACTAATCATCAATTAATGCAAGACGCGCTGAATATTTTAAACTATTAAGAACTTACCTAGTTACAAAATTTATCTGCTTTTAAAATTAACAAACAACACGATACTTGACCTGCCTTAAGTACAATATCTGTGCATTAGGTCATGGTCTGCGTTTTTATGACTTTTTAAGGCCTCGAACGTCGGAGAATAGTTGAGAACCAAGCTCCGCCGGAACATTTAAGCTGCATTCAGCGACCCTCAAACAATTTCTACGAGAAAGTAAAATAATTTCTATCTGCGTTATTATTGCTATCTGACCAACAGTTGTATAACAGATTTTGCTTCTTTTCTTGACCACTGTCTGTGGTTTCAATTAAAGACATAGGGTCAGAGACACGCTGTATATTTTTTAATCACTGGAGTGAAATAATCGGTGCAACAAGAGAGAAAAATATTTTTTTCTCTTCATTAAAATTAAGACTTTGTATTTCAAGGTATTCTGAAGGCACGATTTGATGATGAGTCAGAGATGATGGAGGCGTCTCAGCTTCTTAATAATAACATTGAAGGTTGATTGTTCATTGCACAATATAAATTGAATTGTTCATCACACAATATAAACTGAATGAATGCCGGTGAAGAAGGTGCGTTGCCTTCATCTTTGTTGTTGTTATCAATCAAGGATTAATCCTGCCATTTAGTGTTTATGGTACAGAAGAAGCGCTTGCCTTTTTTTTGGGTAAAGCGTTTCTTATACTGTATTTTTGATCTTCCTCTTATTTTATTTTTTTACTTTGTTCGTTTCATTTCTTCGCGTTGCACGTTTCTTCTTCTTCTTAATGGGACTACGCATGAGTTGCATGTTTTCAGTGTGCGATTGGTTCCGCTTCAGCCACTGAAATCGCACAATGATGTTCGTTCGGAGACTTGAAAGGCAGTAAGTGCGCTTGTTTATAAAAAAAAATGCTTTTAAAAACGTTTGAGTTTCCTTATTTTGTTACAAAAAGTCGTTGGCGAAATTATTTTTAAAAAAAGAGCAGAAGACTTTTCCATCACCTTAGTCGAGCTTATTTAATGAGTATTTTTTTTTCCTTTTATGTAAAATAAAAATACCGTACACATTTAGGTTGCTGGCAAACAAATAATAAATAGACTACTTCGTAATAGATGATTCTTCACTTCCGGCCTCTGCAATAGTTTAGTTACGTACTGTAGTAATAGATGTCGCCTCGTGGCAATCACATTTCTAACCAATAGAACGCTGTGCCGTCACGTCTCGTTTTACAAAGTGATTCTTTCTTATTTATTGCACACGTTAAGATTAAGCTAAACGTCGCGTCGTTCTAACGAAAAAAAAATTGATATTTAACATCGAGTGCCAATTTTAAAAATTTGTTTGCCATTTTGAACAAAAGATGGCGCTAAATTAACCAGACTTGCCGACGACCGGCGCGACTTAAAGTTGTTTACAGCAGAAGTCCTGCTGTTAGTTGGGTTTAATAAATCGTTCGAAAATTAAATTAAAAAAATGGATATTTAACATCGGGTGCCAATTTTAAAATTTGCTTGCCGCTTTGAACAACAGATGGCGCTAAATAAACCAGATTTGCCGACGACCGACGCGACTTAAAGTTGTTTACAGCAGAAGTCCTGCTGTTAGTTGGGTTTAATAAATCGTTTGAAAATTAAATAAAAAGAAAAGTGAAGTAAGTGAAGGTGCGAATCGCCTAAATTTTCTCAAAATTTTTAATTACTTTGCTTCGAGTATACCGGACGCGCCAATGCAAGTTTCGTCGCCATCTACCGGAAAGTGCTAAAAATTAATGTAGAAAACTGTAATTCTCGTCCGTGCGAGTTTTTTTTTGTCTAAACGATTTCGACGGTTTTCGTAAACTTTGTTTTTTTTTCTTAGCGGGTCGGGTCGTTTCGCATTTATCAAGAAAAAGAAAAAACAGAAGAAACCACCCAAAAAACATACGTAATTCGTTTAATATTGACAGTCAGATTGACACTTATGCTAAATTTCACCCGATGAGTCAAGATCCGTTCAAAAAATAACGAAAGTCGGGAATGCGCAGGCGTTAAACCTCGACGTGGCGGTTAGTTTAATTTCTGAAACAAAAGAATGTCGACGGTTTTCTCTGGCGAAGCTCTTACGATGTTCAAATCGCCAACATCAAAAAGAAAAACAAAAAATGAAGGAATGAGCGAGAAGTGAATTCGATTTTAGAAAACTCGAACAATAATGAATAAATATGAAGAAAACAAACATCCTTAGTCCCCCCTTTTTTTTTAAAAAAAAACAACAGCCAAAAAACGATCGGACAGACAAGGAAACGAAAGTAAAAATCCAAATAGAACTTAAAAAAACGACAAAGAAAACAAAAGAACATCAACGTTTCCGGCGTGCCCTAAATCAAATCGCCAACAGAAAACAAAAGAACATCGTCGTTTCTGGCGTGCCCTAAATGAAATCGCCGACAGAAAACAAAAGAAGAAACTGCATTGAGGTGAAGGTGAAAAGGCGAAAAGTTAACAGCGAAGATGAAAAGAAACAATGCAAAGTAAACAAATGAAAGCTAAGTGTGTGTGTGTGTGTGTGTATGATTTTCAAAGGCTTTCTAACAGAAAACAAAACAAAAGAAATCTGTAGTAAAAATGAACGATTGAATGGAGAAATTCATTCGATTAAGAGAAACAAAAGAATGCTCGCGTAACGAACAACGAAGTATGAAGAGAACGTCTCGTCTTTTTCAAAGAAAAAATTCGAAAATTAAAACTGACAGAAAGAGAAGAAAAAAAAAATAAAAAAACAAAAAGAAAACTCGAAATATATAGAACACGGTAAACAAAAAAAAAAGAACAAGATCAGCGTTTCCGGTGCGGAATACATATGCTAACAGAGGAAAGAAATAACAAAAGAAGAAACTGCGTGAAGTGTTATCGTAACGACAAAAAGAAACGAAACAAAATAATTAAGTGGTAGAGTAAGAAACAAAAAAAATGGTTTTTTTAATTTTGCTTCGAATTTTTCGCTTACAAACAAACTATGAAGTGCAAAGGAACAAATGGAAAAGAAACAGAAAAGAGAAACGATTTTTCTGGCTTAACAAAAAATAACAAAACCAAACAACAAGAACAACGGGGATATTAAGCGAATGATTTAATTTTGAAACGAAAAAGAAAATAACGAAATGCAAAAAAAAAACAAAGTTTCGTCGACTTTCATTTGTTCCCGGCTTTTCGTCTGTTTTACCTCAGTTGCTCCCGGACGAATGAGAATCGACGATCGTCTTTTGTTTTTCTTGTTCATTCCGTTCTGGTTTTGGCTTACAAGAAAAAAAAATAATAAAAACGAAACGCAGAGAAGCAAACGAAAAGAAATTTTGTTTGTGGGAGACGTTCCATTGGAAATCTTTAATTCACCAAAAATAATAATAATAATAATAATACAAAAATAATTAAATGTAAAAAAAACAACAAACAAATGCTTGATTTGATTTTGAAACAAAAAAAAGAAAACAACAACGAAATGAAGAAAAAAACAAAAGTTTCGACGACTTTCATTTTTTCTCATCGTTTTCTTGCTTGCTTGGGGTACTCCCGGGCCTAAGAATAAACGATCGTCTTCTGTTTTATTTCCTCATCCTGTTTCGCGCGTTTTGTCGTTGTTTGTTTGTTTCAGTCCTTTGTTTCAGTTTTTGTTTTTGTTTTTTTTTTTTTGTATCCTGTTATCTAATTCTCGTATTGTATTTGGCGTCTTTGTTTACACAATACTATTTTGTTGTTAATTTTTGAATCTCTCCTGCTTTTCGGTTTTCACTTCATCTGTATGAAATACTTATTTCTAAAGAAATGTAACTGATGGATTATCGCTGATCGGAAAATATTTGTACATACATTTTTTTTACAGAAAGAGAAATTCTGGCCTTAATATATCGCACTTATTTTAAAATAGATTTTTTAAAAATTGATTTCTAATTTATTTTCCGAGTTAATTTTGAAGTCCCTTGGCTGCATTTCCTTGCAGTTTTTTTGTTTTATTTCTTTTAAGTTTTTGTTTTGTTTTTGAAACAAGCGCTCGAAATTTGAAAGAACCGCCGACAGTCGCGCCTGCGCATTGTTCGCAATCGTCTAGAGGAGGCTCTAGCCACTCACACGTTTTTTTTTTTTTTTTTAATAATAAGCCAAACTAAAAATGACCTTCACCATCGTATCGAAATAGGGTGTTTACGAAATGACAGTTCGATACATAAAGAAAAAGAACAAACGCCGAGAGCAACATCTTCTTCTGTCACCCCTCTTCTGCTTAAAATGATTTATAAAATCGACGAGAAATCAGAGAAAACAGAAAAAGGTAACCGAGTTGCTCGCAAAACAGAAAAATCTAAACGTGGGCAATGGGAAATGTCGCAACAAAAATGAGAAAAACAAAAGATAATGATTCCATTAAATAAAAATAAATAAGAAGAAGCAAAGGAAAAAATAAGACTGTTTTCGTTCTGAAGCAATTAATAATAAATCAACGTCATAAAGTGCTGCCTGTTCTTCGCTTTTAACTAAAGCAATCATCTGATTGCGAGCACCTTTGAGAAAGAATTGGTCGGATATGATCAGCTCAGTGGAGATGGTCGTGGGCATAAATCAGGTAGCCGACAAAATAACATGGAAATTAGTTTGCGAAAATTAAAACAAAGATTAATCCAAATCAGTTTAACTCGCCCCGTCTCGTCTGTCTCATTTAGTATGTGTCACGTGACAGATCGTTCTCAAGTTTCGACCACTCTACCTCCAAGTAAACTCAACTGTCAATTTTTCCGACAAAGTTTTGGACCTTGACTGTGAACTTGCGTTGTGTAGTGGTAAGGAATTTAATTCCTGTTGCATATGTTTTCGTGTGACGCTTGTAAAAAACAAACGAACGTTTTGTTTCTTGTACCATATGATTTTTTTTTTAATTTTAGATAAAGAGAGGCTCTGGAAAGCAAAAGGTATAGTGCGAAATACCTCCATAAATAAAAATTTGCTGTAGAATTTCCAATAACTTCTGTAGTTCTGATTGTAAGTTTGCAATTTCCTCTTTTCCTGTCCACACCATCATCCTTTATAATTAAATTTAAATGTACTTTTGCTTATCATTGCCAACCTTTATCTAAAACTAAAAAAATCATTTGGTATGATGACCAGGGAAAAGAAATCGGCCCACTTGTTCCGTGACCAGTACGGAAATTTAGTATTAGTCACGCCCATAATAATTTCTGCCGAGTGCGAACACTCGCACTGAATCCCTTCCCCACCCCCCCGATAACAATTAAAATCATCGAACTCGCGGAAGGAGTAAATAGTACGTTCCTCATAAAAAGCGTCCAACACTAAGTGGGCCGAATTCCTTTCCCTGACGATGACATTGCTGCGTGCGTGTTCGCGAACTTGTGCGGACGTGTGGCCTTGCCCCTCCTTAATAATCGCACTTCTCGCCGTTTTAAAGCCGAGATAAAATCCAAACTCCGAAACGGTTTCGACTTTCGCACAAAAGCCCTGTTTTCGCAAGTACAATGAATTTATGACCGGGGGCAATAAAGCGGTATCTGGAATTATGTAAATTGGAATCAATTCTGAGAGAGTCCAGGCTCGCTCTGCAATTACGTGAGCAAACATCCTGGCTCTCATCATCTTTCGCCGTGCCGTCCGTCATTACGTCCCGGCATTTTTGCCGGCATGCATCATCATCACCAAAGCGAGGATTAAAAAGTCCCCGCCTCGGTGTTTGTCGATGCGAACGCTCGAAATCGGACTGTTTTACTATTTTATCCTCGCTTCAATCATCACATCATGCAGCACAAACTTCCTGCTAGTTGTTCATATCGAAAGCACGCGTGGAAATCGTGGGGGATGCCCAGAGTACATAGAATATTATTTACGTCGTCGCGTTGCGTCGGTCGGTCGATAATGAGTTGTGAATATCGAAGAGCTGGTTTTATGAAATTAAATTATCGTGGCGGTGTTAAGTGAGAGGTGATGCAGAGCTGATTAATTTTCGCTTAATTATTATTTATGAAATTAATTATCCTCGTTTGCATATATTTGCATGGGCGGACGGGGCGCGAGCGAGCTGTTTTCCGAACGCGTCGTGGATCACGTCGCGCAGTCTCCTAACAATAGTTAAATGCCATCCAGATTTGAATGATCCAGTAAGCTCCTTACTTAACCCCCATCCCCACGCCCTTGATTTTTGTTAATTTTTGGATAGTTCTTGCTCGTGAGAGTCGCAGAGGATATGAAACAAAAACAAAAAAGCTTTTTAAAAACGAGCAAAGAAAGAGTAATTTATTGACTTACTTACTCTTTTAGCTGGTTTTTAAAACGCTTTTTTGTTTGTTTCATACCCTCTTGATTTTTGTGTTTGGTTCAGGGATGGGCCAAAACCCCCACACTCTCGATTGTTTAGGAAAGTCCGGACCGGATTCAGACAGGCGTGCGCTTGACATACCGCAAACCCAACCGTCGCATTTATTTTCCTAATTCCTATTGTATACGAATATGAATCCGACTTGCGGACATAGGCATGTTTATTTGTATTTTCAACGTGCGATAAGCAAGAACATTTGTTTCTTTGTAATAGACAATAACAATTATGTTAAAAACGGGTAGCTAATCTTCGTTAGATTTTTGCTAAAGTAATTAAACATCTTCGTACTCTAGTTTTGTAATTGCGTTGAAAATGCGTGACATTAGTTTTTAATTATCGCACTAATAGCTGCGGAAAAAGTATTGCAAGAGCAGAAACTATTCGTATTGTAAAAACGGAAAGCAAGAATTGAAGTATGAGTACGTTGAAAAATTTAAATAAATTAGATTGCCTGTACACGCAATAATCTACGGGTTCAAAATAAGTGATTGAATAACTTCGCTAGCTCTCAATCGAACTATTTTATTAATTGTTTACATTCCAACACAAAACACATGTTTTTATAAGAATAATCTTGAACCTGAATTTCTGCGTCGACTTAAACCAATAAAGACATAAAAAAAACTCTCGCCTAGTGCAAACGTTTATTTCGTCTTTTCGTCGTAGTTTTAAGAAAGAAACAAATTTATTTTTGCTGTACAAGTACAATAACTTTAGTAATCAATATTATAAATTGGTAATTACAAATTAATATGATGTAAGAATTTCTACTTTTTCGATCGCCTTTAGATTGAATTTTTTAAATTTAACAGTTAAAGTACGGATTAGCACAAAACTAATCATCAATTAATGCAAGATGCACAGTATATTTAAAACTATTAAGAACTTACCTAGTTACAAAATTTATCTGCTTTTAAAATTAACAAACAACACGATACTTGACCTGCCTTAAGTACAATATCTGTGCATTAGGTCATGGTCTGCGTTTTTATGACTTTTCATCGAACGTCGGAGAATAGTTGAAAACCAAGCTCCGCCGGAACATTTAAGCTGCATTCAGCGACCCTCAAACAATTTGTATGAAAAAGTAAAATAATTTCTATCTGCGTTATTATTGCTATCTGACCAACAGTTGTATAACAAATTTTGCTCCTTTTCTTGACCACTATCTGTGGTTTCAATTAAAGACATAGGTTTAGAGTAGTGCTGGCAAAAACCGGAAAAAATTGAAACCGAATAATCAGTTTCTTTAAAAACCGGTTTTGGATAAAACCGATTATCCAAGTAATGATTAAAACCGACTATTCGAATATCCAAAAACCGATTATTCGGATATTCGATAATCCAAAAACCGATTATTCGGATATTCAAATATCCAAAAACCGATTATGGATATTCGAAAAACTGAGTATTCGAGTATCCAAAAACCGATTATTGGGATATTTGCTGATATTTAAGTGTCTACTTGAAAGTCGACTATTCGGATATTCGCGAAATCTGTAATCAAAAAAGCAGCTTTTGGATTATCCGAAAATCGATTAATTACGTATTAACAAAAAATGATTCATAAAAAACAAACTCGAATGAATTTTAACTCTAATGTTCCTGGCTTTTAATCAGATGAAGATGTTTTCAAACATTTCAATTTTGTGCTTCTCTTGTCCATTTTAAAGTATTAACTACATTTCTAATTTATAAGGACTTACACATTTAAAACGTGACACAAACTCACTAATAATAGTTTTCGTTTTTTTTTTTTTTGTTAAATGGTAGATAAATGTCAATTATTCTTGTTCTATCTAACGAACAATATTCAACAAATTGTAAAGGTAATGCAAATATTTTGTGCTGTAAAAATTCATTACAGTGCCGAACATCTGTACCATAATAAACTTTTATTGAATACTCCGAAAGACGGTTGGGTACGGCCGAAAACAAAAACTAAAATTACTTTAATTCTTCTTCTTCGACTTTTAATATGTGGATTAGAAGTACGGTGGTGTCGAAAAATTTTAAGACGAAATGAAATACCCCTGGCCGTACGAATATCCGTGCTTTGCAATTATGAACCTTAACAACATTTAGCTGGCTGACCTGCTTTTATGGTACGGTCGGCGGCAAGCCTAATAAATAAATATTGGTTACGGTTTCCAGTAATAATAACAGGTATCGTTGGTCCTATGACAATATACATACAATGGAATGATTATCTCTTTCGGTAATATGTGTTCTGCGTTCCATTTCACAACGAAATGAAACGAAACTTTCCGACACAAGAAATTGTTCAATACTAAAAGACAATTAGTTCGTAGCTTCTTATACACAGAGAAAAATCAATAGTAAAAAGTAACACAAATTGTAGTCAGAATAAAGACAGAAACAAATTGTAGCAAATATTAACACAATTGTTGGTAATAATCCGACGATTGTGCGAATATTTGCCACAATTTGTTTCCGTCTTCATTCTAACTACAATTTGTGTTACTTTTTACTAATGATTTTTCTCTGTGTACCTACACACTAAATTGCGATAATATACGGTATTACCGGAAATATTCCAGAATACCAACATTTTACAAATATAATAGGATGTAGAGGTATAAAATCCTTCCTGCGCAAGATAATTAAACAGGATTAAATATTAGGGACAATATCCTACTTAAGTATTAATTTTCATTTTCTTATTAGATGCTTAAATTCCTCAACTTGAATTTAAATTCCCGGTTTCATGAACAGAAATTTGCATCACTTTTAAGAATATTCTTTATCATACGTTTTCATGAATTAATTAATATAACAGTAAGGTCCGATTTCATAATAGGACTTTAATTTTAAAGTTATTTTAACCTAAAAGAATACATTTGTTTCCCCATGCTTAAATTGACTTAACGCTAAAGTCTGATTATGAAAACGGCCATAAGTCCAATTAATGTGTCATTAAAAATACTTTGTTACTCATTCGATTTTATACAGAAAAAATAGGATAATAAAATAATTTTGGTTTATTTAACTCGTTTTGTTTGACTCTGTATAATAGTTTCTAATTTAGCATTGGAAATTTTTAATTGCAACACATAAAACATAAAAAAAAGTATTTTCCTTTTCTGATCACTTCGTTTATTTATTATTCAACAACAATAACACGTTTAAACTTAAATTTAAATTTAAATACATTCCGAACTTAAGGCAGTTTAAAACATTTTGATTTAATATTTTTCAATTTTGTTAACAATTTAAATATGAAAATCTAAATTGAATCATAAAAAAAAAAAACAGAATATAACAAAACCCGGGTAGGTATAATTTTTATTAACATTAAACTAAAAACAATTAACAAACTAAACATGACTTCGCAAAATATAACTATATACCTGAATTAATTTTATTAATAATGAATTTTATGACCCTGCTCATCCCCTGGTCAAGAGAGGGAGAGAGAAACGGGGAGGCTTGAATGCAGAAGGTTCTAAATTCAGACGGGCTATTTCAATAAGGCTCAAATTCCAACAGATTTATTGCTTTTCGTCTTAAAACTTTTCGACAGTAGTGTACCACTTGACCACTTACATTTTTTTTACATAGTGAACATAACAGATAAAATTTACCTTCATTTTCTTAATACTTCCAACATTTACTCAATTTCAATTTTATTTGAGTTTAAAATTAGCTGCCTAAAATTCCTATGATTATCTTTAAATGGGTGAAAGAAATAAATACGTTATTGTATATACATTTATTTGAATTTCAAGTAGTCGGGATATTTGAATATTTTTCATCATTCGAATAACCGGTCATTTGAGCATCCGATTATCCAAAAACCGATATTATTCGAATATCCGGTTATGCAAATAATTGGATATTCGAAGATCCCGATTATCCAAATAATTATATATTCGAATATCCGATTATCCAAATAATTGGATATTCGAATAACCGATTATTCGGATAACCGGTTACCCGGATAACCGGTTTTCGGTTTTGTTTAAAACCTCGGATAATCCAAAACCGATTAACCGGTTATCCAAAAAACCGATTTGGTTGACAGCACTATTCCTAACCCTAACCTCAACGAACAGATAAAACAGCGACATCCTACGATCGCTTTTTGACCTGACATTGCAGTAGGATAGACAAACTGGGCTGAAACAGCTGTACAGAGGCTGCTCGAGGTTTTCACTGCAATTAAAAAACTATTTGCATCAAAATTTTTCTAACCTGAACGTTAATTAACGTCGGTTTTTGATTAATTGATTAATTAATTAATATGGTGGGGATGCCCTTCCCCTCTTCTAGTGCCCCCACCCCCCTGATTTGGCTCATCGTACCCATCAACAGCAGACACAATAAAAATAAAATCCGAATTTTAAAATCCTCAAGGCAAATGAAGTCATTATCACAGAATCACATTTTTAATTAATCAATTAATTTTTTGTTCATTGTTCATTTTGCTCGAAGTGCATTTGCCACACTGTTTTTTTTTTCCTTTCTTTTTTTCTTCAACGTGCATGCAGTAGTGGTGTAATTGAGTTGCACTCTCTAAACCAACAGCAAAAAAACATAACTAACCAACTGACTATTATAAAGCTTGATTATGCAATATCATCGTGTTTATATATACTTTGTAGTTTGTTCAGTGTTCAATTATTTATTATATTAAGCAACAGTTTTTTTCTCTTTTTCGTTTCCTGCACTGTGTGCTTAGTAGACAGTGTAGCGCTCGTTGGTGTTCGTTTGAACTTTAAGGAAGTCTTCTTCTTTGCGATTCAACTTTGTAAAAGTTTGGGACGGATTTTCTTTTCCTGCGACGGCTCGCTCGCCTGCCTCATTTAGGTCGGACTGTATAGTGTTGGAGTCGGTCGTATCCACAGGGGGGGCTTACACAATGTTAACTCGCTTGACCTACATCCCACGCAGAAATTGCGTCATTCGCGAACTATCAAATTATGCATTTGCATTTGCGATTAGTATCGGGCAGATTACACCTCGAAGCAAAGGGGGGCTTACCCTAATTGAACCTTGC
Organism: Prosopocoilus inquinatus; assembly: GCA_036172665.1. Classification (NCBI taxonomy): domain Eukaryota; kingdom Metazoa; phylum Arthropoda; class Insecta; order Coleoptera; family Lucanidae; genus Prosopocoilus; species Prosopocoilus inquinatus. Next base: position 73,347,080 of record CM069869.1, read on the forward strand.
AGGTTTCTTTTTCCGAATGATTATTTTGATTTTATTAATTACTTATCGTCACATTCGTTAGTCACCGTCGCGTGTCTTTGTCGATGTTAGGAAAGAAGAATCTTGGCGCTTGAATTAAACCAACGAAAGAATATGAGGGAGTTTTGGTGACGTCGTCCAACAAGACTTTATCCAAAAATAATCCACGCCGAGGCTCAAATCAACCCTTAGTACAATATTATCTAGCTAAACATCGTCGTTCAAAATTTGGATTACCAAAACGAACGCGAGTGACAAAAATAAGTTGGACTTCGATCATCAAAACCAATTCAACCGCAGTTCAAGAAAATATAAATCTCGGAGCTTGAATTAAACCGAGGGAGCTTTGGTAACATCAAGCCGAGGCTCAATCCTTAGTAATATTATCTAGTCAGACATCGTCGTTCAAAATTTGGATTCGATTCGTTTAATTGCTTCGTTGTAGACAAGTTGTTTTGTTTCGATTTTAATTAATTGCTGTGATCAAAAAAATATACTATCGCAAAGAAAGAGAGAGAGCGAGAGAGAGGTTTTGTATTGACGGCGTCGCTGTCAACGTGACGTTTCTATTTTGCAGCTGTCATCGTGACGTTTCTGCGGCAGCTGTCAACATGACGTTTCCCGGGCTGCGTTCAGATTTAAACTGTTTCGTGCAGTGCTGCCAACCGACCCAGCGTATATTTTGGAAGAAAGTTGTGTAAAATTTGTGTAGATGTCTCCGAATTTCGGAAAAACGGTTAAAAAATGTTGCAGGCGACGAATAAAAAGAGCAAATGGGCGCGATAATAAAAATATAATAAAAAAGAACATGCCAAATGTACTGGATGATCAAAAAAATAATTAGGCTGTTCGCAAGAATATGGATATTGCATTAGGATCGACAGATTGAAGCCAGTTTGCTACATAAGTAAGTCATCTCTTGCAAAAAGGCAGCCATGCTTGCTATCAAATCATAATGAGTTTTAAAAAATTGTTGCAAATAATAATAATGTTACGCATTTGGGGGCTCACAAATTAAGTAACAATAATAATAATAATAAATCCTCTGTAATCGTTTCTGTTTGCACTGAATCCGTCGAGGAACCTCTGTACAGCTGTTTCAACCGTATTTGGGAATCGTTCTGGTTTGTAGTGAATCTCTCCTGCTACGCTTCTGCCGATGAAGCTCCAAATAGGACTGAAACTGCTGTACAGAGGCTGCTCCAAGAATTCACTGCAATCAAAAACGATTTGCAACAAAAAAATTGTTGGAAAAGGAAAGAAATAAAAGTGAGATCGATTTATTTTAATTCCAAAAATTTTATCATATTTTGTGTTTGTTTGGCTAAACTATTGTCAAACGTTTTTACCAAATATCTGTGTTTTTTTTTAATTTGTTTTAACAGTTTTTCGTATGTGTTAGTTTTTTTTTTTAATGCTTGCGTTTACGTTTCTTATTTCATTTGTTTGAAACGCTAATCGACTTTGAGGTTAGCATTTAAATTTCATTTTTCATTTAATTTAAATTTCATCTCCTTTAACTTTCCGGTCAATCGATTTCGATCGTTTTCGAAAGAACGATCGTCCTTTAAAGATGGAACCCCCCCCCAAAAAAGACAAGAGAATATATTGATTTATTCTCTTGTCTTTTTTTTTGTTTTTGGTTCCACCTTTAAAGGACGATCGTTCTTTCGAAAATCGACAATCTTCTAAATACACTAAAAGCAAAAAAACAACTTTTCAAAAACAGACTTAGGTTTAGATTTATGTGACAATAAATGAAATAAATAAATAAAACAAGGATCAATTTATTTAAGCGCCCAAAAATTTTATGATTTTATGTTATCCGTGGTCTCCAAAAGCATTTCTAACAATTACACAGATTTTTTAATTTGTAATAATTTTTTTACAAGTTTTTTATTAGGTTAGGTCTTTTACTTAGAGTTGTTTCAATCAATATTTTTGTTATTTTTTTTTAAATCTTGCAATCGAGGTCACAGACGTGTCAAATTATTGTTTAATTGGTCTTCACTACTGGGGTCCAAATAGACACACAATTTCTATTTATTTGTTTTTTTTTAAATTAACTTATATGTGATCTTTTAACTTCTTTTGTAGATTTATTTCCTTTGTAGTATCCTTGTTCTGATTGTCGACACAACTAGGATTTTATGGGCTAGTTATATTCAAAATGAGTTACATAGGCCGGGCCTAAGAACGCTCGACTAAATAATAATAATAATAATAACAATACATTTATTGATATGATATTAAAGAACATTGGAAAACAAATAAATATAACATATACAAGTCAAACCAAAACTGAACTAAACTAACCGCTAACTAAATCTAAAAACTAAAGAAATAATGAAAAAAAAAAAATAAGAAAGAAAAAAATAGAACATAAAGAAAAATAAAATAATAAAAAATAAAATAGCATGAGGAGCAAGAAAGGGAAAAAAAAGAATAAAATAAGAAATAATTGAAGACAAAGAATGTGTAAAGAATGTGAAATCGGCAAAAAAAAAAAATTGTTGCTGTGGAGGTTCGAACTCAAGTCCTTCTGTTTGCATGCCAGGCGCTTTACCATCTATTTATTTATTGTCTATCTCTCTCTCTCTCTCTGTCTACCATATAAATTAAAATAAGTCGTTACGTTTTTAATTAATTTTAATTATTTCACTGGAATCAAGAGAAAAAGAAAAAATCAAACGCAGGAAACTCTAATTAATAAAAGGCCTCAAAGGTTACAGTTACTCTGAATTGCTTGCTGCTTGCGTAACAGAGAATTACATAAACGCGTCATGCCAGCGATAATTTAAATATTGTTTAACGATTATTTATTTAATTAATCTCATGTAATAACAGAAATGTCACCGTACAGGGTGTCCCAAACCCCTGGAAAAGTCCAAAAATGCCTCCTTAAATTATTTTTATCAAGTAAATGTCTTAACAAAAGTTGTGTAGGTTTTCATTCCGCATAATCTAAATTTTATTATTTTCAAATATACAGGTTGTTCATTTAATAAGTTACAAACCAAACGTATTATTTTTTTAATGGAACACCATATATTTTATTGCAGTTTCGGTTAGCCCTTGAAGAGACGATAAAAATGATATAACATTATACTTACTTATTTTTAGTATTTACCGAGTTATTTTTAATTTTATGCAAGAAAATGGGTTTTATGTTTGATCGTCTGCCTAATTGTCAATTTTAATGATACGACAATCAACCTTGGACTAAAATATTTGTAAATCCCTCTACTTTTACAATATTCATAATTTTTAAAAACCTAGCGACTATCAACAACACTACGATTCAGTTCGCGCGTAGTAAAATTAGTCATTTTTTTTTTCAAATTGAACAACCTGTATATTATCGTATATTTGGATAGTGCTTTCTACGAGCTTTCCAACCAAACCATAATCTGGTCGTAATATTTATAACTTGTGAGTTATTATCACTTCTCTCTAATCAACTTAAGGAACGTGCTGTAAAATATTTTCATTCGTCTCAGAATCATTTAAGATATTAATCCATGCAATTTATCGTACTTTTAGTGATTTAAATAAAAATAAATAAATAAATTCAGGAACTGAACGGTTTTTTTTCTGGTAATTCCTGTCATGTAAGAACATATTACGAATCGGTTGGATAATCGCTGGATAGAATGTCATAATGCTTTGAAGTGGTGTCCATAATTACCAGATTTGTCTCTCGACTTCTTTTATGGGGATATGAGTAAACAAATGAAAAAAATATTCTCTTATCACAATTTGTTTATAATCGTAGATACGTATTTCGACAGCCACGCCACTATCTTCATTTCTATTGGAGATTCAATGAGAATATCCTCTGGCTCATACCAACCAAAGAGTGTGCGTGTGTGGATGATTGAAAATGGCAGCGTACGTGGTGAAATACGCATAAAAACATATAATCTAATATTAGTATGAAATAAATTTCAAAAAACTATTACTAAACTGTTTTCACCTGTACTATTCTTAATTTATGGGGATACGTAAAGAAACAAGAGTACAAAGATGTTCTTGTTACATGCAAAGAGAAGAAAAAGCGTGTTTTGCAATAAGGCAAAATTTCTTTTAATTTTTTTTCAATGGTTTAAATTTTGATGATTTTTCAAACCTATTTGTGACTGGAGACATTTTGCTTTTCTCCGTTAATGTGTAAAAAATGTTAAGATACAATTTGTTTCTTTGATATGTAGCTTCAAAATAATAGAATTTTTTACAGTGTAAATAGATCCTTTCCATTCGTTTTGATAGTGTAATTGGAATTATGTAGTGAAAATCGTTCAGTTCCTGTATTTATTCCATATTTTTATTGTAAGCGCTACAACAATGACAAAGAAATTGTTAATTTGAACAAAAATAGAGTGTTTGGATAAATATCTTGAATGATACAGCAGATAAAATATTTCTGAGACAAATAAAATTATTATACAGCACGTTCCTTAATTTGATTGTAGAGAAGTGATAATAACTCACAAGTTATCAATCTTAAAACCATAAAATAGATATGGTTAGAAAGCTTGTAGAAAGCACTATCCAAATATACTATAATACATAGGGTGCTCCATTTGAGAAAAAAAAATGACTAATTTTACAATACGCGAACTGAATCGTAGTGTTGTCGACAGTCACTAGGTTTTTAAAAATGATAAATATTGTAAAAGTAGAGAGATTTAGAAATATTTTGGTCCAAGGTTGATTGTCGTATCATTAAAATCGAAAATTTGGCAGACGACTAAACATAAAACCCATTTTTTTGCATAAAATTAAAAATAACTCGCTAAACACCAATAATAACCAAGTATAATGTTATATCATTTTCACCGTCTCTTCAAGGTCTAACCGAAACTGCAATAAAATATATAGTCTTCCATTTAAAAAATAATAAGTTAGGTTTGTAACTTATTAAATGAACAACCTGTATATTTGAAAATGATTTTAGATTATGCGGAATGAAAACCTACACAACTTTTGTTAAGACCTTTTCTTGATAAAATGAATTTAAAGCGGCAGTTTTGGACTTTCCCACAGGTTTGGGACACCCTGTACACAATCGCCTGACGAAGTAAATATTAATAAAACAAGGAAGACCAATTTGGCAAACGACGAAGGCCAGAAACGGTGAGAGAAGGCCCATCTAGACAATGCGTAAGCGGCGCCCAATGTGGGGGCATAAACCGAAACCATCGTCGCATAATTGGCGCCCAACGTGGAGCTGTAACATCGACGTTACGCAAAAACTTTTCCGTCTACCGCCGCACTAAATCATAGCATAAACTGATTGTGAGACACATAAATATCAATCACGCAAGGACAAACACATAAATTACGGGGAATTACCATTACAATTGCATGAAAATATGAAAGACGTACTACGGGTAAACAATGCGCCAGAAGAGCAGAACGTGACCAATAAAGAAAAATGAGAGAGAATCCCGCAGCGTATTTGAAAAGCAAAACCCAGAACACACGATAATTTCTTTTTCCTAACCTAACGGAACTGACGTGACGCAATGCGTGGTGTTCTGTTGCTGTTGTTTTTAAGTATTACATCGGAGAATTCTACTCGCAATCAGTCAGTCGGAGGCGAATTGACCCCGCAAACCGTAATAATGAAACAGCGCCCTCTCCAGCTCGTTATTTCATTACCGCGCGGCCGCTCCAATAAAAACGACAATTACGTCCTGTTAGTTAGGAGGGACTGAACATGTTCTTCTTCTGGAACCCTGGAGGAAGAGAACCTAGAACTGAGAACCGAGAACCGAGAATCTCGTCGTGGCGAGACTTTCAAATCGCGACTTACGTAAGCCGAGTTCAAATGTCAAGCAGCGTTTCGTACGAATCAATTTCGGCCGATACGTAATAACTCGCTCTCTGCGTCAAGAGTAAACGAATTAAAAAAAACAATTGCTCGGTTGGAAGATGGATGATCAAGAAATCGCACCACCCAATCACCCACCTAACAAGAAGTAGAGTCTGCAATTTTTATTATTTTAGATTGCAAGTGACGCAATCCTATGCGCATCTACATATGTATAGGTCAAACTGGCCTAATTATTTCATACGTAGTAAAATAGTACACATCGCACACATACAGAGATCGGTTGCCAACTCTTTTGACTTGCCTGAAAGCTTTCAGCAAGAAAAGTTCGGAAATCCCTAGCTCAGATGGAAACGTGGGTAGTGGGTCGAACTTCGCCGATAATTCGTTTATGGGTGCCAGAGAAATGATCGTCTATTAGGAGTCCTCGTCAGTCCAAACGCTTATTTCTGTTATGGACGGATCACGTGATGTCGATTCTATTAATTCGCATGGAGGTGATGTGCCGGAAAACTTCAATAAATATACTCAAATACGGCCAATTTACGAAATAAATGAAAAGTGAAAGCGCAAAATCCAAAAATCAAATGAAAGTCAAATAACTGAAAATGATAAAAAAATTGAACCAAACAAATATTGAGTCCCCCGCAAAAATAATCGGTTTTTAACCCGTAACATTGGATTAGGATCGACAGATTGAAGACAGCTGGCTACATAATAAGTCATCCCATGCAAGGCGGCCATGCTTGCTATCAAATCATAATAATGAGTTTAAAAAAAATGTTGCAAATAATAATAAATCTTCTCTAATCGTTTCTGATTGCACTGAATCCCTCGAGGAGCCTCTGTGCAGCTGTTTCAGCCTTATTTGGGAACCGTTCTGGTTTGCAGTGAATCTCTCCAGCTACACTTTTGCTGATGAAGCCCCAAATAGGACTGAAACAGCTGTACAGAGGCTGCTCGAAGGATTCACTGCAATCAAAAACGATTTGCAACAAAAAATTTTTCGAAAATTTTTGAAAAAAGAAGAAAATAAAAGTGACATCGATTTATTTTAATTCCAAAAGTTTTATCATATTTTGTGTTTGTTTGGCTAAACTATTGTGAAACATTTTTACCAAATATCTGTTTTTTTTTTTTAATTTGTTTTAACAGTTTTTCGTAAGTGTTAGTTTTTTTTTTTAATGCTTGCGTTTACGTTTCTTATTTCATTTGTTTGAAACTTTGAGGTTAGGATTTAAATTTCATTTTTCATTTAATTTAAATTTCATCACCTTTAACTTTCCGGTCAATCGATTTCGATCGTTTTCGAAAGAACGACCGTCCTTTAAAGATGAAACAAAAAAAAAAAAAAGACAAGAGAATATAATGATTTATTCTCTTGTCTTTTTTTTTGTTTTTGGTTCCACTTTTAAAGGACGATCGTTCTTCCGAAAATCGACAATCTTCTAAATACACTAAAAGCAAAAAAAAACAACTTTGCAACAAAAAAATTTTGGAAAAAGAAAAAAATAAAAGTGAGATCGATTTATTTTAATTCCGAAAACTTTATCATATTTTGTGTTTGTTTGGCTAAATTATTGTCAAACGTTTTTACCAAAAATTTGTTGTTTTCCTTAATTTCTGTTTTAACAGTTTTTTGTATGTGTTAAGTTTTTTTTTTTTTAATTTGTTTACGTTAACGTTTCTTATTTCATTTGTTTGAAACGCGAATCGACTTTGAGGTTAGGATTTATTCTACTTATTAAAATTCATCTGCTTTAACTTTTCTCTTGATTTGTTCTCTTGTCTTTTTGTTTGTTTTTGTTTCCACCTTTAAAGGACGATCGTTCTTTCAAAATCGCTCGAAATCGTTTGACTGACGGTCTTCTAAATCCACCAAAAACAAAAAAAAAAAACAATTTTTCAAAAAATTATAACTGTAAACAGATCAAAAATCAAATGAAAGTAAAATAACTGAAAATAATAAAAAAATTGAACCAAACAAATATTGAGTCCCCCGCAAAAAAAAATCGCTTTTTGACCTCTAACATTGGATTAGGATCGACAAATTGATGACAGCTCTGGCTACATAATAAGTCATCCCATGCAAGGCGGCCATGCTTGCTATCAAATCATGAGTTTAAAAAAAAATTGTTTCAAATAATAATAAAAATCTTCTCTAATCGTTTTTGATTGCTCTGAATCCTTTGAGGAGCCTCTGTGCAGCTGTTTCAGCCTCATTTGGGAACCGTTCTGGTTACAGTGAATCTCTCCAGCTACGCTTCTGCAGATGAAGCCCCAAATAGGACTGAAACAGCTGTACAGAGGCTGCTTGAAGGATTCACTGCAATCAAAAACGATTTGCAACAAAAAATTTTTTGGAAAATTTTTGGAAAAAGAAAAAAATAAAAGTGAGATCGATTTATTTTAATTCCGAAAATGCTATCATATTTTCTGATTGTTTGGCTAAATTATTTTCAAACGTTTTTACGAAAAATTTGTTGTTTTCTTTAATTTCTGTTTTAACAGTTTTTTGTATGTGTTAAGTTTTTTTTTTTTTAATTTGTTTACGTTAACGTTTTTTGTTTCATTTGTTTGAAACGCGAATCGACTTTGAGGTTAGGATTTATTCTACTTACTAAAATTCATCTGCTTTAACTTTTCTCTTGATTTGTTCTCTTGTCTTTTTGTTTGTTTTTGTTTCCACCTTTAAAGGACGATCGTTCTTTCAAAATCGCTCGAAATCGTTTGACTGACGGTCTTCTAAATCCACCAAAAACAAAAAAAAAACAATTTTTCAAAAAATTATAACTGTAAACAGATCAAAAATCAAATGAAAGTAAAATAACTGAAAATAATAAAAAAATTGAACCAAACAAATATTGAGTCCCCCGCAAAAAAAAATCGCTTTTTGACCTCTAACATTGGATTAGGATCGACAAATTGATGACAGCTCTGGCTACATAATAAGTCATCCCATGCAAGGCGGCCATGCTTGCTATCAAATCATGAGTTTAAAAAAAAATTGTTTCAAATAATAATAAAAATCTTCTCTAATCGTTTTTGATTGCTCTGAATCCTTTGAGGAGCCTCTGTGCAGCTGTTTCAGCCTCATTTGGGAACCGTTCTGGTTTACAGTGAATCTCTCCAGCTACGCTTCTGCAGATGAAGCCCCAAATAGGACTGAAACAGCTGTACAGAGGCTGCTTGAAGGATTCAGTGCAATCAAAAACGATCTGCAACAAAAGAATTTTGTAAAATTTTTAGAAAAAGAAAAAAATAAAAGTGACATCGATTTATTTTAATTCCAAAAGTTTTATCATATTTTGTGTTTGTTTGGCTAAACTATTGTGAAACATTTTTACCAAATATCTGTTTTTTTTTTTAAATTTGTTTTAACAGTTTTTCGTAAGTGTTAGTTTTTTTTTAATGCTTGCGTTTACGTTTCTTATTTCATTTGTTTGAAACCTTGAGGTTAGGATTTAAATTTCATTTTTCATTTAATTTAAATTTCATCACCTTTAACTTTCCGGTCAATCGATTTCGATCGTTTTCGAAAGAACGATCGTCCTTTAAAGATGAAACCAAAAAAAAAAAAGACAAGAGAATATATTGATTTATTCTCTTGTCTTTTTTTTGTTTTTGGTTCCACTTTTAAAGGACGATCGTTCTTCCGAAAATCGACAATCTTCTAAATACACTAAAAGCAAAAAAAAACAACTTTGCAACAAAAAAATTTTGGAAAAAGAAAAAAATAAAAGTGAGATCGATTTATTTTAATTCCGAAAACTTTATCATATTTTGTGTTTGTTTGGCTAAATTATTGTCAAACGTTTTTACCAAAAATTTGTTGTTTTCCTTAATTTCTGTTTTAACAGTTTTTTGTATGTGTTAAGTTTTTTTTTTTTTTTTTAATTTGTTTACGTTAACGTTTCTTATTTCATTTGTTTGAAACGCGAATCGACTTTGAGGTTAGGATTTATTCTACTTATTAAAATTCATCTGCTTTAACTTTTCTCTTGATTTGTTCTCTTGTCTTTTTGTTTGTTTTTGGTCCAACCTTTAAAAGACGATCGTTCTTTCAAAATAGCTCGAAATCATCTTCTAAATCCACTAAAAACAAAAAAATACAATTTTTCAAAAAATTATAACTGTAAACAGATCAAAAATCAAATGGAAGTAAAATAACTGAAAATAATAAAAAAAATTGAGCCAAACAAATATTGAGTCCCCCGCAAAAAAAATCGCTTTTTGACCTCTAACATTGGATTAGGATCGACAGATTGAAGCCAGTTTGCTACATAGTAAGTCATCTCATGCAAGGCGGCCATGCTTGCTATCAAATCATAATGAGTTTTAAAAAATATTGTTGCAAAAAATAATAAATCTTCTCTAATTGTTTTTGATTGCAGTGAATCCCTCGAGGAGCCTCTGTACAGCTGTTTCGGCCTTATTTGGGAATCGTTCTGGTTTGCAGTAAATCTCTCCAGCTACGCTTTTGCTGATGAAGCCCCAAATAGGACTGAAACAGCTGTACAGAGGCTGCTTGAAGGATTCAGTGCAATCAAAAACGATCTGCAACAAAAAAAATTTGTAAAATTTTTAGAAAAAGAAAAAAGTAAAAGTGACATCGATTTATTTTAATTCCAAAAGTTTTATCATATTTTGTGTTTGTTTGGCTAAACTATTGTGAAACGTTTTTACCAAATATCTGGTTTTTTTTTTTAAATTTGTTTTAACAGTTTTTCGTAAGTGTTAGTTTTTTTTTTTAATGCTTGCGTTTACGTTTCTTATTTCATTTGTTTGAAACTTTGAGGTTAGGATTTAAATTTCATTTTTCATTTAATTTAAATTTCATCTCTTTTAACTTTCCGGTCAATCGATTTCGATCGTTTTCGAAAGAACGATCGTCCTTTAAAGATGGAACAAAAAAAAAAAAAAAAGACAAGAGAATATATTGATTTATTCTCTTGTCTTCTTTTTGTTTTTGGTTCCACTTTTAAAGGACGATCGTTCTTCCGAAAATCGACAATCTTCTAAATACACTAAAAGCAAAAAAAAACAACTTTGCAACAAAAAATTTTTGGAAAAAGAAAAAAATAAAAGTGAGATCGATTTATTTTAATTCCGAAAATTTTATCATATTTTCTGTTTGTTTGGCTAAATTATTGTCAAACGTTTTTACCAAAAATTTGTTGTTTTCTTTAATTTCTGTTTTAACAGTTTTTTGTATGTGTTAGTTTTTTTTTTTTTTTAATTTGCTTACCTTTACGTTTCTTATTTCATATGTTTGAAACGCTAATCGACTTTGAGGTTAGGATTTATTGTATTAAAATTCATCTGCTTTAACATTTCTCTTGATTTATTCTCTTGTCTTTTTGTTTCTTTTTGTTTCCACCTTTAAAGGACGATCGTTCTTTCAAAATCGCTCGAAATCGTTTTCTAAATACACTAAGAGCAAAAAAAAATAATTAAAAAAAAATTATATCTGCAAATAGATTTAGGTTTAAATTTATTTAACAATAAATGAAATAAATAAATAAAAGAAAAAGAAGAATCAGTTTATTTAAGCGCCCAACAATTTTATGATTTTATGTTATCCGTAGTTTTTCAAAGCATTTTTAAACAATTACGCAGATTTTTTATTTTCTAATGATTTTTTTTACAAATTTTTTTATTAAGTTTGTCTTTTATCTACAGTTCTTTCAATCAATATTTTTGTTATTTTTTTTTTAAATCTTGCAATCGAGGTCACAGACGTGTCAAATTTTTGTTTAATTGATCTTCACCACTGGGGTCCAAATAGACAAACAATTTATATTTATTTGTTTTTTTTTAATTAACTTATATCTGATCCTTTAACTTCCTTGTAAATTTATTTCCTTTGTAGTATCCTTGTTCTGATTGTCGAGACAACTAGGATTTTATGCGCTGGATAAATTCAAAATGACTTATAAAGGCCATCTTCAGTAGAAGCCTTCTTCTTGATCGCAAGAGAAGTGAGCCAGAGAAGAAGGCATCTACTGAAGATGACAGCATAGCTGCCGAAATACGTATCTAGTTTTTAAACAAACTTTTTGTGGTTAGGAGATTAAATCCAATTTCTTTGTACTGCAAACTACATCTCCAATACATCTTAAGATCTAATTAAAAAAAAGAGGAAAGAAATTCAAAAGCCATGAACGACGGCAATTTGTTTCGCTTTTTTTCTCTCTTTTTCCTCTCATCGACAAGAACATCAGATAATTTGACTAAAAAAAAAAAGAAATTTAAAGGGAAAATATTCGGCAACCAAATAAAAAGAAGAATAAATCGGTGAACGAAAATAATTAAATTTGCAAACAAACAAAAAAAAAAAATAGTGAATCGAGTGAAAACAGACCAACGATTCATTCCCTTCGGTTCAAGAATTGCACAATTGACAAAAATTGACAGAAAAAAACTTGAAGAAGCGTCACTAATCAATCCAAAAAGAAATAAGAGAAACGGAATTTTTGAGATTTTTTTTACAAACAGAATTAAAAATGAAAATTTGAATAAATGAAGGAAAGTAATAGAAACAAAAGAGAAAGCAGTTGGACAAAAAGGGCATCTTAAATCAAATGGAACATTGGCGCGTTTAGCTTAAACAATTACTTTTAAAATTATTTAGTAATTTGACAGAAAAAAATCTTGATTGATTGGAGTATTATTTTTTTTGTGTTCCCCCCACGCTCAATTAGAGGTGTGTGTTCTAATCCAAATACATATTTAGCTTGTAATATTGTGTACATGGACGAAACGAAGTCGCCGAATTCCTGATGCAGTTTACGCTTTTACCGATGTGTTTGTCTTCGGCTGTAATGCGATATGCAGGCATAACGACGACGCGATTCCGTGAGGTTTAGCTTTCTACGAATCTGGGTCAATCACTTCATAGAACAACAGAATCTAAACACTCTCGCACATTTTAATTCGTTTCCAGAGTTGAACTCCGGCGCACTCGAGCGTGCAAATTAAGAAGGAAACTGTAAACGTGTTGCTGCATTTCATTCGGTGGAAATAATTACCTCATCGGGTATTGCTAGAGGAAGCGGGGAAGGAGGGAAGAAGGGAAAAGCTTTAGATTTTGGACGACGTATTGAAATTTATTCACTTTAAGAGAATTCAAGAAGGCTCAAAGAAAATGCATCTTGATCTTTGTGCAAAGCAAAAGACTTCAAGCTTTTTCTTTCTGGGAGGAAAAGGGAGTTGGATCGATTTTGAGGTTCTTCTTGAGAAGCCTTAAGTTTTGGTCGAAACATTTTTGACGTCTTGAAATTTGCTTCAAGAGACTTGCAGAAGCCTTGAAGGGCCAAAGAAAATGCTTCAAAATCTTAGTGCCAAACAAAAATCTTCGAGCTTTCTCTTTCTGTGAGGAAAAGCAAGGGCGAAGGGAGTTGAATCTGTTCTGAGGATCTTCTTGAGAACCTTTAGGTTCTAGACGTCTTGAAATTTTGACGTTTTGAAACTTACTTCAAGAGACTTGCAGAAGACTTGAAGGGCCAAAGAAAATGCATCAAAATCTTTAGTGCCAAACGAAAATCTTCGAGCTTTTTCTTTCTGTGAGGAAAAGCAAGGGCTAAGGGACTTGAATCTGATTTGAGGGGATCTTCTTGAGAAGCTTTGGGTTTTAGACGTCTTGAAATTTGCTTCAAGAGACTTCAGAAGACTTGCTGGGGGGCCAAAAGAAAATGCATCAAAATTTTAGTGCGAAAGAAAAGTCTTCAGGCCTTTTCTTCCTGAGAGGAAGAGGAAGGCAAAGGGAGTTGAATCAGTTTTGAGGTTTTACTCGAGAAGCTTTAGATTTTGGACGACAAAACATTTTTTGACGTTTTGAAACTTACTTCAAGAGACTTGCAGAAGACTTGAAGGGCCAAAGAAAATGCATCAAAATCTTTAGTGCCAAACGAAAATCTTCGAGCTTTTTCTTTCTGTGAGGAAAAGCAAGGGCTAAGGGACTTGAATCTGATTTGAGGGGATCTTCTTGAGAAGCTTTGGGTTTTAGACGTCTTGAAATTTGCTTCAAGAGACTTCAGAAGACTTGCTGGGGGGCCAAAAGAAAATGCTTCGAAATTTTAGTGCGAAGAGAAGTCTTCAGGCCTTTTCTTCCTGGGAGGAAGAGGAAGGCAAAGGGAGTTGAATCACTTTTGAGGTTTTTCTTGAGAAGCTTTAGAATTTAGACGACAAGACATTTTTTGACGTTTTGAAACTTACTTCAAGAGACTTGCAGAAGACTTGAAGGGCCAAAGAAAATGCTTCAAAATCTTAGTGCCAAACAAAAATCTTTGAGCTTTCTCTTTCTGTGAGGAAAAGCAAGGGCGAAGGGAGTTGAATCTGTTTTGAGAATCATCTTGAGAAGCTTTGGGTTTTAGGCGTCTTGAAATTTGCTTCAAGAGACTTCAGAAGACTTGCGGAGGGCCAAAGGAAAATGCATCAAAATTTTAGTGCGAAAGAAAAGTCTTTAGGCTTTTTCTTCCTGGGAGGAAGAGGAAGGCAAAGGGAGTTGAATCTATTTTGAGGTTTTTCTCGAGAAGCTTTAGATTTTGGGCGACAAGACATTTTTTGACGTTTTGAAACTTACTTGAAAAGAGTTGCAGAAGACTCGAAGGGCCAAAGAAAATGCATCAAAATCTTAGTGCCAAACAAAATCTTCGAGCTTTCTCTTTCTGTGAGGAAAAGCAAGAGCGACGGGAGTTGAATCTGTTTTGAGGATCTTCTTGAGAATCTTTGGGTTTTAGACGTCTTGAAATTTGCTTCAAGAGACTTCAGAAGACTTGCGGAGGGCCAAAAGAAAGTGCATCAAAATTTTAGTGCGAAAGAAAAATCTTCAGGCCTTTTCTTTCTGTGAGGAAGAGGAAGGCAAAGGAAGTTGAATCTATTTTGGTCTTCTTCTTAAGAAGCTTCACGTTTTAGACGAAACTTTATTAGGAAACAACTTAATCAGAATTTAAGAACTGAGTAACGGCGAATCCATATTTTATCCTCCGTTTTCTTCACTCTTTGAGGTCTCTTCTGTCGTACGTTGTCCTGTTCCAAGCACTCTTCTCACTTCCTCCTGCATCCAAAATATATTTTTTCTTTAATTCTTCCACAGTCTCCCTAATCCCAATCATCTATCTACTAATAACCATGATCTTCAACTTCAACCGAAAAGGCTAAGCATGATTCTTATTCCTCCTTCTTTTCAGAAAGAAAAAAATGTTAACAAAATTATTGAGTTGGAAGACCATGGAGATCCAACATTAACCATTCTTCACCTAATCGATTTTAACTTTTCACTTTCACTTTTAGCTTCTCTTCATATTGCTCGTGGAGTTTGGCCTTCAGTGACCTCCTCCTATTGCCCAACTTTTTTTTTTCGGGTTTACGAACGGGGGTGGAAGATGAAGGTTCAAAAATAGATCATTTCCAAGAGTCTGGGCGAAACTAGAACTCCATCATGCAGGGAGGTCATCCAGGTTTGCTGACTTTAATGACTCCTCATCTCCATTTCATTTTAACACTTCAATTCAAGAAGAAATCATCTACAGAGTGCTCTTCGCGAAACCAGTACTTCATCGTGCTGGGGGGTCATCGAGGTTGATTGTCGGTGGAACCCACTTTAATGTCTCCTCTTGACTTCATTTCGTTCGTTTCGAAACTTTGGCCTCACACATAGCTACGGTCTGGAATGTAAAAGGCATTCAAAATTCGCCGTTCCTCAAGTCTTACAGGCTTTAATTTATGTCAAAGATTGCGCAAGTGATTTCTCCTTTATTTTTTCCAACCGGGTGTTTGGGACCATTTCATTCCGATCCACTTAGTACTTTTAGGACCAATCAGGACAATTTCGATCGCGTCCATTCAGTAGTTTTAGGGGCAATTCGGTTTTCAGGGCCACTTTTGGAACCAGTCAGGCTTTTGGAACCATTTGAATCCAGTCCATTTAGTAGTTTTAGGACCAATCAGGCTTTGGTTATTGCTTAAGGTGCTTTCTTTCGCTTAAAAGTTCGAATCGTGTTCCGAATAGTTTGAACCTGAATTTCGTAGTTGTTGCAAAAAAGCATCTGACTTGAATTCTTGGTTGACAGTTAATTTGTAAATAACCGTAATTTAATCCAAACAAGTTTTAAAAATAAAGAGATTCAAAAAGAAAAGAATGTCTGTTTTTCAATCAAAACGCGTTTGGATCACGATTTTGTGAGCGAGAGAAAGCACCTACTAACATTATCATCCTATACACGATTGGCTTTTGTTTAGTTCGTGTTAGTTTCGATTCGTCCAAGCCCTTACCTTCGTAGATATGGGCGTAGCCAAGTTTGGCTTTATTAATTTGCGGCGTGCATGTAGCAGCACTCAGTCGTCGTTGTGATATAACATTTTCAAGTGATTTCTGTTTTTTCTTCTTTAATTATTATGTACGTAATTTGATTGATACTGTTACAGCACAACGAAACGATATTTCAAAATATCGATACTTTTCTGCAAAGTATCGTATGGTATCGATACTGTTAATAAAAGGATCATTTGATTGTTGGCTACATTTTTTTTTTTTTTAATATTATAGACAAACAATATTATCTGAGGACGCAGTTACAATAAATATTCACTCACCATTGGTTAGGTCTCTCATTTCTAATGTTCTTTCTTTCTTTCTCGCTTCTCTGACCGCAACAGGCGCTGAGGGTAAACGTCTTAGCTTCCGGGCATCGCATTCCAGTTCGATAAGGACCGTGCGAATTATAAGTAACCCTTTACGAGTATCTATTCGGAAAAAGGGAACATTTCACTTACCGGGGCCGTTTTCCCGGCCCCACCTGCTCCAGCGGTGAAACTAGAAGCTGTAGCTCCCTCATGATGATATTGGACACTGGGGAGGTCATCCTCGCACGTTGACTTCTTATCTTCGCATGCATTACCCCCCACATTCACCTGTGGATACAAGACCCACCCCTCCCGATGGATATTAGCATACCTTGCCTCCCGATCATACGTTCTCAGGATGAGTTCATGTCATCGACTGCGTAAGTGTCAAGCACCACTCCGTACCGGTCCAATGACAACATCATGTCAGACCTTTCTGGATAGCTCAATGCCATCACCTGGTCAGGAATGCAATCTACCGAATTCCCACTCACAATGAATGCAGAATACAGCTAATTGCCTTGCCGGTACCGTGCTCTTCATCGGTGCTGCTTGCACACCGCGGCAAGAGCCCCGATACCGTATGCTGGTGCACGGTAACATTCTCTGGTCAACGCCCCGGATCGCGTCCCGGACAATATTTTGCTACCAGAATACCTCCGCGTAAAATCATGACCCTCATACCGCATTGCCAATCGTGAGAATGTACCGCCCTAACACTTCTGCCAGAATATGCCATCTCAGGTCATATTCTGCAGACACCCTCTATCTCATGTCCGGCAAACACCGCGGCCACCACACATAACACCAGGCCCATCCGTGGCCCAGTTTACTCACACGTTTCGCCTTCCGCGCTATCCCTCGGTAGACTGCCGTCTCTGCCGTTTCTTTGCTGCCAAGACTAAACACGCCCCCATATCATATTACCAAACTAATAAAGTAAACAAATATGCTGGTGCTTCAGAGATATCCAGAGAATGCATAAACTTTTATAAATTCCAAACTTCTAAAATAAATAACTACAACATGATACTTCGTTTAAATGTGCATCCCTAATTACTATGTTTATTTTTAAGCAGAGAATAAATTGGTAAATTTATTACTATTAAGGGGAGCACACCAGAGTTAATTATTGAAAATGCATTCCGCAAGTATTCAATTAAGTAAGTCTTAAGGCAAGCAACTCACGCGCAGCAATTCCTTTTACAGTGAAAGGAAGCAATTTTGTGAGAACTCAAACCAGAAGCGCGCAACGGCAAAAGAAGAAGAAAAAAAAAAGCAAACAAACAACTAAAAGTCTCCGCGGTAATTACACGTATTAAGTGAAAGACAAAACATCTGCGTCGGCGCCCCTCCCTCTCGTTCCCCCTCGCCCGTCCCTGTTCAATTGAAAATGCAGGTTTTTGTTTTTTTTTTCTTCTCTTTCGGTTTTTTTGTTTTTTTTTTTGTTTCTGAAGAACCGGTCGTCGCGTTGCCCGTGTGTGTAAGGCAATAATTAAAGAGCGCGCCAAGTTTTGTTCCTGACAAGTCAATTTTGAAATTTATCTCCATAATGTCCCCCCTCTCCCGTCGCCGCCGTCCGCCCGGCGCGGCGTTATTGGAAAAATCCGAAAACAATGAGCATCGCGACGACTGCTGCGGGCGACATTTGTTGTTGTTGTTGTCACACGAATGAACCTGGATGAACGCTGATTTTAAGTATGTGGGTCACCGAATACCAACATTGAATCGCTAATAATAACGGCTAGAGATGCGGACGTGACGATTTGGAAGTATACTACATGCGTAGAACTACCGCCGGAGAATCGCCTTCGATTGTTCAGCGTCACAAAAATGTTTCTTGTAGTTAATAGTTGCAGGTATTACGGTGTGCTACTTGCGATCATAATAATTAACAGTGCACACACCTCTAACAGCTGCAGCGGCGGCGGCCGCGGCGGCGTAAGCGAGGTGTTCCTTTGAGTCTCAACCGTGGTGGAATGGTATGAGAAAGAAAACTTGTTTCGCTCCGAGGTGTTACATTATTCGAATTTTATGTAAAATAATAGTCGCCGCGTGGGTGTTTTAAGAACACATTCTAATTGATTTACACTATGAGGTTTAAGGTTCCTTCTTCCTTTGTGAAAGGGCGAAACGAATTTAATTCTAGTAATGGTATCCCACGTGACCTACAACGTACCAAATCAATAATTACCTACCTAATGGATTGCTAAAGTACATACAAAAGACCCTGTAAGTAAAGGTCGGCTTGAGCTCAATTAATTTTTAATTTTCAACGTTCGTTTTACTTTTAATTAATTTTTTTTTGTTACAATTTTTAATTTTGTGCTGCTTAATTTCAATTGATTTTTAATTCTTTTAACATTTTTTCCTTGTAATATTTTATCATTTTTTTAATTTAGGTTGAATGGAATTAGGACGAATTCAGTTGAGTCGGCGTGAGCTCAATTAATTTTGAATTTTTAACATTCGATTTATTTTTAGTTGATTTTGTGCTTAGTCGAGTTGAATAGAGTTGGGTTGAGTTCACTCGACCTTCAAACTTTGTTTTAGACTTAACGTTCGCTTACGCATTTTGAATTTTTTGAAGTTAATGCCGCTTAATTTAAATTGATTTTTAATTTTTTTAACATTTTTTCCTTCTAATATTTTATCATTTTTTAATTTAGGTTGATTAGAATTAGGACGAATTCAATTGGGTCGGCGTGAGCTCAATTAATTTTTAATTATCAACCTTCGATTTACTTTTACTTAATTTTTTTGTTATAATTTCTACTTTTGTGCTTAGTCGAGTTGAACAGATTTGGGTTGAGTTTACTTTTACTTAATTTTTTTGTTATAATTTTTACTTTTGTGCTTAGTCGAGTTGAACAGAGTTGGGTTGAGTTCACTCGACCCTCAAACTTTGTTTTAGACTTAACGTTCGCTTACGCACTTTGAATTTTTTGAAGTTAATGCCGTTTAATTTAAATTGATTTTTAATTTTTTTAACATTTTTTCCTTCTAATATTTTATCATTTTTTTAATTTAGGTTGAATAGAATTAGGACGAATTCAATTGGGTCGGCGTGAGCTCAATTAATTTTTAATTTTCAACATTCGTTTCACTTTTCGTTAATTTTTTTTGTTATAGTTTCAAATTTTGTGCTTAGTCGAGTTGAACAGAATTGGGTTGAGTTCACTCGACCTTCAAACTTTGTTTTAGACTCAACATTCGCTTACGCACTTTGAATTTCTTGAAGTTAGTGCTGCTTAATTTCAATTGTTTTTTAATTTTTAACTTTTTGTCCTTCTAATATTTTATCATTTTTTAATTTAGGTTGAATAGAATTAGGACGAATTCAATTGGGTCGGCGTGAGCTCAATTAATTTTTAATTTTCAACATTCCTTTCACTTTTAGTTAATTTTTTTGTTATAATTTCTAATTTTGTACTTAGTCGAGTTGAACAGAGTTGGGTTGAGTTCACTCGACCTTCAAACTTTGTTTTAGACTTAACGTTCGCTTACATACTTTGAATTTTTTGAAGTCAGTGCTGCTTAATTTCAGTTGATTTTTAATTTTTAACATTTTTTCCTTCTAATATTTTATCATTTTTTAATTTAGGTTGATTAGAATTTGGACGAATTTAATTGGGTCGGCGTGAGCTCAATTAATTTATCAATTTTCAACATTCGTTTTACTTTTTGGTTAATTTTTTTAATTTCTAATTTTATGCTTAGTCGAGTTGAATAGAGTTGGGTTGAGTTCACTTGACCTTCAAACTTTGCTTTAGACTTAACGTTCGCTTACGTACTTTGAATTTTCTGAAATTAGTGCTGCTTAATTTCAATTGTTTTTTAATTTTTAACATTTTTTCCGTCTAATATTTTATCATTTTTTAATTTAGGTTGAATAGAATTAGAACTAATTCAATTGGGTCGGCGTGAGCTCAATTAATTTTTAATTATCAACCTTCGATTTACTTTTACTTAATTTTTTTGTTATAATTTCTACTTTTGTGCTTAGTCGAGTTGAACAGATTCGGGTTGAGTTTACTTTTACTTAATTTTTTTGTTATAATTTTTACTTTTGTGCTTAGTAGAGTTGAACAGAGTTGGGTTGAGTTTACTTTTACTTAATTTTTTTGTTATAATTTTTACTTTTGTGCTTAGTCGAGTTGAACAGAGTTGGGTTGAGTTCACTCGACCCTCAAACTTTGTTTTAGACTTAACGTTCGCTTACGCACTTTGAATTTTTTTAAGTTAATGCCGTTTAATTTAAATTGATTTTTAATTTTTAACATTTTTTCCTTCTAATATTTTATCATTTTTTAATTTAGGTTGATTAGAATTAGGACGAATTCAATTGGGTCGGCGTGAGTTCAATTAATTTTTAAGTTTCAACCTTCGTTTTACTTTTAGTTAATTTTTTTTGTTAAAATTTCTAATTTTGTGCTTAGTCGAATTGAACAGAGTTGGGTTGAGTTCACTTGACCTTCAAACTTTGTTTTAGAGTTGACATTCGCTTACGTACTTTGAATTTTTTGAAGTTAGTGCTGCTTAATTTCAATTGATTTTTAATTTTTAACATTTTTTCCTTCTAATATCTTATCGTTTTTAATTTAGGTTGAATAGAATTGGCATGAATTTAATTAGGTCGGCGTGAGCTCAATTAATTTTTAATTTTCAACGTTCCTTTTACTTTTAGTTAATTGTTTTTGTTATAATTTCTAATTTTGTGCTTCGTCGAGTTGAACAGAGTTGGGTTGAGTTCACTTGACCTTCAAACTTTGTTTTAGACTTGACGTTCGCTTACGCACTTTGAATTTTTTGAAGTTAATGCCGCTTAATTTAAATTGATTTTTAATTTTTTTAACATTTTTTCCTTCTAATATTTTATCATTTTTTAATTTAGGTTGATTAGAATTAGGACGAATTCAATTGGGTCGGCGTGAGCTCAATTAATTTTTAATTTTCAACATACGTTTTACTTCTCGTTAATTTCTTTTGTTATAATTTCTAATTTTGTGCTTAGTCGAGTTGAACAGAGTTGGGTTGAGTTCACTTGACCTTCAAACTTTGTTTTAGACTTAACGTTCGCTTACGTACTTTGAATTTTCTGAAATTAGTGCTGCTTAATTTCAATTGTTTTTTAATTTTTAACATTTTTTCCTTCTAATATTTTATCATTTTTTGATTTAGGTTAAATAGAATTAGCACGAATGTAATTAGGTCGGCGTGAGCTCAATTAATTTTTAATTTTCAACGTTCCTTTTACTTTTAGTTAATTTTTTTTGTTATAATTTATAATTTTGTGCTTAGTCGAATTGAACAGAGTTGGGCTGAGTTCACTTAACCTTCAAACTTTGTTTTAGAGTTGACATTCGCTTACGTACTTTGAATTTTTTGAAGTCAGCGCTGCTTAATTTCAATTGATTTTTAATTTTTAACACTTTTTTCGTCTAATATTTTATCATTTTTTAAATTAGGTTGATTAGAATTAGGACGAATTCAATTGGGTCGGCGTGAGCTCAATTAATTTTTAAGTTTCAACCTTCGTTTTACTTTTACTTAATTTTTTATGTTAAATTTTCTAATTTTGTGCTTAGTCGAATTGAACAGAGTTGGGCTGAGTTCACTTAACCTTCAAACTTTGTTTTAGACTTAACGTTCGCTTACGTACTTTGAATTTTTTGAAGTCAGCGCTGCTTAATTTCAATTGTTTTTTAATTTTTAACATTTTTTCCTTCTAATATTTTATCATTTTTTGATTTAGGTTGAATAGAATTAGCACGAATGTAATTAGGTCGGCGTGAGCTCAATTAATTTTTAATTTTCAACGTTCCTTTTACTTTTAGTTAATTTTTTTTGTTATAATTTATAATTTTGTGCTTAGTCGAGTTGAACAGAGTTGGGTTGAGTTCACTCGACCTTCAAACTTTGTTTTAGACTTAACGTTCGCTTACATACTTTGAATTTTTTGAAGTCAGTGCTGCTTAATTTCAGTTGATTTTTAATTTTTAACATTTTTTCCTTCTAATATTTTATCATTTTTTAATTTAGGTTGATTAGAATTTGGACGAATTTAATTGGGTCGGCGTGAGCTCAATTAATTTATCAATTTTCAACATTCGTTTTACTTTTTGGTTAATTTTTTTAATTTCTAATTTTATGCTTAGTCGAGTTGAATAGAGTTGGGTTGAGTTCACTTGACCTTCAAACTTTGTTTTAGACTTAACGTTCGCTTACGTACTTTGAATTTTCTGAAATTAGTGCTGCTTAATTTCAATTGTTTTTTAATTTTTAACATTTTTTCCTTCTAATATTTTATCATTTTTTGATTTAGGTTGAATAGAATTAGCACGAATGTAATTAGGTCGGCGTGAGCTCAATTAATTTTTAATTTTCAACATTCGTTTTACTTTTCGTTAATTTTTTTGTTATAGTTTCTAATTCTGTGCTTAGTCGAGTTGAGTAGAGTTGGGTTGAGTTCACCTGACCTTCGAATTTTCTTTTAGAATTTTCCAGTTTTATTTTTCGTTTCTTAATTTCAATTTTTTACTCAAGTTAAATGGAGTTGGATTGAGAGTTGACCTTGAAATTTTCTCCGGGCGTAACGTATGTTTAATTTACTACTTTTTCTTCACCTTTATTTTATTTTATTTATTTTTTTAACTTTTAGCTTGGATTTATAGAACATAAGTTAGGTTGGGTTGACCTTGTCATTGGCACAGCTTCATTTAAATCGAGCGAGAATGAAAAGAAGATCCTCGAATCTTATTTAAAGGAGAATGACCGAAATAAAGTATGTAAATACAAAAAAAAAACATAATAATAATAACTCCAGAAAAGAAGAAACATCTAAAACAAACAACATCAAAACTATGACAATAAATTAAACAAATCAAAATTGATATCACGAATCTTTTTTTTTTTTTGGTGCAACGATTTTGTGCTGCAGTTATTTGGTTACTTGTTCTTCATTATTAAAGCAAGGACGAAATAATACCTTCGCAGTGACGCTCCCGATTTCGATCGCATTGTTAATATGGATAAACTCAGGCACGGACTATTTAATCCTCGCTTTGCTCATTATTGCCTTTAAACAAATTATTTATTTTTTAAAAAAAAGGAGCACGCAACAACAAATAGGGAACCGAGTGAATAGAAATAAAAAAAGGATTAAAGTAGAATGACTGATGGAAATCTAAACGATGTAAACGCAAGGAAAAAAAAATTTTTGGTTACTTGTAACAACATACTTTGGAATCACATAATTTTTTTTTTTTAATTGTTGCGATGAGATAAATTTATAAGTAAATCAAAAAAAAGGAACTTCAAAACAAATTTTTTATAAACTGTTGAAATTACGAAACAGAAATTTCCTCCGCGGTAATAATTATCTGCGCAGATAATTTCATCACTTGCACAACACACAAAGAACCTCTTCGCTCGCTAATTACATCAAAATTCAGAAATGCATCGCGCTGTGTTATGAGACAAAGCATTTCACATGGCGCTGGAATTTAAAGCGAAAGAAAGTTTTACGTAAACGACTCACTAAAGAGGTCACACACACACACACACACACAGACAAACACACGGCCTTCTCTTTAATACGGCTGTAATTACCTTACCTTCCAGTTCCAGAATACGATTATCTCATGTCTAAAGCGAGGATGAAATAGTACCGATGCGGCGCAGATAGCCCGATTTCGAGCGATCCCATCGTCAAACACTGAGGCAGGGACTTTTTAATCCTCGCTTTGCTCATGTCATTTTAGGATCTAACACAAACGATTTACAAGTGACATCTAGTGTCTGTTCTATTCTATATTCAATTCAATTGGTTTGTTTACTTTTGTAGATGGTAATTAAGGAAGTACTAAATTCCACTACCACCTTATTCTTCGAACGAACTGAAACGCAGAGAAAGAGAAAGCTTAAACTTATATATACATATAAAAAATAATTCCATCTCATGCCTATTTAATCCTCTCAGATGTCGTTCTGTAAATAAAATGTTCACATTTCTCAAGTCAATCAGAATTCAAAAAAAAAGAAAAATCTCTTGTTGGGGGGGAGGCAGGGAGGAAGTTGGTCGACATGCAAAATACCGTGGTGAAAACGAGCCTGCCCACGCAGATGAAAACAAAACATAAAAGAGGTCTCAGGTGTGATCCTTGCGGAACTCCTGTTGAAACATCATCAACGGTTCTTGACCTACAATTATTCGTGTTGCAAATACTGTCATTCTGTCAACGGGCGCCATTTTGTTCAACATTACGTCACTGCGACGTACTTCATTAAAAAGCGTTCAAAAAAGAAAAATCAGTATCATAAGCTTGAAATGATTTTAAATTGCCACCGTTTACGCAGCGGCCGGTTAAAGTTACTTGCGTACTTGAAGAAGAGAATTAAAGTATTCGAAGGAAAAAAAGAAAAAACAAAAGGCAAACTAAAGGAAAAGTGTCGTTGTTGTCGAATATTTTTTTCTCATTTTTTTTTTTAAATTTGACGTTTTCGTCGATGAGAAGAAAAAAGAAAAAGGAAACCGAAACAAACTGCCACAAGTACGGATTTAAACGAACAGAAACAAAAGAAAATCGACGAATCATACTCAACGATCGGCGAATCTGGGTTCGGACTGACCTTGAGATTTTATGACCTTTTAATTTCTTTACTTTTTTTTGAATTGGATTTAATGTAAGAATTAGGTCGAGTTAATTTTGGGTTGACCTTGAATTCTTTCTTTTTTTTTTGGGGGGGGGGGGGACTTAATGTTTGTTCATTTCAATTATTTTATTTTTATGTGATTTTTAAATTTTTTGCTTGGGTTGAATAGAATTGGGACGAGTTCGATTGGGTTGGGTCGGATTGACTTATTGAGTTTGGCGCAGCTTAAATTCAATTGATTTTTAATTTTTAACATTTTTTTATCATTTTTAATATGGGTTGAATAGAATTAGGATTAAATCAGTTCTCAATTAATTATTAATTTTTAATTCGTTTTATTTTTAGCATTCTTTCTCATGATTTCTAATTTAGTACTTGAGTTGAGTTGAATAAAGTTAGGTTGAGTTCACTTCAGTTTTTTCTTACTTAGATTAGGTAGAAATAGGTTGAGTTCAGTTGGGTATTTTTAGCTTTCTTTCTTATCATTTCTAATTTTGTACTTGAGTTGAGTTGAATAAAGTTAGGTTGAGTTTACTTTGAGTTTTTTTTTACTTATATTGGGTAGAAATAGGTTGAGTTCAGTTGGGTATTTTTAGCTTTCTTTCTTATCATTTCTAATTTTGTACTTGAGTTGAGTTGAATGAAGTTAGGTTGAGTTTACTTTGAGTTTTTTTTTACTTATATTGGGTAGAAATAGGTTGAGTTCAGTTGGGTATTTTTAGCTTTCTTTCTTATCATTTCTAATTTTGTACTTGAGTTGAGTTGAATGAAGTTAGGTTGAGTTTACTTTGAGTTTTTTTTTACTTATATTGGGTAGAAATAGGTTGAGTTCAGTTGGGTATTTTTAGCTTTCTTTCTTATCATTTCTAATTTTGTACTTGAGTTGAGTTGAATGAAGTTAGGTTGAGTTTACTTTGAGTTTTTTTTTTACTTATATTGGGTAGAAATAGGTTGAGTTCAGTTGGGTATTTTTAGCTTTCTTTCTTATCATTTCTAATTTTGTACTTGAGTTGAGTTGAATAAAGTTAGGTTGAGTTTACTTTGAGTTTTTTTTACTTATATTGGGTAGAAATAGGTTGAGTTCAGTTGGGTATTTTTAGCTTTCTTTCTTATCATTTCTAATTTTGTACTTGAGTTGAGTTGAATGAAGTTAGGTTGAGTTTACTTTGAGTTTTTTTTTTACTTATATTGGGTAGAAATAGGTTGAATTCAGTTGGGTATTTTTAGCTTTCTTTCTTATCATTTCTAATTTTGTACTTGAGTTGAGTTGAATGAAGTTAGGTTGAGTTTACTTTGAGTTTTTTTTTACTTATATTGGGTAGAAATAGGTTGAGTTCAGTTGGGTATTTTTAGCTTTCTTTCTTATCATTTCTAATTTTGTACTTGAGTTGAGTTGAATAAAGTTAGGTTGAGTTTACTTTGAGTTTGTTTTACTTATATTGGGTAGAATTAGCTTGAGTTCAGTTGGGTACATTTAGCTTTCTTTCTTATCATTTCTAATTTTGTGCTTGAGTTGAGTTGAGTTGAATAAAGTTAGGTTTAGTTCACTTGAGTTTTTTTTTACTTATATTAGGTAGAAATAGGTTGAGTTCAGTTGGGTATTTTTAGCTTTCTCTCTTATCATTTCTAATTTTGTACTTGAGTTGAGTTGAATAAACTTAGGTTGAGTTTACTTTGAGTTTTTTGACTTACATTGGATAGAATTAGGTTGAGTTCAGTTGGGTACATTTAGCTTTCTTTCTTATCATTTCTAATTTTGTGCTTGAGTTGAGTTGAGTTGAATAAAGTTAGGTTTAGTTCACTTGAGTTTTTTTTTACTTATATTAGGTAGAAATAGGTTGAGTTCAGTTGGGTATTTTTAGCTTTCTCTCTTATCATTACTAATTTTGTACTTGAGTTGAGTTGAATAAACTTAGGTTGAGTTTACTTTGAGTTTTTTGACTTACATTGGATAGAATTAGGTTGAGTTCAGTTGGGTACATTTAGCTTTCTTTCTTATCATTTCTAATTTTGTGCTTGAGTTGAGTTGAGTTGAATAAAGTTAGGTTTAGTTCACTTCAGTTTTTTTTTACTTATATTAGGTAGAAATAGGTTGAGTTCAGTTGGGTATTTTTAGCTTTCTCTCTTATCATTTCTAATTTTGAACTTGAGTTGAATTGAATAAACTTAGGTTGAGTTTACTTTGAGTTTTTTGACTTACATTGGATAGAATTAGGTTGAGTTCAGTTGGGTACATTTAGCTTTCTTTCTTATCATTTCTAATTTTGTGCTTGAGTTGAGTTGAATAAAGTTATGTTTAGTTCACTTGAGTTTTTTTTTACTTATATTAGGTAGAAATAGGTTGAGTTCAGTTGGGTATTTTTAGCTTTCTCTCTTATCATTTCTAATTTTGTACTTGAGTTGAGCTGAATAAACTTAGGTTGAGTTTACTTTGAGTTTTTTGACTTACATTGGATAGAATTAGGTTGAGTTCAGTTGGGTACATTTAGCTTTCTTTCTTATCATTTCTAATTTTGTGCTTGAGTTGGGTTAAGTTGAATAAAGTTAGGTTGAGTTCACTTGAGTTTTTTTTACTTATATTAGATAGAAATAGGTTGAGTTCAGTTGGGTATTTTTAGCTTTCTCTCTTATCATTTCTAATTTTGTACTTGAGTTGAGTTGAATAAACTTAGGTTGAGTTTACTTTGAGTTTTTTGACTTACATTGGATAGAATTAGGTTGAGTTCAGTTGGGTACATTTAGCTTTCTTTCTTATCATTTCTAATTTTGTGCTTGAGTTGAGTTGAGTTGAATAAAGTTAGGTTTAGTTCACTTGAGTTTTTTTTTACTTATATTAGGTAGAAATAGGTTGAGTTCAGTTGGGTATTTTTAGCTTTCTTTCTTATGATTTCTAATTTTTTGCTTGAGTTGAGTTGAATAAAGTTAGGTTGAGTTCACTTGAGGTTCTTTACTTAGATAGAATAGAATTAGGTCGAGTTCAATTGGGTTAACCTTGAATTTTTTTTTTGGGCTGAGCTCAGTTCTTCGTCTTTCGCATCTGTTTTAGTTTTCGTATTTTTCTTTTCTTATGATTTCTAATTACGTACTCAGTCGAGATGAATACAGTTTTTTTTTTTACTTTTTTACTTGAAATAATTTTATATTGCCAATGTTTATGCAGCGGCTGGTTAAAGTTACTTGCGTACTTGAAGATAATGAAAGTATGCAAGTTGGCAACGTATGCAGGCAGCAAGAAGTCTTCGCGGTGCATTCTAGTGCTTGTGAAAGTTTGCGACGCAAAAGGTTGTGTGCACTTGTTATGGTAGAAAACGACTTAATTTTGTTTATTCTTTCAGTAAAAATTACAAAACACGTATTTCTTCGTTTAACTTCTCAGACTTCCCTTTGAATTGACTGGGGTGACCGAATTTCTTGCGCTTACCATCCAATTTTTTGATCCTTCCAATCAATTTCCCCTCGTTAGGTTTTACAATGAGTCCGAGTACTTTTACCATCCAACTTTTGGTCCTTCAATTCGACTTCGTTTCGTGTTGGTTCGGAAACCTTGGTCTCTGGTGGGTCTGACTTTGTTTTAAAATTATTTAACCAATTAAAACCGTCAAGGTGTGTGAGCACAACAAAGTAACGTGGGTGGCAATATGGTCGGTTGCCCCCCCCCCCCCAACATGGGGCTAAGGTGGTCTTGCATGTTCCAAGTATGTCAAAACAAGCAAGAGACAATTTTCGTTTCGATTAAAAAATAAAATAAAACAAGTAAATGCAGTGCAAAAGAAAACCAATACATTTTCGAAAGAGTAAAACAAAAGACGAATTTTCTGACATAGAAAAGAAAAGAAAAAGACGATAATTCAGAATTGTTTGCATTTTTTTATGGGTGGCAACATGGTTAGTTGGCGGCCAACATGGGGCTGGAGTTGATCATCCTAGTTTCAAGTATGTCAAAATCAAGCAAGAGACAATTTTCGTCTCGATTAAAAAAAAAAAACAAAACATAAATAAAATAAGAAAATGCAGTTAGTAGAAAAGAAAAGCAATACATTTTCGAAAGAGTAAAACAAAAGACGATCCCTTACTTTTCTGACATAAAAGGGAAAAAGAAGAAATAAAAGAACAGTTAATCAGTTAATCATTTATGATTCTTTGCACTTGTATTATTTCTCTCTTTCTTTTCTCTTCTTTTTTTCTCATACTTTTTTTTGGATTGTCGAAAGAGCGACGACGGATTTTTTTTTTTTTTTGCCGTACGAATTGAACGGAAGCAAATAAAAGACGATCCGCAGTACCTAGAATTGAAGGAAAAATTGGAAAGGCGGAAATAAATTTGGAAAAAAAATTTTAAAAAATGTGCGTCAAAAACGAAACAAAACGTAACTGACGCTTCGATTAAAAAAAAAAAAAGTAGGAAAAATAAAACAAAAAGCAAAAAACTCCGACGGCGATCGGTGGAAACTGAAGAAGAATTAGAAAGAAAAAATTAGGAGAAATTGAAGAAACTATGTTCAGAAAAAAAATAGAAACAATAAAAAAGAAGAGCAAAAAATACGGCGAGTGAAGCAAAACACGAACACACGAAGACAATTTCCGTTTCGATTAAAAAAAAAATAATAATAAGAAAATGTAGTAGAAAAGTAATGCGTTTTCGAAAAAGTAAAACAAAGACGATCTCTTACTTTTCTGACTGAAAAAAGAAAAAGAAGAAACAAACGATGATGATTCAGTTAATCATTTATGATTCCTTCCTTCTTTTCTTTTCTCTTTTCTTTCGTACTCCTATTTTTTTTTGGATTGTCGAAAAAGCGACGACGAAAGATGAAAGCCAATCGACTTTTTGGCCGTACGAAAAAACGGAAGTAAACAAAAGACGATCGGCATTACCTAGAATTGAAGAACAATTGAACGGCGAAAATAAATTTGGAAAAATTTTAGGAAAAAGTGTGACATGAATGAAACAAAACGTAACTGACATTTCGATTTAAAAAAAGCAGGAAAAATAAAACAAAAAGCAAAAACTAAAGGCGATCGGTGGAAACTGAAAAGAAAGAATAAATACAAAGGTAGAAAAAAAAATAGGGGAGAATGAAGAAACTATGTTTAGAAAAAAATAGGGACAATAAAAAAAAGAAGAGCAAAAAATCTTCTGACGTGTGAAGCAACAAAACACGAACGGTTTTATTGTGAGTGAGAGAAAGAAAGTAAACGAAAGACGCGATCAGTCGAAAATGCGATAATCTTTTGTTTTTTTTTTTTTCGCTTTAGCTACGAAGTCGTATCTGGATGATGACGTTTAACAATTAAAATATAAAATAAAAAATTGTAAAAAATTAGAAAATTTGAAAAATACTTTTGACTTAAAAAGCAGCAATAAACAGCAAAAACAAAAGACGATCAATGGATCATGAAGAAAAATTAGAAAGGCATGAAAAATTAAGGGAAAATAAAGAGAAAGAAAGCAAACGAAAGACGCAATCGATCGAAAACGCGATAATCTTTTGTTTTTGTTTTCGCTTTAGCTATGAAGTCATACCTGGATGATGACGTTTAACAATTAAAAAATAAATTAAAAAATCGTAAGAGATTGAAAAACTTGAAAAATACATTCACGTTTAACTTGATCCAACGGAAGTCCACCTAAGTAGAACCAAACCAAGGAAATAATAATTTACAAAGAAATATGAAAAATTAAAACAAGAAAACGGTTAACAATTAAAAAAAAAAAACTTGGGGAGAAAATTACAAAAAAGAGTTTCAAGGCCAACTTAAGCCGACCAAAAAGAAAAGAAGAGAAGGACAACTGTGCACGATCACGATTACGTGATTGTCAAGAACATTAAGGAACATTATTAAACATTATTTGTTCTTCAATTTTTTGTATCTTTTTCTTTTAATCTTCAAGGAATCTTCGCAGTTAAAAAATCTGAGACGCGCCTTTGTATTTGAAAGAGGGAAACATTTTCTCAATTCTTCTTCCCCTGTTCGTCATAAACCTTAGATACGGAAAGACATGGGGTGGCCCATCGATGCGTATCGAACGCATGTGCGAAGACTGTTACCAGTTGGCACCAAATCAACGTCATTTCGCATTGCACAGACGCGTTGCAGCCAAAATGAATTTCGATGGTTTTTTTTTTTTGTAATGGTAAATAAAACAGATACTGATAGTTTATAGAAACGGAGAGGAAAGAGCCCGAAATAACATTTCACAGGTAAAAGGAAGTGTCTTTGATTTGGGCCCAACTGGTAACGCTTGTGCGCCATCCTCTATCTTTCCTTATCGAAGATATAAATACATTATTGAGATCTAACCACCAAATGAAATTCTTTTTCTTCTTCTTGCTCTGCGCAGCAATCTGCATCTTATTGTCTTATGGCATCAACATTCCAGACAGTTTACTTTGCTTGATAAGCTGGGTGACAGGCATCCATGGCCCACCCACACCGACAAAAGTAGCACGACTTTATAAGCCGGCTAGGCTAACCGCTGAACCACTTGCCCGCTCACCAAATCAAATTACCAAACAAGAGGGAGCAAAATAGTTTTGGTTTTAAAATCTTGGCTTTTGCTGAGTTTGAGTAGGTTTACCATCTTTGGTCCTTCAAATTCAATTTCATCTCGTTAGGTTTTAAAATTTTGGCCTTTGGTAGCTTTGACTTGGTTTACCAGTCAATTTTTGGTCCTTCAAGTCGACTTTCGTTTCGTTAGGTTTCAAAATCTGAGTTCGAGTGGTCTTGACTTTGTTTATTATTCAATTTTTGGTCCTTCAAATCGACTTTCGTTTTGTTTAGTTTCAAAACCTGAATTCGAGTGAGTTTGATTTTGTTTATCATTCATTTTTTAGTCCTTCAAAACAAATTCGTTTCGTTAGGTTTCAAACCCTGAGTTTGAGTGGGTTTGACTTTGTTTATCATTCATTTTTTGGTCCTTCAAATCAACTTTCGTTTCGTTAAGTTTCAAAACCTGAATTCGAGTGGTTTCTACTTTGTTTATCATTCAATCTTTGGTCCTTCAAAACAAATTCGTTTCGTTAGATTTCAAAACCTGAGATTGAGTGAGTTTGATTTTGTTTATCATTCAATCTTTGGTCCTTCAAAACAAATTCGTTTCGTTAGGTTTCAAAATCTGAGTTTGAGTGGGTTTGACTTTGTTTATCATACAATTTTTGGTCCTTCACATTCGACTTTATCTCGTTAGGTCTGGAAACCTCGCGGTCTTTGATGGATTTGACTATTTTCTTTCTTCCTCGTCGTGATCAGAAACCGAAGGCCGAGAGGACCGGAGAAGCAAATACTCCTTTCTCTTTTGATGATCCTGGCAAGGCTCCTCTCCTCGATCATCATCGTGTACGTACATACATACGACAAATAGATGATGATTCATTCATTATTCGAACCATCCCAAAGTTATGATTTTCTTGCGAAACTTGCTCACTCAATGAACGAGAATGCATCATCGTGAATTGGACAATGCCATCATAAATTACCTGCTCCTTGCTTGGGCTGGCAAGCCGTAATTAAAGCCGATCCTTCATGCTAACGACCTTTGCAAAGTGTTTTTTTTTTTTTGCGTTTCCGCGTTAATAACGAAACGCGAAGGCCTTGAGCGAGGAGCTCAATAAGATTCAATTCAATCAGTTTAATTAATTTCGTCGGCGATGGTTTTCTTCAATTTTTGAAAATTTTCTCGCGTGTCGTGCGGCAAGTGTAAGGGTACGAACATGCCGAAGATGCCTCGCTGTTCACCCTCGATGTTTAGGTCGTAGTCGATACCGCGATATAAAACAAATGTATACTTTTAAATGGAATGAATTATGTTGAAGCCTGTCATTGTGACAACAATTGTGGAACCAAAAAGAAACGAGAGAAAGGTACATATTTATGCATCTACTGTCTACTTGTTGCATTGTAAGATTAAAAAAAGGGGGCATGTGTGAGTGAGCAACAAAAATGCAAATAACTCGAATACTTAATTGTAGCACAAGCAACTATTGTGTAATGCTGTCGTAACCACCGGCTATTACCTGATTAAAAAGCCATGTCAGAATTGTTTGCGTTCGACATTGTAATATTTTATTCGTTATTGATTGTGTTATACAGGGTGTCACAAAACCTCCGTCTTTAAATGAAACTGTAAGTTCCTCATTACATAAGAGATGAATTCTCCAAATCTGAAGTGTTTTGCCCAAAAATGAAAAACTGACCTATCACGTGCGAGGGCAGTCCCTTTGTTTTGACACCTCTGCTCGGTTTACCACTTGTTTCAGAAATTTATTCCGATGAAAGCAATAAACCGCAATAAAACTTTTTATTTGCGTTTAGAAGAACTCGTTCAAGGTCCTATTGTATACGAATATGAATCCGACTTGCGGACATCGGCATGTTTATTTGTATTTTCAACGTGCGATAAGCAAGAACGTTTGTTTCTTCGTAATAGACAATAACAATTATGTTAAAAACGGGTAGCTAATCTTCGTTAGATTTTTGCTAAAGTAATTAAACATCTTCGTACTGTAGTTTTGTAACTGCGTTGAAAAATGCGTGAAATTATTTTTTAATTATCGCACTAATAGCTGCGGAATAAGTACTGCAAGAGCGGAAACTATTCCTATTGTAAAAACGGAAATCAATAATTGGAGTATGAGTACGCTGAAAAATTTAAATAAATTAGATTGCTTGTACACACAATAATCTATGGGTTCAAAATAAGTGATTACATAACTTCGCTAGCTTTCAATCGAACTATTTTATTAATTGTTTACATTCCAACACAAAACACATGTTTTTATAAGGATAATCTTGAACCTGAATTTCTGCGTCGACTTAAACCAATAAAGACATAAAAAAACTCTCGCCTAATGCAGACGTTTATTTCGTCTTTTCGTCGTATAGTTTTAATGAAGAAGCAAATTTATTTTTGCTGTACAAATACAATAACTTTAGTAATCAACATTGTAAATTGGTAATTTACAAATTAATATGATGTAAGAATTTCCACTTTTTCGATCGCCTTTAGATTGAATTTTTTTAATTTAACAGTTAAAGTACGGATTAGCACAAAACTAATCATCAATTAATGCAAGACGCGCAGAATATTTTAAACTATTAAGAACTTACCTAGTTACAAAATTTATCTGCTTTTAAAATTAACAAACAACACGATACTTGACCTGCCTTAAGTACAATATCTGTGCATTAGGTCATGGTCTGCGTTGTTATGACTTTTTATGGCCTCGAAAGTCGGAGAATAGTTAAAAACCAAGCTCCGCCGGAACATTTAAGCTGCATTTAGCGACCCTCAAACAATTTCTATGAAAAAGTAAAATAATTTCTACCTGCGTTATTATTGCTATCTGACCAACAGTTGTATAACAAATTTTGCTCCTTTTCTTGACCACTATCTGTGGTTTCAATTAAAGACATAGGTTTAGAGTAGTGCTGGCAAAAACCGGAAAAAATTGAAACCGAATAATCGGTTTCTTTAAAAACCGGTTTTGGATAAAACCGGTTGTCCAAATAATGATTAAAACCGACTATTCGAATATCCAAAACCCGATTATTCGGATATTCAAATATCCAAAAACCGATTATGGATATTCGAAGAACTGAGTATTCGAGTATCCAAAAACCGATTATTGGGATATTTGCTGATATTTAAGTGTCTACTTGAAAGTCGACTATTCGGATATTCGCGAAATCTGTAATCAAAAAAGCAGCTTTTGGATTATCCGAAAATCGATTAATTACGTATTAACAAAAAATGATTCATAAAAAACAAACTCGAATGAATTTTAACTCTAATGTTCCTGGTTTTTAATCAGGTGAAGATGTTTTCAAACATTTCAATTTTGTGCTTCTCTTGTCCATTTTAAAGTATTAACTACATTTCTAATTTATAAGGACTTACACATTTAAAACGTGACACAAACTCACTAATAATAGTTTTCGTTTTTTTTTTTTTTTTGTTAAATGGTAGATAAATGTCAATTATTCTTGTTCTATCTAACGAACAATATTCAATAAATTGTAAAAGTAATGCAAATATTTTGTGCTGTAAAAATTCATTACAGGGCCGAACATCTGTACCATAATAAACTTTTATTGAATACTCCGAAAGACGGTTGGGTACGGCCGAAAACAAAAACTAAAATTACTTTAATTCTTCTTCTTCGACTTTTAATATGTGGATTAGAAGTACGGTGGTGTCGAAAAGTTTTAAGACGAAAGGAAATACCCCTGGTCGTACGAATATCCGTGCTTTGCAATTATGTACCTTAACAACATTTAGCCGGCTGACCTGCTTTTATGGCACGGTCGGCGACAAGCCTAATAAATAAATATTGGTTACGGTTTCCAGTAATAATAACAGGTATCGTTGGTCCTATGACAATATACATACAATGGAATGATTATCTCTTTCGGTAATATGTGTTCTGCGTTCCTTTTCACACGAAATTAAACGAAACTTTCCGACACAAGAAATTGTTCAATACTAAAAGATAATTAGTTCGTAGCTTCTTATACACAGGGAAAAACCACTAGTAAAAAGTAACACAAATTGTAGTCAGAATAAAGACAGAAACAAATTGTAGCAAATATTAACACAATTGTTGGTAATAATCCGACGATTGTGCGAATATTTGCCACAATTTGTTTCCGTCTTCATTCTAACTACAATTTGTGTTACTTTTTACTAATGATTTTTCTCTGTGTACCTACACACTAAATTGGGATAATATACGGTATTACCGGAAATATTCCAGAATACCAACATTTTACAAATATAATAGGATGTAGAGGTATAAAATCCTTCCTGCGCAAGATATTTAAACAGTATTAAATATTAGGGACAATATCCTTCTTAGTATTAATTTTCATTTTCTTATTAGATGCTTAAATTCCTCAATTTGTATTTAAATTTCCGGTTTCATGAACAGAAATTTGCATCACTTTTAAGAATATTCTTTATCATACGTTTTCATGAATTAATTAATATAACCGTAAGGTCCGATTTCATAATAGGACTTTAATTTTAAAGTTATTTTAACCCAAGAAAATACATTTGTTTCCCCATTCTTAAATTGACTTAACGCTTCCTTAAAGTCTGATTATGAAAACGGCCATAAGTCCAATTAAAAATTAATGTGTCATTAAAATACTTTGTTACTCATTCGATTTATACAGAAAATAATAGTCTTAAAAGTTTTCGACAGTAGTGTACCACTTGACCACTTACATTTTTTTTACGTAGTGAACATAACAGATAAAATTTACCTACATTTTCTTAATACTTCCAACATTTACTCATTTTCAATTTTATTTGAGTTTTAAATTTGCCGCCTCAAATTCCTATGATTGTCTTTAAATGGGTGAAAGAAATAAATACGTTGTTGTATATACATTTATTTGAATTTCAAGTAGTTGGGATATTTGAATATTTTTCATCATTCGAATAACCGGTCATTTGAGTATCCGATTATCCAAAAACCGATATTATTCGAATATCCGGTTATGCAAGTAATTGGATATTCGAATATCCGATTAGCCAAATAATTATATATTCGAATATCCGATTTTCCAAATAATTGGATATTCGAATAACCGATTATTCGGATAACCGGTTATCCAGTTTTCGGTTTTGTTTAAAACCTCGGATAATCCAAAACCGATTAACCGGTTATCCAAAAAACCGATTTGGTTGCCAGCACTAGTTTAGAGACACGCTGCATAGGGAGTTTCACAAAAGGCGGCCTTCCTTCATATCTTTCTGCTTACTCATTTTACAAAAAAAATGTTTCGGATGAAAGTTACTTCGTTTCATGTGCAGCACGTTTTAAAGTCAGTTTGGTGTATACAGGGCGTTCCGTTTGGTCTGGGCGTTGTCACTTCATTATTTTAAATGGAACACCCTGTATATTTTTACATTTTCGGATTCCGGATTGAATTTTAACGTGACCTTGTGTGCCATACGTAAGATCAAATCTGAACCGTTTTCGCGGTTATCAACTTATAAAAAAAAAAGTATGGTCGTTGCACTGCAGAACACTGCAGAAAAGTCTTCTTAAATTAGCGTGTAATGAAAAAAAGAAACGAAATCCAAAGTGAAAGAACTTTATCCCAATCTCGGCGTTTACAAGCCCAACTTAAACGCCACGCTTCATTATAAATTGAAATCGGATGCTAATCGTGGCAGTCCCGTTTGATACGCTAATCGTCACCACTTCTTGATGATAATGTTTTTTTTTTTTTTTAAATAAAAGCAATTTGTTGTTTACTCGCCGCGCCTTATCGAAAGAGAAATTTGTATTTTGTCTCTGAAGCGGGCAGATAGAAACATGAAGAATAATAATAAATAATAACAACCATATCAATGTAATGTAATTAAAGCAAACAACTGGGTTTTATACTCCTTCTTGTTTAATCGAGTTACTTTATTATTCGGATTATACCGAGCGCCATCTCTTGACTCAAAAATGGAAGCTGTTTAATAGTTTAATTTTTTTTTTTTTTCGAAAAGTAACTCATCGTCTTGTCGTCGAGATTCTGAGCAATAACTTAACGACGAGGAATATTGATCGGTTCAGTTTTAGCATAGAAATATTTTTAAATTTTTTTAATTTATACTGGAACTATGGAAAATTGAAAATAGGTTTGATAGGCATTTTGTACTTATAATGCACAGGGTGTCCCAGCAAAAATTGAGTCAAATTTTATGGGCAATCCAAATTTGACATCACATATTAGAGGGCATATACCTAGACATTTGAAATAGAAACATCCTGCACCACAGTTTTTTATTCACCCCGTAGCCGTACCTTTAGTAGTTCTCGAGCTAATTCAGAGAACACAATGTCGGAAGATCCTATATACAGGCTGTCCCGAACCTGTAGGAAAACTCAAAAATGCCCCTTTAAATTTATTTTATCGAGACGAGGTCTTAACAAAAGTTGTGTAGGTTTTCATTCCGCATAATCCAAAATCATTTTCAAATATACAGGTTTTTCATTTAATAAGTTACAAACCCAACTTGTTATTTTTTTAATGGAACACTATATATTTTATTGCAGTTTCGGTTAGACCTTGAAGAGACGATAAAAATTATATAACATTATACTTAGTTATTTTTGGTATTTAACGAGTTAATTTTAATTGTATGCAAAAAATGGGTTTTATGTTTGATCGTCTGCCAAATTGTCAATTTTAATGATACGACAATCAACCTTGGACCAAAATATTTCTAAATCTCTCTACTTTTACAAAATTTATCTTTTTTAAAAACCTAGCGACTGTCAACAACACTACGATTCAGTTCGCGTATTGTAAAATTAGTAATTTTTTTCAAATGAAACAGCCTGTATATTGTAGTATATTTGGATAGTGCTTTCAACAAGCTTTCCAACCATACCTATTCTATGGTCTTAAGATTGATAACTTGTGAGTTATTATCACTTCTTTATAATCAACTTATGGAACGTGCTGTATAATATTTTCATTCGTCTCAGAATCATTTAAGATATTTATCCATACAGTTTATCGTACTTTTAGTGATTAAAATAAAAATAAATAAATAAATTCAGGAACTGAACGGTTTTTTTCAGATAATTCCTGTCATGTAAGAACACATTACGAATCGGTTGGATAATCGCTGGTTAGAACGTGGTAATGCTTTGAAGTGGTCTCCATGGTTACCAAATTTATCTGTCGACTTCTTTTGTGGGGAAATGAGTAACCAAATGAGAAAAATGTTCTCTTATCACAATTTGTTTATAATCGTCGATACGTATTTCGACAGCCACGTCACTATCTTCATTTCTATTGGAGATTCAATGAGAATATCCTCTGGCTCGCACCAGCCAAAGAGTGTGCGTGTGTGGATGATTGAAAATGGCAGCGTACCTATTGAAATACGCATAGAACGATATTATCTAATATTAGTATGAAATAAATTTCAAAAAACTATTACTGAACTGTTTTCACCTGTACTATTCTTAGTTTATGGGGATATGTAAAGAAACAAGAGTATAAAGAAGTACTCGGCACATGCAAAGAGAAGAAAATGGGTGCTTAGCAATATGGCACAGTTTCTTTTAAATTTTTTTCAATAGTTTAAATTTTTATGATTTTTTAAACCTATTTGTGACTGGAGACATTTTGCTTTTCTTAGTTAGTGTGTAAAAAATTTTAAGATTCGATTTGTTTCTTTGATATGTGGCTTCAAAATAATAGAATTTTTTACAGTATAAATAGATTCTTTCCATTCGTTTTCATAGTGTAATTGGAATTATGTAGTGAAAATCGTTCAGTTCCTGTATTTATTCCACATTTTTATTGTAACCGCTACAACAATGACAAAGAAATTGTTAATTTAAACAAAAATAAAGTGTTTGGATAAATATCTTGAATGATACAGCAGATAAAATATTTCTGAGACAAATAAAAATATTATACAGCACGTTTCTTAACTTGATTGTAGAGAAGTGATAATAACTCACAAGTTATCAATCTTAAAACCATAAAATAGATATGGTTAGAAAGCTTGTAGAAAGCACTATCCAAATATACTATAATACATAGGGTGCTCCATTTGAGAAAAAAAAATGACTAATTTTACAATACGCGAACTGAATCGTAGTGTTGTCGACAGTCACTAGGTTTTTAAAAATGATAAATATTGTAAAAGTAAAGAGATTTAGAAATATTTTGGTCCAAGGTTGATTGTCGTATCATTAAAATCGAAAATTTGGCAGACGACTAAACATAAAACCCATTTTTTGCATAAAATTAAAAATAACTCGCTAAACACCAATAATAACCAAGTATAATGTTATATCATTTTCACCGTCTCTTCAAGGTCTAACCGAAACTGCAATAAAATATATGGTGTTCCATTTAAAAAATAATAAGTTAGGTTTGTAACTTATTAAATGAACAACCTGTATATTTGAAAATGATTTTAGATTATGCGGAATGAAAACCTACACAACTTTTGTTAAGACCTTTTCTTGATAAAATGAATTTAAAGCGGCAGTTTTGGACTTTCCCACAGGTTTGGGACACCCTGTACAAATATTTTATCTTGCACCTCGTATGATTGTTTGTGCTAGCCGCCTGCAATGAAAAAGGTCAATCGCTTTAATTTTTATTGACACAGACGGACATTTATTTATGCACAACAATAAACAACAATGAAAAGAAAAGACAATTATTTGATGCACGAAGAAAAAAAAATAATTTAATGTTGGCAGCGCGATTGTGGTGAATTCGAACGGTTTATGTTCGCCGGGCCGGTTGCAACAACGGCTTTATTACATTTCCTCTATGACCATGAAACTTTGTTGCCAAATACCTCCGAACCGATTAAACATCGAATTTATTCGACTCCGCGTTCCAAAACAACTTCGTATTTCACAAAGTGGTGCGCAGGGGCGACAAACAAAATTTTCTTTTTCGTTTTTTCGGGAAACTCCCCGAAGAAACAAACAATTTTCCGATGACGCGTCGCGACGCGACGCGACGGGACATGCCTGCCAACTTTGAACCGCACCAAATATCATCGTCATCAATCACACTCATCACAACAACGATTGAATAAATTAATTTATTGTTCTTATTTATTTATTTATTTATTTTTTGTTCGGTTTAATAAATTCGACCTCGCCAATAATAATTATGTTCATGTCGGGCAGCGGGCAAGTTTCGAAAAGGCTTGGACTCGGCGTTCTTCCTCCTTTTGCCTCCTCTCCTCATTAAAATGCAGTTGCTATGTTACGCCGCACATAAATTATCACGCCATTATCCAAGTAGTATAATAAACGCATGCATACGTTTACACCATTTTTTTTTTCTTTGAACTTTCTTGTTTTCCTTCCAACTTTTTTAATTACTTAATTCCGAGGGCCCGCTCGCTTCATTATGTTAGCAGCGTCGCCATTACTTATTACGAATTCATCTACGTAAATAAAAAAAGGAGACACTCGAATAGGGAAGTGCGAATTAGAAAGAGAAAAAAAATTTGTCTGGCTTAAACGTTGACAAACGCTCGGCAAAGATCAAACGAGCCGACGCGACGCCGGTCGTCTCTTCCTGATTTACTCTTTGAAATAAAGAAGTTATTGCTAAGGGCCAGTTTTTCAATCACAAGTTAACTTTAACCTTCAGTTTATTGCCATGGAATCAATTGTCTTCGTACTTGTTACCATGGAAATAAACCGAGAGTTAGGGTTAAGTTGTGATTGAAAAACCGGGGCTTAGGGCCATTTGCACCAGTTTCAGTTAAAATTTAAGCCCTAAGGGCCATTTGCACCACTTTCAGTTAAAATTTAAGGTCCACTTAACTCCATAGAAACGTTTGTTGCAACAATTGTTTCTATGGAGTTAAGTGGAGCTTAAATTTTAACTGAAAGTGGTGCAAATGGCCCTTAGACTTATAGAATATTAACGTGAATACGTCATCTTGCCATCTTTCCTTTCATCGTTTGAAATCGGAATGTAATAACTTAAATTTTTGGTCAAGAGATGGCGCTCTCAATATTTCCTCCCCGTAGCGCCTCGATCCTACGTTTTCGATTTAACTTCAGGGGAAAAAATACTTTCACTCAGAATATTAAAACAATTTTGAAACTCGTCCAAGGCCATTTTACATACAACTGAAGATGAATGAGCCGAGAGATGGCGCTCTAAATAATTCGCTCGCTGCAACTTTCAATTTCCTTAAAATAAATGTACAAAGAATAGGGACTAACAAAAAAAGAGACGAGTTCGAATAAGGAAGTGCGAATTAGAAAAAGAAAAAAAATTGGCCTATTTAGACGCCAACAATTACTCGGCAAAGATCAATCGAGCCGACGCGATGTGACGCCGAGCGTCTCCTCCTTGAAACAAATAATACAAAGCAGGAAGTTATCGCTATTAGAATGTTAATATGAACACGTCACCTTTCGCCATCTTTTGTTTGAAATCGGAATGCACTAACTTCAGTTTTTGGTCAAGAGATGGCGCTATAAATGTTGCCCGTGACGTTTCGATTTAACTTCGTGGAGAAAAAATTGTTTCGCTGAGAACATTAAGACGATTTTGAAACTCGCTCAAGGCCATCTTCATTTTTAGACGAGTAAAAACAGACGAGCCGAGAGATGGCGCTCCAAATAATTCGCTGCACTTTCGATTTCCTTAAAATAAAAAGAAAATTGCACTAAAAAAAAAAAAGGCTAATTCAATTGTCAACAACTACTCGGCAAAGATCAAACGAGCGACGACGCGACGCCGAGCGTCTCCTCCTCATTCGCTCTTTGAGATAACAAATAAAATGCAAGAGCAGGAAATGTTTGCTTAGAATATCGACATGAATCTTGCCATTTGTTTGAAATCGGAATGAAATAACTTTAATTTTAGGTCAAGAGATGGCGCTCTCAATGTTTCCCGTATCGCTTCGATTCTACATTTTCGATTCGAACTTTGGAGGCAGGATTTTTTCTTTTTCTTTTTTTCTTTCATCCAGAATATTAAGACGACTTTGAAAGTCGTTCAAGGCCATTTCCATTGTTAGACGAGTGAAAACAGATGAGCCGAGAGATGGCGCTCCGAATAATTCGCTACACTTTCGATTTCCTTAAAATAAACAGAGACAATGGACTAATAAAAAAGAGAGACGTGCGAATTGGACAGAGAAAAAAAATTAACGCCGATTTATTAAATTCCGACAACTACTCGGCAAAGATCAAACGAGCCGACACTATGCGGAGCGTCTCATTCATATTATTAATCTCTGCTCTTGCTGAGAACGTCGGCGTGCAATAGACAAAGTGGTGTCAGGGGAAATTCAAAATGGTTTTCACTTTCGGACAATAGATGGCGCTCCGAATGACTTTTAAGCGTGCAGGTGTTTACTACTTGCTGTTATAATTTGCTGTCGAGAAACAATTTCGTTCACAAGCGAGAAACAACAACATTTTCAATTATTTTTATTCGATTAGGCCAGTTTAAATGTCCTTTCGTATATCGTCGGGTGCTTGCGGAAGAAATTCGTCTCGCCACCACTCACTCAACTGCTCGGCAAAGATCAAACGAGCCGACGCGATGCGATTAGTCGCTGCTCCTTGAAATAAATAATGCAAAAGCAGAAAGTCTTTGCCTAGAATGTCAACGCGAATACACCATCTCGCCGTTAGTTTGAAATCAGAATGAAATAACTTTAATTTGCTGTTCGAGAGATGGCGCTCTGAATAATTTCCGCGGAGCGTTGTTTTAGACTTTCAGAGTTCGTATTTTTAAAATTAAAATCGTCGCACGGATTTTGCCTCGCCGTGAAGACGA
Organism: Prosopocoilus inquinatus; assembly: GCA_036172665.1. Taxonomy (NCBI): domain Eukaryota; kingdom Metazoa; phylum Arthropoda; class Insecta; order Coleoptera; family Lucanidae; genus Prosopocoilus; species Prosopocoilus inquinatus. Next base: position 73,390,518 of record CM069869.1, read on the forward strand.
AATGCTGTTGCAGTAGTGTCGTTTTGGCCAAGAGATGGCGCTTTGAACGAATTCCTTCACGCCGTGCTTTGCCATTTTGAAGTTTAATTTCGCATTTAATACCGACGCATAGTTAGAGCGCGCGGAAGTTTACACAGAGGATGTCGTCTGCTTAAAGATGAAACGGCATCTCAGGAAATTCAATTGTCTTCCGAAGAACAGATGGCGCTCTGAAAGAGTGACTTTGAGGCGCCGCGCCACGTAGATTTTATATTTTCGGTTTAGTTAAGAACTTGTTGTTTCCGTCGAGAATACAATGTCGAAAATGTGTTTTGGACATTCGATTAAATTAGTTTTCACTTTGGGACAATAGATGGCGCTCCAACGTGACGCGCTTATTTATATAAGTCAAATTTTCTCTTTTTGCCAACCTGTTATTTGGGTGTTATTGCTGGGGGCGGAGACTTTGTAAGTTTATTTTAACTTAAAATTAAATCATTTTTCTTTAAATAAAAATATTTTGCAAGTAAATTTCAACGCAAACTCGAACGCAACACGAAAACGCCTCGTTTTGGAACATGCATTCACATGAACTTATTTCTTTATCTTGATCGGCGGAACGCGTCCCTGAAGTTAGCGGTCGGATTTTTTTTTACACCCTGTATATCGTAGAGGGACACGCCGCTGCGTTTCGCTGGTTGCCTACCGGCATGATGTTATTTCTCTGAAAATATTGACGGATAACTCCATTAGTGTGGTGCTTATGCTGTGGCCGAGGTGCGTTTGAAGATCCCAATGTCGTGACCGAGGTGTATTCCAAGATCCGCGTGTTCGGAGATAATCAGGCTTGAGAAATTCGGGTAGGGTCGCCAACGTCTAAGTTTTGTTCTTTTTGAAGACTTTTTGAAACGTTGCTCAGGTAATTCTGTTGCAGATCGTTTTTCATTGCTTTGACAGCAAGCATCATGGCCGCCTTGACTTATTATGTAGCAAACTGGTTTCAATTTGTCGATCCTAATGCAATGTTAGGGGTCAAAAAGCGATCGTAGGATGTCGCTGTTTTAGCTATTAATAAATTTAATATTTACAACGCTTCAAAAGACTGCCAAATTGTACGATTAATTACAATTTGAGAAACAACGTTGCGTTTCGCTGGTCGCCTACAGGCATGATGTTATTTCCCTGAAAATATTGAGGGATAACTCCATTAGTGTGGTGCTCATGCTGTGGCTGAGGTGCGTTTGAAGATCCCAATGTCGTGACCGAGGTGTATTTCAAGATCCGCGTGTTCAGACATAATCAGGCTTGATAAATTACGGGTAGGATCGCCAACATCTAAGTTTTGTTCTCTTCGAAGATATTTTGAAACGTTGCTCAGGTAATTTAGATTTCTATTTTTTCTTACACCGCGAAGGGGTCCTGGGCTGCAGTCCATAAAAACCACGTCTGAATCCGCCCCGTTCGTAATGCGTCGTCATTGTTAAATACTAAATAATAATTTACACTTGATACCAACACAACTATTAAATTCGCCCTGTATAGTATACAATGATTGTTTGGCCTATTATAGTCCTTGACATGTCATACGATTTTTCTTAAAAATGTTTTCTCCTACCTCTATTAATAAGAATTACAGAAATATGACTCACCCCGTATATTTAATTATTAACATTACAGAAAAGTTTGTAATAATAATTTATTTTATTACCTCAGGCAGTTGTTTTTTTTTGGACAGAACAACACGACAGTTTTCATTAAAACTATTGAAAATAAATGAAATAGATTGCGATGAAGAGAGAAAAGGGGACGAAGGAATCTGCATACTATTTAAAGTGAGATTTGCAATACAACAACGCCCTCGCTAACCACTAAACTGAATGCAGTAGATTCCAACTGTACATTCTACTCGTAGAATAGTCTACGAGCATTCGAAAAATAAATTTAATTTAACAAAATTTTGTTGCAAATCGTTTTCGATTGCTTTGAAAGCAAGCAGCATGGCCGCCTTGACTTATTATGTAGCAAACTGGCTTCAATTTGTCGATCCTAATGCATTGTTAGGGGTCAAAAAGCGATCGTAGGATGTCGCTGTTTTAGCTATTAATAAATTTAATATTTACAACGCTTCAAAAGACTGCCAAATTGTACGATTAATTACAATTTGAGAAACAACTTTGCGTTTCGCTGGTTGCCTACAGGCATGACGTTATTTCTCTGAAAATATTGACGGATAACTCCATTAATGTGGTGCTCATGCTGTGGCTGAGGTGCGTTTGAAGATCCCAATGTCGTGACCGAGGTATATTTCAAGATTCGCGTGTTCAGACATAATCAGGCTTGATAAATTACGGGTAGGATTGCCAACGTCTAAGTTTTGTTCTCTTCGAAGATATTTTGAAACGTTGCTCAGATAATTTAGATTTCTATTTTTTCTTAGACCGCGAAGGGGTTCTGGGCTGCTGCCCATGAAGACCACGTCTAAATCCGCCCCTGATCGTAATGCGTTGTCGTTGTTAAATACTAGATATTATTATTAATAAATTCTTATTAATAAATTTAATATTTATAACGCTTCGAGAAACTGCCAAATTGTACAATTAATTACAATTTGAGAAACAACGTTGCGTTTCACTGATCGCCTACAGGCATGATGTTATTTCTCTGAAAATATTGACGAATAACTCCATTAGTGTGGTGCTCATGCTGTGGCTGAGGTGCGTTTAAAGATCCCAATGTCGTGACCGAGGTATATTTCAAGATTCGCGTGTTCAGACATAATCAGGCTTGAGAAACTTCGGGTAGGGTTGCCACGTCTAAGTTTTGTTTTCTTGGAAGACATTTTGAAACGTTGCTCAGGTAATTTAGATTTCTATTTTTTCTTAGACCGCGAAGGGGTTCTGGGCTGCTGCCCATGAAGACCACGTCTAAATCCGCCCCTGATCGTAATGCGTTGTCGTTGTTAAATACTAGATATTATTATTAATAAATTATTATTAATAAATTATTATTAATAAATTATTATTAATAAATTTAATATTTATAACGCTTCAAAAAACTGCCAAATTGTACAATTAATTACAATTTGAGAAACAACGTTGCGTTTCACTGATCGCCTACAGGCATGATGTTATTTCTCTGAAAATATTGACGAATAACTCCGTTAATGTGGTGCTCATGCTGTGGCTGAGGTGCGTTTAAAGATCCCAATGTCATGACCGAGGTATATTTCAAGATTCGCGTGTTCAGACATAATCAGGCTTGAGAAACTTCGGGTAGGGTTGCCACGTCTAAGTTTTGTTTTCTTGGAAGACATTTTGAAACGTTGCTCAGGTAATTTAGATTTCTATTTTTTCTTAGACCGCGAAGGGGTTCTGGGCTGCTGCCCATGAAGACCACGTCTAAATCCGCCCCTGATCGTAATGCGTTGTCGTTGTTAAATACTAGATATTATTATTAATAAATTATTATTAATAAATTTAATATTTATAACGCTTCGAGAAACTGCCAAATTGTACAATTAATTACAATTTGAGAAACAACTTTGCGTTTCACTGATCGCCTACAGGCATGATGTTATTTCTCTGGAAATATTGACGAATAACTCCATTAGTGTGGTGCTCATGCTGTGGCTGAGGTGCGTTTGAAGATCCCAATGTCGTGATGGAGGTATATTTCAAGATTCGCGTGTTCAGACATAATCAGACTTGAGAAACTTCGGGTAGGGTTGCCAACGTCTAAGTTTTGTTTTCTTGGAAGACTTTTTGAAACGTTGCCCAGGTAATTTAGATTTCTGTTTTATCTTAGATCGCGAAGGGGTCCTGGGCTGCAGTCCATAAAGACCACGTCTGAATGCGCCCCGATCGTAATGCGTCGTCGTTGTTAAATACTAAATAATAAACAGTTAATACCAACACAACTATTAAATTCGCCCTGTATAGTATTCAATGATTATACAGGGCGTATTTTGCATGAGGCTACTCGATGAATGAACTAAGGATAAAATCGGAAGACGTCGGACTTTACAGCAAATTAATTAAGTGGTTTGGCAATCTTTTAAATTAATTAAACACTTACAGCAACAAACACAACAATACACGCTTTTGTGTCGTGGTGAAGTAGTTTGCACAAAAAAAACAAAAAAAAAAACAATGTTTTACTCTGTATGCAAGCACGCCGCTGATGCAATCAGCGCCGCGTGCGATTCTGGGACGGAATTTTCGCCTTGACACCAAAATTCGCACGAGCTACCTTACCTATTCCGACCCTGATCATGTCCTGGTTATTTTTCGTACTGCAGATCCATAATTAATAACAACCGCCGCCGAAACTCGAACTCGAGGAAATTTTTTTCTGAAAATGGGAAAACTTCCTCCTCGGCCTTTCGTTATCATCACATCACATGTTTTTCGGCATGGCATAAATCACCGTAAACGGCGACTTCGAAATTTATTATTAACTGTGAATAATGCCTATAAATTGGTTTTGAAGAGAGGAAGAGATCGAAGACTACAGTATTTCAGGAGCAAAAGATACACCCGACACAAAGGGAAAGGAAAACGTGTCGATGCTTGTTCTTTGTATGTACCGAGGAGGAGATGATAAATGACGAGGGGCGGTGAAGCTTCGAACCGTGGTGGAGTTGAAAAGCGCGATGGATTTTGAATCTGTTAAAAAAAACATTACGAGGTCAACACGACGACCATTAATAATAAGAGCCAAATCAAAATAAGTCGAAAACATCCTCTTTACTAACACCTAACTCAGATAATTAAAAAAAGAAACATTAACGGTGGGTTCCACAAAAAAATTATTAATCGGCGATTAATTTAATTCTCTAAGGCCCGGTTTCACCATCACAGTTTAACTTTAAGTTTCGTTTTATTCCCATGATAACAATTGCAAGGATAATTTTTTCCATAGGAATAAAACTGAGCTTAAGTTAAACTGTGATGGTGAAACCGGGCCTAATTGAGGAACGTCATTGGACGAATTTAACAATAGATTTGAAACAACCAATTATATTGTTTCACTCAACCAATCACAGTCTTTAATCACGCTGTTAAATTAATCAGTGATTAAATTATTTTTGTGAAACTGGGGGTTAAGTTTTACTTTCATTAATTTAATCCAAATTATCTTGTTTCTTCTCCCCCCCCCAACATTCAATTGTATAAGAAAAGAAAAAAAAAAGAAATGTTCTCCTCAGGGGCGTGTCTTTGGTCCTGCGTTTTTCGTTGTAATATTACGTGTAATATTACGTATTTAATTCTCTAATTAAGGAACGTCATTGGACGAATTTAACAATAGATTTGAAACAACCAATTATTTTGTTTCACTCAACCAATCACAGGCTTTAATCACGCTGTTAAATTAATCAGTGATTAAATTATTTTTGTTAAGTTTTACTTTCATTAATTTAATCCAAATTATCTTGTTTCTTCTCCCCCCCAACATTCAATTGTATAAGAAAAAAAAAAAAAAAGAAATGTGCTCCTCAGGGGCGTGTCTTTGGTCCTGCGTTTTTCGTTGTAATATTACGTGTAATATTACGTATTTAATTCTCTAATTAAGGAACGTCATTGGACGAATTTAACAATAGATTTGAAACAACCAATTATTTTGTTTCACTCAACCAATCACAGGCTTTAATCACGCTGTTAAATTAATCAGTGATTAAATTATTTTTGTTAAGTTTTACTTTCATTAATTTAATCCAAATTATCTTGTTTCTTCTCCCCCCCAATATCCAATTGTATAAGAAAAAAAAAAAAAAAGAAATGTGCTCCTCAGGGGCGTGTCTTTGGTCCTGCGTTCTTCGCTGCAATATCACGTATGTAATTTGAATTCCGTGTTTTTTGAAAATTAGTTGCGCACGAATGTACGTACGTTCTTCTTGAATAGAGTATCATACACAGAAGATTAATTATGGTAATATTAATGACAGGAAGGAAAGTTAGCTAACTATCAGGTAATTGATTTGAAATTGACTTGAAATCGCTTAAAGTGATTTCACAATTTATTACCGGCAGAATCATTTTGTTTCTTTGTTTATTTTTATTGTGCGAGCTAAATTAAACGTGTACAGTCAAAATTTGCATTTATTGTGCATTTATTTATTTATTTGCATTTATTTATTTAAGTAAATGCATTTTGCAAAATAGAAATGCCTTTAACAGGATCGTTTCATGTTCTGCGTTCCGTTTCAAAAGCTACTAATTTTTTCCCTGGCAATTAATTAAATGTAAAGAGTAATAATAAAATTAATAAATTTGAATTAGAAAAAAAAAAGAACGTCACTTCTAATTCGATTGGACCTCAACCCTGACACCCTTCGACTAATAAACCGTGTCACAGAAATCGATTGGCGTTTGAAATTTGTGGATCAGTCAAATCGCTTGTCTTTTTTTAATTGCGAACTCTAATAACGTCAAGGATCCTTTCTCTAATTGTAATATAACGTGCAGAGGGGCGGGAGGGGCGGGGGCGGGTTCAGGCAGGGCCCCCGGGAGACCAAAAGTCGCCCGCGTGCCACTTCATATTTTGGCGCCCTCTGCCAGATGAGTTGGGGCACGCGAAAACGGTCAATAATCGAAATTATTTAGAAAAATTAAAAGAAATATAAAAAATTGAAAAAAAATTACACATTGGGGAAAAAAATTTTTTAAAGCTTTTCAATTTTCTTTAAACGCTTTCCAAGCATTTTCCTTCACTTTTTCAAACATTTTCCTTTACTGTTTTTCAAGTTCCTAGCCAAGGTCCAAACGACGCGAAGCGCTTTCTTTACATCTGTTCAACCCCTGTTCAGACATCCCCCCCCCCCCTCTCCTCCCTTGAAAGCAAGTGGACAAAGCCCGCTTGTTATTAATAATAGAATAAAAGAAACAAAATCATAAAAGCAAAAGGAACTTAAATTTTCTAAAAACTTAAAAAGTAAAATAATTTTTTTTTTAAATATTATGTAAAAAAAATTATTTTTTTACATAATAAAATTATTAAATAAATTAAAAGTTTTATGAAAAATTTAGCACTAAAATTAAACTTTTCTATTCTTAATTGCCGCAGTTAAGTGTTCTATTTTGGTCAACGTTTTGCCGTGAGGTTGACGGCTTTATCAAGACAGTTCAGTCTTGTGGATAGTTTTTTCGAATAATTTTTACCACACAAGAAACCATTTCCCGTTAATTTTTTCGTCGAAGAAAATGACAAGACATGTCCAGTGGCCAAGAGGCAATTGGCGCCCCTTAAACATGGCGCCCGCGTCCGCTGCACGCTTTGCACACATGGTTACGGGGGCCCTGGGTTCAGGTTCTGTCTTTCTGTATTGCTCGTTCTTTTTGAATTTTAATTTTTTTTTTCTTTTGGGGCGCAAAAGTAGTCTTTATCTGTTTTCCTTGCTCAACGAAACGGCTTTTGTGACTAAATTCGTTGTTGATTTGTTTTTCGTAAACCAATTCAATCGTTTCTTTCGGTGAGTTGTTCAACTTTTCGTCGGTCGTAGTTCAATTGTTTTCGTCGACATTCATCGCTAGCCAATTTGTGACTAAATTTGTTATTCATTTTTAATTCGCTTTTCATATTCAATTCAATCGTTTCTTTTAGGGAGTTGTTAAACTTTTCGTTGTTCAATTGTTTTCGTCGTTTTTTATCGTTTTTCCAACGACTTTTGTGACTGCATTTGTATAAACATTGTTCATTTGTTTTTCGTAAAGCAGCTCTTAAGGAATTGTTCAGCTTTTCGTTGTTCAGTTGTTTTTGTCGTAGTTTGTCGTTTTGCCAATGACTTTCGTGACTAAATTTTTTGTACATTGTTCATTTGTTTTTCACAAAGCAGTTCCCTTAGAGAATTGTAATCTTTTTGTCCTTCAATTGTTTTTGTCGTTATTCATCGTTTTGCCGATGAAACAATTTCTTTTTTCACAGCAAAAAAATTCGATTTCCGTAGGTAACCAAAAAAAAATTGAAAAATGTCTTCTGTGACCGAATTCATCGTTCATTTGTCTTTCGTAAACCAATTCAATTGTTTCTTTTAGAGAATTGTTTGACTTTTCCTTCTACAATTGTTCTTGTCGTTGTTCTTCGTTTTGTCAATGTCTTTTGTGACTAAATTTATTGTTCATTGTTCATTTGTTTTTCGTAAACCAATTCAATCGTTTCTTTCGGTGAGTTGTTCAACTTTTCGTCGATCGTAGTTCAATTGTTTTCGTCGACATTCATCGCTAGCCAATGTCTTTTGTGACTAAATTTGTTATTCATTTTTAATTTGTTTTTCATATTCAATTCAATCGTTTCTTTTAGGGAGTTGTTAAACTTTTCGTTGTTCAATTGTTTTTGTCGTTTTTCATCGTATTTCCAACGACTTTTGTGACTGCAAACATTGTTCATTTGTTTTTCGGGAAGCAGCTCTTAAAGAATTGTTCAGCTTTTCGTTGTTCAGTTATTTTTGTCGTTATTTATCGTTTTACTAATGATTTTCGTGACTGAATTTTTTCTGTATTGTTCATTTGTTTTTTTTACAAAGCAGTTACTTTAGAGAATTGTAATCTTTTTGTCCTTCAATTGTTTTTGTCGTTATTCATCGTTTTGCCGATGAAACAATTTCTTTTTTCACAGCAAAAAAATTCGATTTCCGTAGGTAACCAAAAAAAAATTGAAAAATGTCTTCTGTGACCGAATTCATCGTTCATTTGTCTTTCGTAAACCAATTCAATTGTTTCTTTTAGAGAATTGTTTGACTTTTCCTTCTACAATTGTTCTTGTCGTTGTTCTTCGTTTTGTCAATGTCTTTTGTGACTAAATTTATTGTTCATTGTTCATTTGTTTTTCGTAAACCAATTCAATCGTTTCTTTCGGTGAGTTGTTCAACTTTTCGTCGATCGTAGTTCAATTGTTTTCGTCGACATTCATCGCTAGCCAATGTCTTTTGTGACTAAATTTGTTATTCATTTTTAATTTGTTTTTCATATTCAATTCAATCGTTTCTTTTAGGGAGTTGTTAAACTTTTCGTTGTTCAATTGTTTTTGTCGTTTTTCATCGTATTTCCAACGACTTTTGTGACTGCAAACATTGTTCATTTGTTTTTCGGGAAGCAGCTCTTAAAGAATTGTTCAGCTTTTCGTTGTTCAGTTATTTTTGTCGTTATTTATCGTTTTACTAATGATTTTCGTGACTGAATTTTTTCTGTATTGTTCATTTGTTTTTTTTACAAAGCAGTTACTTTAGAGAATTGTAATCTTTTTGTCCTTCAATTGTTTTTGTCGTTATTCATCGTTTTGCCGATGAAACAATTTCTTTTTTCACAGCAAAAAAAATCGGTTTCCGTAGATAACAAAAAAAAATTGAAAAATGTCTTCTGTGACCGAATTCATCGTTCATTTGTCTTTCGTAAACCAATTGGATTTGTTTTTTTAGAAAATTCTTTGGCTTTTGCTTCTACAATTGTTCTTGTCATTGTTCTTCGTTTTGTCAATGTCTTTTGTGACTAAATTTATTGTTCATTGTTCATTTGTTTTTCGTAAACCAATTCAATCGTTTCTTTCGGTGAGTTGTTCAACTTTTCGTCGGTCGTAGTTCAATTGTTTTCGTCGACATTCATCGCTAGCCAATATCTTTTGTGACTAAATTTGTTATTCATTTTTAATTCGCTTTTCATATTCAATTCAATCGTTTCTTTTAGGGAGTTGTTAAACTTTTCGTTGTTCAATTGTTTTTGTCGTTTTTTATCGTTTTTCCAACGACTTTTGTGACTGCATTTGTATAAACATTGTTCATTTGTTTTTCGTAAAGCAGCTCTTAAAGAACTGTTCAGCTTTTCGCTGTTCAGTTGTTTTTGTCGTAGTTTGTCGTTTTGCCAATGACTTTCGTGACTAAATTTTTTGTACTTTGTTCATTTGTTTTTCACAAAGCAGTTCCTTTAGAGAATTGTAATCTTTTTGTCCTTCAATTGTTTTTGTCGTTATTCGTCGTTTTGCCGATGAAACAATTTCTTTTTTCACAGCAAAAAAATTCGATTTCCGTAGGTAACCAAAAAAAAAATTGAAAAATGTCTTCTGTGACCAAATTCATCGTTCATTTGTTTTTCGTAAACCAATTCAATTGTTTCTTTTAGAGAATTGTTTGACTTTTCCTTCTACAATTGTTCTTGTCGTTATTCATCGTATTGTCAATGACTAAATTTATTGTTCATTGTTAATTTGGTTTTCGTAAAATAATTTAATCGTTTTTTTTTAGAGAGTTGTTCAGTTGTTTCTCATCGTTTTTCCAATGATTTTTGTGACTGCATTTGTTGAACATCGTTCATTTGTTTTGCGTAAAGCAGCTCTTAAAGAATTGTTCGGCTTTTCGTTGTTCAGTTGTCGGTTGTCGTTATTCATCTTTTCGCCAAAGTCTTCTGTGACTAAATTCATTGTTCGTTGTTCATTTTTTTTTTTTTTTCGTAAAGCAGTTCCTTTAGAAAATCTTTCGGCGTTTCATTCATTTGTCTTTCGTAAACCAATTGAATTGTTTCTTTAGAGAATTGCTTGGCTTTTCCTTCTACAATTGTTTTTGTCGTTGTTCATCGTTTTGTCAATGTCTTTTGTGACTAAATTTATTGTTCATTGTTAATTTGGTTTTCGTAAAATAATTCAATCATTTTTTTTTTTAGAGAGTTGTTCAGCTTTTGGTTGTTCAATTGTTTTTGTCGTTTCTTATCGTTTTTCCAATGATTTTTGTAACTGCATTTGTTGAACATTGTTCATTTGTTTTTCGTAAAGCAGCTCCCAGAGAATTGTTCAGCTTTTCGTTGTTCAGTTGTCGTTTGTCGTTATTCATCTTTTCGCCAATGACTTCTGTGACTAAATTCATTGTTCGTTGTTCATTTTTTTTTTTCGTAAAGCAGTTCCTTTAGAAAATCGTTCGGCGTTCCGTTGTTCAAAATGCTTTCGTCGTTATTCATGTTTTTGCCGACGACGAAATAGTTTCTTTTTTCACATCAAGAAAAGTGGTTACTCGATTTTCGTAGGTAACGAAAAAAAATTGTACAATGTCTTCCGTGACCAAATTCATCGTTCATTTGTCTTTCGTAAACCAATTGAATTGTTTTTTTAGAGAATTGTTTGGCTTTTCCTTTTACAATTGTTCTTGTCGTTGTTCATCGTTTTGTCAATGTCTTTTGTGACTAAATTTATTGTTCATTGTTCATTTGTTTTTCGTAAACCAATTCAATTGTTTCTTTTAAGGAATTGTTTGGCTTTTGCTTGTGCAATTGTTTTTGTCGTTGTTTATCGTTTTGCCAATGCCTTTTGTGACTAAATTTCTTGTTCATTGTTCATTTGTTTTTCGTAAATCAATTCAATCGTTTCTTTTAGAGAGTTGTTCAGCTTTTCGTTGTTCAATTGTTTTTGTCGTTTTTCATCGTTTTTCCAATGACTTTTGCGACTACATTTCTTGAACGTTGTTCAATTGGTTTTCGTAAAACAGTTCCTTTGGAGAATTGCTTTACAGCTTTTCCTTGTATAATTGTTTTTTCGTCTTTCATCGTTTTGCCAACGAAGGAGATCTAAAATTTGAATTTCAAAATTGGAATTTATTAATAAACGGTAGAAAAAAATGTGAGCCCACCCGGTATATGGCCGGACGAAAGTGTTCGAAAATTTTTTCGTGCCTTAAGAATATATGTGGCAGATTAATTCTACGATTTATTTTATTAAATCGTCTCGTAAATTGTGTTCGGTGTTCGATTCCCCCCCCCCCCCCTCACCACTAAATCCTTTTTGCGAAAAAGGATTACTCGACGAAAAGCAAAATCACCTTCGATTTTTCGCGCCCCGTGCAAAACGGAGACGAACGACGCGACCGACGGATTGACGAATTGCTTACGCGGACGGGACGGGAAAAACTTTCTAAAATGTACTTTATTTTATTAAATTCCTCGCGATTTCTCTCTCTCTGTCTGTCTCTCTCTCTTTCTCTCTCTCGGCGTGAGCGTTTTTGTATCGGAAGCAAGAAGCAAGCCCAGCACTTTCGTCGTCTCTCAATATGTACCCTCAAATGAATCATCTGAGTGTGAATGATGGCCCTAGGTATATCACACGATCATTTGTATTGTATTATACAGGGTGGTTTCAATAATAATAATAAGTTCGTGACCTAGTTACTTCTTCCACGCTGTTAAAACTGCGACAATCAACATCAAGCAGCAGCAGCAGCAGCAGCAACAACAGCTAGAGCTCCTTCTTAGATAATTTCGTGCTGGGGCGGAGGGTGCGGGGGGGCCAGTGTGACTTTCACCGATGCCGGATACTTGATGTTGTTCTCTTAACTTTGCTTTATCTCCCCACCGGACCGCGATTCTAATTTTAAACGGAATCGCTTTTAAGTATGCTGCGGAGCGTTATCTCGTAACAGTCATCACCGTCACATATTTAACATTTGAACAGTAAATTAACCGCATATACAGAGGCGGGTTTAGCACTTGAGAGAGCCCCCCCTCTAAATTATTTATTTTATTTATCGGCATCACCACAGAGAGTGCATTCTGTGTGCAGGTTTTTTTTTAAATAAAGTCTGCGGGCATTCGAACAATAAATTTAATATGTTCTCCAAAAGGCTCCAAACTGCCTGCCAAATTGTTGTATAATAAATTTAATTTCGAGTACAATTCGAAGGCAACGTTGCCGTTAACCGATCACCTGACCAGACGTCGCTTCGTTTCTCTGAAAATTTGAATTTTAATTTGAATTTGAAAATAGTAACAGATAACGGCATTAATGCGGCGCCTATGTTGTGGCTGAGGTACGTTTCAGGATCCCATGCCGTGGCCGGGGTACATTTCAGGATCCCATGCCGTGACCGGGGTACATTTCAAGATACGTGTCTCATCCATATCATACGATCTCATTTTCAATCAACCACCGGTACGTGTACACCGTTGTCGTGCAGGAAGAAAAGCAATTTCTTATAACCTTAAAAAATGCATTTATATTTTTTTTCTTTCGTGTATGTATACGTAGAATGCGTATTTTCTATTTTCTTTTTGCAATTGCGATTTTTCAAACGTACTCAAGAAGCAACATTTTTCTTGGAAGACAACGAAGGAAACAAAAAAAAAATTGTTAAATTTGATTTTGTTTTTGAGTCATTAACAATATCTGCTAGTTTTGAAGACACACTATACGTACAAGGCTTTTGTTTTCGGCGATGAGATATAAGGGAAGAAAACAAAATCCCATTTTGTACGTTTTGTTCCTTATTATTCTTTACCATTTTTACGTTTTTCCAAAATAATTTCCGATAATTTTCAAAAGTTATTTTTAATAGTTGATTTTGTCTTCCCTAAAATCACCCCCTAAATGAATATTAGAATTATATTTAGCAAATGTATTTTGTGCATTTTTATCTCTTTTGGTTTCGTTCACTTTGAGTTCATTTTGCAAATCTCCCTGTATATTACTCGTTATTAAAAAATTAAAAAAAAACTTTTGTACTGTAACTCTTTCTTGTGCGTCTATTCCTTTATTTTTTTCCTCCAAAATTATTTTGAGTAATTTTTAAAATTATTACAAAAAAATTTCGTACCTGAAATTCCCGCCCCCCACTACTCCACTACCTCTCCTATACTTGCATTATTTTGAAGAAAAAAATAAATAAACATGTACATTAAAATTTTTGCCTTTTGCGCGTTATTTTGCGAATCTTTGCGAATCCCACTGTATATAATTTTTGTCGTTAAAAAAACAAAAACAAAAATAGAATAGGTATAAAATCCCCCTTCCCCCGCTCGGTCTATATTTGCGTTATATTCACAGGAAATAATTAAAAATATGTTCATTTAACTCTGTGTCTCTTGTACGCTGTTTTCATCTTTACGAATACGAATCCCCTGTATATGTTTACTCCTCATTATAAAAAATAAAATTGGAACATTTCCTTGCGCGTCAAATTATTTCTACATATTTTATTTTATTTTTTCAAAACAATATTCAATAATTTTCAAACCGGACCTTCTTTTTACCTAACCCCCTCTCCCCACACTGTTCCATATTTGTATTTATTTTTCTCGTTATTAAAAATTAATTAATTTTTTTAATTTATTTATTTTTTATTTTCAATAATTATCAAAATTTTCGAAGTGAATTTTCCTAACCCCCTCTCCACACACTCTTGCATATTTGTATTTATTTTTCCCATTATTAAAAACAAAATTTTTCTTGTGCGTTAATTAATTTTTTTATTTATTTTTTATTTTCAATAATTATCAAAATTTTCTAACCTACTTAATTTCCTCTCACCCCCCCCCCCCCCCTGCGCGTTTCATATTTGTATTTGACTGCTCTTTCTTGTTCTTTAATATTTATTTTTATCTACTAATTTTTTTCACATCTTCAATGAATCCCAAAGTTTTCAAAGTGAATTTTTTAATCTTAATAATCTCCCCTCCTCCAACGCTCCCGCCGCATTTCATATTTGTATCTCGTTCACCAAAAAAAAATACTGTTTTTTTACCTTACCTGTTTGAGTTTTATTCCCCTTTTTGGTTTTCGCCAGTCCCCCTGTGCATGAACGTATTTTTCTCTTTCTCGTTATTTCAAAAAAAAAAGAAATGCTTCTTTGCTCTTTCCTGCGCATTAATTTGTTTTAATTACTATTATTATTATTATTATTTTTAAACAATTGAGAATTTTCAAAATTTTCAAATTGATTTTTTCTTACTTAAACTCCCTCCCACCCCCTCGTTCTATAATTGCCTCTCATTCGAATATTTATATTTTTTTAATTAAAAAAAAATTTTCGAAACAGCTCTCGATAGTTTTCAAAATTTTCAATAATTTCCAAAGTTGTCAAAGTATTATTATTATTAATTTTTTTTTTTTTTTAGAGATTTGAGATTTGAGGCCCTCTTTATTTAAGAGGGTCCCGGGCGCGCTTCTATTATGCGAGCATCCGCCGCCACTGACTACCATACATAGGTGCAACAAACCTTCTTCTACTGTTACGCAAACTTGTTGTTTAATCATCGCCAAAAAATTTGTGCAAATATCAAAAATTAAATTACTAATATTACGATGAGTAAACTCAACGGAATTTTTTGTTTTTTTTTTTTGAGAGAAGAAGAAGACGCGATAAATAACTGACTTCTGACACTTGTATCAATGATACGAGCATCATCATGTATTTATTTATTAATGGGACGCATGCAAGATAAATAAAACGCCGATTGTTTTTATTTAAATACATTATCGTGTGAAATGTCGCGCGGGAAATCATCTTACCGCACCCGCCATCTACCGGATGAAGGAGCAAGTTCTTCTGTTTTGTTTTTTGTTTTTTTTTTTTTAATAAATTTTCTCATTTTAGAGTAGTAGAGGTTGTGAAATCTTTATTTTTAT
Source organism: Prosopocoilus inquinatus (assembly GCA_036172665.1). NCBI lineage: Eukaryota > Metazoa > Arthropoda > Insecta > Coleoptera > Lucanidae > Prosopocoilus > Prosopocoilus inquinatus. Next base: position 73,405,863 of record CM069869.1, read on the forward strand.
TGAATTGTGTTGCAAAAGAAAAAACTCGGATGATGTCAACTGCCATAAACGGCGAGTCTGGTTTTGGTTTTTCCCAAGGATTTAATAATTAATTAGAGACAATCTCCTTATCGTTTCATTAAGAAACTTCTTTGAACTATTGAAATTAAATAAATAAATATTGTCTGAATTGGTACCTTTTACTATTGCAGTAGAGAACAAAGCATGGAATCTTAGTTTAGGTTACGTACAGGTGTCCACGAAATTCGAGTTTCATCCCTAACGTCGAGAACGTATGACGTTCGAACTGTCACCGATTTTTTTTAAAGAAATTTAAAGAGTTTAATAAATAAAAGCGAATTGAAATTAAAAAAAAAAGTTGTCTAACGTGTAGTGGAGAACTAAGCCTGGATCAGAGCCCCCGTAACCATGTGTGCAAAGCGTGCAGTTCACGCTGGCGCCATGTTCAGGGGGCCACTGGAGAGGTTCTGTCGTTTTTTTCGCAAAAAAAAAAAAATTAATGGGTAGGTATCTGGTAAAAATTATTCGAAAAAACTATCCACAAGTCCTATCCACAACCTCATGGCGAAACGTCGACTAAAATAAAACAGTTAACTGCAACAATTAAAAATAGAAAAGTTTTATAATTTTCATGTGCTAAATTTTTCATAAAAAGTTTAATGTACTTTGTAAAAAAAAATAATTATGTAAGCTGTTACGGTTTGGTTAAAAAAAAAAACAAATTACATTTTACTTTTGAAGTTTTTAAAAATTTAAGTTCATTTTGCTTTTGTGATTTTTTTTCTTTTTTTCTAATATTAATAACAAGTGGGCTTCGCCCGCTTGCATTCCGGAGGGGTCTGTACAGAGGCCTCCTTAGTCAGATGAGAAGAAGGCGGCTTCGCATTGTTTGGGCTACTCATATTTGGGGGCTTGCGGCAGCTAAAAACTGAAAAGGAAAATGTTTTCAAAAATGAAGGAAAATGTTTTAAAAATAAAGGAAAATGTTTTCAAAATGAAGGAAAATGTTTTCAAAATGAAGGAAAACGTTTTTAAAATTAAGGAAAATGTTTTCAAAATGAATGAAAATGTTTAAAAATTTTTTAATTTTTTCCATTTTTTATCTCTTCTATTTTTTTTTTAATTAATGGGAGTTCTGGTGAAGCCGGCAACCTCAGGGCAAAACAGCGGCTAAAATAAAAATAAATTATGTAAGCTGTTACGGTTTGGTTAAAAAAAACAAATTACATTTTTAAAGTTTTTTGAAATTTAAGTTTATTTTGCTTTCGTGATTCTGTTTCTCTTTTTCTAATATTATTAACAAGCGAGCTTCATCCACTTGCATTCTGGGGGGGGGGGTCTGAACAGAGGCCTCCTTAGTCAAACGTGAAGAAAACGCTTCGCGCTGTTTGGGTTACTCGTTTTTGAGGGCTCACAGCACTTAGGGACTTGAAAAAAATGAAGGAAAATGTTTTCATGTTTGAAAAATGAATGAAAATGTTTAAAATTTTTAAAAATTTTTCCATTTTTTTGTCTCTCTTATTTTTTTTAAATTAATGGGAGTTCTCGCGCTCGCGAAGCCGTCAACCTCACGGCAAAACATCAACTAAAACAGAACAGTTAACTGCGGCAATTAAAAGTAGAAAAGTTTTGTAATTTTCGTGTGCTAAATTTTTCATAAAAAAATTAATGTACTTAATAATTTTGTTAGGTAAAAGAATAAATTACGTAGGCTGTTACGGTTTCCTCCTTAGCCAGATGAGAAGATTGGGTTACTTGTTTTTGAGGGGCTCGCAGCAGCTAGGAACTTGAAAAAAGTGAAAGAAAACGTTTGAAGAAATGAAGGAGAATGTTTGGAAAATGAAGGAGAATGTTTAACAAAAATTCCCTAACGTTTAAATTTTTTTTTAATTTTTCTGTTTTCTCCATTTTTTTGTTTCTTTTAATTTCTTTTAATAATTTTGATAATTGACCGTTTTTGAATGCCCCAACTCATTTGCCAGAGGGCGCCAAAATATGGAGTCGTATGCGATCGAATTTTGACCTCGCGGGGGCCCTGTTTTTACGTCTTCAAAATTGTATGATGGGCTTGTTTTGGTTCTGGCTCGAATAGTTCTAGAACTGTCCTAGAAACATCAAGAATACGCGCACGACGAAAACTAAACTCGAGCGAAAGAAAAAAAAAACAAAAGACGGCTGATCAATAATTAAAAAATAAAATCACCTCAAATAAAATCAAAGAAAAGGAAAAACAAAAATAAATTGTTAAATAATTTTTTTTTTTAATTTTTCTGCTTTTCCATTTTTTTTTTTGTTTCTTTTAATTTCTTTTAATAATTTTGATAATTGACCGTTTTCGAATGCCCCAACTCATCTACCAGAGGGCGCCAAAATACGGAGTCGCACGCAGTTCTGATTTTTATTTGATCGCTCGCTATATTTGTAACACGCGCATGTTATTTATTAGTTGATGAAAATTTCGGCATTCTTTCTTTTTATTTTATTTTATTTTTTCGAGTTTTGTTAATATTTTTTTGTTTGTCTGTTGTCGTGTGACCAAAACGAAAAGACCGCCGCAAAGCTGATTTCGCGAATAAATGTTTGCAATAATTACCTACAAGGTCGACGTGTTTTTTTTCTTGCATGCCGCAAATAAATAAATAAATTCACACGGCCAACTCTTACCGATTGTATTTACACTTTGTATACGTGTACTAAGTACAGGTCCAATAGAGTCATAAAAATTATTATTATTTGCAGAATTAGTTCATTATTGATTTGCTTTAATGGTTTCTATCCTTCGACTTCGATCAGTTTTGGTTGTTTCCTTTTTTTCTTTTTTTAATGAAAATTTATAAAGGTATCTAATTAATATAAACTCATCGGAAAATAAATTTCATTTTTCCTTCTAAATAAATGAAGGACGAACGGTGAAAATAAAAATTGTTTAAATGTCTAGGCATAGTTTTGAAAATAACGTTTGAAAACTTATGCGAAAGTAAAAGTATATTCATCCGTCCAACCAGCTGTTATTTTTATGTTTTGCAAACGTGTTGTCCGTCAGCCGAGTCAGTCACTAAACTAATTTTCGCGAGTATGCTAATTACCGGGAATAAAGGCCGCGTGCTATTTTTTTTCTTTTTTTCTGTTTCACTGGAACCTTCCAAATAGTTTGTGTGCAGCAAATTGTTCCAGTAAAGCGAGCCGTCATCATCGGCTCACTCTGTGTGTACAGATCACGCAAATTCAGCATGAAAATAAATTAATTGCCGCTTATCGTTATACAGGGTGTTTCGTACTGTAATGTAACAAACTTTTGCATTTTATTGCGGAGGTCTCGATTTTCACGCTCGCCACACAGATTGTTTATTACTGAACGTTCTTTTCGAATTAGTTGATTAGAAGATGGACAATGACAGCTATTAGCAATAGTTCTCTCGCTCTTGCTTTAAATCTCGCCAACTTTATACAAAAAAAAAAAAAATACGGCCTACATTTTTCTTCTCCCATTCGATTTAACTTGCCTACATTTTTCTTCTCCCATTCGATTGGATATTTTTTTTTAATTATTGTCCTGTTTTCTTCTGTAATATATTGTTACGTTTCTAGGGTTTAAATTTATTTATTTAAACGAACAAAACACTCTGTAAAAACTTAACCGTAATTTATTAATGCTTACAATCTAATTTATTTGTAACAATTTATTTACACACTAAATCTAACTTCGACGATCGCTATTTAGAATTCGACTGACTCCTGAGTCAACTCCGGCCGATTTTATATCCTTTGCTGCCGTCTCGAATTTTCCAACGCTGGAAAATTCGAGTTTGTTCGATGGTAGCGTGACGGCCGATGACGCATAATAATGAACCGACTTCTTGACGCCTTCAGTGTGACGTAGTGCTGAGTGGCTCGCCACAATATTTACAGATTTGACTTAATTATTGAATTTCACAAACTTTTTAGTTCATCGACGATCATACATATCATACATTCCAAGAATGCATAAATCGTGATGGTGCCCACTTATCAAGAGTTATTAAAAAATAAATAAAGTGGCATGTCTTATTTAACAAAAAATTGTAGAAACATTCATGTTAAAATAAAAGCCTGTTTTAAATTTTCCCGCTTCACTGGCAGACCCTGTTTAACATGGGTTCCCTAAGTGGGCGGTAGCGCCCAACAGTGACCGCTGAAGCGTTCCAGGGGGCGGTAGCGAGTCTACGCGCAATCGGGGAGCGTTTCTCTCAAATTAATATAAAATAAAATGAAAAATCAAATAGAATAAAGTTGATTTAATAATAATGTCTTTCGAGCTTACAATTTACAATGATTACATAGGGGCTACGTTTCATCAAAATAGGTATGGTTTTTTATATAATGTACTGTATTGTCTTAAAGATAAAATACGCCTTGGTCACTATCATGGGCGTAGCCAGGATCTTGCTTAGGGGAAGTCAAAATTAGATCAAATCTCATCAAAATAAAAAATGATAAAAATTGAAAATTTTAAGGAAACTCGAGAAAAAACTGTAGATCGAAAGAAAATATGTTAAAAGTTAAATATTTTAAAAATGAAAAATGTAGTAGTAATCGTTAAGAAGCACAATATTTTAAAATTAAAGAGAAAAATCAAGGTCAACCCAAGCCAACTGAAGTCAGCCTAGGTGAAGCCAACCCAAGAAAATAATTATAGATAATAATTAAAAAATATAGATGATAATCTTAAAAAATAAAAGTAAAAAATAAAAATAAAAAAGTTAAAATTATAGAAAATTTAAATATTTTTGAAAATTAAAAAGAAAATATTTAAACGTCAACCGAACTAAATCGAAATTAAGTGAATCTAACCTAACTGAACCGAAATTAAGCGAACCCGACCCTACTGAACTGAGCCCAAATGAACCCGATTTCTTTTAATCGTTCAAATGTAAAACATTAAAAACGTTTCAAGGTCTCAAACCAAACCAACTAAACTAAAGTCAACTAAAAATATTGAAAATTTTAAGGAAATTCGAAAATAACTGTAGAAGATCGAAAGAAAATATGTTAAAAATTAAATATTAAAAAAATGAAGAATGTAGTAATCGTTCGGAATTTAAGCACATTTTTTAATTAAAAAAAAGAATCAAGGTCAATCCAAGCCTACTGAAGTCAACCTAGGTGAAGCCAACCCAAGGAAATAATTATAGATAATAATTGAAAAAATGTAGATAATAATCTTAAAAAATAAAAATAAACAAAAATAAAAAAATTACAATCATAGAAAATTTAAATATTTTTGAAAATTAAAAAAATATATTTAAAGGTCAACCAAACTAAATCGAAATTAAGTGAATCTAACCTAACTATACCAAAACTAAGCGAACCCGACCCTGCTGAACTAAGCCCAAAGGAACCCGACTTCTTTGAATCGTTCAAATGTGAAACATTAAAAACGTTTCAAGGTCTCAACCCAAACCAACTAAACTAAAGCCAACTAAAAATATTGAAAATTTTAAGGAAATTCGAAAAAACTAAAAAAAAAATTGAAATATAAAATGTTAAAACTTAAAAATTAAGAAAAAATCCAAGAAATAATATGTAAGAAAACGTTTCAAGGTGACTCCAACCCAACTTTCTTTTATTTAACAAAGTACTTATGTGTAATGTATCACTATACACACACTTGCTATTTAATTGTTACAATAGTGTGGGGGGGACAAGCTAGCAGAAAACGAGCCGATTTTCAGTCGCGCACTCCCCTTTCTTGTATGGCAAAAATAAGGAGCACCAGCGAACACAACGTGTACACTACAAAGTGCGCGATACTCTACACTCCGTTCGTTTTGCCATATTAAAGGCTCGCAGCAGGACCGTTTTTTAATAATACACGTGGAATGGGCTTCTCCATATACAGGCTGTTCTTTTACTGTATGCAAATAAAAAAACCTCAGTGTAAGTACACGAAAAGCTACCATCTGCCGGTATTTTTTGATGGCTACCGTATCATAGCCAAAAAAATTCGGATGGAACACTTGTTTGGAACCGCTGAAATGTGCGAGGAAACATACGAAAGTCAACTTCGCCTTCCTCTTGGTATGCCCACGATGTTCAACGCAGAGCTTCGTAATAATAATCATTGATATCGTTTATTAATTATATTATTTAAAATTTTAATTATTTTAATTGCCTGAGCGAAGTAATGTTACATTTAGTTGTTTTACGATATCAACTATCGACGAAAATTTACGCACCAATTAGGCAAGCGCGTTAAAAATGTTCTTCCTTCACCCTTTTACGTAAATCAACTTTTGCTGCAATCTCGCTGCAAGCTATGAAAGTATTACCACTTACGATCCTTGGAAGCAAAGTAAATGTAAATTTTTTTTCTAAAGTCTTTTAAAAATAATATGAAATGAGAAATTACAATTTGTTTGTACCTCGCTCTTAATTTGTTCGGCGGCAATTACGAACCGCAGCTTCTTGAATTGCACTAGATTTTAATTTAAAAATACTTAAACTTGTAATTACTTGCAGTGAAGTTAATTTAAATTGTCAACGTTTTGACGGACCAGCTGATCGAAGCGGCGCTGATTTACGTCGTTCCTGCTCAAGATTCAGTAAGGCACTGACCCTGGCCTACTTCGGCTGCGGTTCGTAATTGAAGAGGCGCCCGCGTTCCACTTTTAGCTATGCCAGCAGTTCGCAAACGGTTTAGTGAAAAGCTGCAACCGCATTTTTCTGGAAAACTATTACATTTATGTTAAGTACATATGAGTTCAATCGTTGCCATTTGTGGTAATATATTGCAGGTTTAAATATTTGCACGCAGTCAAGGAACGCCCTGTATGTACTTAACCTCGATGTTTATAATACTGAAGATGAAATACATTAATTAATAAATAAATGAACTAGTGAAGTAACAAAATAATGTCGGTAGAGAATTCGTCGGCGGAATTTTGTAAGAATTAGAACAAATTAATGCTTATAGATGGTGTCACGTTAGGAATATTCTTAATTATTAAATTAAAATTCACTTTTCCAATGTAAGATTTTCGAGTTCTCAGTTCATTGCGAGCTTAAAAATCTACATTCTCACTCTGAGGTCGTGAGTGCTTAAGCATTGCCCACTTTAATAATTTTAAGTGTTTCGGCATCGCGTACAAATCCAATTCAAATGTCAACCGGGGAATGCGATGACTAGTAAACCAATGGATGGATATAGCAAATTTTCTTTTTTGATTGTACGTGGGATGCTGGAAAATTTTCTGGAATCTAGTAGGTCTAGAATTGTTAGCGTTTATCAACTGTCATATTTGAAAAATTTGACGTTTTTCGGCTATAATTCTATTAACAGTTCCTATCCAAGTGAACTAGTTTTGTTTGTACAGCATTTGAGAAAAAGTAATTTTGTGTAAATATGGAAATCTCGCGTGAAAATTTTCGTGCCATGATTTTTTACGATTGCAAATGTGGCCGAAACAATGCCTCGATCGGCTTAGTTTGGCTTTTGGAGATGAAGCGCCGTCAAAGAGCAGTGTTTATAATTGGTTTGCCGAATTCCAGCATGGACGTACCTCTCTCGGTGACGAATTTCGTGAAGGTCGTCCATCAACATCTGTTGTTGCCGCTAATGTAGATAGATGCTGTGCGTGAAATTCTTGAGCGAGATCGACATGTGACATACCGTGAGATTCAAGCATCCTTGCGCATTGACATGAAAGCGATACACCAGATTTTGCATGATCATTTGAACGTACGAAAGCTTTGCAGTCGTTGGATCCCACACAATTTAACAGAAGCGCAAAAGCAGGGTCGTGTCAAATGGTGCGAAGAAATGCTCAAGAAATTCAATGGAGGTCGTTCAAATTTAGTTTATAACATCGTTAGTGGTGACGAAACGTGGATCTATTCGTACAAGCCAGAAAGTAAACAACAATCTACCGTTTGGGTATTTCAAAATGAACCAAAACCAACAAAAGTTGTCCGTTCACGCAGTGCTGCGAAGCAAATGATTGCTTGTTTCTTTGGTTTAACTGGACATGTAGCAACCGTGGCTTTAGAGGATCGAAAAACCGTGAATGCTGATTGGTATACTATAATTTATTTGCCGAAAGTCATCGATCAAATAAGAAGAAACAATCGAAATCTACGAATTATTCTCCATCATGACAACGCCAGCCCTCACTCGTCAGCCCGTCAAACAGTTGATTTTTTGTCCGGCAAAAATGTTGAATTAATGACTCATTGTCCATATTAACTTAATTTATCACCTAATGATTTCTTTTTGTTCCCAAATATCAAACATAAAACGCGTGGTGAGCGATTTTCGTTGGTTGAAGCAGCGGTTGAAACATTCCGGACACTGGTTTCTGAGGCACCATCTTCAGAGTGGAAAACGTGCTTTAGAAATTGGTTCGAACGTATGCAAGAGTGTATTGACGTCAAAGGCGAGTATTTCGAAAAACAATGATACCGTTTACCAAATTTCATACGCGTTTTTTCATACCGTTTCCAGAAACTTTTCCAACAGCCCACGTATCCTCATTCCAACACTATTCAACACCACATTCCGTATGAATAATAAAAAGCTATTGTTACTTGAATATATCAAGTTACACATTTATTTACGATCATTCAAAGTAACCAAACGAAAAGAAAAAAATTGACTTCGAAGATGCAAATCGCAGCGCTTAGAATATTCAACGAGCGCGCGTTGTCCCCTCCGGTATGGTATATTCCTTCCTGGAATATGCTCGAAGCTAACTCACACATACACATATCAAAACACTATACGATTTCCTACGTGCGTTCTGCATACAATGCTAATAAAAACAGCACTTACACGTGTTAACAAGCGATTTACATTCGTGCCGTTTGAACGTTGCGAAGGTCAGTTTAATGCCATCGCGGTCGTCGTCGGTCGGCGAGGACACCTGCATGCAATGAGAAAAGTCTAGCATAATAGTTATCTGGGTCAGCTCAGCTCAGCTCAGGACTCGGGACGAAGTCCCCACGTCCCCTTTTTACATCCCACTTAACGAAGGAGCACCGGAAATAAAATGTTAGACTGGGGCGGGGTAGTAGTCGGTTTATCGATTCAGGTGTTCATGCATGAAGGAAAGAGGCAAAATGTTAAGTGTGACAGTATTTTGCATCTTTGCTTATATAAGACGAGCATTAAAATTCGATTAACCATCACATCATAAATTCCACGTCGCTTTTTTTATTTCAATTGGACCATACCTTCAGACTGCTTAGTATGTATGCATGTACACTGTGGTCGTAAATGATTGAGCGTCCTTGAGAAAGTAAATACCCAAAGGTGATCAAAATTACTTTCCGCCTAGGGAATTTTCGCGTTTTTGAATGCTCCAGATCAGCTGGCAAGCAGTAGCGTTCGTGTATGGTTTGTTTATGTTTCAGTTTTCTACAATTTGCAGTTGAAATCATTCGAAATCAGTAAATAAGTATTTTTGAATACTATTATTCAGTTGACTTTGTTTTTACAAGTAAGTAACGTTCTTTGCGTCTCGATTTATGATTAATGTTACACAATTTTTAGGTTAAAATTACATCCGCACGCCTTTAAATTGGGCACATGATTTCTAGTAACTGGACCAAGAAATTTTTGTATGAAGCGGCACGTTCAACCATTTACGATCGCAGTGTATGTGTGCTCCATGCGTTTGATACTTAGCAAAATAAAAATAAAAGAAAAATAAAGTAATACTAAAAAAAATCCATACGTTAAGTAAATCTGGTCTCACACTGTACGGGGTGTCCCAAACCTTCTGGAAAAGTCCAAAAATGCCCCTTTAAGTTCATTTTATCAAGAAAAGGTCTTAACAAAAGTTGTGTAGGTTTTCATTCCGCATAATCCAAAATTATTTTCAAATATACAGGTTGTTCATTTAGTAAGTTACAAACCAGTTTTATTTAGACATTCTAAATTTGTACACGTAAGTATGGTTGCCCAACTTGCAGGCCTGTTGATCGTTGAGATTGAAATTAAAAGGTGTAGGTTGTTCGGGAACTAAAAGTAGCTTTTTAAGATTGTTATAACTGTTTGTCTGCTGGTATAAAATAAATGCCATAATCAAACAGCATAAAATTGCCTTAGATGGTGTTGGAGAGAATTCAAAACGAAAATAGCAGAAAAAATGAAGGAATCAAAAGATCTACGTCAAAAAAAAATTTTCAAGGCTATTACGATTGTTTGCTGATAAAAAGAATTAATGCCAAAACTCAACAGCATAAAATTACCTTATGGCCGGTTGCACCAAACACTTAAGTCGAGCTTATATTTAAGTACTGCTTATAATGTGACATTTGAGGTTACACAACATTCAATAAATCACATTCTAAGCGATGCTTAAAGTTAAGCTGACCTTAAGTGTTTGGTGCAACTGGCCATTAGACAGTCACGATGTAAAATGATATTAAACTTTTACAACTTACATAGTTTCTGCTAAACTAATATAAATACCTATGTACGCAATTTTGTACTTATGTCTTTAGACAATAGATTAGAATATAAAATATTACCCTAACTTCTGTTGGGGGTGAATTCGAAATGGAAAGAGAAGGAAAAAATGAAGAAATTAAAAGGTGCAGGTCGTTACGAATTAAAAATAACTTTTCAAGGCCATTACGATTGTTCGGAGATAAAAAAATGAATGTCAAAATTCGCCTTAGCTGCTCAAGACGATAAACGACATTATGCTTTTAAGAAATACGTAGATTCTGTTCCTATAAGTCATTATAAATTAAAATAAATACATATGAGTGAAATTTTATCATTAAAAAAAAGTCCGGGCAGTTAAAAAATCAATAAAAGAAGTTAGTAAACTGAATGTCGAACATGAAACAAAAAATAAAGTAACGGAAAACAATTGTTCCGAATTACCTCTTTTCTTCAAGAATTTCAAGTAGTTCCAACAGGAGCAAAATTGTAGCAAAATGGAAGAGAACAATTGACAATCGACAATTATTTATTTACTTAAATAAAGTTCGGGCAATTATAATAAAATCGATCAATGAAGTTAGCAAACTGAATGTGGAATGTGAATCAAAATAAAGTAATGGAAAACAATTGTTCTGAAGTATTTCTTTTTTCTTTTTCTTTTTTATTTTAAATAGAAGAAGACAATTGACTGTTGATAATGTTCCTTTCTCACAGACCCAGACCCATGAAAAATTGACAATTAAAACAAGTCAATCAAGAAATGGCAAACAATCAGTTAAGCGCGAAAAGAGACAACCGAACAATCGAAATTTGAATTGATCAAACCGAATTGACCGCTGCGAAGAATCGTTCAACTGTTTCAACAGAAAACAATTGACGGTTGATGTGGTTTCAAGCATTTCTCATATAATTGAGAGGCATAGGTCAACCAAACAACAGAGGGCAATTATTAAATTTTTCTAACCACATGGATTTCGAGTATTTCTTTTATAAAATTAAAGTTAAAAAAATCAACCAAACAACGGAAACGATCGCAAAAGATAATCGAAGGCAGTTGTCCTAATCTATGAACAACGCTTTTCGATTAAGAAATCGATTGAGGAAGTGAAGAGTAAACTGTGCATTAAGTCAAAGAAAAAATTGAGAGTATTCAATTGTTTTGACAGGAAACAATTGACACAGACTTGGTCCTCGAAAGTATATCTTATAAAATCGTCAAAAGTCAACCAACTACAGGGCAATTATTCTATTGTTCTGATCATATGAGTTTCGAATATTTTTTTATAGAATTGAAGTTAATAAAGTTAATCAAACAATTGGACACAATTGAATAAACAGAAACGATCGTTAGCAGAAGACAATCGACGACAATTCAGTTGTCCTAATCTATGAACAACGCTTTTTGAAGGGTACTTGTATTAAGTTTACAATTTACAAATGACAATTCAGAGAATAAATTGAAGTGAAACAATTGTCAATGGTATTATTTTTTAAATGGAACACTATATGTTTTATTGCAGTTTCGGTTAAACCTTGAAGACCCGACAAAAATGATATAACATTATACTTAGTTATTTTTGGTGTTTAGCGAGTTATTTTTAATTTTATGCAAAAAATGGGTTTTTATGTTTAATCGTCTGCCAAATTGTCAATTTTAATGATACGACAATCAACCTCGGACCAAGATATTTCTAAATCTCTCTACTTTTACAATATTTATCATTTTTAAAAACCTAGTGATTGTCAACAACACTACGATTCAGTTGGCGTATTGTAAAATTAGTAATTTTTTTCAAATGGAATACCCTGTATATTCTAGTATGTTTGGATAGTGCTTTCTACGAGCTTTCCAACCATACCATAATCTATGGTCTTAAGATTGATGACTTGTGAGTTATTATCACTTGTTTATAATCAACTTATGAAACGTGCTGTATAATATTTTCATTCGTCTCAGAATCATTTAAGATATTTATCCATACAGTTTATCGTACTTTTACTGATTTAAATAAAAATAAATAAATCAATTCAGGAACTGAACGGTTTTTTTCAGGTATTTCCTGCCATGTAAGAACACATTACGAATCGGTTGGATAATCGCTGGATAGAACGTGATAATGCTTTGAAGTGGTGTCCATGATTACCAGATTTGTCTCTCGACTTCTTTTATGGGGATATGAGTAAACAAATGAAAAAAATATTCTCTTATCACAATTTGTTTATAATCGTCGATACGTATTTCAACAGCCACGCTGCTATCTTCATTTCTATTGAAGATTCAATGAGAATATCCTCTGGCTCGCACCAACCAAAGAGTGTGCGTGTGTGGATGATTGAAAATGGCAGCGTACGTGTTGAAATACGCATAAAAATATATAATCTAATATTAGTATGATATTAATTTCAAAAAACTATTACTAAACTGTTTTCACCTGTACTATTCTTAGTTTATGGGGATACGTAAAGAAACAAGAGTATAAAGATGTACTTGGCACATGCAAAGAGAAGAAAATGCGTGTTTAGCAATATGGGAGAGTTTCTTTTAAATTTTTTTCCATAGTTTAAATTTTTATGATTTTTTAAACCTATTTGTGACTGGAGACATTTTGCTTTTCTTAGTTAATGTGTAAAAAATGTTGAGATTCAATTTGTTTCTTTGATATGTGGCTTCAAAATAATAGAATTTTTTACAGTGTAAATAGATTCTTTCCATTCGTTTTCATAGTGTAATTGGAATTATGTAGTGAAAATCGTTCAGTTCCTGTATTTATTCCATATTTTTATTGTAACCGCTGCAACAATGACAAGGAATTTGTTAATTTAAACAAAAATAAAGTGTTTGGATAAATATCTTGAATGATACAGCAGATAAAATATTTCTGAGATAAATAAAAATATTATACAGCACGTCTCTTAATTTGATTGTAGAGAAGTGATAATAACTCACAAGTTATCAATCTTAAAATCATAAAATATGATGTGGTTAGAAAGCTCGTAGAAAGCACTATCCAAATATACTATAATATACAGGGTGCTCCATTTGAAAAAAAAAAAAATGACTAATTTTACAATACGCGAACTGAATCGTAGTGTTGTTGACAGTCACTAGGTTTTTAAAAATGATAAATATTGTAAAAGTAGAGAGATTTGGAAATATTTTGGTCCTAGGTTGATTGTCGTATCATTAAAATTGACAATTTGGCAGACGACCAAACATAAAACCAATTTTTTGCATTATATTAAAGATAACTCGCTAAACACCAAAAATAACTAAGTACTACCGAAACTGCAAGAAAATATATAGTGTTCCATTTAAAAAATGATAAGTCAGGTTTGGAACTTATTAAATAAACAAGGGGATGGGACGATTCGCCGTCGCCAACTCGCCGTCGCCGATTCACCGTCGCCAATTCGTCGTAGAACCAATTCGTCGTCGATCCAATTTACCGTCCGCCCAATTCGCCGTCCCATGTTACTGCTTTATTTAGCTTGATAAGCTTTAAAACACTTTCTGACCATTTTAGATAATATCCAAGTTATACCTACGAATTGAAGAAAATAACTATAATTTCAGTACGTTTCAAGTAAATTAAAATGGACTTTACTATTGTTTTTCTATTTCAAGTTAAAATAAATTCCTAATTACAGTGCGACCACCGTAAGACACAAAATTACGAAAGAATTGGTGCTGTACGTACACATAATCATAATTCTATTTTTTTTTTTTAATGGAACCCCTTTTTTCAATCTATAATTTTAAATGACGAGCTTTCATGAATCAATATTTTGAAAGCAGTCGACTTTTGATGTGTAGTGATTTCGATTGATATGAAAATCAATATGATTTTGAGCAGAATCTGAAAATATAAAAAAGAAGAATTGGAGGGATTTTACGAACACCCTGAAGAATAAAAAATACTTCCTGGAAGACCAAGTTTTTTTATCTGTTTCTTTATTTATGTATCACATTTAATTAATAACAAATTATTTTATTTTCCATTAATTATATTAACTTCTTATTTTATTTACATATAATTATCGGTATATTATGATTTGGATACGTATCTGGACTTAAAAAACTTTAATCGCTGACGGCGAATTTACCGACGGCGAGTTTTCCGGCGGTGAATTGTACCTACGACGAATCGGCGACGGTGAATTGGCGACGACAAATCTGCGATGGCGAATTGTCCTAGACCCAATAAACAATCTGTATATTTGAAAATAATTTTAAATTATGCGGAATGAAAACCTACACAACCTTTGTTAAGAGCTTTCTTGATAAAATGAATTTAAAGAAACATTCTTGGACTTTTCCAGGGGTTTAGGACACCCTGTACATAAGTACATTAAGTACACACATAATACGAGCGGTAAGTAGAAAGTTTCTTTTCCTCCTCCTCCTCCTCCGCCACCTCTTCTTCCTCTACCTCGAGGGCATTATTATTAAATATGAACGCGTTAAAACAGTTAAGCGGCGGCGATACGTATTATACAAACACGGCAAACCACTTAATCGACGTTTCAGAACGCGGCAGAGAAACTTGTCAAGGACTTCTCCGATCCATAATAATAACTGCGTGATACTGTCAATATATCGGCGGCGTGCGACGGATTTATTCATGGTGAATTGCTCTCACGTGCTTTCCGCCCCCCCCGACGACCCCTTTCCACCTTATACATCCATCGCACAGATTTATTTCCCCCCCTCCGGTTTCTCGAATGGGGTGGCCCCATTTCAGGTACGTACGAAAATAACAAAGGGCCGCCGCCGCGTACGTGGATAATACGATCGGTTCACGGATTTTATCGTCAACTTGATGGACCATCATTCTTAAATCCTGTTATATAAATGAGTATATTATCAGTAAAGCAAGGACGAAATAGTACTGTCTTAGTGACACTCGTGAGGGAGGCTCCCGGTTTCGAACGCATTGTTAACATGGATAAACTGAGGCGGGGACTATTTAATCCTCGCTTTGATTATCAACAATAATATAAACAAGGTTGGAACAACCGATCCTATTTCTTACATACCAAAAACAAAACTTAGAAACAAGTGTACAAACATTTATTATTTTTTTTTGAATCTTTTATGTTCCACGTGATCACCACCCAAATTAGACAACCAAACGCACATTTTTAGTCATGGAGGTTAAGTAACTGAAGGAGTAACAGGCGAGCAGAAAACCATCCAACACTAATTAGGCTCAATACACTTCCCTGGTAATAACTTTATTGGTGGTGAGAGAACCGTACTTTCAACATTCCAGAGTTCCACGCGATCACCAAATCAGACAACCAAACGCACATTTTTAGTCATGAAGGTTAAGTAACTGAAGGAGTAACAGGCGAGCAGAAAACCATCCAACACTAATTAGGCTCAATACACTTCCCTGGTAATAACTTTATTGGTGGTGATAGTATCGTACTGTCAACTATTCCAGATGAACTGAGGCGGGGACTATTTAATCCTCGCTTTGATTATCAACAATAATCTAAACAAGGTTGGAATAACCGATCCTATTTCTCACATACCAAATTCAAAACTTAGAAACAAGCGTACAAACATTTACTATTTCATTGAATCTTTTATGTTCTTCTTTATTTTTTTTTCTTATTGTTCGTTTCGTTTGGTTCTATTTTCTTAGGAAACGCGAACGTTCTTCTTTCTCTTGTTTTAACCGTGACTTTTTCGATACCCTGCAGTTTTCTTTCAGCTTTTCTTTTTCGTTAACCGACTGTCATTTGTTTTCCTCCAGTCTACTCACTAATGTAGGCCTTTTTGCCCATCGATTTTATTAGTTTTCTTTTTGTTTATTCGATTAAACCATTTTTTTTTTAATTTCATTTTCACTCCCTAAGCCGTAACATTGCCCTCTTAGTTTAACCTACTAAAACAACTGAATAAATAAAATTGAAATAGTCAGAGCGCAAGAAATTCCAGAGGTAACCAGCGCCTTCTGTTAATCTACAACTGCAATTGATTTTTTTCTTTTAATTGCGACGGGTGACGCCCCTGTCGCGAAACGTATGAAAACAGTTTTCTTTTTTTCGAGAAAGCGCTAGCGTTTCCGGGGGGAGCTTTCCTAACCTAAAATTAGCAATCTTGATTTGTTTAGCACGGAAAATAAAATAAGCAATTGCACAAACGAACTTTAACTTTTTTTTAAATTTTGTTTTATTTTTTTTAACAACAGTTAAAAGGCAAGCGTAAAATTTTTGAAACCCCTCGGCTGGACTTCTGCTTACGCCACTGCACTGTTTCAATTATTCTATTATACCGGGTGACTTTAATAGTTAAATCATTTATTTCCTTTAACGCTCGCTTATTTTCACGATTACGGTGCGTTTAAGTTAAATAGCAAAACGTGCGCAGTATCGATGACCCCCCCCCCCCCCCCCCCCGAAACAAAATCAGTCGAATTTGAGTTGACCTTTTCTTCCATTTTCAAGGAGAAGAAGTGTGCAAGGATGATTTATTTACGTAAAAGATCGTAGTTTCGCCCCCCCTGCAACCCCCTCGGCGATGCAACAGCGGCGAAATTTACATTTTCATTTGGATCGAACAAGGTCTCGTCGAAAGCACAACCGGAAACCCGGAGAGATTATTTCAAGTTCATTTACCTTAAACGCGTTGCCAGCAGAACAATTAATTAGTATTTTAAGCACCGTAATAAATAACGATAAGATAAAAAGAGTCGAGTGTGTGTGTGTTTTTTTTTTTGGCGTGTTGTATACACGAACGCCACTGAATTGATTCGGCAAAAAAATAAAAATAATTTGCAAAAATTTGTTTTTATATCTTTTTTTTGGCCTTGTTGTTTGTATTCACGAACGCCATTGAATTGGTTTAGCAAAAAAAATTAAAATAATTTGCAAAAATTCATTTTTATGTTTTTTGGCCTTGTTGTATTCACGAACGCAACAGAATTGTTTTAGCAAAAAAAAAAAAAACAATTTGCAAAACTTTATTTTTATGTTTTTTGCTTTGTTGTATTCACGAACGCGACTGAATTGTTTCAGCAAAAAAAAAATAAAATAAACAATTTGCAAAAATTTATTTTTCGTGCATTCGTGAACGAACCTGTTGGTGGTGAAATGATCCGGGTGAAGGCGAAAGCTCCAGAAAAATAAAATAATAACGGACCGCCTCGGAAAACGATTTACATTAAAACGCAATCCCCGACAACGCGCCATAGTTCTTCCTTCCGGTTACATAAATAGAATCGTTTTCTCTCCGCACTAAATCCTTAATCCGGGGGGTATAATGCACGGGACCCTAAAGTTTAAGGGTGAATCAACTAGGATTTCGGCACGTCGTTATAAATCTAATATCAAGTCCGCGATGTGAAAACAACGCAATCAAGCGGGCCATAAATCGCGTGGCCCACGAGAAAAAAACAAAGTCGTTTCGAATATTTTTTTTATTTTATTTTTTTTTCAACCTAACTACAACAAGAAATTCCTTGTCTGCAGTTAGCAATAATTAAAATTAGAGCTGTAACAAAATAGTTCTCTTGCAGCACGAAATAACCATAACTGCATGCGGCAATGACTTTTTAATCCTCGCATTGATTATGATTTTATTTTTGGGGGCTTAGCGCGACGATTCATTTTTTTGTTAGTATTGGCCGATTGTTCTTTTTTTAATTATATGTTTTTTTTTTGACGGGGTTGAGTCGAGTTGGATCGACCTTGAGTTGGGTTAGACTCAATTTTATTTTAGTTTTAATTTTCCGAGTTTCAAATTTTAATTCGTTGAATTCTATTGTCGTTCTATTTTGTGCGAGATTAATTTTTTCTTTAGTTTTAATTTTGAGTTGAATTTTTAGTTTAGATCTTTTCATCTACTTATAAATTTACCTCTTTGTAATATCCTTGGAAATCATTGTCTGTTCAATTGTTTCCAGGGGTAGGTAACTTTATAAATTCCTTGTTTGCAGTTAACAATAATTAGAATTAGAGTAATAATAAAATAGTTCGCTTGCAGCAAGAAATAACCGATAAACTGTGTGAGACAGGGACTTTTTAATCCGCGCTTTGATTATAATTTTATTCTTGGAGGTTTCGCGATGATTCATTTTTTTTGTTAGTATTGTTTAATAAACTGTGTTAGGCTGAGACTTTTTAATCCCCGCCTTGATTATGATTTTATTCTTGGAGGCTTAGCGATGATTCATTTCTTCTTTTGTTAGTATTGTTTGAAGTTCCGATACGTGAGATTTATCTATAAAAGTTTTAATTTTGAGTTTTAACTTTTAGACACGATCTTTTCACCTCTTTATAAATCTATCCACCCCGTAATATCCCTTGAAAATCATTGTCTATGGTATTGTCTTCAGAGATAGATAATTATTTCTCTTTTAAGCGACTTCCTTAGATTGGAGGGCAATTGAGTTCGACGTTTTGAGTTTTCAGTTTTTTTATTTTTACTTTCTGGATTTAATTGGGTTGATCTTCCTTGCGTCGCGTCGGACTTAATTCTGATTAATTCTTGCTTTGTGTATTTCTTTTTGTTTTAATTATATTTTTGAGTTTCAACTTCTTTTTAAAATTTTATTTTTTTTAATATTTTTTTGCTCGGGTTGAGTCGAGTCAAGTCGAAGTTGAATTCGGCTGACTTTAATTCCAATCGAGTTTAATTTCTTTTGGCTTCTTGAAGCTTTGAAGCTTTCTTCTTTCAATTTTGATACTTTGCGAAAATTTATAGCGAACAGCAAATTTTCAACGGCACTTTTAAATGTGATTAAACATTAAGACAAAATTTTGTTTAATTTAAAATTTGCCGTTCGCTATAAATTTTCGCACAGTATCAAAATTCTAAATGGCACTTTTAAATGTGATTAAATATTAAAACAAAATTTTGTTAAATTCCAATCTACGATTCCATTTGCCCTTATTTCATGTTTTCTTTTTGTTAAATTATAAACCGATCCGATGGCCTTTTGTCTTTATTCTTGGCTCGATTTTATATTTATTCGCATTATAAGATTCTCTTCTGTTTTTTTTTTTGTTTTGTTCAAACTTTCTTGATTCTCTCTTGATACGCCCTGGCTTTGTAGAATTTTAATTTTTGTTTTATCTTCATCGACGATAGCCTTTTTGTTTGTTTGCTTTTTTTAATATTCCTTATTCGATTTTATTTAATTCAATTTTTTATTTATTCACCTGTTCAACCTTTGTTTTTTTTTCTTCTTTGATTCGATTTTAATTCGTTCGTCGGTTCATCATCTCTTCCCCTTTTTTCCTTTGGTTTAATTTTATTTAACGTGATTTTATTATTTTTTTTTTTAACTCAGTCGATCGTCTCTTGTTTTCATTTTCATTCGATTTGACCGCATTTTCTTTTTTACTTTGATGATCGATCGATGTTTTTTTTTAATTTTTATTTTTTAATTTGTTTAAAATTTTTGAATTAAGTGCAGTCAGATTGGGTTGACTTTGGAAATCTTTTCTCATTAAAATTCTTTACCCAGTTTCTTTTATTGTTTTTTGATTTTAAACTTTTTTTTGGTTTGGGTGAATAAAATCGAGTTTGGTTGACTCTAACACTGGTCGAATTTCGCTTTAATCGTTTTTAATTTTTCTTTTTTGCATTATTTCGCTTTTAATTTTTTGCTTCAATTGTATACATTTAGGTTAAGTTCGGTTGAGAGTTGGGTTGACCTTGAAATTTTGTTAATTTTTTTTTTACTTTTAATTTTTTTAATGTTTCTTTTTCTTAATTTTTTACTTGGATTGAATGGAGTTAGGTTGGGTTCAGTTGGATTCGGTGGATGTTAAACATTTTTTAAAAATTTTTTGTCCACTTTAATATTTTTACACTTTTTCATTTTCAATTTTGTTTTGGGTAAGCAAAGTTAAATCCAGTGACCTTGAGATTGTTCGAGCTGCCCTTTATTCGTTTTTCAATTAACATATTCTTCTTCTTTTTGTTTGTTTGCTTTTTTTAATATTCCTTATTCTGTTTTATTTAATTCAACTTTTAATTTTTTTAAATGTTTTTTCTTTGATTCGATTTCATTTCATTTGTCGGTTCATTTTTTTCTTTGTTTTTATTTTATTTTTTTAACTCGATTGTCGATCGTCTTTTGTTTCGTTTCGTTATTCGATTCGAACATTATTTTATTCATTTATCTTTTATTGCTAATTGTTGGTCTTTTTTCTTTAATATTTGCGCTAAATTTTTGATCGCGTTCGTCATTTTTTTACATCGTTTACAGTTAGTTGTTAGTTTCAATTTTGATTAATTCTTGTTTCGTGTATTTTTTTTGTTTTAATTATTTTCTGGTTTTTGAGTTTCGAATTTTAATTCAACTTCCTTTTAGAGTCTTAATATTTTTTTTTAATATTTTTTCCTTGGGTTGAGTCGACCGACTTCCTTAGATTGGAGGACAATTGAGTTCGACGTTTTGAGTTTTGAGTTTTTTTTATTTTTTCTTGGTTTTTTGGATTCAATTGGGCTGATCTTCCTTGCGTCGCGTCGGACTCTGTTTGTTTTAATTATGTTTTTGAGTTTCAACTTCTTTTTAAAGTTTTATTATTATTTTTTTTAATAATTTTTTGGTCGGGATGAGTCGAGTCAGGTCGAAGTTGTATTCGGCTGACCTTAATTCAAATCGAGTTTAATTTTTTTGGCTTCTTGAAGCTTTAAGATGTTTTTCTTTCGATTTTTGACAGTTCTTGTCCTGCCTTAAACACAGTTACGATTGAGTCGAGTTGACTTTCTAACTTTAATTACAAATATTGCTTTAATTTACTTTGAGTTTGATTTATTGTTAGAGCGCGCTTCGCTCTTAGAATGCAGTGCAGGCCTTACGGAGAATTTGGAAAGATAAGGATGGCGTTATTGAAATGCCACGCAAAATAGAAAGGGAGGCACGAACCCTCACTGCAAACTAAAGTTGGAACGCGCCACAGTTAAATTGTTTCAAATTTAAATTAAAGTTTTTAATTTTCGTCAATAATTTTGCCTGAGTTTAGTCGAGTTAAGTTGAGTTCAGTTCACCTTAATTCAAATAGAGTTTAATTGTTTTCTGTGATCTTCATCAATAATTTTGCTTGAGTTGAGTCGAGTTAAGTTGAATTCAGTTCACCTTAATTCAAATTGAGTTTAATTTTTTCTTTTGTGGCCTTCATGGTAATAGAAAACGTGCTAAGTCGATTTCCTCATTATTTTTGGTTTATTCTTGCTGGGATTTCGTTTTGCTTGACAGCGTCAAATTTGACCTCATCGTAACTGTGATAATAAACGAGGATAATAAATGAACGCGTTAAAAGAAACGTGACGTTATTTATTTATTTATTTAAAACGTACGCAGCCTTGATTGGTTTCAACTTATCGTAAAGTATTGCAGGTTTCGAGCGTTGACTGCACAACTATTAAAGTCACCCTGTATAACACATAAACAATAAAATCACGAAAAGTGAACTTTCGGTATTTGCCTGCTGTTTTATTTAGAGCTGCCTATTTGAAATTATTTAAGACCAAAAAAAGAAAAAAAAACGCATAAAATTTATTAGATATTAAATCAGCAAACAGAAAAATGAATCAATTACTTACTTAGTTACTGCGTTAAGCTATGTCCACTCGTCCATGATGATTTTTGTGGCTAAGCTCACCTCGATGTTTATAGTTCGAACAACATTGATTTCAGATTGGTCATGGGAATATTTCATCGCCGAGAGAATTGTGAATTGCGAAATTGAAATTTGAGGTTTCGCAGCTGTACGGTCCGATCGTCGGTTGTAAATTATTTATTACTTTTATCCGGTTCGATAGTCGATTGGGTTTGTAAAATATCTTTCCTATTTTCTGTTTTTCTTTTCACGTATATTGCGTCATCGTCCTACCGTGTAAATATTTTAGAATCGATCTGGCATAAAAAATGTTAAATATTATTATTAAACTTAGGACATTTGTATGGATATTCGCAGTCACTTCGTCTTCTGAATGCAACGCGCATGCTCGTCGCCAATTCATGAGCAACGGGCTATTAATGCGATGAATATGCGATAAAAAATGCAAAGTAGGCGATCGGGATACCGCCTACTTAACGTGCCGCTTATCAGAATGACATTTAATTCCATACTTTCATCCGATATCTATTTTTACTCTCATCAATCGAGGGACGCGCAGAGTAAAACAAATTGAGTCTTGATTATCGCCTCATTAGCTCCAAGTCGCTCAACGCGTTTCATACTTAGCAGAAATAAAAAAGCAAATAAAATAATGGATAATATAAAAATCCGTGCGTTAAGTATATTTGGTCACACACTGTATATAGGTAAATTTCGCTCCCGGTTTCAGCCTACAAGCGCAATTCACTTGAAATAACTTTCTCAGGTTTAATAACACAGCGATTAATTCTATTGTCAAAAGTGAGAGTCTACTCGGTATAATGTAGAGAGCGCGTCCTTGTAAGTAAGTATGTACATTCACGCACACAAGCGTCTTTCAACAAAGCCATTCAATTCAACATTTATAACTTACTTTAATAAATGAAGTTGTATGTAATCATCAGAAAAAATCGATTCTATAACTACAGGAAATTAATTAAAATTAACTGCAGGAAATTAATTGAAATAAAAGCTGAAAAGTAATAAAAAAAAAAACAATTTTAAATAATTAAAATTCGGAACTGGAAAAAAATGAAATGAAAATTTTAATTAACCAAGCAGAGTCGATTCAACTCAAATCAATCTAACTTGGCTCAACCCTTGAGACTCAAAAAAAAAATGAAATTGTCTAGAGTTCAAAACATTTCAAACTTTCAAGGACTTAAAATAGCGAAAAATTCATTAACTCGGTTAGAATCAAGGCCAACCGAACTCGACGGAGCTTAGCTGAACTCAATTCAACTCAACTCAAGTGATTCAAAAATATTAAAATTGTCCGAAACTTTCAACGGCTTAAATACTGACTTCCTGACTTCCGATTTCATAATAGGACTTTCAATTTAAAGTTACCTTAACCTAAAAAAAATACATTTTTTCATTATTGTTAGTGTGACTTCAAATTAAAGCTTCCTTAAAGTCTGATTACGAACACGGCCATGAAAGATTTAAACTCAATTGAGAATTAAGGCTAACCAAAGCCAACTCTTTGTTTTCTTTTTTTAATTTTCCTCATTCGATGTTATTTAAATCAATTTTTAATTTATTCCACCGATCAACCTTTCTTTTTTTCTTTCTTTTATTCGATTACATTTCATTTGTTGGTTCGTCATCTTTCGTCTCTTTTCCCTCTTGTTTAATTTTGTGCAACGCGATTTTATTTATTTTTTTTTTTTAAGTCAGTCGATCGTCTTTTGTTTCGCTTTGTTTTCTTTTACTAGTTTGGAGTTCATTTTATTTTGCATTTAATTGTTAGCCACCGATTTTGTCTTCTGTTATTCTATTCGAACTTTCTTTTATTTATTTTTTAATTCTTTTGAGCCTTATTTTTTTCTGACTTAACTTGAATTGAGATGGCCTTGCTTGTGTTGGACTTTATTAAAATTTATTTTTCAATGTTTGACCTAAATTTTAACTACTTTTTCGGTTTCGAAGAATTTTAAATACGGATTTATTTTGAGTTGGACTTAATTAAAATTGAATTCTGTGTGTTCCTGGTTTTGAAATTTTTGCCAGCTTTAATTTTCTTGAGCCTTATTTTTTTGGCTTGGGTTGAATCAAGTTAACTTGAGTTGTGATGGCCTTGCTTGCGAAGGACTACTACTATTAAAATTGAGCTTCGTTTTTTTTATTCAAATTTTAAATACGTTGCAAGTTATTTTGAGTTGGACTTGATTAAAATTGAGTTCTGTGTGTTCTTGGTGGTTTCGACGTATTTTTATTTTTTGAGTTTTGACTTTTAATTTTTAGTTTTAACAATTTGAATTTCAGTTTGACTTTTACAAAGCCTTTAATATTTTAAAATCTAATTTTTTGCTGCTTGAATTGAGTTCGTTCGACCTTAATTCAAATTGAGTTTAAATTTTTTGGTGTTTCAAAATTTTGAGACTTTTTTTAATGTTGATAGTTCTAATTCTTTTGAGTTTTAATTTTAATTTTTTTGACTTGAGTCGAATCAAGTTAACTTGAGTTGACCTTGCTCGCGTTGGACTTTATCAAAATTGAGTTTCGATTTTTTTTTTTTAGTGTTTGACTTGAATTAGAACTTTTTACAGTTTCGAATTTTAAATACGGATTTATTTCGAGTTGGTCTTAATTAAAATTGAGTTCTGTGTGTCACTGATGGTTTCGAGATTTTTTAATTTTTGAGTTTTGAATTTGAATCCTTAGCTTTAACTTTTTGAATTATTTCAGTTTCACTTTTATATAACTTTTAATATTTTCAAGTGTAATGTTTTGCTTGGGCAGAGTTCGTTTGGCCTTAACTCAAATTGAGTTTAAATTTCTTGGTGTTTTTGGAGCTTTGAGACTTTCTTTTTTTAATTTTGGCAGTTTTAAGTTGTTTGAACCTTAATTTTTTGTCTCGAATTGGGTCAAGCTAACTTGAATTGAGTTTGCCTTGCTTGTGTTGGACTTTATTGAAGTTGTTTCGCTTTCTTTTTTAGTGTTGTGACTTGAATTAGAACTTATTTCAGTTTCAAATTGACTATATTATTAGTTTTTGAGTATTGAGTTTTAATTCTTTCGTTTTAAATTTTTGAGTTTCAATTTTATAAAACTTTAATATTTTTGAGTCTGATTTTTTTCGTTTGAGTTGGGTTGAGTGAACTAAACTTGAGTTCGCTTGTCTTTAAGTCAATTTTTTTTGTTCTTAAAACTTTGAAATTTTCTTTTTAAAATTTTTGACAATTTTAATTTTTTGGGTCTTATTTTAAGTCTTATTTGAGTTTCAGTTTTATAAATCTTTAATGTTTTTGAGTCATTTTTTTTTACTTAGCACGACTCGAATGAACTCGAGTGCGCTTGTCTTTAATTCAAATTTTTGTATTTTTGAAACGTTGACACTTTCTTTTTTAGTTTTTGACAATTTTAATTTTTTTAAGTCTTATTTTTTGCTTCGCATTGGAATCAAGCTCGGTTGACTTGAGCTGAGTTGACTTTGCTTGGCTTGGACTTAATTAAAATTGAGTTTTGACTTTTCTAGCGCTCGACTTTTCGAATTTTATTTTATTTTTTTACGTTTAGAGCGGCAATTTATTTTCGGTTTTCACTTTTTTACATTTTTTACTTTTTAAATTAGGTTTTGTTTTTATTACAGTTTTAATTTTTTATTTTAGTTTTGTTTTTTTTTATAGTTCAAATTTTTTATTTTAGTTTTGTTTTTTTTATAGTTTTAATTTTTTATTTTAGTTTTTTTACAAGGCTTTCTTTTTCATTTTTGACACGCACTTTTTTTGGCTTGCATTGGTGTCAAGTTTGGTTGATCTGAGCTGAGTTGACCTTGCTTGGCTTGGACTTGGAATTTTGACGTTTTTAGTGTCCAACTTGAATTTGATTTGATTTTTATTTTTTTCAGTTTCATGTGGTAATTAATTTTGAGTTTTCACTTTTTAAAGTTGCACTTTTTTATTTCAGTTTTGTCTTTCTCTTGCAAGTCAGGCGGAACCTTTAGATTACTTTTATTATTCACCTTTTTAAAGTTTATTTGCAATCCTAGTTTTTTATTTACTGTTTTAAACTCGTACTTGCTTACTTCTAGCCCTGATGCTGCATAAACAAACAGCAGCACAGCGGCACTCAAACTGTGGCTCGCGACTTTCATTGCGCCTTTGCAATCCTAACTTACATCGCAGAGCAAAAAGTCATAAGAGATAGTTGCCCGTTTTGCTTTTCTCTATGCATTTCGTTCAGTTTCGAGCGTCAGCTTCGGAACACCCTGTATATTACGAGAGGAGATTAAACGAGCGTCTGCGTTTGACTGACGGAATTTTTTTTGCGCGAAATCCCCAAAATACGTATTCGTTTGTCGGGAAACATCACAACGGCCTTTGACTTGACTGCACATTTGATATTCACAAGCGCAGGAAAATTTAATTGGTCCCAAAACAAAGGTGAACGAATAAAGCGCTCGATGGAGAGAATTACATTTTGCGGGGCGGTCTTTCATTTGCGGCGGTAATTAAATTCGATTCGCTCTCTCGTCGGGAATAAACAAACAAAGATTACCGCCGCCGCCGCCGCGGCATGCGTGTGTTCGGGGAAGTTTCCAGAAATTTCACGTAAATCAATCGTTTGTAAGTTACCCAAAAAAAAAAAGAAAAAAATATCGCACATTGAGATAGTACAAAACGAGATGACACAGTTTCATACACGCATAAAATCAGACAGCAATTTTTTATTTCGTAGTGATAAGAATATACAGGTTGTTGTTTCAAAGTAAGAACATAGGCAAAATGCATTTCCTACTTAGAACCTGATTGTATTTAACTTAACTACATTTTCTTTACTTCTTTCTTTTTTTCTGTTGCAGGTACGTATCCATGTATGTACGCGGGGCTGGCTTTAATTAGGTAAGGGATCATCTTTCGCGCAATGAATTCGTTCCTTCCGAGTTAAATTAGACGAGTGTAAATAGAGAAGCGGTTATGCAAACTAGGTTCCCCGTCTGTAACAGTAAAAGCAAGCAGAGAGGCGAGCTGAGCATGTAATCCTTGTGTGCCCTCGCCACTTTTATGGCCACGTTTACTTTTTAACTGCTTTGATGTAAGTAATTCGGGTCATCTCTGGGTGGTTTTAGGTCGCCTGCGAATTCCGTCTCACTTTACTTGTTTGGAAATCCAATTACCAACTTCAGAACTTCTTATTTACCGGCTGCAGTAAACACACAGAGCGTTTAAAAGTAATACGGTCGGAGTTATTCGTTCACGACCGTGGGTTTATGTGATACGAAAATTGTGACTGAAATAGTATACATATTTCTCCCTGGGGAGTGAAAAGTGATGTCACACTCCCTCTGGAGTCCTCATTTCAGCTATATTTGCGTTTAAACAGAATTTTTCCGACGATCGAGAGACTGTATAATATGGAAATTGTGATCGAAATAATATATTTCTCCCTGAGGAGTGAAAAGTGAAATCGCACACCCTAGGGAGTTTACATTTCAGCGATATTTGCGTTTAAACGCAATATTTTTCATGATCGGGAGTTTATATGATACGAAAATTGTGACTGAAATAATACATTTCTCCCTAGGGAGTGAAATGTGATGTCGCACTCCCTAGGAAGTCTTCATTACAGTGATAATGACGTTTGAACACAATTCTTTCCATGGTTGGGAGTTTGTATGATACGAGAATTGTGACTGAAATAATACTTTTCTCCCTGGGGAGTGAAACGTGATGTTGTACTCCCTAGGGAGTCCTCATTTCAGCTATGTTTGCGTTTAAACAGAATTTTGCCGACGATCGGGAGACTATAAAATACGGAAATTGTGACTGAAATAATATATTTCTCCCTGGGGAGTGAAAAGTGATGTCGTACTCCCTACGATGTCTTAATTTCCGTGATATTAACATTTGAACACAATTCTTTCCATGGTTGGGAGTTAGTATGATACGAGAATTGTGACTGAAATAATACCTTTCTCCCTGGGGAGTGAAAAGTGATGTCACACTCCCTCTGGAGTACTCATTTCAGCTATATTTGCGTTTAAACAGAATTTTTCAGACGATCGGGAGACTGTATAATACGGAAATTGTGATTGAAATAATGTATTTCTCCCTGGGGAGTGAAAAGTGAAATCGCACACCCTAGGGAGTTTGCATTTCAGCGATATTTGCGTCTAAACACATATTTTTCTCAAGATGGGGAGTTTGTCTTATACGTAAGTTGTGACTGAAATAATACAGTTCTCCCTAGGGAGTGAAAAGTGATGTCGTACTCCCTAGGAAGTCTTCATTTTCGTGATATTGACATTTGAACATAATTCTTTCCATGGTTGGGAGTTTGTGTGATACGAGAATTGTGACTGAAATAATACTTTTCTCCCTGGGGAGTGAAAAGTGATGTTGTACTCTCTAAGGAGTCCTCATTTCAGCTATATTTGCGTTTAAATAGAGTTTTTCCGACGATCGGGAGACTGTACAATACGAAAATTGTGGCTGAAATAATATATTTCTCCCTGGGGAATGCAAAGTGATATCGCACCCCCTAGGGAATTTTGCATTTCAGCGATATTTGCGTTTAAACGCAATATTTCGCATTATCGGGAGTTTATATGATACAAAAATTGTGACTGAAATAATACATTTCTCCCTAGGGAGTGAAATGTGATGTCGCACTCCCTAGGAAGTCTTCATTACAGTGATAATGACGTTTAAACACAATTCTTTCCATGGTTGGGAGTTTGTATGATACGAGAATTGTGACTGAAATAATAATTTTCTCCCTGGGGAGTGAAACGTGATGTTGTACTCCCTAGGGAGTCCTCATTTCAGCTATGTTTGCGTTTAAACAGAGTTTTGCCGACGATCGGGAGACTGTAAAATACGGAAATTGGGACTGAAATAATATATTTCTCCCTGGGGAGTGAAAAGTGATATCGCAACCCCTAGGAAGTTTACATTTCAGCGATATTTGCGTTTAAACGCAATATTTCTCATGACCGGGATTTTGTATGATACGAAAATTGTGACTGAAATAATACATTTCTCCCTAGGGAGTGAAAAGTGATGTCGTACTCCCTACGAAGTCTTAATTTCCGTGATATTAACATTTGAACACAATTCTTTCCTTGGTTGGGAGTTAGTATGATACGAGAATTGTGACTGAAATAATACTTTTCTCCCAGGGGAGTGAAAAGTGATGTCACACTCCCTCTGGAGTCCTCATTTCAGCTATATTTGCGGTTAAACAGAATTTTTCCGACGATCGGGAGACTGTATAATACGGAAATTGTGATTGAAATAATGTATTTCTCCCTGGGGAGTGAAAAGTGAAATCGCACACCCTAGGGAGTTTGCATTTCAGCGATATTTGCGTCTAAACACATATTTTTCTCAAGATGGGGAGTTTGTCTTATACGAAAGTTGTGACTGAAATAATACAGTTCTCCCTAGGGAGTGAAAAGTGATGTACTCCCTAAGGAGTTTAATTTCAGCGATATTTGCGTTTAAACACAATTTTTCTCATGATCGAGAGTTTGCATGATACGAAAATTGTGACTGAAATAATACTTTTCTCCCTGGGGAGTGAAAGGTGATATTGTACTCTCTAAGGAGTCCTCATTTCAGCTATATTTACGTTTAAACAGAGTTTTCCGACGATCGGGAGACTGTACAATACGAAAATTGTGGCTGAAATAATATATTTCTCCCTGGGGAATGCAAAGTGATATCGCACCCCCTAGGGAGTTTTGCATTTCAGCGATATTTGCGTTTAAACGCAATATTTCTCATGATCGGGAGTTTATATGATACGAAAATTGTGACTGAAATTATACATTTCTCCCTAGGGAGTGAAATGTGATGTCGCACTCCCTAGGAAGTCTTCATTACAGTGATAATGACGTTTGAACACAATTCTTTCCATGGTTGGGAGTTTGTATCATACGAGAATTGTGACTGAAATAATACTTTTCTCCCTGGGGAGTGAAAGGTGATGTTGTACTGCACAGGGAGTCCTCATTTCAGCTATATTTGCGCTCAAACAGAATTTTTCCGATGATCGGAAGACTGTAATACGAAAATTGTGACTGAAATAATATATTTCTCCCTGGGGAGTGAGAAGTGATATCACACTCCCTAGGGAGTTTTCATTTTAGTAATATATACGCTTGAAACGCACTTTTCCTGCGTTTTGTTAACATAACTGCGTTCGTGTCGTCAAATAATGAATCTCAATGATTGCTCATTCTTAAATTGCTTGAATTTCGTCAAAAGTGGACGTTTGCCGTAAAAATTCGCGGATTCATTGAGATTCTTCAGTTCCCGGTCGTGATTAAAATAGTATAATATGCACATTACTCGGGAAGTACGATTTATGTATTATCAATCGTGTTCGCTTTTAAAATCAAAAATAGTCAAAAATAAACTCCAACAGCTAAAGGTTTGTTTCTTTCAACGTTTCTTTTGTTTTGTTTTTATAACAAAATTCCGTATTCGCAGTTAGTATTACGAATTAAAATCACAAAACTAATTTCCCAAATTGATTTATTGACTTTTATCAAATTTATTGATGAATTATGACAATTTTTTATTCTCCAAAAATTTTGGATTCTTGTGATTCGTCTGTTCCCAATCGTGAGTGAAATAGTATGACGCGCGACCTCGGAAAGTACGATTTATTTCTGCGGGCAAATAATAAAAACTACCGCTATCACGTCTGCTTCTGAAATTAAAAATTAATAATAGGAGTAAAAAAAAAAACTCCAACGGTTAGGTTTCTTGCTTTTAATTTTTTTGTTCTTTAATTTTTAAAACAAATTCGTATTTGCAATTAACATGAATTTATTAAAATCAGAAACTTGATTTCCGAAATTAACTGACTTCTGTGGAAACTTGATTTGTAACAATTTTTTATTTCGAAAAATTTTGGATTATTGTGATTCACGGTCGTGAATGAAATAGTGTAATAACTAACCTTGGGGCGTGCGATTTATTTCTGCCTGTAAACAGCCAAGCGCTTGAGCGCGTTACCGAGTTACCACCTCAAGTTGAAAATGTTTCAATAGAACACCCTGTATATGATTGCATTTTTGAATTCCAAATTTAATTCTAGTCCGAGTTGATGCGTCGCATCATGGGTCTAGCGTGAATGGTTCTCGAGTTATTCGCACGTGTAAGCGAAAGCCTCACTTGCCTGTATTTCTTTTGTTTCTGGAAATAGAACAAAAGTTTTTAGACAAAAGTTGCGAGCGTTTTTCCCAAGTGTTTGAAACCGTTTACTAAAAAACAATTGCAGCTTGCGTTGCCGAGTTACAACCTCAAGTTGCCTATTTGTTAACTGAACACCCTGTATATGATTGCATTTTCGGATTGCAAATTGAATTCTAGCCCGAGTTGATGGGTCGCATCATGGGTCTATCGTGAATGGTTGTCGAGTTATTCTCACATGTTTAAGCGAAAGCAGCACTCGCCTGTATTTCTTTTGTTTCTTGAAGTAGAACAAAAGTTTTTAGACAAAAGTTGCGGGCGTTTTTCCCAAGTGTTTGAAACCGTTTACTAAAAAACAATTGCAGCTTGCGTTGCCGAGTTACAACCTCAAGTTGCATATTTTTTAACGGAACACCCTGTATATGAACGCATTTTCGGATTGCAAATTGAATTGTAGCGCGAGTTGATGGGTCGCATCATGGGTCTAGCGTGAATGGTTCTCGAGTTATTCACACGAGTAAGCGAAACCAACACTTGCCCGTGTTTCTTTTGTTTCTTGAAATACAACAAAAGTTTTTAGACAAAAGTTGCGGGCGTTTTTCCCAAGTGTTTGAAACCGTTTACTAAAAACAATTGCAGCTTGCGTTGCCGAGTTACAACCTCAAGTTGCATATTTTTTAACGGAACACCCTGTATATGAATGCATTTTCGGATTGCAAATTGAATTGTAGCGCGAGTTGATGGGTCGCATCATGGGGCTAGTGTGAATGGTTCTTGAGTTATTTAAAATTAATGTTTATTGCTGAGCCTATTGATTATGCCGCCCCCTTGTGCTCAACTCGGATAATTAAAAATATTTTGCTGTATATCGCCGGTCGCTGCTGATCTTAATGAGACATCCGGTATACTATATAGTGAATTAATTGGGCGTTTATTGGAATCTTTATTACAAATAATGCTGATTCATTCATTCATCGTTTTTATTGTTATCATTTATTATATTGTAGTTCAGGGATGACCACCATCGGGGAAGCGTACCCCCACCGCGCTAGGCGTTACAACTGCAATCGCAGTGTATTTATTTGCAGCGCGTTTCTCTATGAATGAATTCTCGTTTTCCCGAAACAAACAAGAGTGGGGGTAGCGCTTTTAGAGCGCCCAAGTGCATCGCTGTTGTAGTTTCGAAGTATTGCCATAAACGAAGGGGTTTATGTGTGGAATAAAGCGCAAAGGAGCAAAAAAATACCGGATGTTACGACACATACATATTGCCAGATTTAGATCAGCGCCGGTCTTGTTTGCTCTTCCGCTAGTTTTCGCAAATATTTCCGTAATAAATTTTTGCGTCTGACACAGGAGGAGGAGGAGGAGGAGAAGGGAGAATAAATCGTAATAGATTTATTTAATTGCGCTCACTTAATTACGAAAGATATTTATGTAGGCATAACGGAACGGTAACAACAATAATAATTACTTAAGAGCAAGCCGGAAAAATCGAAATGTCAGTCAGTGCTGCGGCGGTGTGCGGTTATGCAATTCATCAAGCACCGAAGAACAATAATGTATGTGTGTGTGTGTATGTACGTATATAGGTAACTGCTAAAGTTATTATTGACAATCAATAAATACCCCGCTGCCGTTTAAAAATATAATCATTCACCGGGAACAGCGGGACGGACGCGCCAATTGAATGATGGCGCAAAACGCCGCGCCCCCCGCAATCGATATTATCCGATGTATGTAATTTAATGGCGAATAAATACCGCGTGAAACCAGTAAGCCGAGCGCTTAAATTCCCCACAAGGTTGTTTGACTAGGCATACTCGTTCTACCGTTATGCATGGAAACCCCGTGAAAGTACAAAGAACAGAGAGAGAAAGAACGAGCTCGGCAAAAAGACGGCCAGCGGCGTACGCATGCAGCAACACCTTGTACGGTGCTATAAACCGAACAAAACCTCATACAATAAAATTATTTATTGCATCCTCCGAGCTGGAATAGCTGATTTTCTTCTTCTTCATCATCAGCTTCTTCATCTCCCTCTTTTTTTTAATTAAATGGATTAGGTTTACTTAATGATACATTCTACTATGACGGAATAATGGAGCACAATACACCATCCTCGATGAATTCACGGGTAACCACCAACCGTCGCCCTCACACTTCGCTAAATTCCCCAAATCTTTTTTTCTTTTGGGCAATTGTCTTATCAGCTTCCGTTTTCAGAGGTCATAAACTCTCGTGCTTTACAGTTCTGAAAATCTTTGTTTCTATCTTGTTTCATTTATTATTTCCAACAGAATACATTTTGTAGTTCACTCTGTACCGGATGGTCAACTTTTATCTAAAACATTTCGTGCTACTTCGAAAACAAAAGAAATACAAGCGAGTGACGCTTTAGTTTACACGTACGAGTTCTTTGTCAAATAACTCGAGAACCATTCGGACTAGCCCCATGATGCGACCCATCAACTCGGGCTAGAATTCAATTTGCAATTCGAAAATGCAATCATATACAGGGTGTTCCATTGAGAAACATGCAACTTGAGGTTGTAACTCTGCAACGCGAAATGCAATTGTTTTTTAGTAAACGCTTTCAAACGCAGGGGGGAAACGCCCGCAACTTTTGTCTAAAAACTTTTGTTGTATTTCAAGAAACAAAAGAAATACGGGCAAGTGTTGGTTTCGCTTACTCGTGTGAATAACTCGAGGACCATTCACGCTAGACCCATGATGCGACCCATCAACTCGGACTAGAATTCAATTTGCAATCCGAAAATTCAATCATATACAGGGTGTTCCGTTAAAAAATACACAACTTGAGGTTGTAACTCGTTAACGCAAGCTGCAATTGTTTTTTAGTAAACGGCTTCAAACGCAGAGGGAAAACGCCCGCAACTTTTGTCTAAAAACTTTTGTTGTATTTCAAGAAACAAAAGAAATACGGGCAAGTGTTGGTTTCGCTTACTCGTGTGAATAACTCGAGGACCATTCACGCCAGACCCATGATGCGACCCATCAATTCGGGCTAGAATTTAATTTGCAATCCGAAAATGCAATCATATACAGGGTGTTCCATTGAAAAACATGAAACTTGAGGTTGTAACTCGGCAACGCAACCTGCAATTGTTTTTTAGTAAACCGTTTCAAACGCCGGGGAAAAACGCCCGCATCTTTTGTCTAAAAACTTTTGCTCCATTTCGAGAAACAAAAGAAATGCGGGCAAGTGATGGTTTCGCTTAAACATGTGTGAATAACTCGAGAACCATTCACGCTAGACCCATGATGCGACCCATCAACTCGGACTAGAATTCAATTTGCAATCCGAAAATGCAATCATATACAGGGTGTTTCATTGAAAAATATGCAACTTGAGGTTGTAACTCGGCAACGCAAACAGCAATTGTTTTTTAGTAAACGGTTTCAAACACTTGGGAAAAACGCCCGCAACTTTTGTCTAAAAACTTTTGTTCTATTTCAAGAAACAAAAGAAATACGGGAAAGTGATAGTTTCGCTTAAACATGTGTGAATAACTCAAGAACCATTCACACTAGCCCCATGATGCGACCCATCAACTCGGGCTAGAATTCAATTTGCAATCCGAAAATTCAATCATATACAGGGTGTTCCGTTAAAAAATACACAACTTGAGGTTGTAACTCGTTAACGCAAGCTGCAATTGTTTTTTAGTAAACGGCTTCAAACGCAGAGGGAAAACGCCCGCAACTTTTGTCTAAAAACTTTTGTTGTATTTCAAGAAACAAAAGAAATACGGGCAAGTGTTGGTTTCGCTTACTCGTGTGAATAACTCGAGGACCATTCACGCTAGACCCATGATGCGACCCATCAACTCGGACTACAATTCAATTTGCAATCCGAAAATACATTCATATACAGGATGTTCCGTTAAAAAATGTGCAACTTGAGGTTGTAACTCGGAAACGCGATCTGCAATTGTTTCTTAGTAAACGGTTTCAAACGCCGGGGAAAAACGCCCGCAACTTTTGTCTAAAAACTTTTGTTCTATTTCAAGAAACAAAAGAAATACGGGCAAGTGACGATTTCGCTTACGCACGCAAATAACTCAAGAACCATTCACGCTAGACCCTTGATGCGACCCTTCAACTCGGGCTAGAATTCAATTTGCAATCCGAAAATTCAATCATATACAGGGTGTTCCGTTAAAAAATATGCAACTTGAGGTTGTAACTCGTTAACGCAAGCTGCAAATGTTTTTTAGTAAACGGTTTCAAACACCTGGGAAAAACGTCCGCAACTTTTGTCTAAAAGCTTTTGTTCTATTTCGAGAAACAAAAGAAATACAGGCAAGTGACGATTTCGCTTACGCACGCAAATAACTCAAGAACCATTCACGCTAGACCCATGATGCGACCCATCAACTCGGGCTACAATTCAATTTGCAATCCGAAAATTCAATCATATACAGGGTGTTCCGTTAAAAAATATGCAACTTGAGGTTGTAACTCGTTAACGCAAGCTGCAATGGTTTTTTAGTAAACGGTTTCAAACACCTGGGAAAAACGTCCGCAACTTTTGTCTAAAAACTTTTGTTCTATTTCGAGAAACAAAAGAAATACGGGCAAGTGACGATTTCGCTTACGCGCGCAAATAACTCAAGAACCATTCACGCTAGACCCATGATGCGACCCATCAACTCGGGCTAGAATTCAATTTGCAATCCGAAAATTCAATCATATACAGGGTGTTCCGTTAAAAAATACACAACTTGAGGTTGTAACTCGTTAACGCAAGCTGCAATTGTTTTTTAGTAAACGGTTTCAAACGCCGGGGAAAGACGCCCGCAACTTTTGTCTGAAAACTTTTGTTCTATTTCGAGAAACAAAAGAAATACAGGCAAGTGACTCTTTCGCTTAAACATGTGTGAATAACTCGAGAACCATTCACGCTAGTCCCACGATGCGACCCATCAACTCGGGCTAGAATTCAATTTGCAATCCAAAAATGCATTCATGTACAGGGTGTTCCATTAAAAAATGTGCAACTTGAGGTTGTAACTCGGCAACGCAAGCTGCAATTGTTTTTTAGTAAACGGTTTCAAACGCCGGGGAAAAACGCCCGCAACTTTTGTCTAAAAACTTTTGCTCCATTTCGAGAAACAAAAGAAATACGGAGAAGTGATGGTTTCGCTTAAACATGTGTGAATAACTCGAGAACCATTCACGCTAGACCCATGATGCGACCCATCAACTCGGGCTAGAATTCAATTTGCAATTCGAAAATGCAATCATATACAGGGTGTTCCATTGAAAAACATGAAACTTGAGGTTGTAACTCGGCAACGCAACCTGCAATTGTTTTTTAGTAAATGGTTTCAAACATTTGGGAAAAACGCCCGCAACTTTTGTCTAAAAACTTGTGTTCTATTTCGAGAAACAAAAGAAATACGGGCAAGTGGTGGTTTCGCTTACACGTGCGATAACTCGAGAACCATTCACGCTAGCCCCATGGTGCGACCCATCAATTCGGGCTAGAATTTAATTTGGAATTCGAAAATGCAATGATACACAGGGTGTTCCAAACAAAATATGTAGCTTAAGATTGTTTTCGATGTAAGAAAAATAAAATGATCTGCTTTAGATGATCTAACCATATACGTAGGAGTAAATAATATCTTTAATTATAATTATCGAGGGTCGTGGTTTTTATTATGTCAGTAATTTTCGGTATTTGGATCACGCCCTTCTTCACTGAGCCGCTTGGGATTGCAGCTGATTGA
Source organism: Prosopocoilus inquinatus (assembly GCA_036172665.1). Lineage (NCBI taxonomy): Eukaryota > Metazoa > Arthropoda > Insecta > Coleoptera > Lucanidae > Prosopocoilus > Prosopocoilus inquinatus. The sequence goes on from CM069869.1 coordinate 73,442,822, forward strand.
TGCAAGCAGCGATACTTGCCGTCTAGTTTAACGAACTTATACGAATCTACTTTTTAGTATTAAAGAAAGAACTTCAAAGCAAAGGGGTCCTCACATTTTTATTTATTTATTTTTTTGTTGGCATAATCTGTTCGTTATTTATTTTGCTGCCCTTTATTTTATAAAACGATGGTATCGTGGCGGAAGTCGCTTCTGAAACGAGTCACGTACATGAAAAGAAGTTTCTCAACAATAAAAACCGGTTCATTAAACGCATGAAACTTTTCCGCGGGTATAATAATTCCAGGTTAATATTTTATTAGCTCGGAACGTTGATGTACGGGATGACAGGGACGATAATTTACAACGATTTTCGTTCTGGCGGAGTACTTGAAGTTGAAGGATTGCGCCGTACTTTATCTTCATGGTGGCGCGGCGACGCGATCCTCGGTAGTACAATGGAAAAAAATTACGAATGACGGACGATTTGTTTAGGGGGGTTAACAAAGATGAAGAGGGGTTTCGAATCTGTTCGATATTGTTACGAAACCGAGCTTCGCATAAATAATCGGTTTAAATTCGAAACACTTCTTTATTACGTGCTACATTTTAACACACTGTAATGGAATGCATATAAAAATTCAGGATTGTATAAAATATTTAAATTTGGATTATTTAGTGCTAAGTTAGAATGTGACAGATAGAATGACGCACAGATGATTGTGTGATACATTCTAAGCTAGGCCTAAATTTAATCCTGATTTAAACGTTTTATGCAGCTCACCCTAAGTTTTAAGCGTTTATTATAATCCGATTAAATTTACAGAGACGGCGCCACAAGAATTAAATTAACAGAAAAGAAAAAAGAATAGTGAAGTGAAAATGGAAAACGGCAACAGAAATCCAAATTATAAAAAAGAATACCTAAAAAAGAAACCGTCGATGACCTCTGGCAACTCAAATGATTTTCAGGTATTTCAAATTTCGCGCCTAAAAAAATTAATCCGACGAGATTTACATAGATGGCGCCACACTGACTGAGTATAATTTTTTTTAACTGTAGCAGCTGAAGCTAATTTAAATTTGGAAAGAGAGAAAAAATACTAAAAGAGAAACCATCGATGGTCTCCAGCAACTCAAATGATTTTCAGGTATTTCAAATTTCGCGCCCAAAAAAAAATTAATCCGACGAGATTTACATAGATGGTGCCACACTGACTGAGTATAATTTTTTAACTACAGCATCTGAAGTTGAAATTTAAATTTGGAAATACATAAGTAACAAATGAGATCTTCATTAATCATAACCATAATTAATTATTGACAGGATGTAGGAATAGCAAATACAAGTAACGTCGAAATATCAAGATTAAAATGAAAAAGAAAAAAAGAACAAAGGAATAACGACGTTTTCTCTTTTGTTGTCCTTTTAGTTTTTTTTTTTTTTTAATTTATTTATTAATTACGCTTACTCAAGTTCTCTGTTGTTTTTTATTTGTCAAAAATGTTAAAGAATCGGCGTCATTTGGTTGTCTTTTGTTTGGTTTTATTTTTTCCTTGAAGGTGGAGAAATAAAATTCGTTCATTCGTTCATTGTTGTTTTAGATTTTTTGAGTCAATCTTCAAAATTGCGTTTTTTAGAATTTTCTTTTGTTTTTGACCGTCGTCTATCTTCGATGACTTAAAAAAAATAGTAATAATAATAATATTTATTCATCAATCTGAATTACATGAAACGTCAAAAAAAATGCAAATTATTTAGAAATAGAATAAAATAAAAGAACTAAAAAAGAGTGAAAAGCGAAAGAAACTAGAAAAAGAAAGAGAAGAAACAAAAGACGACTATCAGCTGATAATTTATAATTCCTAGCATTTTCTTTTCTTTTCTTTCTTTTTCATATTTTTCTTGAACCGTCGCCAAAGCGACGACGATAAGTGAGAGACCATCGACTTTTCGGCCGGCCGTATGAAAAAAGCGAAGCAAACAAAAGACGATCGGTAATACCTAAAATCGAAAAAACATTTAAAAAAAACAGAAATTTGGAGAAAATAAAGGAAGTGCGTCAAAAATGAAAAACAAAAGTCAACCGACACTTCGATTTTAAAAAAAAAAACAAGAAAAAATAAATTTAAAAAAACAAAGAAAAGGGCGAACGATGGAAGCTGAAGAAAAATTAGAAAGACGGAAAAAATAGGGAGAAAATGAAGAAACTATGTTAGAAAAAAAAAAACACAATCAACTGGTACTGATAATTTTTCTTCATTTTTCTCTGTTTTTCTTTTTTTTTTTGAATTGTCGAGAAAAAGCGACGACAAGAAATGAAAGACCATTGAGTTTGTGGCCGGCCATACGAAAAAAGAGAAGTAAACAAAAGACGATCGGTAATACCTAAATCAAAGAAAATTTAGAAAAAAAACAGAAATTTGGAAAAAATAAAGCACGTCAAAAACGAAAATCAAAAGGAACCCGACACTTCGATTTAAAAAAAGCAAGAAAAAATAAATTAAAAAAAAAAAACAAAGAAATAGACGGATGGAAGCCGAAGAAAAATTAGAAAGACGGAAAAGATGAACTATGTTAGAAAAAAAAACACAATCGACTGATACTGATGATTTTTCTCCATTTTTCTCTCTTGTTCTTTTTTTTCCTGGAATTGTCGAGAAAAAGCAACGACAAAAATGAAGGACGATCGACTTTTCGGCCGGCCGTCCGCAAAAAGCGAAGCAAACAAAAGACGATCGGTAATACCTAAATCAAAGAAAAATTAAAAAATAAATAAAATACCTAAATCAAAGAAAAATTAAAAAAAAAGAAATTTGGAGAAAATAAAGAAAGTACGTCAAAAACGAAAAACAATAGGCAACCGACACTTCGATTTAAAAAAGCAAGAAAAAATAAATTAAAAAAAAAACAAGAAAAAGACGAACGATGGAATCCGAAGAAAAATTGGAAAGACGGAAAAAAATAGGAGAAAATGAAGAAACTATGTTAGAAAAAAAACACAATCGACTGATACTGACGATTTTTTCTGCATGTTTCTCTCTTTTTCTTTTTTTTTTCTTCTTGAATTTTCGAGAAAAAGCGACGACAAAAAAAGAAAGACGATCGATTTTATGGCCGGCCGTACGAACAAAAGCAAAGCAAACAAAAGACGATCGTTAATACCTAAAATTGAAGAAAAATAAAGAAAGACAGAAAATAATTTGGGATTTGGGAAAAATAAAGAAAGTACTCGAAAACAAAACAAAGGCGATCTACACTTCGATAATATTTTCTAGTTTCTTTCACTTTTCACTTTTATTTTCTTTAAAAGTTCTTCCATTATTATATTATTTATTTATTTATTTATTTATTAGTTTTATTAACAATTAGCATCATTTTTTTGACGTTTCATGTAATTCTTCTGTTTGATGAATAAATATGCTATTATTATTATTTAAAAAGAAAAGTAAGAAGAAAAGAATTTAAAAAAAACGTAAACAAAAGACGTACGGTGAAAACTGAAGAAACATATAAGATCGTCGGGGAAAAAAATACGAAAAAATAAAGAAACTAAATAAAACAAAGACAACTGATACTTCGATTTAGGAAGAAAAAGAAAATGGAAACGATAAAAGAGAAAGCAAAAGTCTCTGAGCAGTGCAAAGGAAAAAACGAACAGTTTTTTAATGAGTGGGAAAAAGAAAGCAAAAAAAGGAAATAATCGATCGAAAATGATGTAACGATTAAATTTCTCTTCAATTTCTTTTGTTTCCTTATTCTTAGTTATTGGATTTTGTTATTTTTTATGGTGTTAGTTTTATATTTAGTTTTTATTATTTTTTTCTTTATATTAACCGTTCTCATGTTATATAGATCTTGTATCTAATATTACACAGGGAATTTGAATTTGAATTAAAAAATTGAATTAAAAAAAAATGCGATAATCTTTTGTTTTTCGTTTTAGCTACGAGAGTCTCAAATTGGGTTGACGCGACGTTTAGAAACTCCAGTGAGATAAGAATGATGTCAGAAAAGCAAAGCAAAAAAAAAAGGTTAACAATTTCTGAAGATTAAAAATTGTAAAAAAAATTGTTGCAAATCATTTTTGATTGCTGCTCGAAGTTTTCACTGCAATCGAAAACGATTTGCAACAATTTTTTTTTTTAATTTTTATTATGCTTCGACAGCAAGCATGGCCGCCAAATTGTATAAAACAATAAACCGGTTTACTTTTGAATTTTCAACCGACCCCACCCCCCTTTTTATCTAAAAAAAACCATACATATTAGATCGTTACGTCCAGGAACAGTTTTTTGCTTTGTGCTTTCGAGTACTACCCGTGGTTAATAACAACGGGGCAGACATTTATTTTGAATCACCCTGTGCGTAAACTTAAATCCTAAATTGTATGATCGTGTATAATAATTTAAATCTAAATTGAATCTTTCTGTATAATAAATAATGTTACAGCAATGACGCGCGAATAGATCTATTTTTACGAGTACGAGTCACCCCATCTTGCGTCACAGAATGTTATCGCAATTTCTCATTGGCTCACGATGATTCTAGTAAGTTCCAGAATACTGAGGTCTACTATAAAAGCCCGTACGGGCCCGCCAGTTGAGTCAGTTATAAGTTAGCAAGTGAAGAGTTCCTACCTCGAATAGTAGAAAGAGCGTTCTGTAGAGGTGTTATTTGATAGAAAAATGTTGCAGCTCATTACTTTTGTGTTTTTTTTTTTTGAATTGTGTAAAGTCAAGTCGACAGTTTCTAATTAAAGTGTTCTAAAATTCAAAAAAATAGTAAAAATAATTTAAATCTAAAATGACTAATAATTTAAATTTAAATTCCTGCGATTTTTATAACTTCGTGATACAGGAGACGAAGAAGAAGAAGTTGACTTTAACAATGTTACCAAAAGTAATGAAACTCACGACCGATTTCAATCGTGAATTTGAGCAAGGCACGTCAGTTTAACAACTTTATGGAGCCGGTAATTCGTTTAGGTTTATAACGACTCCATTTGGCTGACCGGGAAGGCGACTTCTTTCATTACTTAAAGCTCGAGCAACTTTCGTCGTAAACACAGATTTTTGTAGCATCGATGACCCAGGAGAAGGACTTACTTCATCGGGTTTGAGGCAAAGCAATTTCTTCTAATTTCCATCACTTTTCTACTCTTTTTACTCTATTAAACTAGAATTTTTTTACTCTGTTAAACTAGAATTTTTTACTCTATTAAACTAGAATTTTTTTACTCTATTAAACTAGAATTTTTTTTTTCTCTATTAAACTAGATTTTTTTTTTTTAATTTCACGTTTTGTGTTCTGACTGGAAGGAATGTTCTTCACCGCTTCGAGATACATACACCGACAGCGCAAGACGCATTTTTGAAAAAAAAAAAAAAAGTGGAAGAGAGGCAACCTCTATAAAAGCAGAACCCGTTGCGAAATTTACATCATTTCCTGTTTTGTTTTATTTCTCATCCATCGTTTTTTTTTTTTTTACTGGAAGGTAATTTGATGATTTCCATGCAGTAGTGTTTTTGAATTGAATTGAGGAAGGCGCTTTCGTCTGAAACCCACGTTTGTAATGGCGTCGCCGTCGGCGTCGGTCGACCGCCTATATTTTCCGGAGCGATAACTTACTAAAAGCGTGTAAAGCACACTCACTGCTATCTGCGTAAATATTATATGCGGGGGGGGAAAAGATCATTTCGCTTCTTTATGGCGGGTATTGCTTCGAGGGTGAAAAATGCGTACGGTGGGGGGGGGGATTATCCTTGACCTGGTTTCGCGTAAGGGTGCTGCTCGCTTTATGATAATACGAGGCAGGCATGCATGCACTGAAACTGAACCTTGCTACGTAAGTTCCAGAAACGTCGAGAGGTTTCTTTTACGTCTGCGAAACGCAACACGTGTTTGACATTGCCCCCTTCGATCTATGTACAGGGTGATTCGTAATAAGCATCTAGGAGCGTAGTCACTAAGGTTACGCAAGTGTGAAATTGCAAGAAGGCATTTCAATAATCAACCCTTCCTTAGAATTCAAAATGGAAAAAGTGATTCATTCATTCTCATATACAGGCTGTCCCACTTAAGGCGAATTCTTTCATACCTCTCTAGTTATTAATTTTACGAAACCCTAATTACCGAAAATAGAACAAAGAGTCCGTCGAAAATATCGCCCGAGGAACGTAGCTTTCCACCAGACGATTTATTCCGAGATCTTTAACCTCTTTCCACCGCAGAAAATTCCGCGCTCGTATGAAAAAGATTTCACGACGATCAATCGCTCATATTTTTCAGCGAAACGAGAGAGAGAAAGAGAGAGAGAGAGCTTGCGCACTACCAAAGTCTTCTCCTCCGAAGAAAACTGAAGGTTCATGTAATTCAAACCCCACAAGATTTCTTTTTTCATTTTAAATCCATCCATGCGATTAAACAAAAAAATTAAAATGATTATCGCGAAAGAATTTTGTATGACGGCATACAGCGGGTGAGTCGAAATAAGTGTCCGACCCGTTAACCACGGGTAGTAGACAAAAAAAAAAGAAAACAAATCTCTATGCATAGGGGGTCTAATGTCTACAGTTTTTTGAGGTAAAATGCATTGAAGATTCGGAATAAATTGGTTGGCGGGCACTAGTACAGCTGTACTGCGTCACACGAGCAATGGACTCGCGTGGAATAGAACGAAACGCTAGCGTTTACCTTGAAATGAAACAGTAAAACGTTCTTATTTATGGCTTTCTGCGAAAGAAATGTATAATACGCAATTCATTAATTCGAATTTCGGGCTTGTGTATGTATACAAGGTGTCCCACTTAAGGCGGATTCTCTTATACCTCTCTAGTCATTAATTTTACGTAAAAATGTTTCAAATGAAAGTTTCACGGGATCATGTGGAGCATATTTTAAAATTAGTTCGATGTGTACAGAGTGTTCCATTTAGCCTGGGCGTTAGGTCACTTCGTTATTTTAAATGGAACACCCTATATATTTGTACGTTTTCGGGTTCTGGATTGAATTTTAATGGGACCTTGTATACCATACATAGGGTCTAATCTAAACCGTTTTCGCGTTATTCAACTTTTTAAAAAAAGTATCGCTCTTGCAGTACTTCAAACAAACGCAAATATCTTCCGAACAAATTACGTTAGGGACTTGTGGTTTTTTTGCAAAAGTTTCGTCTTGAAACGCTTTTTCTGTTACGCTGTAAAGAAAAAATTCTAGCAACATAGTTCTTAAAAAAAATTAATGAACTTGAGAAAATTCAAACTACGATAACTATTTCTTTTTAAATGGAATGCCATATAACTTTTATCATTATTAGATGCGCTATTTACTTCTCTTTTCAATGATATAGGGTTGTCAATATCTGTCGTTAATTGTTTTTTCAGTATTAATGTTTTTTACGATTTTTAAAAATACACGATATATTGCGACCTTTATGTTAGTTGCTATGGTAACACAGCAAACAAATTGTTTGTTTATTTTTCCCTGAGATTATTAAGTACCAGGCGACATTCAAAATGTTCAAATTAATATCTAAGAAGGTCTCTTGCTTAAGAAAATATGAGAGGTACGGATTTTACCCTTGCCATGTATATCCAAGCTAATAAACAAATTGTTGACAAATGCATGTGGATACAGCAAGACGTGCTCCAGCAGTTGGAACATTTTTAAACGAATTTGCTGTTTTATGAAACCCTAAAATGCGGTCAAATGAAGATACTGAGCAGGTCAACTGACTTATCCTCCTCAATGAATCCACTTATTCGTTAAAAAATATTTCAACTGCTAAAATACGTCTTGTTGTCTCCACATGTATCTATCCACAGCAATAGAAGTTTCTTCTTAGGGTTTATTAGCTTGGATATACATGGCAAGGGTAAAATCCGTACCTATATCATGATTTCTTAAGCAAGAGACCTTCTTAAAGATTAATTTGAACATTTTGAATGTCGCATGATACTCAATAATTTTAGGGAAAGATAAACAAACAATTTGTTTGCTGCGTAACCAAAGCAACTAACATAAAGGTCTCAATATTTCGTGTATTTTTAAAAATCGTAAAAGAAGTTAATACTGAAAAAACTATTAACGACAGATATCGACAATCCTATATTATTGAAAAGAGAAGTAAACAGCGCATCTGATAATGATAAAAGTTATATGGCATTCCATTAAAAAAAGAATAGTTATCGTAGTTTGAATATTCTCAAGTTCATTAATTTTTTTTTTAAGAACTTATGTTGCTGGAATTTTTTCTTTACAGAGTAACTGAAAAAGCGTTTCGAGACGAAACTTTTGTAAGAAACCACAAGTCCCTAACGTCAGTTGTTCGGGAGATATTTGAATTTGTTTGAGGTACTACTGCAAGAGCGATAATTTTTTTAAAAAGTTGATTAACGCGAAAACGGTTTAGATTAGACCCCATCTATGCCACACAACATCACATTAAAATTCAATCCAGAATCCGAAAATGTAAAAATATTTAGGACGTTCCATTTAAAATAACGAGGTGACCTAACGCCCAGGCTAAACGGAACACTCTGTACACGTCAAGCTAATTTTAAAACATGCTCCACATGATCCTGTGAAACTTTCATTTGAAACATTTTTTCGTAGAATTAATAACTAGAGAGGTATGAGAGAATCCGCCTTAAGTGGGACACCCTGTATAACTGAATTCGTAAAAGTAAAAGGAAAAAGAAAACATTTTTGCGTGAAACTCGACACAACTTTGCACAACCATCATTGCTTTGCACGCTGTAATTATTTCGTGGACGACGAATAGAAGTTAGAGAAAGAGAAAGAGAGAGAGAGAGAGAGACAGTGCAAGAGACACACCTGAAATAGGTTGTTTCACGCTGTATGAACATAGAACCTTGCGGCAAGAGAAACTGTTTATATCATCACGTCAGCCGAACCCCGGATTATAATCAAGCATTTCCTTTCATAACTTGCAGTATATAACATTCACATGAACATTAATTGAAAAAAAAAAAAATTATAATCATTATTAAAACGAATACATTCGTCGCAATTCCTCTGCTCTGCTAGACCTATTTAGGAAGTTCAAAATGCATCATCCGCATCCGGTTGAATGAACTAATCAACTCGAGAGTAAATAAAACGTCCCTTCCCCCCACACCCCCACCCACGTCACTGGAATGAATCAAGATCAGGTTTTGCTATTAGAAATAAACAGGGAAGTAAGTAGCTTGATGATTGATTTTTGATAGACAATTAGTTCAGATGATTTACCATAGATGTCAGTCGGTGAATTCAGAATTCACCAAAGAAGAGCCGTTGAGGAATTTGTGAGGATTTTAAAATTTTTGCGGAGATTTTCCAAGCATTTTGAATACAGGGAAGATAATATAAGTGCGAGTAGTCAGCGCAGCGCAAGTTCCCCACCAGGATTGCCGTGCCGCTGTCTGAAACTAGATGAAACCGGAAAACCTTTATAGGTCCTCTCCTTGATTATGAAAGAAATAACCAGCGCCTACTCTTCAAAGCAATCGCCGCGGCCGCAACCGGATACGTGTACTTTCCCATGCGCGCTCTTGCCCTTTGAAGCAATGTTGGTTGCCTACCTTACGATGCCAACAGGCGTGTGGTCAGCAACGCTCGTCCCAAATTATTATTATTATTTCTATAAACTATAATAAGAAAAGAAAAATGTTTATACAGGTCCTTATTTACAATCCTACACAAATAAATCAACTTAATAAGACGCCGTCCCGCCGCCCACACCAATAAAACATACCTCGGAATCACAGCGCGATAAATTAATGTTAATTAATTTGCTGATGAGGGAACCGTTCGCCGGGGCCCCAAATGTCAATGTACTGTATAGGGCCGAACTAATAATAACGGCAGCGTTTTGTGGAGGAGGGTCCTGTCGTCGTCATTTCACGTCCAATATAAAAGGGGGGGGGGGTCGGTCGAAAGGAATGTGTTTATGATATTTTTTTATTACATCACGGCTTTTTTTTTTTGGTAAATCAAAGATACAGGGTATTCCACTAAACATTGTTAAAATGAGCGACCTGTACATTTATATTTAATTTTAATGTATACAGGGTGCGTCAAAATAAGCGTGTCACCCGCAAGTACTCGAATAATAAAGACATGGGAGGGGTATAATATATACAGGGTGTAACTTTAATGAGGGGCCAAAGTTTAAGGGCCAGTTCCTCACACCGAAATATGAAATAAAGTTTATACAAACATAGGTCCGCAAACGCGTAGTTTCTGAGATATAACAGAATCACCGTAGGCCGCCACGATTTCATATTTGATTCATATTTGAAATCTCATAGCTTTGCAATCTTTCACGCGTTCTCTGCAGCATAAATCTTCTGTCTTTTTTTGTCTGCCAACGTGTCAAATCTTACATACCGCGGCACTGTTGCCAATTTAGGTTATTTTCTTATCTGGTGACTTTGTGTTGAAATTTCAGGTAAATTTTATCTGTCAATTTAAATGTGTCTGATTTTATGACCGATTTAGTCACATATTTGGTGATGTTTTCAATTTAAAAATAACTGATTAGTAACTAGTCGCTGAGGTATTTTTGTTTAAAAGACATTTTCACATCGCCAGGAAGCCGTGCTATTCAAAATCTTCAATGACAGATGTGGGTTCGCAGTTTTTGTTATGACCGCAACGTCTTTGTAATAATCAGGGAAAAGAATTCAGACCACTTTGCGTTGGACGCTTTTCACGCCGAATGTACTATTTACTTCTGCAAACTTTCCGCGACTCCGATGCATCGAATTGTTATTTATTGAGTGGGAGGGGAAGAGAGCGTTCACACTTGGCAAAAATTATTGTGGGCCAGGCTGATACAGTCCGAGAATGTCATACCGTTCGCGGAACAAGCGGCCCGAATTCTTTTCCCTGGTAATAATAAGTGATCTCGCAACGCAGGGTGGCCGCGGTGAGATTCGTTATAAACAGGGCGAAGAATTCGGGCCACTTGTTCCGTGTACGGTACGAAAATTTAGTACTCGGACTGTATCTGCCTCGCCCACAGCGTGCGAACTCTCGAATTACTCGATCGCAATCCTTCCTGCCCCCCGCAGCCGCTGCAAGATGGCAGAGATAAATGGCCTAAATTCTTTCCCCTGGTTATAAAAGAAATTCATTGCATTCTTCTTTATCGACGCTGATACAAAGAAGTCGATCGTTTCGAAAATTTTTGGAGAAACACAAAGACGACGAAAAAAGAAATTAACCACGGTTGTAAATGACGTAACGGTGTTGTACACAGGGGCGGCGGCGCGGCGGTGAATTAAATTAAATTAAATTAAATTAATCTCTTTTGTGCTCGGGCTTAACATTTTTCTCCCGAATTTAATAATCAAAGTTAAAACGATTTGACGAATTAAGCCGGCAGAACACACAAGTCTGATGATTACACGGCGTAATAAAGGGGCGGCGGGGAGGGGGGGCATTTAACAAGAAATTTTGGCAACTAAGCACGTGATACAAAGCGAGCCGGAAGCGCCCCCGGACATTCGCGAACTCTACCCTCCTCCGATGTATTATGCGAGGAGACAGACCCTCGTATCGACCGGAGCTCTTTTTTTATTCTTTTATTTCTTTTTACCTTCCGGTTTATCCGTTTGTTGATTTCTTTCGTTTTTTTTTTTTTTTTGGTAAGACGTGGAATAATTGCGTGAAAAAATAAATTTATTTATTTGAAAGTTTTATGCTTTATTTAACTGGATTCGTTTATCTTCTTCGCCTATAACTTGCCCGATCTATTTCTATACGCGCGAGGTCAATTTATTTTCAAGACGGCGAAAATAAATCGGGTGCATTTAAAACACGTTCGAATGGCTAAATACTGTCCTTATCGTTTGCAGATATTTCTGAATTTAGCACATCATCACACGGGAAAAATTTCGAGTTTAGAGACGGTGGAGGAGTTTCGCAAATACGTTCTCGCCGAAGCAGTTAACAATCAAAACAATCCGAGCGTACGTGAGTCATTCATCAATCATGATCGTGACTAAGGTACATAACAAAAAAGGCTTATATAAAAATATAAATTACATCACGTAACATAAAGCCAGCCCGATTTTAAAAACATGTTATCCATTACATTCCAATAGTCATGAGTAGAGAACGGAATCTCGTACATGAGATAAGTGGAAGGGGACAACAGGACTTGGCGATCAAGTGCTTTCGCTTAATACTTCTTTCTTGAGTTTTTTTTTTATTATATCAGCATCGTTTTCATTTAGAATAACAGCTTAATTTGTATTAATGTAGAATTATTTTTATTTTACTTGAGTGTCGTAACGTTATTTAGAATACTACATAATATAATATTATTTATACGCTGCTTAGTTTCCACGCTATAATTAATTGATCGACTTTTGTTTTGTTTTGCTTTTATTCGGTTTCATTTGATTTATTTTTATTTTTTCAGTTTTTTTTTTTTTCATTCGATACGATTTTATGATTTAATTATCAATTGGTCGTCTTTTGTTTGTGGTTTTCTTTTAATTTACTCGATTTGAGTTTATTTACATTTTAATCCCTCCGATCGATCCCCGTTTTTGTTTTCTCTTTTTTGTGCGATTTGATTTATTTATTGTTATTAATTGATCGTGTTTTGTTTTATTTGCCGGATTTGCGTCTATTTCACATTTTAATTCTTTCGATCGATGGCCATTTTTGTTTCTTGTCTTTTATGCGATTAAAATTAAATTCTTTAATTTTATTTTTTTAATTTTTTTCTTTTAATTTACTTGATTTGAGTTTATTTTACATTTCAATCCCTACGATCGATCCCCATTTCTGTTTTCTCTTTCTTGTGCGATTTTGTTTTATTTATTTATTATTTATTTTTTTTTTACTTTTACATTTTTTAAGTATTTTTTTAAATTTTTTACTTGTGTATGAAATCGATCGTAATTGAATTTGAATTTTTCACAAATATTGAAATTTAATTGATTTTTCGTTTTTAACAATTTATACTTTTAATTTTCTTGCAATTTAAAATTTTTATTTATGTTAAGTAAAGCTAGATTAAGACCAGTTAGATTGGATTTACCTTGACGTTAGTTGAAAATCGTTTTTTTTATTTATTTATTTATTGTTATAAATTAAGCGTATACTCTAATATACTTTGTGACTTAATAATCGAACATACATTACATCTTAACTTTAAATTTTTTTTACACAATTTTCTAATAATTTAATCAAATCTTTTTCATTTAAATTGTTATTATTTTTTAGTTGATTTTTTATGTTTTTTTAATCTTTAGTTTTTTTTCTCTCTTTAATTTTTGCTGTAATTCTTGTCTTAGATTAGGTTAGGTTGATAGGTTGATGTCAGTTGCCTTGGACTGACCTTGAAATCTGTTGAGCTTAACTTTAATCCATTTTAATTTTAAATTATTTTTACTTTTACGTTTTTTAAGTATTTTTTTAATTCTTTACTTGGGCAGAATAGAGAATGTATTAACATATAATAAGTTCGGTGAGTTCACTTGACCTTAGGATTCATTGAGATTCATTTCGTCTATGAATTTTAGACTTATTTTTTTTATATTTTTTTGATTTTAATTTTTTTTGCGTTGTTTATTTTTTCTACATTTTTTTAATTTTAATTTTTTGCTTCAATTAAATGCATACAGTAGAGTTGGATTGACTTTCAAATAATTTATTCAGTTTGACTTAAAAAAATTTTTTGCCTGTAATTTTTTTAATATTTTTTTTTCTTATTTTTTTTTACTTAAGTTGAATGGAGTTAGATTGGGTTTGCGTTGGGCAAACGTTGAATTTTTTTTTTTTCAAATTTATTATCTTTAATCTTGCCGATCGTATTTTCTCCGCTGATTTAAATTTTTCATCTTCTGCTTCTCTTTCGTCTAATCTCAAATCTAGCGATATTCTTTTGTTTTTGTTTCATCGTTTCTTTTATCTATTTTTTTTTTTTTTTTGCAATCCGACGATTTCGTCAATTTTTTTGTTTTCAAATGTAAATGTCTTATTATTATTTATTCGCTCCTGTTTTATTCACTTTTTTTTTTTTATTTTTTCCAAACTCATGTTTTTATAATTCCCGTATCTCTGTCGTTCATCTTTTGTTTTTGCGCATTTTTTCTTCGAGTCGCGTTTTCAGTTTTCGCCTTCAATTTTTTTCCAATTTTTTACTTAAACCCGTCGGCCTTCTTTTGTTTTCATTTTTTCGTTATCATTGATTTTTTTTCCAAACCGTTTTCCGAAATCGCAACTGCCAATCTTCTTTTGTTTTTACTTTATTCATGGTCTCTATAGTTTTTCTTTCCAAACGGTTTTATTTTTAAGCTGAATTCCGCATTTACTTCATTTTATTTTTATTTAAATTGCATTTTTTTCTCTACGTCATCTTCTGAAATTAATTCGGAATCTGCCGATCTGCCTTTTCGCTTTTTATTTTCGTTTTTGTTTACTTATGTCCGATAATTTTTTTCCCAAATGTAATATCGTAAAATACTTGACTAATTGTCTGTCTATTACGATTGTCATTTGTTTTTATTGTCTTCGTTTCTTTTTTTTTTCTTGTGAGAACGTGAATTCAACGTGCTATAGCTGATGGCTAGGAGGCATAATAAAGATCAACGCGCGAGAGAATGGTGAGTCGACAGATAGTGTTTACGCCTTGAGCGTGACATAACATCTATCCCCCATGTTAAATTGTGTTTCTTACGTTCGTGTGCCCGCCGTCGTATTACCTTATATTATCCTGTACCATTTCTTACTTTAAAGCTTTTGCTTCAATTGAGTTGAGTTGATTTTGAGATTTGTTGAGTTTGATTCTAACAATGTTTCTTTTTAATTTTAATTTTTTTTTTAATATTTCTTTTTCTTAATTTTTTACTCAGGTTGAATGGAGTTAGGTTGGGTTTACGTTGAAATTTCTTCTTTTTTATTTTTAGTTTTTTTTTTTAAATTTTTATCTATTTTAATACTATTTTTTTTATTGTTTTTTACTTTTAATTTTTTGCTTGGGTTAAGTAGAGTCGAGTTTAGTTGTTGGATCAAGTTTGGTTGAGCTTGAAATTGTACGAGCTACACTTTAATCGTTTTTTTTTTTTTAATTAACATATTTTAGCGCCCCTTTTGCATCAGCGCCCCCACATCTTGCCCACCGCCTTTCGCCGCCGGCTCCGGTGGTTTCGTGATTTTGGTGAAAGTGATTCAAAGAACGCCAATTTCCTGTTAGTTTTCGATTAAACGGATTTAAAAATCCTTTAAGACTAATACGTGTGGCGATGATGTTTGGCGGCGATAATAGATGGAGCGCATTTAGGGTACTATTTCTTTTTATGTATAATTTTCATGCTCGATTATGATCGTGACGAAAACCGAACGACCTGCGCGCCAGCCCGAGCGTGAAACGGATGATTTGATTTATACTAGAGATGTGTGACGTAATCGAAAAGCTCGAGACTAATGACGTACGTCGTCGCCGCCGCCGAAAGCTCCGGCGCTTTTTGCGTCAGAGAGGAACAATTATTTTACGGATTGGAGACCGCGGAAGCGCAAGATGTTTCTGAGAGATTTCCGGCGTGGGTGTCACGTTCATGATGTAGGAGGAGGAGACGTAGAGGAGAGACTCGGAATTAAATTGTCGTGCGAGTTTCATTCCCCTTGTTAGCTTCGCATTATGTGAGCATGCAGTCAAAAGCCGGAAATTATTTCGTGTGTTTTCACTTCACATCCCGGTTTTATTAATAACCTAAAACAATTAGGGCTCCCTTTTTGGTTGGCGGAATTCAATAATTAGAAACGCGCAGTTTACTCAAATTCCCAACTCATCATCGAAAGCTATAAGTTACTAATTACTAAATACAAAGCGAATCACACTGTGTTGATTATATTGATTATCAATATATAAATAAAAAAGCTCAGGTTATTATCTCTTCAACAACTTCACTTTCTAAATCGAATAAAACAAAAAATGCTATAAGTTACCGATTACTAAATACAAAGCGAGACAGACTGTACATAGCTTGTAAAATATTATTTATTCATTGATTATCGATGAAATTAAAAGAAGTCCAGGTTCTCTCTTCAACAACTTCAGTTGCTAAATTGAATAAAATTTAAAAAAAAAGTTTGATCGAAAGCACAAAGCTATCGATACTAATTACTAAAATTGATTACAAGCCGAGCCAGATTGAATGCAGTTACTAAAACGTGGTTATTCATTAATTAAAAAAAAAATAATCCAAGTGCATCCTCGCCAAGAACGAAACATTCATAGCTCAAGTCGAACGAAAAAGTTTGATCGAAAGCTATAAGCTACCGATTGCTAAATACAAAGCGAGACAGACTGTGCATAGCTTGTAAAATCTTATTTATTCATTGATTATCGATAAAATTAAAAGAAGTCCAGGTTCTCTCTTCAACAACTTCAGTTGCTAAATTGAATAAAATTTTTAAAAAAAGTTTGATCGAAAGCACAAAGCTATCGATACTAATTACTAAAATTGATTACAGGCCGAGCCAGATTGAATGCAGTTACTAAAACGTGGTTATTCATTAATTTAAAAAAATAATCCAAGTGCATCCTCGCCAAGAACGAAACATTCATAGCTCAAGTCGAACGAAAAAGTTTGATCGAAAGCTATAAGTTACCGATTACTAAATACAAAGCGAGACAGACTGTACATAGCTTATAAAATCTTATTTATTCATTGATTATCGATGAAATTAAAAGAAGTCCAGGTTCTCTCTTCAACAACTTCAGTTGCTAAATTGAATAAAATTTAAAAAAAAAGTTTGATCGGAAGCACAAAGCTAGCGATACTAATTACTAAAATTGATTACAAGCCGAGCCAGATTGAATGCAGTTACTAAAACGTGGTTATTCATTAATTTAAAAAAAAAAATAATCCAAGTGCATCCTCGCCAAGAACGAAACATTCATAGCTCAAGTCGAACGAAAAAGTTTGATCGAAAGCTATAAGCTACAGATTGCTAAATACAAAGCGAGACAGACTGTACATAGCTTATAAAATCTTATTTATTCATTGATTATCGATGAAATTAAAAGAAGTCCAGGTTCTCTCTTCAACAACTTCAGTTGCTAAATTGAATAAAATTTAAAAAAAAAAAAGTTTGATCGAAAGCACAAAGCTATCGATACTAATTACTAACATTGATTACAACCCGAGCCAGATTGAATGCAGTTACTAAAACGTGGTTATTCATTAATTTAAAAAAAAAATAATCCAAGTGCTTCCTCGCCAAGAACGAAACATTCATAGCTCAAGTCGAACGAAAAAGTTTGATCGAAAGCTATAAGCTACCGATTGCTAAATACAAAGCGAGACAGACTGTGCATAGCTTGTAAAATCTTATTTATTCATTGATTATCGATGAAATTAAAAGAAGTCCAGGTTCTCTCTTCAACAACTTCAGTTGCTAAATTGAATAAAATTAAAAAAAAAGTTTGATCGAAAGCACAAAGCTATCGATACTAATTACTAACATTGATTACAAGCTGAGCCAGATTGAATGCAGTTACTAAAACGTGGTTATTCATTAATTAAAAAAAAATAATAATCCAAGTGCATCCTCGCCAAGAACGAAACATTCATAGCTCAAGTCGAACGAAAAAGTTTGATCGGAAGCTATAAGCTACCAATTGCTAAATACAAAGCGAGACAGACTGTGCATAGCTTGTAAAATCTTATTTATTCATTGATTATCTATGAAATTAAAAGAAGTCCAGGTTCTCTCTTCAACAACTTCAGTTGCTAAATTGAATAAAATTAAAAAAAAAAAAAGTTTGATCGAAAGCACAAAGCTATCGATACTAATTACTAAAATTGATTACAAGCCCAGCCAGATTGAATGCAGTTACTAAAACGTGGTTATTCATTAATTAAAAAAAAATAATCCAAGTGCATCCTCGCCAAGAACGAAACATTCATAGCTCAAGTCGAACGAAAAAGTTTGTTTCGAAAGCTATAAGCTACCATTTGCTAAATACAAAGCGAGACAGACTGTGCATAGCTTGTAAAATCTTATTTATTCATTGATTATCGATGAAATTAAAAGAAGTCCAGGTTCTCTCTTTAACAACTTCATTTTCTAAATCGAATTAAATTTAAAACAAAGTTTGATCGAAAGCTACATTTTATTTTAAACTACTAAATCAAAGAGAGCAAAGGATATAAACCGTATCTATATATTTTTTAATATTGCAACAGAAGAAATGATTATGCAAGATTGCCTCCTGACTTCACGATATATTACAAGCAAACCTTGGCCGAAATTCGCACACTTGTTACATAATAACAGCCGCCAGTACAGTAAAACGAGTCATCGGGATTTTCCAGGACCAACGCTTAACCCAAAGCTTATGTAAACTGGCAATTAGGTAAATCAGATTCATAACTAAAGAAAAGTTTGATGATTAAAAGCGGAAAGTCATAAATTGAAAGCACCAAATTAAAAGAGACACAGACTGTACAGGTATATACTTATTACGATATACACTTATTGATTTCAGTCTTAAGGGAAGCGCAAGTATTCTCTGCAATCCGAGAATGAAATAATATTCGTAATTCAAGCCGAGTATAAAAAAGAAAGTTGATCAAAACTTGAAGCTATAAATTCCGCCGCCGAAATTAGCGAGCGAACTTCACTTCACGCCGTCGTCGCAGCCCAGAAAACCCTAATTACCGAAAATAGAACAAAGAGTCCGTCGAAAATACCGTCCGAGGAACGTAGCTTTCCACCAGACGATTCATTCCGAGATCTTTAACCTCTTTCCACCGCAGAAAATTCCGCGCTCGTATGAAAAAGATTTCACGACGATCAATCGCTCATATTTTTCAGCGAAACGAGAGAGAGAGAAAGAGAGAGAGAGAGCTTGCGCACTACCAAAGTCTTCTCCTCCGAAGAAAACTGAAGGTTCATGTAATTCAAACCCCACAAGACTTCTTTTTTCATTTTAAATGCATCCATGCGGTTAAACAAAAAAATTAAAATGATTATCACGAAAGAATTTTGTATGACGGCATGTAGCGGGTGAGTCGAAATAAGTGTCCGACCCGTTAACCACGGGTAGTAGACAAAAAAAAAAGAAAACAAATCTCTATGCATAGGGGGTCTAATGTATACAGTTTTTTGAGGTAAAATGCATTGAAGATTCGGAATAAATTGGTTGGCGGGCACTAGTACAGCTGTACTGCGTCACACGAGCAATGGACTCGCGTGGAACAGAACCAAACGCTAGCGTTTACCTTGAAATGAAATAGTAAAACGTTCTTATTTATGGCTTTCTGCGAAAAAAACGTATAGTACGCAATTCATCAATTCGAATTTCGGGCTTGTGTATGTATACAGGGTGTCCCACTTAAGGCGGATTCTCTTATACCTCTCGTTGTTTTCTTTTTAACGTTCCTAACGTTTTTCAGTTTCAGGTTAACAGATGGCGCTGCGAACGTCGTTCATTCGAAATTGATACTTCAAAATCAAATTTTTTATTCCCTGTGTAATATTAGATATAAGATCAATATAACATGAGAACTGTCAATATAAAGAAAAAATAATAAAAAACTGATTATAAAACTAACAACATAAAAAAATTAATAACGAACATAAAAATAAGATCTAACAAATTCCAATAACTAAGAATAAGGAAACAAAAGAAATCGATGAGAAACTTAAACCGTAGTTGTTTTGAAAATGTTTTCAGGGAATGAAATGTGTTTTCAAAAATTAAGATCCTCTTAATTTATTATTTTTCCTTCTTTATTTTTTTTCCTTGTTTCAAACTGTATTCTGTATTTGAAAGTACGCATTTATTGGAATGCTTTTGAAGCGTCACTTAGGAATAAGCTTTCGCTTTTTCTCGTTTCTAAACCTTTTCTTTAGAGATTAAGAAAATCCGCACTGTCTTAGTGCATCCCCCTGTATGTAGCAACGCCACTGCGAAAGCTAATTAAAATATCTCAAAGTTGACGCCACGATTGTTTCCTCTTTTTTAAGTTTTGTTGAGTTTTGGTATCGTTTGGAAAATTGTAATCACCTCAGAATTCAGATTTTTCTCGACTTTATATACAGGGTGTCCCACTTAAGGCGGATTCTTTCATACCTCTCTCCAGTTATTAATTTTACGAAAAAATGTTTCAAATGAAAGTTTCACTGGATCATGTGCAGCATATTTTAAAATTAGTTCGACGTGTACAGAGTGTTCCGTTTAGCCTGGGCGTTAGGTCACTTCGTTATTTTAAACGGAATACCCTAAATATTTTTTCATTTTCGGATTCTGGATTGAATTTTAATGTGACGTTGTGCAACATACATAGGGTCTAATCTAAACCGTTCTCGCGTTATTCAACTTTTTAAAAAAATTATCGCTCTCGCAGTATCTCAAACAAATGCAAATATCTTCCGAACAAATGACGTTAGGGACATGTGGTTTTTTGCAAAAGTTTCGTCTTGAAAACGCTTTTTCAGCTACGCTGTAAAGAAAAAATTCCAGCAACATAAGTTCTTAAAAAAAAATTAATAAACTTGAGAATATTCAAACTACGATAACTATTTTTTTTTTCTTAATGGAATGCCATATAACTTTTATCGTTATTAGATGCACTATTTACTTCTCTTTTCAATGATATAGGGTTATCGATATCTGTCGTTAATAGTTTTTTCAGTATTAAATTTTTTTACGATTTTTAAAAATACACGAAATATTGAGACCTTGATGTTAGTTGGGTATGGTTACACAGCAAACAAATTGTTTGTTTATTTTTCCCTAAAATTATTGAGTATCACGCGACATTCAAAATGTTCAAATTAATCTCTAAGATGCCCTCTTGCTTAAGAAAACATGATAGGTACGGATTTTACTCTTGCCATGGATATCCAAGCTAATAAACCCTAAGAAGAAACTTCAATTGCTGTGGATAGATGCATGTGGAGACCACAAGACGTATTTCAACAGTTGAAATATTTTTTAACGAATAAATGGATTCGTTGAGGAGGACCAGACAGTTGACCTGCTCAGTATCTTCATTTGACCGCATTTTAGGGTTTCATAAAACAGCGAATTCGTTTAAAGATGTTCCAACTGCTGGAGCACGTCTTGCTGTATCCACATGCATTTGTCAACAGCAATAGAAGTTTCTTCTTAGGGTTTATTAGCTTGGATATCCATAGTCGTTTAGAGAATTAAACGAGATATTAAATACAGGAAAGAAATCAGCAGGTTGTCATTTAAAAAAAATCAAGTAGGCATTGGATCTCAGGAACAAGAGCAGATAAACAATTGAAACAAATTGGTAGAGTAGGTCTTATTTACTGTAAATGACATACCAAATTTCAAACAGATACGTCAAACAGTTTTCGAAATATTAAGCCGGTTCCATACTTTTGCCCTACCCTGTATAAGCACAAATAAAAAAAAAGCTCGTGAACTGGTGCTTACATAAAACGGCACTTAGTTTTCTTGTTTTATTTGAATCGAACATGTAATTTACATTCCATTACATGCCGAATACTTAACAACGTCTAATCATACTAATCAATTATCAATATCAAGACTAATTGCATCGCGTATGTTTGCGACACCGAATCATGCTTAATTATAATTTTTTTTTCTTTTGCATGTTTAATTATTAGAAGTATTTTTTTTTCTTTCGGTTTTATTGAAGCAAGCACGTATTTTCATTTGCATTGCAATTGCGAGGGAAATAAACCGTGTCGGTTTTCATTTTTTTTGTGAACGCACGTTTCATCACTTCGGTTAGCTTTCTTTGTCAATGCTCTTCCGAACAAAACGGATACAATATTTTAAAAATCTCTGGCAAGCCCTGCGCAAAAGATGGGGCGGCGGAATAGTAAAGAAGACAGTGGTTTACACATAGATACGTATTTCGGCAGATAAGTTGTCGACTTCAGTACACTTACACTCACAGACATATAAAACGCTAGTTAAAAGCACTCACAAACACTATGGCTAAATCAAAAGGTCGATTCTCGAGTTGAAATGCGCTTAGATATAAGAGACGGTTAAGCGCACTACAACTCGAGTTTCGGCGTTTAATACCGAGTGTTTTTAACGTGAGTGTAAGTGTGCTGAAGATGGCTGTTTAGCTTACGTGTCGAAATACATATCGTAAACGTGTAAAGAGGTTTCTTTAAATTTCTTTAAAAGATTGGGTCACAAGAAGACGCGTCGTCGCTTAAAAATAAAGACCGGACGTTAATTTGACTTGGGTGACTTAATTACACTCTTCGCTTTTGTCCTTTTGCCAAATTTGTTTCGCCATCTGTCAAATCGTTTTCCAATTTTCAAAATGTCAAGTCGCATTTCAAGAAGGAAAGTCATTTGACAAATTGGAAAACACAATTGACAAGAGAGGAAAACCAAAAGAGAAAGAGTGGGTAATAACAGGTATTTATTTTGTCATGGTAGGGTTTTAAGAAGGTCCATTAAAATTAAACGAAACATTAAAATTGAAGTCATCATCCAGAATTTCGTACAAAATGACGAAAAGGACTTTTTATTTTAATTTTGTTCAAAATTCCGGATGATGACTTCAATTTTAATGTTTCGTTTAATTTTAAAGGACCTTTCTAAGAAACTACCAAAAGAAAATAAATACCTGATGTCATAATTAAGTCACCCAAATCAGGTACACACGTTTTTTGGAATTTCTTTACAATCTAAACGTCCGGTCTTTACTAATCAAAAAAAAGAATTCTTTAACCCTTAAAAAAATCGTAACTTTAACACAATTTACTCTGAGGCATACTTTTCTAATAAAAAAAAAATGAAGGAAAATACGAGGGTCACACTAAAATTGTGAGTGACGTACTAGAATATACCGGGGATGCACAAAAAGATTTTATTTTGATCAACAGGAAAGTCTCAAATTACCCCGTTCCGGTTTAATGGGCGTTTAAAATCGAGTTCCTGGTTAAAACGTGCTTTCCCCCCCCCCCACTCTTATCTCCTCCACGTTCTTTTTTGCTTGGTGGGAAGGAGAAAAACGTTTATTTTATTTTAATTTATTTGTGCCTTTTTGCCGCCGCGCACTTACTTACTTGAAAAGTTTGGTAATGCAAAATTACGTAATAATGAGAAGAGATCGGAATCACATATTTTGACGTCATCGTTTTCCCTTATTCTTCCCTCTATCATTTTTTTTAAGCAACGGAGGAGATATTTTAATTTGATGAATCGCAAGCAAAAATCTCCGCATTTTTACAATTTGCACTTACTTGAAGTTTCGCAGCTAAAAATTAAGTTATTCTTTTTTTGAAAGTTTAATTATTGTGAACCATCATCAAAATAACAGTTCAGTTGTCAATGTGGCATTTAAATTACCACTACGGCGTACCCTAACTTTTGTTTCCAGGAATGCTTCAGAACAACTCTGACTCGTTGACATTCTTGAGAAAATGCCATTTTCTTCGAGAAAGAAAGACACTATTTTAATTTCAAAACTCGAAACAGTTGACAGATATCAGTTGTTTCAAAAATTGTGTCGCGTTCACTATAAATAAAGACAGAACTTCGACTACAAATTAGAAAAAAAAAAAAAAACACAAGCCGCCGTTAATGGTGATGAACAGAGAGCGGAATGACATATTTTGACGCGTCATCATCGACAAGCGATTTGTTTATGAAATAAAGACAAAATTGTTTGAAGTCATGTTCGTCCTTTCATTATAGATGATGACAGCCACTACGGAAGCTTCAAATTAAAAAAAAAAAGTCAAATTTTTATCATTTGGCAATTTATTTAAATTTTTTATTAGCTTGGATGTCCATGGCGAGAGTAAAATCCGTACCTGTCATGTTTTCTTAAGCAAGAGACCTTCTTAAAGATTAATTTGAACATTTTGAATGTCGCGTGATACTTAATAATCTCAGGGAAAGATGTTTGCTTGTTTGTTTGTGTAACCACAGCAACTAACATCAAGGCCTCATTATTTCGGGTTTTTTAAAAATCGTAAAAAAATTTTAATATTGAAGAAACTATTACCGACAGATATCGACAACCCTATGTCATTGAAAAGAGAATTAAATAGCGCATCTAACAATGATATTGAGTTATATGACATTCCATTAAAAAAAAAAATAGTTATCGTAGTTTGAATATTCTCAAGTTCATTAATTTTTTCTTAAGAACTTATGTTGGTGGAATTTTTTCTTTACAGTGTAACTGAAAAAGCGTTTCGAGACGAAACTCTTACAAGAAACCACAAGTCCCTAACGTCATTTGTTCGGAAGATATTTGCATTTGTTTGAGGTACTGCTGCAAGAGCGATAATTTTTTTTTTAAAGTTGAATAACGCGAAAACGGTTTAGATTAGACCCTATGTATGGTACACAAGGTCACATTAAAATTCAATCCAGAATCCGAAAACGTAAAAATATTTAGGGTGTTCCATTTAAAATAACGAAGTGAACTAACGCCCAGGTTAAACGGAACACTCTGTACACGTCGAACTAATTTTAAAATATGCTCCACGTGACCCTGTGAAACTTTCATTTGAAACATTTTTTCGTAAAATTAATAACTGGAGAGGGGTATGAAAGAATCCGCCTTAAGTGGGACATCCTGTATATAAAGTCGAGAAAAATCTTAATTCTGAGGTGATTACAATTTTCCAAATGATACCAAAACTCAACAAAACTTAAAAAAGAGGAAACAATCGTGGCGTCAACTTTGAGATATTTTAATTAGCTTTAACAGTGGCGTTGCTACATACAGGAGGATGCACTAAGACACTGCAGATTTTCTTAATCTCTGAAGAAAAGGTTTAGAAACGAGAAAAAGCGAAAGCTTATTCATAAGTGACGCTTCAAAAGCATTCCAATAAATGCGTACTTTCAAATACAGAATACAGTTTGAAATAAGTAAAGAAAAAAAAATAAAGAAGGAAAAATAATAAATTAAGAGGATTTTAATTTTTGAAAACACATATCATTCCCTGAAAACATTTTCAAAACAACTACGGTTTAAGTTTCTCATCAATTTCTTTTGTTTCCTTATTCTTAGTTATTCGAATTTGTTAGATCTTATTTTTATGTTCGTTATTAATTTTTTTATGTTGTTAGTTTTATAATCAGTTTTTTATTATTTTTCTTTATATTGACAGTTCTCATGTTATATTGATCTTATATCTAATATTACACAGGGAATAAAAAATTTGATTTTGAAGTATCAATTTCGAATGAACGACGCTCGCAGCGCCATCTGTTAACCTGAAACTGAAAAACGTTAGGAACGTTAAAAAGAAAACAACGCTCTGAATATAATTTCGAATAAATACGAAAGAAATTTGAATAAAAAAGACCAACTGCTCAGAAAAATTCAAGAAAACACAAATTCAAATAACAGAACAGAAATTGTCAGAAGAAGTTTTTCTGTACACATCGAATTAATTTTAAAATGTGGAGCATACATGATCCTGTGAGACTTTCATTTGAAACATTTTTTCGTAAAATTAATATCTAGAGAGATATGAAAGCAGGATTCGCCTTAAGTGGGACACCCTGTATCTAAAGCAAGGCGTTTGATAGGATATCTGGTAAAAACTGGTATGAAGACGGTTCTATAGTTAGTCCTATGTCTTTTTCATTTTACAAAACAGCTGAACGTCAAATTATAAATATGTATTATATTCCGCGAAGAACGAACGTCGAGTAAGAAAGAAGAAGAAGAATCATTCCAATTTATTAATTTAAAAAAAAATTAAAATAAAATTAAAAATGAACAAAGTATGTGTATACATATATTGTTAAGAGTATATGCTATGTTATTTATAGTAGTTGAAAAGTTATGGTCGCTGGTTTCTATTAAAACAAAACTAATATATTTGCCTGGACTGTCGGTGCGATCTGTACATATTAATTTTGTATTATATAACAAGAGTTGAATCGTGAAGAGGACGAGTCGCAGGAAACGAGTACTTAAATTGTAAAAAAAAATATCGCGCGTGATATTTTTTTTTTTTGTATTTATTATTTTATTTTTTAATAAATATTAATGTTATTTTTGTGTTATTTCGTTATTTTAAGGTTGACTGTGAAACGCTTTTCTTTTCTAGATTCCTTTCATTCTGTGGCAAAAAATGTAAAAAAAAAACAATGTTACACGCAGTGATTGATTAAAAATTTGAAAACAGAACTAGTATAAAAAGAATCTAAAAATGACGACATAAAAATTGATATCTGCCGAAAACAAGACATTGATCAGAAGAAATTTGACTTCCCCCAACATGAACTGCAAATGATTAAATGTAAACATTTAAAAATGAATTATTTCAGGAGCTATTCTGTATCAAGTATGTTAAATTTAAAGTACAAAGTTTTTTTTTTAATCTCTCAACGTTTCGCTATAGTTAGTTTTATAGCTTTAAATCTATAGCGAAACGTTGAGTGTGTTTCCTTCATATTTCTGTCCGGTTCGAGATTAAAAAAAAACTTTGTACTTATAATTTTCATCGGAAAAGAACCAACTTCATTTAAATTTAAAGCTGTGTTGCTATGGTAACAACCAATCAAAAAACTTTATGATCTTAAACCTGACTCTACTACTACTATTTTTCAGTCAGTTAAACCGTTTTTCGCTAATTTTAAGCTAATCTAGAGACTCTCTAGTTAGTGGCAGAGTCGGCCATCCTTCAGCAAAAAGAAATCCCCTCAGTGTTAAATCGTTTCTAACCTTGATTGCTCTTTCAAAGTCAAATTTCAGACAAAAAAGTCCCATGAGTGTCAACTTGACAATAGTGCTTATTTTCAAAGTCAAATTCAAATTTGGCGCCAAACTGCAATTCCATTGCTTCTTGTGATTGGCTGAGGTTCATTTTGCTGAAATATGGCGGAACCAATTAAAAATGCACTCCATTCTGCCAAACTCTTGCTAGAGGGTCTCTAAGCTAATGTCTCTCACAGAATATTTTAAACTATTAAGAACTTGCCTAGTTACAAGATTTATCTGCTTTTAAAATTAACAAAAAACACGATACTTGGCCTGCTTTAAGT
The DNA here is from genome assembly GCA_036172665.1 of Prosopocoilus inquinatus. Taxonomy (NCBI): domain Eukaryota; kingdom Metazoa; phylum Arthropoda; class Insecta; order Coleoptera; family Lucanidae; genus Prosopocoilus; species Prosopocoilus inquinatus. The sequence goes on from CM069869.1 coordinate 73,469,821, forward strand.
ACAATATCTGTGCATTAGGTCATGGTCTGCGTTTTTATGACTTTTTATGGCCCCGAACGTCGGAGAATAGTTGAAAATCAAGCTCCGCCGGAACATTTAAGCTGCATTCAGCGACCCTCAAACAGTTTCTATGAAAAAAAGTTAAATAATTTCCATCTGCGTTTATTATTGCTATCTGACCAACAGTTGTATAACCAATTTTGCTCCTTTTCTTGACCATTATTTGTAGTTTCAATTAAAGACACAGGTTTAGAGACACGCTGTATGTCGATTAAAAAAGTTATTTGATACAGACGAGTATTGTACATATTATATGACGCACATTCATGAATTGGGTTGAGTTGGTAGCTCAACTTAGAAAAAAAAAACACAATTTATTTATAACCTAAATAGAAGTGAAACAGAAATATTACATTGTTGCATGTCATCGCTGATACTTTCTAAGCAAGTAAGTCAAATGTGCGTGTTATCAACTGGCAACGTAGATTTACTTATACAGAGCCATCGAAATTGATTGTCCTGATCCTATATTGCTTTCCGCGAGCTTCGTATCAATGGGCGCGTTCAGGAACGTTCAGCGGCTGACTTGCTTACGCTAAAGTCGTTTGTGATTGGCTATTAATTTTATGTGAGCCAAGAACGAACGATTGCCGAGTAAGCAACTCAACCGCTGAGCGTCCCTGAACGCGCCCAATATTTACGTCTAGCAGACGAAGATTGGCACGGAAAGCAGGGGAGTGCTGGGAACATTCACAAAACTTACATCCAAATCAAACTTAATTAATAAAAACATCCGGTATACGTAAATATTGATACGAAGCTCGCGGAAAGTAGTATAGGGTCAGGACAATCAATTTCGATCGCCCGGTACATACAGCTGTTTCGTTTAGTCATGCGGTTTCTATTGTTCTGCCTTTTATTTACTCACTGTAACTAATAGATAGTGTTTGCGAGAACAACAAAAACGTACATATATCCGAATTTCACATTGCACAACGTATTTGTTCAACGCCCACTTTATACAGGCCTGATTCATTAGGTGGGAGAATACCCCGACTTGATTCATCTGAAACGCGGTCCAGCGCAGAAATTTACTATTTTAAATTATGTTTCCGTCCTTGTTAGCAAACGCAGCGCAAAGATTTTCACAGCTCAACAGCGAAACGCTTGCGTTGCAGTCCCCGAAAACTGAGGTTTGGTTTGATATTCCCACGCGATGACTTAGGCCTGTTATCGAAGACGGTGCTGATTTGTCACATATCATACGATAATAGTTGGGAAATTGTTAAAATTATTTATGTTTTCGAAAGTGTAATATAATAATATAATGTAATATAATAGTAATTTAGCCCACGCCACCGCCGCCTCCTGCGACTTTCATCGATTCGCGCAATTTATTCCTGCGCTCCTTTTTAATTACGGCCGCACTCTCCTCGTCCATTAAGTTCAAAGGTCGTTTGATGCAGGCTGTTAGGCAAAAAAAAAAAAGGATTAACTAGGACAGCAGACCTATACATACACGACGGCCCATCGCGTATGGTAATTTAGAAAGCTATTAAATTTCGCCGCCACTGGCTGACCCGATGGGCGCCAAACATTTTTAACCAGGAGAGCAGAGCTTGCGGGGTAATTGCAATTTAAAAACGAGTTGTGAAATTACGCCTAATCGAATTGCCATTGCATTTATTAAAGATGAAATGGCGAGGAAGGTATTTAACGAGAGTGGCTAAGCGTTTAATGCGAAAGCAAAATTTGTTTTTATTAACGGCGTAACCGAACAGAAGTGCGGGTAATTGTGTTTGGAGTAGTCGTTTAGCCTATTGTTATCATCATGTTATTGTAAATATTATTTCGGTTAATTCGAGTTGTGCGGAGAAAGTACGTTATTTGTTTGTTTGTTTGTGTCATTTGTAATACTTACTCAACGTTGCTCGCTTTTAAAAACAATCCGCTTGGGGAATTTGAAGCAGACATTTCCGTGTTCCACCGTATTCTAATGATGTACAAATTAATAAACAACTTGCCACAATAATTAAATTATTTAACCATTAAAAATCGCCATGCTCTACGAGCACCTAAAAAAAAAATAATGCGCAATATAGTCAGTTGGCGCCCAACATGGGGTTGTTTAGTTGATTCAATTTCAATCGAAAAATAAAATGACATCGAATGGAATTCTAATCTTCCTTTTCTTTTTCAGGTACGTACAAACCGCTTTATCAATCAAACAGAGCCGTTCCTCGTGGATCCAGGTGAGACACAATTGTCAGTCATTCGTCACTCAAAGATGACTAAACGGCGAAGCTCCCGAATGGAATTACCATTTAATTATGCAGGCACCCCGGCGCTCGGCCGGCAAAAATTATTATTCACCTTCTCTTGCGGTTTCCGATTTAGTCACGCCGTTATGATATCAGGCTTGCAAATAAATACCGGCCAAGTAATTGCTGCATCGTCGATGAACTGAAATTGTGCAGAAAAATTAAATTGAATCTAAAACTACTTATCTACAAACACGACCCAAAGCCTATTATTATTATTAGTTTGAAAATCTATTTTTTTTTTGCACGTTTCTTTTGGGTCCAGGAAATTTTCGAAAATTAAATTGAATCAAAAACGAAGGACTCAAGTCTTATTATTAGTTTCAAAATCAAAACGAAGAATTCAAATCTTATTATTAGTAGTTTCAAAATCATTTTTTGCAAGTTTCTTTCGGTCCAGAAAATTTCCAAATAGACTGATGATCATGATGATGATATTTTTTCGAAGGAAACGAAAAGACTTCTCAACTAGTCATCAATCACACACAAACGTGTTGCTCGATTATTCAAACGTACCAGTACGTTTGTTTTCACTCCAGACATCGAAAATGATTTCTTCTTATCTGCGTTTAATCGTTGTTTAAAGTGTAAAAGGTCGGAAAGTTCTGGACGGTCCCGCTGATAACGTGCCGCTGATATCTTTCGATGATAATCGGAGAGTAACACAAAAATAAATCATTCTGTTTTAAGACGGTAGTAAACAAATTAATTTTTTCAAAACAAAACAGTTACAAAGTTTAATTTCGAAACAATTAAAACAGTTACAAAGTTTAAGCGCTTAGTTCTAGACTTCGCCGAGTCCTCTAAAATGACGAAAAGTTAGAATCTTTTTTTTTTCTTTGGAGAAGTGACTGAGGCAAAATCGCAGAGAAATGACTGGAGCAAAATCATCGCAAAATGAGAAGTGTTTTTTTTTTTTAATAGTTCCAAAGTTTACCTCTACTTAAGACTTTGCTGAGTCTTCTAAACTGAGGAAAAGTTAGATTTGTTTTTCCTTTAGAGAAAAAATGACCGGGGCAGTTCTGAATCATCGCAAAACGACAAGTGTTTTTTTTCTCCTGTAATTTTTCTGAGCTGTCAAAGACTCATTCATACTTCGCTGAGCTTATTGTGCTTTGCATCACGATCTCGGAATTCTTACTTTTCGAAAAAAGAATTAATGTCGAAGCTGAAATTAATTAAGTACGGTTTGGTTTGTGACTTCGTTAGCGTTTTAAGCAATCACTTTTAGACTTCGCTGAGCCTTCTGAGCTGAAAAGGAGGAGTTAGATCTTTTTTTTGAAGAAATAACTGGAGCAGTTCTAAATCGTCGCAAGCGACAAGAAATGCTTCTCTGCAATTTTGTTGCGATGTAAGGGTACGTTCAGACTTTGCTGAGCTTTCTGAGCTTCGGAAGAAACCCTCAGCAATCTTCCTTCTCGAAGAAATAATTAATGTCGGAGCTGAAATTAATTAAGTACGGTTTGGTTTGTGACTTCGTTAGCGTTTTAAGCAATCACTTTTAGACTTCGCTGAGTCTTCTGAGCTGAGGAAAAGTTAGATCTTTTTTTTTTTGAAGAAATAACTGGAGCCGTTCTAAATCGTCGCAAGCGACAAGAAATGCTTCTCTGCAATTTTATTGCGATGTAAGGGTACGTTCAGACTTTGCTGAGCTTTCTGAGCTTCGGAAGAAACCCTCAGCAATCTTCCTTCTCAAAGAAATAATTAATGTCGGAGCTGAAATTAATTAAGTACGGTTTGGTTTGCGATTTCGTTAGCGTTTTAAGCAATCGCTTTTAAACTTCGCTGAGTCTTCTGAGCTGAGGAAAACTTAAATCTTTTTTTTTTTGAAGAAATAACTGGAGCAGTTCTAAATCGTCGCAAGCAACAAGAAGTGCTTCTCTGCAATTTTGTTGCGATGTAAGGGTACGTTCAGACTTTGCTGAGCTTTCTGAGCTTCGGAAGAAACCCTCAGCAATCTTCCTTTTCGAAGAAATAATTAATGTCGGAGCTGAAATTAATTAGGTACAGTTTGGTTTGCGATTTCTTTAGCGTTTTAAGCAATCACTTTTAGACTTCGCTGAGTTTTCTGAGCTGAGGAAAAGTTAGATCTTTTTTTTTTGAAGAAATAACTGGAGCCGTTCTAAATCGTCGCAAGCAACAAGAAGTGCTTCTCTGCAATTTTGTTGGGATGTAAGGGTACGTTCAGATTTTGCTGAGCTTTCTGAGCTTCGGAAGAAACCCTCAGCAATCTTCCTTCTCGAAGAAATAATTAATGTCGGAGCTGAAATTAATTAAGTACGGTTTGGTTTGCGATTTCGCCAACGTTTTAAGCAATCACTTTTAGACTTCGCTGAGTCTTCTGAGCTGAGGAAAAGTTAGATCTTTTTTTGGAAGAAATAACTGGAGCCGTTCTAAATCGTCGCAAGCAACAAGAAATGCTTCTCTGCAATTTTGTTGCGATGTAAGGGTACGTTCAGACTTTGCTGAGCTTTCTGAGCTTCGGAAGAAACCCTCAGCAATCTTCCTTTTCGAAGAAATAATTAATGTCGGAGCTGAAATTAATTAAGTACTGTTTGGTTTGCGATTTCGCCAACGTTTTAAGCAATCACTTTTAGACTTCGCTGACTCTTCTGAGCTGAGGAAAAGTTAGATCTTTTTTTTTGAAGAAATAACTGGAGCAGTTCTAAATCGTCGCAAGCAACAAGAAGTGCTTCTCTGCAATTTTGTTGCGATGTAAGGGTACGTTCAGACTTTGCTGAGCTTTCTGAGCTTCGGAAGAAACCCTCAGCAATCTTCCTTCTCGAAGAAATAATTAATGTCGGAGCTGAAATTAATTAGGTACGGTTTGGTTTGTGACTTCGTTAGCGTTTTAAGCAATCACTTTTAGACTTCGCTGAGTCTTCTGAGCTGAGGAAAAGTTAGATCTTTTTTTTTTGAAGAAATAACTGGAGCCGTTCTAAATCGTCGCAAGCGACAAGAAATGCTTCTCTGCAATTTTGTTGCGATGTAAGGGTACGTTCAGACTTTGCTGAGCTTTCTGAGCTTCGGAAGAAACCCTCAGCAATCTTCCTTCTCGAAGAAATAATTAATGTCGGAGCTGAAATTAATTAAGTACTGTTTGGTTTGCGATTTCGTTAGCGTTTTAAGCAATCACTTTTATACTTCGCTGAGTCTTCTGAGCTGAGGAAAAGTTAGATCTTTTTTTGGAAGAAATAACTGTAGCCGTTCTAAATCGTCGCAAGCAACAAGAAATGCTTCTCTGCAATTTCGCTGCGATGTAAGGGGTCGTTCAGACTTTGCTGAGTTTTCTGAGCTTCGGAAGAAACCCTCAGCAATCTACCTTTTCGAAGAAATAATTAATGTCGGAGTTGCAATTAAGTACGATTTGAGTTGCGATTTCGTTAGCGTTTTAAGCAATTACTTTTAGACTTCGCTGAGCCTTCTGAGCTGAAAAGGAAGACTTAGAACTCTTTTTCCGAAGAAATAACTGGAACAGTTCTAAAATCGCAAAACGAGAAGTGTTTCTTTGCAATTTTGCCGTCATTCGGACTTTGCTGAGCCTTCTGTGTCAAGAAAAGCTCTCAGCAATCTTCCCCGAAGATAAAATTAATGTCGGGGCAGCAATTAAGCACGGTTTGGTTTTGAAAATTGTCTTTGCCGATTTTGCTAGTGTTTTAAGCGATTACTTTTAGACTTCGCTGAGTCTTCTGAGCTGAAGAAAAGTCGAATCTCCTTTTATTTGAAGAAATAATCGCAACAGTTCAGAATCGTTGAACGTGAAACGTTTCTTTCTTTGCAATTTTGCAGAGTTGCGAGGGTTTCTTCAGACTTTCCTGAGCCTTCTGTGCCAAGAAAAGGCTCTCAGCAATCTTCCTCGAAGGAATAATTAATTTCGGAGTTGACTTTAACCACGGTTTGATTTTTGAAAATTGTCTTTGACGACCTTCCTAATGTTTCTTAAGCGATTACTTTTAGATTTAGACTTCGCTGAGCCTCCTGAGCCGAGGAAAAGTTAAATCCGTTTTCGTTTCTTGTAAAAATGACCGGAATAATTGTAAATCGTAAAACGAAAAGCATTTCTTTGTAATTTTGCTGACTTATGAGGGATTCTTGAAACTTTCCTGAGACTTCTATGCCTAGGAAAAGCTTTGACCAGTCTTCTTTTTCGAAAAGATCATTTCGGAGTAAAATTTAAGCGCTATTTGGTTTCCGATTTTGCTAATATTTTAAGCGATTTACTTTTAGACTTCGCTGAGCCTCTTGAGCTGAGGAAAAGAGAGATCTTTTTCGTTTTTTGAGGAAATAACTGGAGCATTCTGAATCGCAAAACAAGAAGCGTTTCCTTGCAACTTTGCTGAGTCGTAAGGGATTCATTTAGATCCCTGCTGAGCCTTCTGTGCTAAAGAAGAAGCACTCAGCAATCTTCCTCCAAGGAACAATGAACCTCGGAACAGAAATGAAGCACGGTTTGGTTTTGGCGCGCTTTTTTGCGATTTAACTGAATCGTAAGTGATTCATTCAGACTTTGCTGAGCCTTCTGTATCAGGAAAAGAAAGAGCTCTCAGTAATCATTTCCGAAGTAATAATTAATTTAGGTGTGGTTTGAAAATTGATAATTGTCTTTGTCGATTTTTGTTTTAAGCGTTTACTTTTAGACTTTGCTGAGTCTTCTGAGCTTTGGAAAAGTTAAATTTCTTTTTCTTTTTTGAAGAAATAATCGGAACAATTTTGAAAGCGTTTCTTTTCAAGTTTGCTGAGTTGTAAGGGATTCCTTTAGACCTTTGCTGAGCCTTCTGTGCTAAAGAAGAAGCGCTCAGCGATCTTTGTCCGAGACATAACGAACTTCGAAGCAGAAATTAAGCACGGTTTGATTTTGGCGCATTTCTTTGCGATTTCGTTAACGTTTATTTTTGGACTTCGCTGAGTTTTCTGAGCTAAGGAAAAAGTTAGATTTTTTTTGAAGAAATAATTAGGGTAGTTCTGATGACACAGACGAAAAAGAGTTTCCTTGACGGTTTTGCTGAGTTGTACCTAAGCGATTCGTCAGACTTTACTGAGCCATGCTCAGCAATTTTCCTCCAAGAAATAATGAACTTCAGAGCAGAAGTTAGGCAAGGTTTGGCTCGGTTTGCGATTTCGTTAACGCTTTCAGCGATTAATGTTAATTTAATTCTTCGCTGAGTCTTCTGAGCTGAGGAAAAAAGTTAGACCTTTTTTGAAGAAGTAATTGGAGCAGTTCTAATGACAAAGATGGAAAAGTGTTTCCTTGACTGTTTTGCTGAGTTGCAGCCAAGCAATTCGTTAGATTTTACTGAGCCCATGCTCAGCAATTTTCCTCCAAGAAATAATGAACTTCAGAGCAGAAGTTAGGCAAGGTTTGGCTCGGTTTGCGATTTCGTTAACGCTTTCAGCGATTAATGTTAATTTAATTCTTCGCTGAGTCTTCTGAGCTGAGGAAAAAAGTTAGACCTTTTTCGAAGAAGTAATTGGAGCAGTTCTAATGACAAAGATGGAAAAGTGTTTCCTTGACTGTTTTGCTGAGTTGCAGCCAAGCAATTCGTTAGACTTTACTGAGCTCATGCTCAGCAATTTTCCTCCAAGAAATAATGAACTTCAGAGCAGAAGTTAGGCAAGGTTTGGTTTGGTTTGCGATTTCGTTAACGCTTTCAGCGATTAATGTTAATTTAATTCTTCGCTGAGTCTTCTGAGCTGAGGAAAAAAGTTAGACCTTTTTTGAAGAAGTAATTGGAGCAGTTCTAATGACAAAGATGGAAAAGTGTTTCCTTGACTGTTTTGCTGAGTTGCATCCAAGCAATTCGTTAGACTTTACTGAGCCATGTGAGCCAAGGAAAAATTCCTATTTTCACAATCTTTTTCTTCGAAGAAATGATTAATTTTTCCACGAGCTCTCTCCACTGACATATTTGTCGGAATTATTCGTCCCTTCCACTGCACTTTCGGTTTTATCTTACGGGTCCTTTTTGCGAGCCCCCGAACGCCCTCTCAAGCATCACGTGGGGCGGGCGGGGGCCGCCACCTATTATATTTTGTTTTATTACGAAAATATGTGGCGCGGAGAGCGATTTTTACGAGTGGCGCGCGAGATAAAAATAAAAACGAGGAGATCAGAGCAGTTTGTCTGGCGGGGGCCGGAGGTTGCCAAGTTTTTTTTTTTTTTTCTTTCGGCGAGAGTGGGCAATCATTCGGTAATTTGCGGCGGATAAAAAATTGAAACCATTTGGTTTCTGCTGGGAGGAGGAGGAGGAGGGGGTGGCTAACCTGCTTAGACTGAAACACACTGAAACGTCCGAGGGGCGACGACTGAAATTGGTCGGCGCGCTGCCGCAGTTTGTAAATATTTACGGGCGCGTGTGTTTTGCTTTAAGGAGAGCCGGCAGCATCTAATTCTGCGCGGGGCCTATTTTTAAATTTGGGTTGAAGTAATGACAGAAGTTGATAAAAATAATGCTTGTCTTACGTCAGTCAGTGGATTTTTCTGGTAGAAATGCGTCTGCATTGTTTTATCTTTTGTTTTTGTTTTTAATTCGCCTTGTATTGAATTTACATTTATGATCACGCTGTATGTCCACCTCGGGGAGGGGGCGGGGGGTTATCCCCAAGCGAAGATTTAATCACACATTTTTTTAATTAACAAAAAAATATTAAAACCAACGAAATTACGGGAAGTCGCCGGACATTTCTGAAACACCGGAATTTTTGGGTATTTCATAAAATGCTTGAATACAGGGTGATTCGAAATAAGTGTCCGAGCTGACATGCTCTTATTTTACGAAGGAAGTCTCCAGAATGTTGATTCTAAATTAAAAGTTCATTATTGAGGATTGGATTGGGTTGGGTTTGTTTGTTTGGGTTGGATTGTCAGTGGCGTAACTAGAAGTCAAGTCGCCGGGTTGCAAAATTTTTACGGGCGCCTTTAATTATTACAATATTTAGTTTAGCTTTAGTAAGTAGTAAAAAAAAAATCATTTAACTATTTTAATAAAAAAATTTCTAAAAAGTTCGTTTCTTTAGCTGCTTACTTTCTATGCTAAATAAATCAAAACTTGCTCTTGGATTATCCTATTTCAAAAAGTGACAAGAGCTGTCAAAATTTTAGGTTAGAATTGCTTTTCAGTTGTTTTAATATCTTTTCCTGGAAAATTACAAATTTACGTCTCAGGTTAACAGATGGCGCTGCAAACGTCGTTCGTTCGAAATTGTTAGTTGAAGCGTAGTTGTTTTGAAATTGTTTTCAGGCAATACTCAACCTAACCGTGTTCAATTCAAACAAAACACTTAAAATGCAAAAAAAAATTAAAAGTAAAACTGTCAAGGTCATGGTCAACCATATTCAATAATTGAACACGATTGTAGTCAACCCGAGGGAGTTTTCGAGGTCAACCCACCCCAATTACATTCCACCTAACTGCGTTCAACCCTAGTAAAAAATGTTAAATAAATTAGAGTGAATCTCAACAAATCTCAAGGTCAACTGAACTCACTTAACTTATTACAAGTAATACTCAGTTCTACACAAGTCAAAAATTAAAAAGAAATTAAAAGCTAAAAAAATGTTAACATTTGTGCATGGATTAAATTGAGAAATTGCGTTTACAGGTTAATAGATGGCGTTGCTTATGTTTGAAACTTCTGACAATTTCGGTTCTGTTATTTGAATTTGTATTTTCTTGAATTTTTTTGAGTAGTTCCTAACGTTTTTCAGTTGTTTTGGAATCTCTTCCTGACAAATTACAAATTTACGTCTCAAGTTAACAGATGGCGCTGCGAACGTCGTTCATTCGAAATTGATACTTCAGATTCAAATTTTTTATTCCCTGTGTAATATTAGATACAAGATCAATATAACATGAGAACTGTCAATATGAAGAAAAAATAATAAAAACTAATTATAAAACTAACAACATAAAAAAATTAATAACGAGCATAAAAATAAGATCTAACAAATTCCAATAACTAAGAATAAGGAAACAAAAGAAATC